>CM014984.1:3068507-3668507 GCA_004337975.1 Pyricularia sp. CBS 133598
TCCTCCGACCTCATGTCGGATGGTGAATTGTCAGACGATGAGCGTGTGTGAGAGACATGCTGGTTACGGACTTTATGCTTGTTTTCACCTTGGCGACTTTGGGCATTACGGGTGGCATTGGGCAAACAGCGCTGGGCATTGCATACGTTATGACTGATGATCTATTTTTTAAGTTGGTTTTGGGAGCAGAGTTTTGCTATTATTCGCGTGGGGTAGTGCTCGGGACATTATTGGGATATTTGGCCTCTAATATATAGCTCCGAAGGTGGCGTTTTGGACATGAGCATCAATTGCTCATCCTTTCTTTTTTGCATTCTTACACATCATTGATTGCTTTCCTAGACCTGATAAATATTGCACTGGCAACAGTCGCACTTAAGGTTCCTGTTGGCAGGACCACTCTGATTGATAGGGACAGTACAGTTCGGCGTCCAGATGCCCCTTGATAGCGTACCGAGACATGGTCACCGAATTTGTAGCACCAGCCGTTACAGAGGTTTGTAGTCCTGCATTCTGGGGCTGCTGCCGTCGGTAGACCGTGCATTAGCACACAAGATCGAAGGCTCATACGTCAAGCCCCGGCATCTCGGCACAGCATCTTGACCGGGGTTGACACATCTAATTAAACCCGCGCAATTCGTTATCCAGTTTAACGGTTACGGACTGGGGCTTTTTATCAAGAATAGATCAAAGCAAACAACAAGAAAAGCTTGTGTGTTGCCCATTATCACTGAGCGGATCTAGTTCCTGTGCTATATAACGTGGCCCGAAATAAATGAAGAGGTCATTTCTAAGGCTTCTTGATCGGGGAACCGGCGTGCTGTCATTGGGCAGACAGTGATGCAGCTAATATAGGGATAAATTCGTCTGCCCTCACTCTCGGTGATGATGCATAATTAGCCGGGCCAGCTCCTTTTGCGCTCGTGGGTAGGCGCAGGAGGAGTTACCCATATTTGAGGTCGTAGCCCGAGGGGACTGGATCAGTGGGTACAGGGATTTAGAATAGATAGAAATCTTGGGGTCTGGTGGCACTTTTGCCATATCTCTTCACTGTGATTGTTGTCGTGGATCTGGGCCCTTCCATGGACGCCACAATGTCACGGTGTCCGGGGGAGTGGGTGTCTTAATACTGGACGGCGGCCACAGGTGAGCGAAAAGGGGAGAGGAGGAACTCGGCGACGTAGGAGACTGTGATATATAGCAACCTGCGTTTGGATCAGAGAATGTTCTGAATCGAGCTTGTTCTCCCTCAGACGCTCCTCTAGATATATTCCATAACAATAACAATAGATAAAAAAGACTTCCTTGAACCCCCTGGGATTCTGACCCTTCTTCACATATACCTTCATTTCCCCGCTAAACTATTACAAGATGTCTCCCAGACCATTCGCGGTCCTAGTCGTTGCAAGCCTGTTGGCCTTGACGGCGGCCGCGCCCAGCCCGATGCAGCTCGTGCCGAGGAGCTACACCCGCTCGTGCCAGGGCTGTTACTTGAGCGACACCAAGTACCTATTTTGTTACTGTAACGACGCCGGGGGCCGGCCCGTCGGTACCGAGATCGATCTGGACTGGTGCGTGACCAACCAGGGCGGGCGGCTGGTGGGCAAGGCAAAGTGAATTATACCCTCTTTTCGATTTTGTTTGTTCTCTGCTGTACACTCCTTCTTCTACAGAGCAAACTTCTTGAGCAAAGCTGACATGAAAACCGTGGTTTTCCAGTGGGAACTTTTCCAAGAGTTGTAATCATGAGCGCTGGGTTGAGGGCAGCACCAATATGCTTACCGCGTCCTGTGGTGATGGTAGGGGCGCGGTGAGGGATAGTTCGATCAACCTGGGTGAGTCTCCTTTTTCCCTATTTATGAATGTCTAATTGCTCCTCTTGCTCCTCTTGTTTCCGTATGTATACCTCTGTGGCCTAACCACTCTTTTTACCTCGTGCAGATGATTTCATTCACAACAACAACGGTATCTTGACATGTCACGGGATTCAGGGGGTGGAGGGCCAGGTACCCGGGGGTCCAGGATGTCCTTATCCGCATACGATTTGCTAGGGGGATATTCGGGAGGCAAGGAGATGTATGGGATCATTGGGTGGAGTTGAGTACTGTTTGGGATGGGTGCTTGGAACATACTAGCCGTTGATGTTTGTTGAGATTTGCAGTAGTTTACCATCTTCTGTGAGTCTTATATATTTTGTACTATTGTCGCTGCTTCTGTATTTCAAACAGCTGGATATCTTTGTGCAAGTACACCTTTATGTAAAAGAAAACGTGGGTTCCACGCCTTTCTTCTTTTATACACAAATAAACCATCTAGAACCTGAGCAGCAAGGTAATGAGCAAGCTGGAAAGGAGTTGAGAAGGAAATCGAATACGTCCATGGGTAGATATTCGTATAACGCTCAATGGTTAAAATCGCGGCAATACAAGGTAGGTAAGGTGCGCAGTGCATCTACTCTTTGTGGGCTTTGAATTCCCAGGCTGCATAAAGAATAGCATGTGTTACATGATGCAACCCTGAGCTTTTGAAATCATGCTTAATATTGAAGCTTCTTGATGACCTCTTTTGCCACAGCTTCCCCAGCTTCTTGACTCATAGCCGTTCTCGGCTTTTGAAAACGAAGCACAAGGGTGCAAACAGGAAGCTTTGATCGACTAACGGCAACTGGCCTAGCCTCGAATGTGACGACGCATTGCCGTTTCTTGAGTAAATGTGGCATTTGCTATTATTTGGAAACTTCACTTGACAGAGGCGTCTTTAGTCAGCTGTCTGTTTGTCTTGCTATGCCATATTCCTGACCTTGGATGCCATTGGAGGACGCCAAGGTGCATCTTTGAGACGTCGGAATAGCCTCAGAATCAAATCGCTGCTCGCGGGTAGTGGATAGTGAATACTTTACTTTACATAATATACAAGACAGAACTGCTGCGAAAACGCCTTGCACTCCAGAGTTGAGGGCACAGCCCGGCGGCACCGGTTTGATTTACTACAAGGGTGACGAGAAGGGAAAATTTCAACCCATCACGGTTCTTTGACGTCGACCAACTTACCCGAGAAACGTTGCCGGGATTTCCTGATCCCATCTAGCGCTTGTGCTGCAAGTCGAGTTAGAGAGGAATAGGAAATATTCTGGTCCCAGCCAACCACTAAGTTGTGGCCAAGACAGACCGTCCCGGTCCGGGTTTCATCTTAAACAGCTGAGCTGAATAATCATTGGGAAAAGCCGGCTGCGCTAGTCAATACCAGGACTGATTGTTTTGAACTGACTGAAATTTCAACTTTGCGGTATTTGCCGAAATTATGAAGTGTGATGTAAGATGTCCCTCTGGGATGTGGCTTCGTATTTTGTTTCCATTGCGGGTGGTGAAAAAAAAGAAAGAATCCAGATTTCAAAAGTCAGCTGTTTCGTTGACAAAGTCTGTTGATCTACCGGTAGTATGGTAGGTTCAAAGACTTGCAGCTTTTTTGGGTTCGGGAACCCAAGATCTCGCATTCCCGTCCAGTTCATGCCGGTCTTTCCAAAGCCATGGATATCCTGTATATAGTTCGGATGCCGGCATCGGAAATTAAGTTCAAACATCTCATCAAGGAACCGGCCAAAACATTGCTAGTTCCTTTCCCAGGAACTGAATCGTTCCTGATGCGGACGATTCCTCACAGGCGAGTCATATATACTTTTTTGGCATCCCGCCCTGCCCTGCCATATGCTCGACGACGAGGAACCCGGCGATGCCATGTAAGGTACGGCATGCGAGGCGAGGGAGGGGCCATGGATATGTTTATATCACAAGACGTCAGTAGGAACTGGGATCGGCACAGCTGATTGGCTAACTTCCCCGCTTCCATCTTGGACAAACGCAATAACAACAACATGGATCGTATGTACACAAAAGCCGCCGATCGAATTTTTCGGTGTGACTTGTTTTTTTCTTGAGAAAGGCTTCAGTTTATTACTGTGCCACCCGCCACAACACCATAATATGTGTCGGTCGCGTTTCGTACCTGTCCCGAACTATGACTCGAAAATGAGAAACTCACCAAGTTGCATTTTGTGTACAGCTGGTGAAGATTCCGTGTAGCAACTTTATCCCGGGGCTGACTTGGTGATCCGAGAATGCCTTGTATATGACCTGCCCATCTACTTACCAATCTCGTCGACTTGGCGTTTTTTTTATTAATTCGGTTCTCCATTCAAATGAGAGGGAAAAAAACATCAGACAATAATGTCCATACAACCGGAGATAGCAAATACCGCAGCCGCAGCCGCCACGAGTGGCGGCCCTATATCGGAGGAAAAGACGGGTTTTGACAAAAAGCCCGACGTCACGGCCGTGGAGATTGATTCGACATCATCAAAAGCACATGCCAGCAGCGAAAACAGCAGCAGCAGCAGCAGCACCCACGAAAAGGCCAACAGCACTGACGATAGCGACAACGAGGATGTCATCATCATATCGGGGGAGGATGTGTCCAATCATCTGCTGCCGCTGCGGGATGATGGGGATCCAGCCTTGACGTTCCGGAGTATATTTCTCGCCACCTGTCTTGCAGCCTTTGAAAGCACTCTGTATCAAATATACCAGTTCAAGCCGACAGAAATCGAGGTCTCTTCTTTATTCATCGTCCTTATCGCCCACTTCGCCGGCACTGCATGGGCGGGATTGCTGCCCCGCGGCGATAAGCTTAAAGCCAAATGGCGAGCCGGGGGCCGCACCGGCGCCTTGCCGGTTTGGATCCGGATCATGTCCGTCGTCAACCCCGGGCCCTGGGGTCTCAAGGAGCATGCCATCTGCGCCATAACAGCTGCGTCATCATCCAACGCCGCCGAGGCCATTCTTGCTTTCACGGCGCAGGATCTATTCTACGACCTGGAGCTCAAGCCCGTGACGGTCGTGCTGTCCATCATCTCCATCAGCCTGTTTGGGTACGGTATCTGTGGTCTGATTCGGCCCATTGCGGTTTGGCACATCGACGCCGTCTACTGGAGCAGTCTCCCCGTGGTTAAGACGGTGCAGAGCCTTCACTGGCAGGAGTTCAAGACCTCCAAGCCGCTGAGGGTGTTTTGGATTGCTTTTGGCTGCATGTTTGTGTACGAGTTCCTCCCAGCATACATGTGGCCGTGGCTCAACTCGGTATCTATCCGTGAGTTTTCTCTTGAAGTGGCTTATATATCTACCATTCAAACACTAACTGAACTCAATAGCCTGCCTGGCTGCTATGCATGCCACTGGCGATCTTGGGGCCACCTTGACGAGGTTCTTTGGAGGTTCCATCAACAATGAGGGCCTGGGACTATTTTCACTGTCATTTGACTGGCAATATGTGAGTAACCTCAATAATCGTTCATGGTTTTCGTCACATGTAAAGAAAAAATGACTGACCACACTGCTACTACTACTTCGCAACATAGATCACATCGTACAACACATCTCTCCCCCTGATCACTCAGCTGCACACCGGCCTCGGACTTGGCATATGCATGATTGGGATGGTGGTTGTGTGGTACACCAATGCATTCAACGCCCAGTCTCAGCCCTTTATGAGCACAAGGCTGCACTCTGCCAACGGCTCCATTTACCCCATCTCCCAGGTCTTTGAAGCCGGCCAGCTCGATCACGCCGCTCTGGAAAGGTTTGGTCTTCCACAGCTCTCGGGCACTTTTGTCTGGGGTTTGTTTATGGCAAACGCTGCCGTGAGTGTTTTTCTTCATATTGTTGATTTCGAATTCTTCACTTTTTCTCCGGCTGACCTTTTTGAATGCCAAAAAAAGATTGGCGGCATGATCACCCACTGTGCAGTCTTTTACGCCAAAGACATAATTAACTCTTTCAAAAGCGCCAACAAGGACGATTTCAAAGACCGCCACCATAACCATATGAAGGCCAACTACAAAGAGGCGCCATGGTGGTGGTTCGCGATTGTCTTGTTCGTGAGCTTTAGCCTGGGGCTGATAGTCGTCACGACACAGAACATTACATTGCCTTGGTGTTCGTACCCTAGCTACTTTCCATTTTCCTGTATATCCCTGACTTCCTCGAGAATATCTACTAACTTATCATCAGGGGCTTATATGATATCACTGCTGCTTGGGTGCATAATTGCGCCTCTTGTGAGTTCTTGAATCCTATCTTGATATCATATAACTGTATCAACTGCTAACCAGTTCCTCCCAACAGAGCACCATGCTATTCTCTCGTTTTGGCCTGGCCATTGCCACAAATAACCTGTCCAAAATGTTGGCAGGTCTAATCATTCCCGAGCGTCCAATCGGTACCATGTACTTTGCCGCTTGGAGTCACAGCGTAATCAGGTATGTAACACTCCAAGTTTGCGTTGCTTGTCGTCTGGATGATCCTGAAACTGACCACTTATCCCACAGCTCATGCCATTCTCTATGTAACGATCTAAAGATTGGGGAGTACCGTGAGTCTATTATCACAGTGAGAAAATATTTGGGATCAAATACATGACATGGGAAGACTAACTTATGCCTGCTTCGACAAAAGTCAAAATCCCACCCAGAGACATGTTCCTCACCCAGGTATATGGGACCATCCTCGGAGGCTTCATCAACTACGGCGTCATGAGCTCCATAGTCAAGACCAACCGGGATCTCCTAGTAAACAGCGACGGCAACAACTCCTGGAGCGGCGCCACCATCCAGAGCTACAACACCAACGCGGCCACCTGGGCGCTGGCAAAGTACCTGTACGCACCCGGCGGGGCTTACTCAATCGTTCCGCTGGGCCTGGTGCTGGGTGTGGTGCTTGTCCTCATCCACAGGGCGATAGTTTACGTGAGTGCACTTTTTCTCCCCTCTCCCTATTCACCACTTCACAAACTAACGACAAGAGCCATCAACCAGTTCGTCCCCAAGATCAAAGGCTGGGACCTAGCCGAGAACATCAACCTCCCGCAGCTGCTCACCTACTGCGGCGAGATACCCATCGGCGCCACGCAGACGTGCGTGATATTCAGCCAGATCCTCGGCGGGCTGTTTGCGCAGTTTTATCTGCGCAACTACAAGCCTCGCATCTTTAAGAACTATTTCTACTCAACGGCGGGGGCTTTTGATGGCGCGGCACTGTCTGCGTTGTTTCTGTTGTCCTTTGCCGTGTTTGGGGCAGCGGGGCCGGCGATTCCGTTTCCAAAGTGGTGGGGGAATCGCGCCGGAGAGAATTATGACTTTTGTCCCAAGGTCGAGTAAGAAGAAGAGTGCATATGGTTTTGTCTTTTTCTCATCATATCTGGGCGTTTGCGGGAAGATAAAAGAAAAGTGAATATTTTGCATTTTTATTAGAGAATGTGTTTCATATAGATTTTGCTGGTTATAATTAGTTTACTGGCACACGTGTATCGGCAAATCCAATAGTACGGTTCCCAGCTACGCCTGGTAATGATCACTTTGACCAGTCCGAGACTTGATTATCTGTGCTGGAAAGTTTTACCGAAGTCCATCCCAATGCTATGTTATTGAGAAGCAGCGAAAGTATGATTTGTATCACCTCTCCCTATGAAGCCTATCAAATCCCTTCGCAACGCATCATGTTTGGCTATACTAGAAAAGAATACATAGCCAGAAGTGATTGGCTCCTGGCGTATAGAGTATCCTCATATCGACCAGGAAGTCTAAAGTTTGTTTTAGTCTACCATCAAATAATCTTTAGTCCGTTGCAACCTGCACCGTGCTTTTCTCAGGCACTATTCCTAGCTCTAATAAATGCTTGTCATTTTGTTACCTTCCGATTATTAAGGACGGTCAAAACTATAAGATTGAGATATTTGAGGGGAAGCACAAAGGTTGCCTAACAAGGGAATGTACGCAGTAAGATTTGTTTTTATCTACATCTTTGTCTACCTTGATGCATTTAAGTATACCTTCATCCAATTTGTTTAACAATATTGTCTGAATGCAACAATTGAGCGGGGACGAATGATCTCATTTTCTAGGACTAGAAAATATAACTAATGACTTGGGATCATGCATTCAATTGCCCAAAATGAGAAATGCGAAAAGTTACAAAGCATGGTATTTACACCTCGACACTAGCCCGATTTTATATGGAAAACCGAAGATGTGCTCAAGTTTGCGCGTTGAAATAAACTATTTTCGAAACCTTAGCATGAGTAAGATCCGATCGTTGCTGTTATTTATGTTCAAGTACCCCAGATCGGAAGTATAGAGTTGCAAAGTTGATCATGCTGAGTCGCTTCGACTTGAGACGGAAACGAATTTCTCTCTAAAAAAATTACGGGTTTCGGTAAAACAAGGTGAACGGGTAGAAAGTTTTGCTGTTGACAAAACCAACCCTCTGGAATCGTCAACCAATTCGCCTGCGATATAATACCACGTCGCTCATTGAGCTTTTATGACAAAGTACAGGCGGGCGCATGCTTTTTTCTTACGAAAAAAAAAGACTCAACACCATCAAAGCGGCGGCGCATCAAAGCAATTAATTAATTCATCGCCACCTGCAACATCATCAAAAAAGAATAGTGGAACAATCACCAGGGGTAATTTTGATTGTTCATTGGGGGTCTAGACCAGTAGAAAGCAAATGAATTGAAACTGATGATCTCGCGTAACAAGGAAAATAAGAGGAGGCCAAAGCGGACACTGAACACTATTTTTTTTTGCCTGTCGCCGACCGACTGACAAGGGGGAGGTCGGTGGCCGAACAAACGCGCGGCTACAACGGAGTTTTTCACTTCACCTTTTTTCACCGCGGCTCGCCATCGGAAGGGACACGAGTAACGTAGTAAAAACAAATCGGACATGGGACGGAAAGCTAGGGGGGACAACTGTGGATGTTTTGGTTCGGGGCTTCAAGCTCCCCCTCCCCCTGGTATCTTAATTATGAGACGGTGTTAAGGGGGGAAGGGCAAAAAAAACATGAGTCGTGGGCAACCAAGAAGAAAAATTTGAAAGGGGAAACGTACTTTATATTACGTGGTAAAAGGGTTTTGGACAAGCTCGTATGCTTAATTGTTTTTATTCTTAGACACCTTGCCAGTCTTGGTGGAGAAAAGCCCGCCCGCTGAGCCAGGGGAGAGGGGAGAGATGGGTTGCACTCCTTGCATGTGGACTCGATCCGGGATCGTGAAACTCGGAATCTCTTCGTACCGCAGGTGGACAAACAGAAAAAGTCCTTGAACAAAAAACTTGACTTTGTACGGTAGGAATCCTAATAAGGCCCAGTGCAAAAACACCAGGGGTTGGGAAAACGGGGCCGAGGATGGATGCGAGTGGTTTAAGGGTTTTTTTTCTTTTCTTTTTTTGTTGACAATCACCTCCACACACACTGTATGCGTGCTTGTGTGTAGATTTGCAGGAGAGCATGAATGTTCAGAGCTTCACCGTGGTACAGGGCGCGGCGCAGTGGAAGCGGATACCACCCACGTAAACAAGAGATAGGGTTTCTGGCCAACGATTATTCGGGCTGTGCGAATATCGTACGATGGACTTTGCGCGCGCGCGGACAAAGAGAGAAAAAAACCAAGGCAAGGCAAGGCAGGCCTGTCAAATTTCGGATGATGGAGCACAGCTTATATTGTTCCCATTACCAGATGGCACTAGGGACGGAAGCGAAGGAACGTCATTAATGCAAATCCATCTGTACCTTGAATTTTGAGTTTTTGAGTTTTTGAGTTTGATGGGTTTTTGGTCTTTTGTTTTTTTCTCCCTCGTGGCCAAATGGACAAAACTCAGATCATTATCTCAAGTTGTATACAAGATCTCCGGGTCGTGACAGTGATACCGTACAACGTGTCCTCCCTACTTATATGGAGTTTTCCCAGCACAATGGAGCTGACAGCAATCATAATGGGCCCGATTCGGCGGTATTCACAATTCCCGTGGTTATGCTGGTGACCATCGAGCATCGCCATCGTCCACCATGTAGAAAAGAGTCTTGGTATTATTGGCGCCAAGCCAAACCAAGGGGTCATCACCACATTGGCGAGTTTCGGGCCCAGTTCTTTTTGCAAGGCCGGCCTGGTTCTTACTTTGTAATTTTCGGTCTGTCGCTGGGCCTGGTTTTGTTCCTCTTGTTTTTCTTTTGGTGTTGAATTTACTTTTTTTTCTTGTCTCCTTGTTTGCTGCAAGTCGGCTTGTCGGATATTGCAAAAAGTCTCTTCTTCAAAGAAACAGAAACATGTCAAAATAAAAGTGGCGAACCGAACTGCCCTATAAATTAATTCAGCCACAGTCTCAGACCAATGGCTAGCTGCAGTTTTTGCGACAAAGACAAGGAGACTGAACTGCCTAGAGCCGCCGCAAGTTGGATCAGAATCGCGGTCAATGATGTTTGCGACAACAGCTTAGCTTCTGGAGCAGTGGATGATCTTGGCATTTTCGTCTGCGCCGCGCAGGTAAGGGGCTCAAACATTTGGGTTCAGCTCAGCCTGAAGATATTCACCAAGGCAAGTTTAAGTTAGCAAGGGGCTGCAGAAAGACCAGAGACTTTACGTACATACAGGTGGTACAGGTGCTAAGCATGTTGGGTTGATCTCAGAAACGTGGAGAATAGCCCCGCAGAAACCCCCCACCTTTAGCACATGCGGAGTCCAATCTAGTCTAGAAACAAGTTCATTTCTTTTCTTTTGTTCTTTCTGCAATATTTTTCTTCTCTGCGACCCAAACTGCAGCCAGCCTTAGCCTTACCCTCCATGCCCTACCCTACTCACCTTGCCTACCTATTGTAACGCTTTCGTTCCTGAAAGGCAACCCAACGTAACCCACACCAACTGCAAGGGACCGAATAGACAGAAACGTCCTCGACGCAGCGTAAAATGCAGGCATATGCATGAAACCTAAGCCTTGGTGCGGCAAATCCCGGGGATCCGGACGCCGTCAGTTGGCTATCATTCTCAGCCCAGCACCGGAATGGAAAAGGGCAACGGGCGCACTGTCCCCCAAAAATGCTTCATAATATACTTTGTAGGCAACCCGGACGTGGGCAGAGGTACTAATAGTGACCACAGACAGACCAGTAGGTACAGCACAGAACGGTACAATAATACAACACAATACACATTCGAGTGACAACAGGGCTGGACTCGATATCAACATTGGCGTGTGTCACCTGCCAAAACATTATCCCTCGGGGTCGTCAAACATGTCAAGAGTTCGGATGGATTAAAAGACAGCCAGGGGTTAGTCCGGACCGGAATTACGGGAGGTGTGGGCCCTGTATTCTTTATGTAACTCACCGTACTACGACAGCATCGTACCTTGCGTACCTCCCACGCAAGGCAAGGCACCTAGACCCGACCCTAGTCACTCGCATCTGCAACCGAACATAACCCTGGCAGGCAATGATCCACAGAGAGATTCGACACCACGCCCAATAATCGTACCGTTGTTCGAGGAGTAAACAAATCAGCAATCTAGGTATCTACCTACCTGGGCACTTAGGCAAAAGCTCGACTCGCTTGTTGCTCCGAGACTAGGCCATCTAGACTGCTTGACATCCCTAGTGCAATACTCTCTTCGCATTCGATCATGACAACTGCACAACTAATCTGCTCTACCAGCGATGACATCCAAAGCCATGGTCAAACCGACCTAACTAGCCTGCCGCGTGCCGCTGTGCCGAAACTCAATTCACCAAACGGGGCCGCCACCCCCAGGGTGTTTTTTTTCTTCGTCAGAGCGTTCAAAACACACTGTTGGACTCCACGTCCATCTCCACGTGCTCCATTATCAACATCTCCCCCCTGACAACCACCACGCCAAGACCAACGTCAAGATGGCTGACAGAAAAAGTAAGAGCAGCAACTGTATCTGCTGCCTCGTCTCTAATCATCCACCATAGAGAGCAAACAAATCTGACACGACAAAGATGGATATCGCCCGTCATGCCGTTCTGTCTACTTGCTTTTCCCGCCTTCGGGTCTCCCGGATGGATTAGAACTAGTCTAGTCTAGACCAAGATGAATTTCGGCATCCATCTTGCCTAGATATTTTCTCCTGTCCTCCGCAACGGCTTGATCATGCCATCGCAAGCGGGCCCTATTACAGGATAGCTCTGTTTACTTGCCTGCTTCTGTCCTAGGCTGATACTCGCTTGGTAGGCACTTGGCACACTCTTGCGTTCCCGGGGCCGGGGGGCAGTCGCTCTCGAGAAAAAAAAACCCCTGCGCCCCCATCACTACCGGGACTGTACACGGTCCGCCAAGGAGACGCTTACCATATGGAGCCGATCATGATGCCGCCGTATAAGGAAACCAACCTCGCTCCTGCTGCACATCTTTTTCTCGGCGTCCCTCTCGCCCCTTTCTATCCCTCTGCTTTTCGTTTCCGACGTCACAGCTCCCTTTTCCCTTCGTTGGCCGGTACCCATGTTGATTCGTTTCTTTCGAGCTTACAGTGTGAGGCTTATCTAATTCATCTTCTCGGTTGGAGAAGCTGCAGTAGACGAGCTTTTTGCATACTGTTGGTTCACTTTCTTTCTTTATTTTTATTTTTTTCCCCTTCTCTCTTACACCTTCCTTTCCTTTATCCCCCTTCCAATCTTTCATTCTTTGCATTCACTGCTCATTGCTGCCTTCGATTCTTCAAGGAGCAGGTCTCATTCGTTTGCCAAAGACCTCCTATTTGATATCGTAGGCTTTGGTGCTTTTTCTGTCGCGAGGGAAAGGATCAAAAAAACAATCACTGCTCATCTAGAAGCAGTTGTCAGTCCTTACCCATTTTACCCCGTGATACCATACGTCTGCTCGTAGCAGACGACATACATAATGCTTCCCCGAGTCTCCCTCGTCATATTTGCCCTCTTGGCCACAGCGACTGCCTCGCCCGCACGAGCCGACAAGAGGAACCCGCCACCGGCACCCGCACAGCCCGCCGAGTGCAAACCGACGACGATTACTGAGCACGTCACCCAGACACAGCATGTCACCAAGGAGGTGAACCACACGCTCCCGCCCCAAACGGTCGAGAAGACGCTGCCTCCGAAGACCGTTGAAAAGACGCTGCCCCCGAAGACTGTCGAGAAGACGGTTCACGTCACCCAGACCGCCACCAAGACCCTCCCGCCGCATACCGTTCATGTTACCCAGACTGCTACGAAGACCGTTCACGTGACGCAGACTGCTACGAAGGAGGTTACCAAGGTGCAGACGAAGGAGGTCACCAAGACCCTGCCGCCCCAAACGGTGCACGTGACCCAGACCGCCATCAAGACGGTTGTCTCGACCAAGGTTGAGAAGAAGGAGGTTATCAAGACCCTCCCTCCCTCGACCGTTGTTTCTACTAGGGAAGTTGTCAAGACCCTGCCTCCCCAGACCGTGCACGTCACGCAAACGCAGACCAAGGTCCAGACTAAGGAGGTCGTCAAGACGGTCGTCCAGACCCAGACCAAGGAGGTGGTTAAGACGGTGCCTGTCACCCAGGTTAAGGAGAAGATCATTACCCAGACCCGCGAGGTGCCTGTTACCAAGGTCCAGGAGAAGATCGTTACGCAGACCAAGGAGGTTGTCAAGTCGATCCCCGTTACCCAGGTCAAGGAGAAGATCATCACCCAGACTCGCGATGTCGTCAAGACTGTCCACGTCACTCAGACCCGCGAGGTCGTCAAGAGCGTCCCGGTTGTTCAGACCCAGGTCGTCAGCAAGGTCCTCACCCAGACTCAGACTCGCGACGTTGTCAAGACCGTCCCGGTCGTCTCCACCCAGGTCAAGGAGGTCGTCAAGACTGTCGTTTCAACAGTGGCCAAGGAGGTTGTGCGCACCGTCACCTCTACTCAGCAGGGACAGCCGGTGCAGGTTACCAAGGAGGTGGTCAGGACTGTGACCCAGCAGGGCTCGCCCGTCCATGTCACCAAGGAGGTCGTTCGCACCGTCACCCAGGCCGGCGCCCCGGTTACCATCACCCAGGCCGTCACCCACGCGGTTACCCAGACCAAGGAGGTTGTCCGCACCGTCACCGAGTCGGCCCAGGTCGCCCCTGCGCCCATTGTTCCTCCCACGACTGTGACAAAGGAGATGATCCGCACCGTGACCCAGACTGGCGCACCGGTCACTGTCACCCAGACGCAAGCTGGTGCCCCCGTGACGGTTACCCACACCCAGGCCGGCGCTCCCGTCACAGTCACTCAAACTCAGGCCGGAGCTCCCGTCACGGTTACGCACGCCGTCACTCACGCCGTCACCCAGACCAAGGAGGTCGTCCGCACCATTACCGAGTCTGCTCAGGTTGCCCCAGCTCCGATTGCCCCTCCCCAGACTGTTACCAAGGAGGTCCCCGTTCACGTCACCGTCACCCACCAGGGCCAGGCCATCGAGAAGACGGTCACTAAGGAGGTGGTCAAGACCGTCACCGAGTCCGCCCAGGTCGCTCCGGCACCCGTTGCGCCCCCGGCGACTGTCACCAAGGAAGTTCCCGTCCACGTTACCGTCACGCAGCAGGCCCCTGGCAGCGAGAAGACTGTTACCAAGGAGGTTCCCGTGCATGTGACCGTCACCCAGCACGGTCAGGCCGTTACCGTCACTTCTGTCCACCAGGTTGTCCACACCGTCACCCAGGGCGGCCACAACCAGATCCACACAGTCGTCCACACCGTCCAGGTACCCGTTGTGCATACCAGCGTCGTCACCCAGCACGTTCCCGCCCCGGCGCAGACCGTCACTGTCACCGTTGGGGCCGGCCACGCCGCTCCCCCGCCGCACGTCATGCCTCCCCCTCCCCACGTCGCGCCGCCCAAGGTCATCATCCCAGTCCATGGCGCCAGGCCTCCCGTGATTGTCACGCCGCCCCAGCACCAGGCACCTCCGGCTCACCAGGCACCCCCCGTCCACCAGGCGCCCCCGGCTCACATGCCGCCCCCTGCTGCTGCGCCGCCTTCGCACATGCCTCCTCCGGCTGCTGCACCCCCCGCCCACATGCCGCCGCCCGCACACCCGGCACCGCCGCCTGCGGCCGGCCACCCCATGCCGCCCCCGGCTGCCGCACCGATTATGCCCCACGAGCCAGCCTCGCCCGCCGCATCGTCGATGCCGCACCCTTCGGCAGCACCCACCGCCGCTCCGTCCTCACCCGAGGCCGCACACTCCTCCGCCGCCGCACCGGCCGCAGAGCACACCCCAGCTCCAGCAAAGAGGATGGCCCGGAGGTATTCGGCCTAAGAAGACTTCTTTGTTCATTTTTTAATTTTGCAAACAGCAAAGGGGGTGTGTGAGGGGTTTTTCTTTTCGAGCGGGGTGGTAGTTATGAAATAGAGAGGTCATAAGGAAGAAAAATGACGGTATCTTGAGATAAAAAAAAGAAACATCGTCTTTTTTTTTCTCTTTCCCTTATATTTTAATGTACATATAATTGACCCAAGAACTCGGGAGTTTGAGGAAACCACATACCTTTTTTGGCAGGGCCCACTACACACGTATTCAAGCAGCAATACTTCGCATGTATCCTTCCTCCCCTATTACCATCATACCTTTTTCGCATCTTCTTTGTTATTTCTTTTTCTTCATCTTCTATTCTTCAGCATCTTTTTTTGTTTACTATTACCATGTGCTGCTTGTCACGAGGGGGGTTTAGGGGCTGAAGCATGTTATATCGTCTCGATGAGAATATACTCAGTCGTAATACGCCTTTGCATGCCAGTGAGTGTAATCAGAGACCACATTTTGTAGTTCTGTCTCGGGGGTTGCCAAGGAAGTTGCATTTGCTGGTAATTCAAGCCGCCAATGTTTTTGGGCCCCTTTATACCTCTACTCCTACTTACTGTGGTGTTGTCAATGGCCCCTGGGCTGACTGTTTATGGAAAGACTGTGCCAATCACATCTCATGTCACTTACATAGACTTTCTCGATGCAGCAACATAGCAACAACACCCAACCCTTGCTTGCTCTCATGTCAAGGTACCGCGCACCAGCTGCATCGGGACATGGTGGCTCGCCGAGATGGCGAGGGCGTCGACGTGCGGGATTTGTACTATTAGGAATTTCAGCAATATTATTTGCAGATGATGAGGAAGGATTTGGGCTCTGTCCGAGTTAGTAAATAGGCGGGAGGGGAAAAGAAAACTGCAGAGGCGGATGGTTGTCAGGGGAATATGGGTAGTCTATCTATTCGTACTCTCTACTTGATTGTTAGCTGCTATAAATATAATTCAATGCTCTATATGCTGATTTTCCGTTCCTGCAATCACCATCCTTGCGCTTCCTGTTACTGCTACTATTCAAACACCCTGCTGATATTGTCCATATCAGATCCCAGTGCCCTCCGTTTCTTGACTTCGCCGCGGTACGCCTGAGAAAAGGTCATGAGAAAGCTTGGGTTAGCGTTGGGGACATCCTCGATTCGGAAGCCCTCCCCTCTTGTCTGGATAATAAACTCGAGCAGGAAACATTATGTCCTTGGCGTCGTTGACCCTCTTGTCCCCTTCTTTGTTCTTTCGACCTGGTGAGCTCCAGGAGTAGCACTTGAAGCTCAGAAGTGCCGGCTTTAGTTGAGCCGCATTACCCTCTATTCTCTTGTCGCTTCCGTCCGCCTTCAAATTCGGTCCTCCAATCTGACCTGGCTCGAGGATATCTACGTTGTACGACTTTCCACCAATCTTGATCCAGACCTGCTGCGTCGCAGTCTCGCGGTTATATCCTGGAACACCTCCGCTCGTCCTGCCCGCAAGACTCGGACAGCCCTGTGGAAAGTAGGCTGAGCATGCCAACCCACCAAGCAGAGCAATTACTACTCACGGTGTGCATGAGCAAAGGCATTGCCATCAAAGCCAAGCTCTTAGGTTAATAAGAAAATACGCCAGATTAAAGCCACTATACAGGGAGGCATGTAGCTAGGACTGGAGAAGGGACTGAAGAGATGGGGTAAATTGACTAGACTAGGGGGGCCAGGAGCAGGGAAATGCAATATAGCACCAACGGCATGTGACCAAGAAGCCTCCAAATGCGACAATGCAGTACACTCCGCGCCCATTGTGGCAGCACCCAAGTTTTGCTGTGCCCCCCTACTACCCGTGTCAGAGCGCAGCCAAGATTTCTATTACTAGATCAACCTTGATTTGTTGCTGGTCAGATGCGTGCACTCAAGTACTTCATGTGCAGATTACGTTGATATCGACATAGCAGCTCAGTCATGGCCCAAGTCAAATTTGGTGTAAGTGCATTGGATCAGAGCTACCTGGACTAATAACACTTAATGCAACTATATGATTTGCGCTTTACAAGAGCTTTTGATTCGTTAAACAGGCCAAGACCTGAAAATAGATATCAAGACTGTACTGTTGTCCCTAGAAATGAATAAAAGCAAAACACCAATGAATACCCGCTCAACCAAGCAATCCCGGAGTATCTCCCATCGTAGGCACAGTCTGGACGTCAAAGATGTCGTTCCTCCAGCCATCGCCACTCTGCTCCCTGATCCGGTCCTTAGCCCGCGCAGCCTCCTCGTTCCACAGCTTGACCAGACTTCCCGGCGCATACACGCCCTTGAAGACACCCTTGCCGGGCTCCGTCACGCCGACGCGGACATCCAGGTCCGGATCGTCCTCCGGCACCAGCCTGGCCCCGACTGCCTTGATAAAGGTCCAAAGGCTGTCCGGGTCCGCGACCCGTGTGGCGCGGAGCCGCTCGCGAGCAAACAGGAGCTCACGGTTGGCAGCCTGGAGCGAATCCGAGACGGCCGTGGCGATCTGCAGCTCCAGCGTCTTCTTCATCAGGGGCAGGACGAACGGCTTCATGACCCAGGCGCCCAGGGCAAACTTGCTCTTGCGCAGCGTGTAGTCGAGCTGGTGGATGACGACCCGGACCGACCTCAGCGTGAGGATCTTTTCCAGCTTCTCCTTGCCCACCTCCACCTCGATGTGGACGTCGATGCCGCGCTCGTCGAGGCTGAAGGACGCGATGCCCTCGTCCGAGAACCGAAGCAGGCCAGAGTGCACGCGGAGCCAGAATCCAACGTCTTTGGCTGCGATCGACAGCCCGTCGAGTTTGATGGTCACGATGGACTGGACGGCGGATGCTGTGCGGTTCAGGCGGGTTTTGCGTATCTCGAGATCATTCTTGGTCTCGACACGGAGCTTGTAAGGCAGGAATGAGGACCCGTTGACCGTCCTGCCCGGCTCGAGGATCAGGTTTTCCAGGAGGAGATCCACATCAGGCGTCGACACTTCGAGGCGCGGGATCGGCACGTATTGTATACCTTGCACGATCATTGGTACAAAGACATTAATGCAGTCGGTGATGAGATCTGTGTTGACATATTGGTTCTTGGGCGATAGGAGTTTCAGGACCTTGCCTGATGTTGTCAAAAGTCGCGAGACATCGGCGTCGCGGAGAATAGATTGTACAGTCGACTGGAGCTGCGCAAGAAGCGCGTCTACGTCGTCTCGAAGGGCTGATCGGGTAGCCAGCTGTTTTGACTGGCCGCGAAGTGTCTGGAAACGCTCCTCCGCATGTTCGAAAAAGGACGGGTCGGCTAGCAATTCCTGGACAGCATTGCCAATCTGGCGGACCAGCTCGTCAAACTCGGGGTCACTGCGTCCATGCTCATATACAATCTTGAAACGCTTTTCCAGCTCATCCCACTCATTGGCCTCGCCAAAGGACCTGATCAGTGACCAGAAATTCCTCAGTGCTTTGTCAGTCTCTCTGTTGACGTTGACGTCCTCATCGGCAGCGCGAAGGGTGTCCTCAACTACGTGAGAGTAGACTGTAGCGTAGCGTTTTAGGAGTAGGGATAGAGTCGACACGGAATCTGAATAATCGGTGCGCTGGCGGAGGTTTGTCACGGTCCTGCGCAGACGATTCAGCAGCGCATCCTTCTCTTCGCTCTGCAGGTGATCAACCAGACTGTGCTGTGCTTCACCAACGACTTCCGTAGCTCCGTTGGCGACCGCTTTGGTCACTGATGCCACCTCGCTCTCCAGATTGTCTTTGCTAGGCTTGTCATCTGATTTACTATCGTCTGACGCCAATGGTTTACCATTTGTGTCGTCAAGCTTACTCTCCTTTTTCAAGGTCTCCTGCTCCTCGGCTGAAGGTTCAATCTGCTTGGCGACGTCCTTTGAAACGCTCGAAAGCTTCATGGCCGTGTCGCTAAAGACCTCCTTGCCGATGGTGCCCAGGTCAGACAGAAACATGCGGAAGTCAGAGTTGGTTAGCAGCAACGACCCCACGGTCTTTAGGCTGCTATAGGCTATAGTAAGGTTAGCCAAGATGGGCCAAGAAGATGAGCGCTCAGCAACACAACTAATTACTACTCACCAGCAGCCGTGTTCGCTTTCGCCTGCGCCCTACCCACCCGCTCGACAATGTCCTCCATATCGACAGACATCCTCGCCTGCGAGAGGTACCAGACAAAATCCTGGATCTGGTCGTCCGCGTTCTTGTGCTGCAGCAGCTCCATGAGGTGGTTGATGGTCTGCTTGGCGTAGTGCATCACGGCACGCCCAGAGTCGCTCAGGTCGTCGTCGTCGGCCGGCGGGTTCAGCAGCTCCGACGCCAAGAGCGTGCGGAGGTTGACAATCGCCTGATCATTTGACGGCATGTAGCCCTTTGACAGGGCACGCAGCATCTGGTAAGTGTGAAGTTTTTGGTGCAGGGTGGCCTGCATCGCCGTCTCGTCGTCATATTCGGGAAGAAGCGGCTGGCGCTCTGCCTCTTCTGATGGAGCGCAGATGCCGCAGCAGGTGAGGATTTGGATGTCCATGGTTGGTGATTCAACGTTTGTATGGCGAAAAGTTTATTATTTCATTTCAGGCTATTTTGTGACGCACTTTTTTTTCTCTCTCTTCTTTTTTCTGATTTTTTTCTTTGGACTTTGGCGAGGATATCTTAGTTATGTGTATCGTCGTTGCGGACTGCCTTCATGCGTCTTACCAGTGCGTGACGCGTTGATGTTCACGGGCCACTGAACGATGACGTCGTCATTTTTTGAAAGGCGATCTAAAACCGCATAACACATGCTAGCTGACAAGCAAGTTTGCAGTAGCTACCTACAGTACCTGTCTAGGAGTAAATACGATACAGAGGTGGCTTTAATACTGGATTGAAAACGAAAATGACGCAAATATTTTCTGCATTCTAAATTAATGTTCTTCAAGGGAATCTTCCACAAAAAATTCATTCCATCTAATTTGATAGTTTGTCATAGATAATTGCCAATGTAGGTATTGTACCTGTAGGGACGCAGTCACGTGCAAGCTCTAGCTGCTGTGATTTTCTCCTTGCGGTGGATTCCACCAGAAATAGGAAACTGGCAGTGGATCGGTCCATTTTAACGACTGCCGACCAGCAAATGTCGAAAAGCTTTAATATCAAATCTTGCAAAACAACGACTAGCGACAACTTTGACAACTTTAATGTCTGCTTCTTCATAAAATCTCTCCATAAAAATTCGATGAGTGATTAGATGTCGTTCGGGCCGGCTATCTACTGTGTTTGGGACAAAATCCGGAACGAGGCGTTCAAGGCCGGGCTATCTACCCTGCGACTTTACAGCATATAGTCGTTGCCATTGATTGTCAGGTACACATGACATATAAAACCTATCTAACCAGGTACCCACTGGAATGTACATACGGACTCTACTCCAGTCCGCTATCCCGAGAATTGACAACCCTGGCCAACAGTCAAGGTATTCACCCCCTCGCGCCCCGCCCAACCCACTTCTGGGAGCATTATCATTAAACATGTACCACCGAATCGGGCCAGGCACGATTACTATGGCCAGAACACTATATGTTCTTGGAAACAGGACACCTGCAGGTCACTGCTCTCCTTTCAAACACAAAAGCTTTACTACAGCAAGCTTGGCATTTTAGATGGATAGGAAATTCAAAGGAAAATCTAGAAAAAAAATTGAACAGCCTTTGATGCGAGAAAACCATCCAGGTTACCCTATTGAAACCCTAACCCTCCAACTCTTAATCGTGTGTCGCAGCCTTGTCAGGCTTGCCAGGCACGCTAACCCACGACAAGCCTACAAAGTACCTCCAGTAGATCCCTGGTTGACAGTGAACAGGGCCCATTTTTGAAAGTTTGATGGACAAAGTACGGAGCACGGAACACGGAACACGGAGCATGGGAGCCAAAGTAAAGCTCCAAACTCCGTTTGTATGCTAACTGCGGCTTGGCAGCTTGAAAGTGGCAGGACAGTTGAGTTAGGGGTTGGTTATTGGTGAAACTAAAAAGACTTTAAATACAGATACACGCGGCAGCAATGTCGTGTTATGATCCAACATGACATACGCATCACAATTGACTATAAAATAACAAGCAGCTATCTACTTTCTTCACCTATTTGCCACTCTGCTCTATAAGCCGAGTCGCCATGAATGCTCCAGAAGTCCTGCAGGGATCGTCTATGACCATCCCACAAGCTTTGGGGATAGGTAGTATTTTGGTAAGTCGGTTTGGTACTCCATCATGGAATATAGTCCCAACGCAATAACCCGCTATCCTACAGGTTTTCCTCTACTATGCTTCATTGGCAATCTACCGCCTGTACTTTCACCCGCTGGCCAAACTCCCTGGTCCTCGACTTAACGCCATATCAATTATACCCTTTCTGGTCAAGGACAAGATCCAGGGCACCTTTGTCATGAGCACGACTGCGCTGCATGCCAAGTATGGCCCCATGGTGAGGATTGCACCGAACCGCATCTCCGTGGACGGTTCGATCGGATGGCCTGAGGTCTACATGCGCCGCCCCAACCTGCCAGAGTTCGACAAGACGACAGAGGCCTACCAGGTCGGCAGGCTCGGTCTTCTCCCGGCCCTGCGCGACGATCATCGGCGCCAGAGGAGAACCGTGGCCCATGCCTTCTCGGCCGGGGCTCTGAAGGAGCAGGAGAGCTACGTCAGGACTCATCTGGATCTCTTCATCACTCGTCTGCATGAGCTCGCGGCAAAGGACTCGGAGGTCGACATCTCAAGCTGGCTCAACTTTTTGACCTTTGACATCGTCGGTGACTTGGCTTTCGGCGAGCCCTTTGGTTGTCTGCAAAACAGCGGCTACCACCCCTTTGTGGCCATGATCTTCTCCACCGCCAAGGCGAACGCCAAGAACATCTTCATGTCGTACTTCAAACTCTTCGAGCCTCTGCTGCGTCTGCAGGTAGGGAAGGAAGAGATCAGGAAAAACATGGAAATCATTCGGATGGCCGAGGCGACCACCGAAAAGCGGATGGCGCTGGGCCCCGACGCCCGCAAGGATTTCATGACGTACCTGCTCCGCAAGAACTCCGACGGCGAGGGCCTGACGCACGCGGAGCTTCTTACCAATTCTAGAACCTTTATCGTCGCTGGCAGCGAGACCACGGCCACAGCGCTTTGCGGTCTCGTCTTTTACCTGTCGCGTACACCAGAGGTCTACCAGCGCCTTGTCGAAGAGGTCCGCTCCAGCTTTTCCTCGGAAGACGACATCAGGATGCAAAGCGTCGAGGGCTTGACATACCTCCACGCCTGCCTCGAGGAGATCCTGCGTATCTATCCACCTGCTGCCGACACGCCCCCTCGCGTATCGCCTGGAGCCGAGGTTAATGGTCACTTTATCCCTGAGGGAGTAAGTTTTGTCGTCGTCCTCTTCTCCTCAAGCTTCCAAACGCTAACCTGATGCTTTCCTAGACCGTCGTATCCATCTACCAGTGGGCCACGCACCACAACCCAAACAACTTTGCCAACCCCGACACCTTTGCCCCCGAGCGTTGGCTACCGCGGAGCCATCCCCTTTACGACAGCCGCTACGCCAACGACAACAAGACTGCGTTCCGGCCATTCGCGGTAGGCCCCCGGGACTGCATCGGAAAGAACCTCGCCTATTCGGAGATGCGCCTGGTCACTGCGCGGTTGCTTTGGAACTTTGACATTGCCCTAGTCGAGGGACAGGACGACTGGATAAAGCGACAAAGGGTGTTCCAGCTGATTGAGAAGGATGACCTGATGGTCAAGTTGAAGCCCGTGGTACGGTCTTAGTTATCCGGGAGGGTTTGCCGTCAATTTGGGCTTCCCAAACGCTGCATTGGAGGTTTGGGTCAGCTGTTTCCTGGTGTATTATACAGTATCTTATGCCTTTAGAATAATAATCTCAGTACAAGCGGCAATACGCACTCCTTGGGATGCCTAATACTTTAGTAGCTAAATAAATCGTCCGGGAGCCCAAAAACCACACAAGAATGCCACACTTACAGAAACGAAACTTCCCCATCCTAGTTGAAATTTCTCATGATTGTTGGCAAAAGACATTAACGGCAAATCCCCAAAAAAGGTTTGCGAGCGTTCGTTTCAGGTCGAGATGAGGCTTTCTAGCAAGCAACGAACGACTTCCATAAAGGTAGTAAAATTTGGACAGGATACAATTGGCAAGCTTTTTCTCGCCAGTTCCGTTGATATGGAGCTTGCTACAAGCTCAACAGCGGGCGAACTTACTGGTGAGTTGATACAGTGCTGTTTGCTATGCATGGTTTTAAAACTCCTCCAGAACGCAGAATGTCCCAAGAACGTGACAATATCCTGGACTGGCTGTCGCGAATTAACTACTTTCAAAAAAACAACGAGACATTCTTGCGAAGCATCACGGGTAAAACTGGAGAATCGTTCCTAGACCAGCCAGTCTTTCGCCTTTGGATTGATGGGGGCGAAAACACAACACGATGGTGTCGTGGTATCCGTATATAAACCGGACAAGGGTATATATACCAAAGCTTTAAATAGCTGGTGCCGGGAAAACAGTGATGATGTAAGTTAGGTACTCTGCTTAAAAATTGTTAACTGTCAAATAGTCTCAAATTGATAGTGCAAGGGCTATAAATCATCTCCAAAAATCCACGCAGGTTGACAAGACCGCAATCATATACATGTATTGTAATTACAAAATACCCTGTACCGCCATCGAAATGATATCTAATATCGCTCGCCAGCTAATATAACAGTGTACCCACTTACCTGCACAAACCAAGTCATTTTATACAGTATAGGTCACAAAAGGATCACATCCGAGCCATGGCAGCTATAATTAGCTTATCCATAATACTTCTAAACACTTCACAAAGGTCTTGGTCTTTACTAACGCTTTGGTATTTCTCAAAATCTCCCAGGAATTTACGTTGCTGGGCTAACTTCTATTAGGACGGGTGTTATAAGCCAACAAGGAACGAACTTCCTTACAATGCTCTTGGGATCCAGATCTACACTTCGAATTTCCTTACATCTAGAAAAAGTGTCGATCTTAAAGCTCATCTTGGCGCTACACCCAGCATTAAGATTATTACTCGTCTAGTACAACTGATATTTAAAACTATTTGACAACAAAAGCTTTTACTAGCGACTGACTTTTAACGCTGTTTTAAATTAATCCTTATCTGAGCAGTCAAATTATCCCAAGACAAATCTGGTGGTATATAAGGAAAACTGCTTTCTAATCCTGTGTATTAAAATTTATCGACCTAATCACATAGGCTTTTATTCGCCAACCTCAAAATCGCTCACATAATTATACAAAGCATCGGTAGGAAAGTTTCTAACGCATTAAATAGCCTTCCGAAAGGCAATGTTCCCTTTTATAAACATGCCATGCAAAGAACTTTTAACCAAGGAGAAGAGGACACAGTATTGGCAAAACCTACCTTCTCGTTTGTTTTTGAGCGAAAAGACCATTGAGCACCGCAAAGCTTTTTGCAGCCTTATCAGTCGAAATCGGAAACTAAAAAATCGACGAAATAACTGCCCCCGCCTTCGTATAATTGTCAATATTTGCGTTAGGTTAATGAGTACTGATGAAAATGCTGATATAGTTGGCCTTAAAATACAACTTTTTAAAAGTATTTAAAAGAATACATTTTAAACCTACTGGTTGGTACCCATTGGGAAATGGCGAGGGCTTGCATAACCTCTTTGTCGTTCCGATCTTTTTCTGACGGGCCCTGTACAGATAATGCCACCTCGGAGAAGCCTGTGCAGCAATGTCACTCTCTAAAATATGCATGATGCGCAAGGTTGGACAGCGCTGGATTGGGCAATTATTGGCAAATATTACGATACTGCGGGTACTCCCCCCCCCCCCCATTACGACCAAACCACCGAAACCACTCGCTTGAACAAAAATTTGGCCCTAGCTGCTAAAATAGGATACGATAAAGCGGTAAGGATATTACTCGATTAAGCTACTTTCAGCCAGTCGATACAGTGGCAGCAAAAATAAGGCAACGTCTAAAGGGACGAAGAAGTATGGTGCCGGGTATTTTTGATATTGATACCGTGCCGAACGAGGTCATTTGCGTGGAAAATTTGTATCAAGCACTGCGTGACTTGAGCATCGACTGAAGACACGGACAATTCTAATGCAAAGCAATAGATTTGAGGGGACACTGCTACACAAACTTCCTTTGGCTTTTTTTTCTTTCTTTTCTTTTTTCAACTTGGTAGCTATGGCCTACATCAGAGACTTGCAAATGAAAGAGGAAATGTCCCTTGTTATTAGTGTCCCGAGATAGGTAATTATACAAATTAACCAAAGGTGAAGGCATCCAATGTTTGGTAGCGGACAGGCTGGTACATTTACGTAAAGTACCCCGCCCATGTAAGCAGGCGATATGGATTTCGAGACCCTCATTGTTCTAGATTTGCTGTGTGGGCGCCCCCGATCGGGCAAGTCCGCACATGAGAGGGAGCCATTGCCAAGATGCCAAGAACGTCACAGGCAAAAGAGCCGGAGAGCAGTCTCTGGGGTAGGTAGCTTTTAAAGTGAACAAACATGACCAACCGTCATCGAGCTTATTCGGTGTGTAAAAAAAAAAAAAAACAGCTACACATACCCTCCTTACCAACTGTATACTTCCATGACTCGATAAAACTGCCCTTTGAATTTTGCATAGTTCGGACCCGAGAGTTGCTCTTTCAAGGAAAAAGTGGTTCATGCGCTTGTTTTCTCTTCTCAACACAACGTCAACCGTGCTGTGGTATTCTCTCGCTCGGTTATTCTTGCCTCAAAAATACCGGCTGTTGTCTCTTTCGTTCTCCGCGGGGCAGTTGGAACAGCCAACCAAACAAAACCCCCCTGTCAAGTTCTCCTGGACCCAGTTTCTCCCAACGCATTGGCTCCCTCCCAATCTAACTGACGGAATAGCACGAAAACCGAAAATAACGACGAGCAAGACAAGAAACGGCCACTAAAATGGTAGAAAAAAATGAAGTATAGAACAGATAATTTGACTATGCCATGCTGATTGATCATGTCGCCAGTCTAAATAAATAAATAAAAATGATTAAAAAAGGGGTTTTCTTTGTCTCCGCTCTCATCCTTTTCTCCTCATCTCCTTTCCTTTCACACCGCCACCTCCATGCAAACCCCCTCTTCGGCAAACAGCTGCCTGAGGTGCTCAAAGTCTGCTCTGGTCTTCTCCTCCATCTCCCGCTGGCCGATGGCCTCTGCGCTCTTGCCGTCCGAGAGGGCCGCCATCTCGTGCCTCACGAAGCGGAACTTTTCCAGCCTGGGCAGCCGCTGCGCCCCGCAGTCCTTTGCAAAGTCGAGCAGGACCCCCCTGAGCGCCTCGCGGTAAGCACTCAAGACGCTAGCGTCCCCACCCCGCAGGGGGCACACGGGATCCCCGTAGGTCCACTGCTCCAGGATCTGCAGCCTCCGCAGGCTGCTGCCGGATTTTGGTCGGCTGTGCTGCCATGGCCCGTTTGCGTGGTGGCAGGAGCTGCTGCTACCGCTGCTATTACTGCTGTTGCTGCTACTGCTTATGCCGCCGTCTTCTTGTGGTAAAAGGTCGGCGAGCGGTCCTTGTGTTCGGAGTTTGTCTGATGTACCAAAGAGTGCAAAGAGCTCGATGGTAAGGTCCTCCAGCTTGTGCATCTTGGGTAGGCAGTGTAGCCTCTTTTCGGGCCCGTAGCTCGTGGTTAATGTTTCGTTCCCCATTGTTCTAAAGTCGAGTTGCTTCAGCGTGTCTGCCCGCTTCAGTAGCGCCGAGTTGAACTCATCATCTTCTATATCCGCTTTGGCCATATCTAATGCTGCTGGCCGTATTGTTAATCGTTCGAGGTTTGGGTAGTCGCATATCGTGCTGACGGTGTCTGGCTCTAGAATTCCCGCAACCTTGACGTTTTTAGTCTGCGCCGGTAAACTGTCCCATCCCCCGCTCTCTTTAAAACCTTCAACAGTTGTGATGTTTGGTGCGCTAAACAGCCCCGGACATGCGTCAAGCCGCACGCCGCGGCAGGGCTCCTCGTCGTCCCCGATCTCGTCGTCCCACCCGTAGTACATAAACATGCGCATGTCGGGTTGTACCTTGACCGTGGTCAGGTTCTGCAGTACGTTTGAGCCCACGACCTCGTCCCGCATCGCCCGGTCGATGATGCCGCTCGTCACCGTGCACTTGATCGCGTCCACTTTTGTCGGCACCGTCGCGCACCGCGGCATCTGGAACGCCACAGAGTCTAATTTTGACGCCAGGCACAGAATGGCGGCGAATATGCGCTCCCCTAGCCCGTCCAGTTCCGCTCGGTCCGGCATTCGTGTCGTCTCGGCGAGGTATAAAGTTTCGTATTCGTCATCGGCTTCGTCCCCTGTTAGCATCGGCGTGTAATCCTCATCCTCCTCCCTGCCCTTCCGGATCTTCCGTATCCTGACTGGAAGGTCCGCCAGCTCTAACACTCTCACGTCCGCCCTTGTCCGGATTCTTATTCCCAAGCACTCTGAATTCCACAACCGCCGCACCGCGTCCAGCTCCTGTGCCGTGACCTTGGAACCCTTGAGGCTGACGAGGCACGCCATGTGCCGTATCCTAGGCCTCAGGCCGGGGTTCGCCAGCAGGCTCCTTAGCAGCAGCAGGAGCGGTGGGAGCTTCCTGTCGGATTTTTCCTGGCCCGGACCGTGGGTGATGACGACCTCGTACAGGAACGGGACGGCGGCGTGCCACAGCTTGCGCGAGACGAGACACAGGCGGCGCAGCTCCCGCCTGTTTTCGAGAAACTCTGGGCTAAGGACCGGATCGCCGGCCTCGTAGGGCGAGAGCGAGAAGCACCCGACGATCATGCGGAGGATCTCGCATGGCATCGATTCGAGGTTTAACCTCCCCGACGCCCCGAGCTGCATGGTGGGCGGGATTCTTTTTGGGCGTCGGTTGGCAGGGAGGTGTGTCTGTGGGAAGGGACGGGAGGATGTGATGGTGGGTGTGGTTGGGTATTATTTTTGGAAGTTGAGCTTTTTTCGTGGCGAACTTTCTGTCTGTGCACCTTGTCTGTATATGTTGGTTCCTTTGTTCTCCAGCTATCCAAGGTGGAGTATGTATGACGAAAGGGCGAGTTTTCTGGCAAAGGGCCTTTTTTGTTTTTGTTTTTGTTTTCTTTTACAAACAACAAAAGCCCTTTTGAAGATGTCGTCAAAAAAAGTTTAATCGCAGTAGGCAATGTACTATAATGGCGAATTTTTTGCTAACGCAACGTATGTGAGTTTTGATGCGACCTGCAAGTTTGTTGCTGAGAAGGCTGGTTTTGGAACCAGGAGAGAGAAGAGGGTGTAAAGTTTGTCGATGTTTCCCTCTACCTGGCAACCTCAAACCGACCCCATGGAACCTCCGTCTCAATTGGAGGGGTGGTGAGCGACTCAGGTCAGATTCAATTGAACCGAAGGGAAGCGGGCAACAACCAAATAATGAGAGGATGGGAAGGGGGAAAAAAGGGTGGAGGGCGCGATTTAACGTTTCGCCTGAAGTTTAAAACGCCGCACGTGCTCCGAACCTGCGTGGCCGCTTTCTCTTGTTACATTTCGTCACCAAGTGGGTGAGTAAATGCCTTGACTCGGTACCTATTCCATCGCGCAGTACCTCTCTCTCTCATTTGTTCTCCGCTTCTGCTCTCTCTTTTCTGGTCTGGTCGCCCAGTAAATTGGGAATAGCCCAGGTGCCTTTTTGGGGGAGTGGGAATTTTTCTTTTCCCCGTTTTTGGTACCCCTTCAAGCCCCCCTTCACCCCTTTTGGAACAAACACCAAGGCTGGCTGGCGGTAAAGAAAAAAAAATACGGTCTTGGTAAAATGGGAAAGCGGGTTTTGCCTTGGGGTGCATATACCACTAAGAGGGAAAAAAAACTGCTAGGTGTGGGAGGCTACACAGTGAACTAGGTCTAGGTAGGTCTAGGTCGCTTGGGTCCAGGTCTGGGTCTAGTCGCCTTTTGCCCGCCGAGACGGGTATGGGATAGGACCGAATCTAGAAGCGACTCGTCGTTGACTTACGTGTACCATCAACCTGTCGCCTGCCCGAGCTATTTCTAGTCTCTGGGCGCCCTGAGGGAAAACCATGTATGTTGCATTGTCCTCTTTTTTTTGTGTTGCTGAGCGAGCGCTGAGCTGTTGACTTTTGCTCTTGCATCGGTACCACCGCGTCTTACGTTGCCTGCCCAGTTTAAACTCGATTTTGATTGATGGTGTTTTATTCAGGGACGTTACCAGTCGAGGTGGGGACCGGAACTCGTCCCCCAGTTTACAGTACCTACATGCAACCCACCAAAGAGGTACTCCGAACCCCAGGGACACAAATGGGCAGGCGGGAAGCCAAGATGCAAAGGCGAAAAAGAAAAAGAACGCCAAAAAAAGAGGCCATCCCATGTCCACTTCCTTATTAATCAATTTACTACTTTACAAGAAAACTTCTTTTTTACTTTGTAAGGCACGTTTACAACACGCCAAGTTGGCATTTCGACACCTCAGCCCTTTCTAAAACAAGCCGTCTTTGGACGAGTTGGCATCAGAAATTCGGCTTGTTTCCCATTCCCAGCAGGCATGGGAACTGACATCGCGAACCCAGGTAATCCTCGACAGTGAACGGTCTGGTTCGGCGTCTCCGAGCGTTCCGTTATTGCTACATTGGGTAGGTTCTGGTTTCTTTATAAGTACCGCATTAGCTACCGCAGAGGATGCTAGGGACGCAAGTACGTACCTTATTATATCATTTATACCCGAACGACCCCACGACCCGAGTCGACAAGTACCGGTTCCGACTGCACCACAATCCGCATCTCCTCTAGCTATACATAGCGAAATTCTGGGTCGTCGACAAAGCACAGAAAACCCCTCCCCTCAAAACCACAAACTTTATACAGATTGCTACGGAGTACATGCCTTGCCTAGTTTAGCTCCCAGGTCCCTTCGTACAGACAGACTTTGAGTATTTTCGGTACCTAACACATCTGACCAGTAGCATTGAATTGCATCAACACATCGACCCGCTTTGTTCGTATGCCGTCCACCAACCCCCCAGCATCTTTTAGTTCTAGAAGTCCTTGGCCGGGATTGGGAAACCCTTCCACATTCGGCCCCTGCATCATACCGCCATGGGTTCACTCAACGCCGCAAAGCGAAAGCAAAGTAAAGAAGATCAACATTTCCCAAGGGTGATTTCTTTCTTCTTCGCAGGTGCGGGACGCGTGGGCAGACTTGAGTCGCTGGATTAGCTCGAATAGTGACAATGTAACCCGACCCCGAAATCCGTTCTCCTACCGGTACAATCTGGCTGGGCAATAAAAAAAAACCCTAAAAAGGGCGATTGGCGCTTCGACCGCGATCCCGCGTGCACATCACTCCCGGGATGTTCCAGATTGCCAAGGTCGACCGGCTCCAGGTCTAGGATAGGGTTCTCTTGGCGACAGTTCCGTTACTTCCTGCAAGGAAGTAAACTTGATGACGAGCTGGCCACAGATAGAATAGGGCTGTTCCATCATATTTTGCCACCCTGGCTGGTATTCTAGTAGTAGGCGAGTTTTATTGGAAGAAAAAAAAAGTCATGATATATCTGAATCTCATATCGCAAAACTGCATATTTGCGAAAGCATTCTCCCAGGCCATCAGAGTAATTTTACACTCCCATCTCTGACACAATGTTGGCTCCTCTGCTCCAATTGCAGCCAAGTCGGCATAAAGATGTGCTTCGTAAGCTAGTCTCGACTGGGAGGCATCTTTTGTGGATAGGATCTCGATTCCAACCAATGACTACTCCCCATCAACAAGATGTTTGATGGAAGTTCCCTGGAGGCAAGCTGTTCCGACCAAGCAGCAGTGTCCAAGAATGCACAACAAGAAACTACCAGGAAGATCTCAATCTCTGCATGTAGATACACACGTGTGCCTTTGAATTGCGGCAAGCTTTTTTTCTTTACCTTCGCTTACGAATAGCGTAGCAATCTACGTAGCATAGGCAGCTTGGCAGGTAGCTTATCGCCCCTTCATACTCTTGTTCTGACACGCAAAACAAAGACAAGTGGGTTTAACATGTTCGACAATAACCTTGATGCCCACTACTCAACAAACACCCCCCCTACGACTATGATGGTAAGCTTAAGATAACGCAATGACATTTTCCCCATCGAGGACCCTGCGGTTGCCACCTATCTGATCCCGTCAGTGTCTTGGCATTGTGGCTCCTTTGAGCTATCTGTCCCAGGTTCATGGGAACGCTGCCTGTGCTTTTTTTGGCGAGTGGGACTAAATGAGCATGAAAAAGAAAATCCAACATATTGAGATGCTCCGGATAAATGGTTCGCACGACAAGACATCATATAGTTTGCGTACGTGGTGGTGTAACCACAATGCAAATACCAAGGTCTAACATGCCGGACATCGGAGGCACCGGGGAAAAAGCGAGTCAGATGCGTGCGCGTACAACTTTCGGCTTGCGTCGGTGCTGGTATCGGCGACATGAAAAATTTCGCAATCCTGAAATTGGGATCTTGCGTGTGAATGGAGTCAAGGCTACATTAAATAATGACTAGACATTAAAACCGCGAAGATTATTGGGTATAGTAGCAATCCGGTCCTCGCTCAAAAGGAAAACAAACATCGCACAGACTATCTTATAACAAGACAAAAATTTCAAGTGCCGAATACAAACAACCCAGACCTCGCAAAATGCGAATGTGGAAGTGATGTACAGAGACAAATTTCGGGATCGAAAATATTTACACATAGCCAAGTCCCACGACAAGACGACTATGTCGATGGCGCAAGGTATGCCGAGAGTTGTGGAAGCCACATCCAGCAAGCGAAGACCAACACAGCAGCTAGCAGCAGCCACTGTAGCTCGATGGTGAGCCGAGACTTGAGCCAGCGGCGTATGCGCTGGAGTGGCTGCTGGCGGTGGGTGCAGACCGGGGTGCCAAAGACCAGACAACCCAGGCCGGGACGACTATCGCACTCGACGTGCTCACGGCGTCGTTGCATGAGAAGCCTGTGTGGGAGAGGTTTCATAAGTTGAATAGTCAGCATTTGGGCAGGGAGAAAAAAAAACACAAAAAAACAAAGGGTACGTAGTAAGAAGCGAGATGAGACCGATATTACATAAAATTGGGCCAAGAAGTAAAAGAAAGGAACGATAAGAAGAAAAGAAAGTTTTAGGGAAGAAGGAAAAGAAGAAAAGAAAGTTTTAGGGAAGAAGGAAAAGAACAAAAAGAAGAAAAACCTACCTCACGCTACCCCTGCAAAACCGCAGATCACTCCCCAGATCACAGCGCGTGTCGTTTGGGCATTCGAGGTGCAGCCGGCGCCGCTGCATAAGCCACGAAACCTTGAGCTTGACGCCCGTGTAGACCAGGTCGTAAAAGTGCCTGCTCGTATGCTTGAGCGAGAGCGCATCGGGGTAGATGAGCTCTTGGCTGATGAGTATGTGCAGCTCCGTGGGGAGGTCCATGAACGAGGGTCCAACCCGGCCCGTGATGGGCGTGGTGGTGGTGGCGGGGGCGGTCGGTGGTGGTAGTAGGCTTTCGCCGAGGACGGCCTTTCCCCGGTGGTGCAGCTGCTCCTTCTCCCCGGCGTCGGCCAAGGCCCGTGGGTGGGGTTGGGTGTTTTGTGACATGGATTGGGCTGAACGGGAAAAAAAAAGATTACTACCGGTACTTTGTTTAATGTGTCTGTGTCGGTGTCCTCGGACTTCCTTTTTTGGGAGGGAGGGGAAAATGGGGGGGGGGGGGGGGAATATGAGAAGGGATGAACTAGTCGCGATGCAGCGACAGCTTTGATTTCTTTCTCTTTTTTTGGTAGGTATTGTTGCCCAGAAAAGGCTTCGAAAGGGAGGTTCCCTGTTATAAGAAAACCCAGTTGTTGAAGGTTTTAACACCTGTCAAAACAAGAATGCCTTGCAATGGGACGAAGTTGCTGCTGCCTTGGATTGAACAGCGCTTGGTAACTTGGCAATTGAGAGCTGACATGGCCAGGCGCTCGGTTGATTGGTATAGGCTGTGGCTATGTGATGACTGCGCCCTACGGCCTCAACGGGCCGCTGTGCTGGGTTCAGTCACTGCAGCGTGGAAAAGTACCATACATACACTTGAGTGCTGAAGAATGTGTAAAATAAGAAATAAAAAACGTCGGTTGATCAAGACCGGTTCATGTCAGTGTTTACATGCATTTTAATAACACTTACATGCAAGGCACGGCTAATACAGTATTCAAATTTCAGATCAATAACCTGCCCCGCCATTAGGCATTAACCATCCCGTACCGTGCCTTTTTTTATTCATCAAGTAAACAACTGCTCAACTCATAACAGTCATAGATTCCCTTCCAAGTGGTTTCCGAGTTACTTTGCATAACGCCAGGTTTCTCGATCCCTTGCGATCCCTCCCATCACGTGATGACGTGAGTGGTCACACCAACTCGCGTCTGCCTGATGCGATATGGTTGGTGGGGATCGGGAGGCAACTTGCACTGCGACAAAGCCCAACGCCTCCAACCCCCGAGTAGGTCGAGGCCGCTTTCACCCCCTCACAATGCATCCAACCTTGCAGCGACGCAATGGCTCGACCAACTGTACAAGATAATGAAGACGAGTTTGGTTGGGATCTATCGCTAGAGGACGAGTTGCTCCTTTCAAACATTGCAGACCACGCTCAAGACCCTGCACGACGTCCCCGCTCTTCTAGCGCCGGCTCTGAGACAACCATCACCACTATAACAACTGTCGACCAGCGCGTTACCGCAAAGAGACTGCTCCCGGCGCGCACTTCGAGTACTGTTCCTAACCTCCAGGCTGACATCACAGCCGCCTTCCCCGCCAGTCCCTGGACCGAGGCAATCGATATTGACAGCGTCGCCGACACGGCCTCAATCGGGCCAAGGCTCAGCTACGACAATGCCGCGCACACTTCACGCTTCGGCGGGCTTAATGGCCAGAGACATGTCAGCTCTGGCTCTACAGTCTCGAACGTTTCTGAACAAAGCGCCGACTTTGCATACAACAGGCAAACGGATGTACGCTACCCCGATTGTATGTCCATAATCACCTTTCATTTATTACTCGAAGAACTGCTCAGAGGAAATCACGCGCCCATGGCAAACTTCTAACTAACTTGGAAGCGTCTAGTGAGCATCCCCTTATCAGGTATCAACCCTGCTCCAAACCCCGATATTGAAGATTTGCCCCAATCTTCTTCCTCCGGTAACGAGGCGGCAAAGCCACTCAAGTCACCTCTCGCTCGCTTCCGAACATTCCCCAGAAAACCACTGTCCGTCACGGATTTTTCGTCGCTGGTATGGTGCGAGCAGCAGCATGAATACACCCTCACGCGGCTCGGAGGGCGCAAGCCCAGGACGGCCGCCATGAAGGGCGGCACCAAGATACACGAGCAGCTCGAGCGCGAGGTGTACAGGACGGTGCGCGTCGAGGTCATGACCAAGGAGGACGCATTTGGGCTCAAGATCTGGAACATCATACAGGGCCTCCGCACGCTTCGCGACGACGGCTTGACGCGCGAGTTGGAAGTGTGGGGTCTGGTGGACGGCCATGTCGTCAACGGCCTGATCGATGGCCTCAGTGTCCAGCATCCGGATCCTCAGTTTGAGGAGGAGCTTTTGAGTCAGTCTGGGAGCCAGGAGGAGGCTGCTACTTTGAGCGAGAACCACAAGATTACCGACTTTTTCACAGGTGTAAATCCTTCGCAGGATTTGAGGGGGCCGGCTCGAAAGGTTTGGCTTTTTGATGTCAAGACCAGAGGGCATTGGTCTCTTCCCAGCAAGGTTCACCTGCGACCCGCGATGATACAGCTATATCTCTATCACTGTTTCTTGGCGGATATGGCTGCGGGTAGACTTGACTATTTGCACGTTTACCGACGATACGGTCTTGACCCAGACCTACCATTCTCCGACCTCTTTCTCGCTCAGATCGGGTCTTTGCATGACGAGGTATTCCAGGACTCGACTTCAACGCCGCAATCCCCGGATTCTGCATCACAAGATAGTGACTATTCGAGTGGAACCGAGGACAAAACCACGGCAACATCAGCTCCATCCTCTATGCCTGCAGATGAGCGACTTTGTTATCGATCCCTGAGGCAACTCATTCCACTACTCAAGAACGAGCTCAAGCTGACGTTTCCCAGAGGTGAAGCTTCTCTCGGCCAAGTGGTATCAATCGAGTACCGGTACAGGGGTCTGCCAAAGCGAAAGAAGGAAATCGATATTGACCTGAGCATGGAAGATGAGGAAGACTCTGATGTGGGTGCCCTCATCGGCCATCACAACTTTAACGTTGCCGACGAGAACCTGCCGTCCTGTTTGGAGGACCATATGGAATGGTGGCGTGGCGAGAGGCCAGCCAATGGAGTGCCCGTTGAGGAGGCAGACAAGTGTCGCTATTGCCAATTTGCCGACGTTTGCGAGTGGCGGGCCGAGAATCACCTGAAGCTGCTCGAGGAAAGTCGGCAGCGGAAGGCAAGGACCGTCGAATCTGCACAAAAGGGCAAATGGAGGAAGTATCCATAATATGGAGAGCTTGGCATTATCCTTACGAGGACATTTGTGCCCGATGAATATTTGATTACAGCTAACATAACCATATTCATGCGTGCGTTGGCCAGCCATGAGTCTCCGATGCTCGTACACGTGTCGTGGCAGCTGCTTTAAAGTTGATCGCGATAACGATACTACATCGTGTCCATCCAGCCATGTTCAGATGACATGCATTTCAACGCAGCTTCCACATGTCACAAAGAACTCATCCGCATGCTGTTGTCGATGCTCAATACGTTCTCTGCTGCTCAATTCGCAATGCGTGTGTTCCGGGCTCTTTTCCCCAATACAACACTTGGACCTGGCACCGTTGATAAGTCAAAGCGGGCATAACGTCTGCCAAGGCATTAGTTAGACTGGTTCTTATTTGATCTCTTGTGAGCTTTGGTGGCTCGCAGCGATTTCCCTAAGAGTCACGAAGCTCCTGCTTCTCCGAAAACAGAGTCATTTACCATGCACCTTTTACCCTGTCAGCTGTTAGACAAGGAGCAATCAAGGAATCGCCATCCAGCTCATCCCTACCATATTTTAAACTTAGTCTTCAACGTGGGGTCACGGCCGCATATACTTTTGTACATAATAATTCGGCCCGGCAGCTATCAAAAAGTATACATGGTCGTCGGAAATTGTCCACTGAACATACCAAGTCCAGACGGAACGATTGTTGGCTCCTGGCTTGGGGCTATTCAGGGGTCCTCTATGGACCAAAAGTTGGAAGCGTAATCTAGACGCCCTAGCAAGCTTCCTTCCATGCATTTCCTCGCAGCTGTTTGCATAGCATCCCATCATGTCGGCAGGTGAATACGGTCTGGTCTCTGCGTCGATTCAGTCGGGCCTATGCTGCTGATTGGTTTATTCTGAGTTGCAGTCTTCGAGAACTAGAACCCGAGATAGGATAATAAATACCGCATCGTTCCCGCCGTAGTGCATGCTAACAAACGTCGGAACGTGCGGACGCCCTTGGTCACTGCTCACTCACTGCTCAAATTTCCCCGGCCTTACAATCGTTAACCCCGACCCCCTGCCTCTGGTCGAGGGAACACATAAAAGAATGCCATCACTCTCGCGCACCACCGGGGCACTGCTGCTCCTGGCGGCGGGCGCACGGCTCGCGGGCGCCCAGTTCGACCCGCTGCACTACGTCAGCCCGCTCATCGGGGCCAGCAACGGCGGCAACGTGTTCCCGGGCGCGACGCTGCCGTACGGCATGGCCAAGGCCGTGGCCGACACCAACTCGAGCAGCAACCAGGGCGGCTTCTCGCTCGACCGCAACACCTTCGTCACGGGCTTCAGCGCCATGCACGACTCGGGCGTCGGCAGCACGCCGTCGCTGGGCACGTTCCCGCTCTTTGGGTACGCGGGCTGCAAGGGGGGCGACGTGGACAATTGCGCGTTTCCCAAGAGGTCGAGGGTCAAGTTTGGTTCGTTCAAGGCCAAGAACGTGTCGTCCACCCCGGGTTACTTTGGGATCAGGCTGGATTCGGGGGTCAAGGTTGATATGACGACCACAGAGAGGACGGCGATGTTTAGGTTTGAGTTTCCGGCAAAGGCGCCGGATGGGAGGCCGTCTGAGCCGTTGATTTTTCAGGATCTGTCGGATCTGTCGGATTCGAGGCAGGATAATGGATCGATTACGGTTGACGTGCCGAGTGGTCGGATAATTGGAAATGGTATGTCCCTTGGATCGGGACTTTTTGTCTTGTTACTTTGCAGGGCGTGATCGTCAGCTGACAACACCGAAAACAAAAACAATAGCCCGTTTCCAGCCAAGCTTTGGACAAGGAAACTACGTCTCCTATTTCTGCACCGACTTCAAAGGCGCCGAGGTCCTCGACGGCGGGATCTGGGTCGACAGCCGAGCGTCCAACAAGATCAAGACGCTCGGCGTGTCGCGGGGCATAAACGGGTATCCCCTCCCGGCGGGCGCCTACGTGCGGTTCAAGAACGCCGACAAGCCCATCCTGGCCCGCACCGCCACGAGCTTCATCAGCACCGACCAGGCCTGCCGGACCGCGGAGCAGGAGATGCCAAACTTTGACTTCCAGTCCGCGCAGGACGCCGCCGTCGCCGCGTGGAGGAAGAAGCTGTCGGTGATAAACGTCGACTCGGTCGGCATCGACCAGTCCCACGTCACAAACTTTTACAGCGGCATCTACCGGACCATGATCAGCCCGCAGAACTACACGGGCGAGAACCCGCTGTACGGAGAGGGCAACGGCGAGCCGTATTTTGATTCTTTCTACTGCCTGTGGGACTCGTTCCGGTCCCAGATCCCGTTCCTGACGGTGATCGACCCGCCTGCCGTCGCGCAGATCGTCCGCTCGCTGATCGACGTCTGGCGGCACCTCGGCTGGCTGCCCGACTGCCGCATGTCGCTGTGCAAGGGGCTGACGCAGGGCGGGTCCAACGCCGACAACGTCCTGGCCGACGCCTACATCAAAGGCATCAAGGAGGGCATAGACTGGAACGCCGGGTACGACGCGGTGGTCAAGGACGCCGAGGAGGAGCCGTACGACTGGTCCATCGAGGGCCGCGGCGGTCTCGACAGTTGGAAGGACCTGGGGTACATACCCGTGCAGGATTTCGACTACAAGGGCTTTGGCACGCTGACCAGGAGCGTGTCGCGGACGCTCGAGTACAGCTACAACGACTTTTGCGTGTCGCAGATCGCCGGGGGATTGGACAAGCAGCAGGACAAGGAAAAGTACCGTGGGCGCAGCGGGAACTGGGCGGCTCTGTTCAAGAAGGACCAGACGTCCAAGTTTGAGAACGGGACCGATACCGGGTTCAGGGGCTTTTTCCAGCCCAAGTTTATGAACCAGACGTTTGGGTACCAGAACCCGCTGAACTGTAGCAACATCTCCAAATACGGGGGGTCTTGCTCGCTGCAGAACAATGGGCAGGAGACGTATGAGAGCAGTTTGTGGGAGTATGGATTGTAAGTCGATTCCCTCTACAACTTGCACAGCGGAGAAGAAGCGACTAACATAGACCCATCACAGCTTCGTCCCCCACGACCAAGCCAAGCTGGTAGCCACATACGGCGGGCCAGCCGAGTTCGTCCGACGGCTCGACTTCCTGCACGACCGCAACATCACCTACATCGGCAACGAACCAGCCTTCCTGACCGTGTACCAGTACCACTACGCCGGGCGGCCGGGGCTCTCGGCGAAGCGGTCGCACTTTTACATCCCGCGCTTCTTCTCCCCGACGCCGGGGGGACTGCCGGGCAACGACGACAGCGGGGCCATGGGGTCGTTTGTGGCCTTTGGCATGCTGGGCCTGTTTCCGAACCCGGGCCAGGACGTCTACCTCATCACGCCGCCGTTCTTCCGGGCTGTCAACATCACAAACCCGGACACGGGCAAGACGGCGCGCATCAAGACGGTCGGGTTCGATGTCGAGTACAAGAACATTTACATCCAGAGCGCGAAGCTGGACGGGCAGCCGTATAACAAGAATTGGATTGAGCATTCCTTCTTTACCGAGGGCAAGGAGTTGGAGTTGACGTTGGGCCCGAGGGAGAGTAAGTGGGGTACAAGGGTCGAGGACTTGCCGCCGAGTCTGAGCCGGTATGTAGGGTTTGGAGGGCAGCAGGAGAGGAGTGTTAGTGGTGGCGAGGTGCGTGGAGGTAATTACAGGAGCGAGTTTGGGAGGTTTGCTGCTGGATCTGGTCTGTAAGAGATGGATCGACAAAAGAGAATAGCGTTTCTCATTATATGTACTTTGGGAAATCTAATATGCTCTCTAATTTTATATGCTATGCCCCCCTTTCCGATGCCATAGATCTGTATATATGCTTTCCGAACCCAGCGGTTGGTATGTCTCCTTGATGCGTCCCGACAAAGGAAAGAAGATACAAAAGAAAGAAAAAAAGAGGAGGAAGAAGGGGCCAAATGGCAAAGGTAACAATCACGTAGCCCTCCGAGCCCTCACAGGCACCATGATCAACACCACCCAGCGCACGCACCCAGTCGCATCCTTCAAAGGCGTCCAGTGAAAGGCGAACTCGCGTCCGTGCCTCGAGACGTCGTCGGCGGAGTGGTGCGCGTGCCTCCAGTCCGTCAGCCGGTCCAGCGCCGCCTCAACGCCCCACTGCTGGTCGAGGCTGACGCTGCTGTGGTAGCCGGACTGCTGATGCGCTGGGGAGGGAGAAGACCCGGAGAAGGAGGCGCTGCTGCCAACCCGCAGCCTGATGCTCACGTTCTCCCCGCCGGCGACCTTGGACGCGATGCTCCGCCGCACCGTCTTGGACATGGCAGCCGTCTCGCCCAGCACGTTAAAAACCTCGCGGTCGCGCACCTCGTCGGCGGACGAGAGGCCCAGAGCTGCCAGGGCGCCCGAGGAGGCGAATGCGCACCGCAGCTGGTGTCGGTGGCTGCTGCCCCGCGACGCCTTTTCGTCGGTCGTGTACTCGAGCACCATGTGCCGGGAGTAGGCTCCCGGGTGGTCTGGGGATTGTTGCTGCGTGGCGGCGGCGTCGTCCCGGGTGGACGAGGCTGTGGTGTAAGACGTTGTGCTCCTGGAGCTGGCGGATGTGGAGGCCGGGGGAGGGTGGAGTTGGTCAGAGCCGGGGTAGGAGGGGGAGACCTGGTCGGGAAAGGTGGAGGCGCGGGATTGTGAGCGCGATAGCTTGGAGTCTGAGTTGTGGCTCTTGCGGAAGTTCATGAAGCTGAAGCCGCGAGTTGTGGAGCGCCGCTTTGGTAGTTGTTGCTGCTGCTGTTGCGCAGCTTCCATGGAGTCTTGGCTGATGTTGTTGAACCGGCCAGTGTAGGATGGAGAGGGGGCGGTGATGGCGTGGGAGAGGCCGAGGATTGGGGATGATGATGACGATGATGATGTTGAAGGGGGTAGACTGTCGGGCTCGGGTGGCCTCACGCTCAATATCTCGAGCACTTCCTTGTCGGACTCTACCGCCTCGGAGATGTTGATCTGGGCGTTGAGGTAGTAGGCCACCCTGCCGGTGCTGGTCCTCAGCGGGCAGACGAAGAGAAGGTTCCAAAAGGGCTTGAGGTTGCCGTCGACGTCGCGGGTGTAGTTGAGCACCGTCTCAACCTTGCCGTCTCCGGCTTGACTCGCGCCCTCGCCCACGCTGCCCACGCTGCTGCCCGCGCTACTGCTGCCCGCGCTGCCCGCACTCAATGCGCTGACTGTGCTGGCCGCGCTGCGGACCCTAGTCACGCCCAGGCCCCCTCCCTGGAGGAAGCGGCAGTTCTGCCCAATCACCTCCTCCCGCGGGCAACCGCTCAGGCCCAGGAAGCCTTCCGACGCAAACGCGATCGGGTTGTCGGGAAGCAGCGGATCGGTGAGGCAGAAGGAACCGGCCAGGCCCGGGAAGCGGGATTGGAACGAGCCCCTGTTGGCGGTGGCGAGGGCGGCCTCGGTGGCGAGCGAAAGCTGGTTCTTGACGAAGCCTGGGTAGAGGTCGCGGACGATGCGCTGCTCGATGTGGGCCTTGGCGTCGCGGAAGACGTTTTCCAGCGCCGGGAGGACGGAGGCGGTGATGTGCTTGACGTCGGCGTTGAGGTGGCGCGACATGCTGGACGGGAGGTGCAGCGGCGTCGTTGCTGCGAAAGAGGTGTTTTCTGTGCTGATGCGGGACAGGCTGGCCGTGACGCTGTTTACTGATTGTTGGTACTCTTTGAGCTGGTGATGAGGTTTTTGAGTTTAGTATCAGGTTTGAGAATCTCTGCTTGGATGTCTTGGTTGCACCGCTTCCATGTGAGATGATAAAAACTAACCTTGGCGAGAAACTCCATTCCATCCGTCGACTTGTGCCTCTCGGCGTACCACATCAGCCTGTCAAACGTCGTCTGGCTCTGCAGAACAATCTGGATGACATCCTTGGTAAAGAACTCCGGCACGCATAGTACCGGACATGACCCCGTCCTCGAAGGTGCCGTTGTTAGAACGCTGGCAAAACTCTCCCTCTTGCTGTTCCTGTACGGATTCGACGACAAAGTCTCACCACCACCACCACCAGGCGCGTCCTGCCCGCTCGTCCGCGGCCTAAACGCAGAGTCGATGGCAAAGGTTGCGGCATCCTGGTTGAAGAAGCTCGGGGTGATGGGTGACCCGTCCAGGTTGCTGTAGTCGGTGTACTGCCTAAAGGCTGCCGAGTTTGTGTGCAGCGACAGGCCAGAGTTGCTGCGCAGGCGGAGAGGCAGGGCTAAAGTGTCCCGCTTGTGAGCAAAGCGAGGCGAGTGAGGGGTCGGCGGTGGTGAGATGACGGCGACGGTTGTGGTGCAGAAATTGGCAGTCTTGTTGAGCGAGTCGAATCGCTGAAGAGGCGCCACTGAGGAGCTGCGGCGCCTGCTGCTGAGACTGATGCTTGCGTGGGGGTTGTTCAGGAGGCTGACGGGAGGCGCTTGAACTTGAACTGAAGGCTTGCCCGCTGCGTCTTCCCGCGGTTTAGACATATTTTCTTTTCTTTTTCTTCTTTTTGTTTTATTTTGTCTCGTTTATTGATTCAAAGGTTGGTTTTTTTTTTTCTTTTTTGCTTGAAGAATTGACCGTCCTTTTAATCCGTGGCATGGCAACATAAGCACCCTTAAAGGTAGGTTGCAAGGTCCCTTAGCAACGACAACCTTCACGAATAGGAACGGGTGCCAAATGACTCTTGTAATACTTTGCTATGTCTACTCATTCCCACGCCAGTGTCCATGCACGGAGTTTTCTCGCAACGTTAATTCAAGTGGGAAAGGCGTGAAAATCGAACTTGCAGGCAGTTTTTAGTGCACCGTTAGATCCGGAACAGCCATCTCAGGGGTGAACGGGCCACCGGGCCAAGAATGTGAAGGCTTCTTTTTGATCTTCTGTGCGCTTGCGCCGTGGATCGCCGGACTTTCTTTTCTGATCTCTAATGAACCCACCCCAAAAAAAAGTTGGAGAGGTCGGAGAAGCTGTCGAGAACGCAGCGAACGAGTCGTTGACATGTAGTGCTTGACAACAATATATGCACGCATTTGACATTATATCTCCGACAGCTCAAACTACGTCATAGTACCTACCTTGCTTGCCTGATTATACCCTTTTTGGGATTTTGTATAATTATTCTTTCTCTGGGATCACCAACACCGGTTTCACCCTTGGCCAAAACTACAGAATCCTGCAAAACAAATTAGGAATAAAAAAATTGCTCAACATCCTGCAAGCAAATCCCTCCCTTTTTTTCGACAGCTTTTTAAACCGGTCACCCCGTTCCTCCTCCTCCCCCCCTTCTCGCGAACGCGCGTGCACGCCTTGCTATCGCGAGCGTTCACGGTCCCCCTTTTTCTAGTCCCGAGCTACACGACCGCGCCGCCCTCGCAGCGATCGCGATTTAGCGCCGGTTGTCCAATCAGTCAAGCGCGAAACTCTCGTATTTTTGTTCTCAGCATCCGCTCACGTGCCAACCCGTCTCGTTTCAGTTCGAGCGCCGATTGAGAATCCCTTGTTACGAAAATCCCTGGTGTTCTTTTTCTTGCTGGGGTTCTGTCGGCCGTTTGTTGGATTGTGTTGCCGCCGTCGCAAAAAGACGAGAAAAAAATGCTCCAATTGAAGGGCCAAATTTTATGACAGGAATGTACCGGTAAGAACCTACCTACCTAACCTAACCTACCTACCTTACCTAGGCATCTATCTACTGTAGGCGAGATGGAAGGATTCGGTGGCCGGGACCACCAAGCGCTCCCAAATGATTGGGATGATCTAACCTGGCAGACACATTTGGCAAATTGAATTGGATCGAGAGGGAAGGGAGCTTTTTTCCCGGTTTTGCTCGGTCTTTTCGCCTCTTGGACATGTCTTTACCATTTTTGACATACACGATTTGGCAGGGGAACGGGCTTTCTCCCATCGCCTAGGTAATCCAACCTCGCTGTCCTTTTTGTCTTCTGTGCGCTCAAGATAGTTGGGAAATGGTACGACTATTGTCTGTGTGTGCAAACCAGGACAGCGCACGTGTGTTCCAATTTGGGCCTTTCCAAATGAGTATATCTCGGCAAGTTTGAAATGACAAACCGCAGCACGGGTGACAAGACTTGGCCAAGTACGCCAACCAAAACGGGAAAAAGACGCGAGAGAGCATCTGTGCAAACAATTTACGAAATCCGATCTCTATTCGTCTCTCTATCTATCTTTCACGTCTCCCTGGTAGCCAGCGCGTAGCTCAACCCGTTGCCCACGTGTACCATCTCGGGCCTCCCATCCGTCCCGTCCCCCGCGAGCTTTGCCTTGTCACCTAGGAACTCGGACACGAGATGGCCAACGGGACCCGTGTAGGTATACATGGAATCGTGTGTCGGGATCCAAACCCTGGCCTTGATCAGCGCCGCGAGCTCTGCCCCGCTCGCGCCGCCGTGTATGTTCTTGAACCACAGCGTGTAGCTCTCCTTGGTCGGGTGCAGCATGGCCAGGAATCGTAGTGATGGGTGCGCCTGCCCAAGGGCCTGCGCACCGACGCTGCCGGTTCGGATGCCGTGCGGCCCGTCGAGGATGGCGTCGCAGGCTTCCGCAGACGCTTCCGTCTCCCAGGCGATGACCCCGACAGACATGAGGGTGTTGTCGCCCTTGACGCCAAAGGTCCAGACCCACGGGGGCATTAGCGGTGGGTTCTTTTGCTGTTGTTTGTCCATGGACCCTCGCCAGTCTCGTATTTCATCGGCCATCTGTAATCGGGTTACGACCGTGTTGAAATGCGCCATGGCCTGGATCATCTTGACGGTTCCCGGTACGGCCAGTACGGGGATCGACGGGTCAAAGGTCGTCAGCGATGGAGTGCTGACATGATCGGTGGTAATGTGGCCCAGGACGATGGCGCCGATGCGAGATGGTTTCTGCTCGGAGGCGTCTGGATTGAATCCGGCTGCGGCGTCAATCTCAGCGCAAATGGCCTCGACGTCGGCTCCTGACGACGCGGCCGGTGGGCTCACGTGGCCAAATGATATGAGCCATGCGACGATTCCGCTGGTTGGTGGACCCGTCAGCCACGGATCCGACACTATGTGATAGTACGGCGAGGTGTTGGGTTTCCGGTGCCTTGTTGGCACTGGAATTGAGAAAAGCCACGAGTTGTCGCCATTCAGGGATGTGATTATGGGCGCGGGGTTGGCGCTTGGCTTGTCGAAATGTGCTTTGAGGAGTTCTGCGCGCCGATCTTTGGTTGACATGGTGCTTTTTCTTTTGTCTTTTTTTTTGGTTCAAAAGATCAACCTTATTAGGGGATGTTTTGATGCCGTTATATTAGCTCCTGCGTTGGTGAGGCGTTTAAGCTCAAGTCAAGGTGGGCAAGGTGAGCGCGCGCTCGGCAGAACAAAAGAGAATCAAGTCGCATCTGTTGATCTCCTGTAGCTCGGAAAGTGCGTCATTTGGGGACCGTATCTCTGCGAATGGGAATTGACACCCAGGTTAGGTAGGCAGCGATCGCTGAGGTGAGATCGCTTCCTGTCGCTGGACCAGGGTCCGAACAAGCCAGTAACCTGCCAGAATTTCCCACCTGCCACAGATGCTGCAGTTTCCTTGGTGGCCAATAAAAATTACCAGAAACCGACAACCCGCCCCCCGAAGCTTGTGTGTGGGTGGCCTAATCTAGTCTCGGTAGGTACCTAGATAAACACCCATTTCTGAAACACATCGCCGCCAAGGTATGGGAAGACAGTTGTGAAAAAGGCAAGGCAAAATGACCGTTTCCTGTGGGTTTGCACACAAAGTACATATTTACCTACTTACCTAGATAGACAGCTTTCCTAGGAAATTTGTACCCAAATGAATACCCAAATAATAAGGCGCCTTATAACCCACCCAATCACCTTGAACAAACGCCAAACTAACACGCAGTAACAGTTGCAGGACTAGCAGTCTCTGTAACAACAATCATCTGCACCGTGGTAAAGGTAGCCACCAGGTAATCAACCACCTCGGTAACCATGCTCGTCACCACGCTGCCCTCCCGCAGACCGATGGTCGGATAAGTACGAGTCTCAACCCTCTGCAAATCCTGTCCCGCCTCACGAACAAGCACACGTCCAGTCTCCATCCTCTTCGCCTGAACCCCCGCGGCACCCGCGTTGCCTTGGCAGTCGACCGTCACGGTGGGCGTGACCGTCGCAGTGTACCACGGCTCCTGGACGACGGTGGTCGGGTTGTTGCAAACAACGCTCCACCTCGTCGACGTCACATCCGGCACAATCGACGTGGCGTCCACCGTTGTGCCCTGCTTGACGCTGACGACCGTCTCCTTGCCCTTGAACCTATCAATAGCCGGGGAGTAAGGCTCCGTGGTCGGCATGGGCCCATCCGCCCACGACGATACCCTGCCCGTCTTGACGCACACCTCTGTCCTGGTGGCGGCCTCGAAGGCGGTAGCCGACGGCCAAACGACGGTGGTGCGGGTGGAGCTGACGTAGAAGCTCTCGACGAGCGTGTTGGTGCACAGCGTGCTCCACTTGGTCGTCCCCGTCGCCGCCGTGACCGTGCGCTGGGTGAAGGACAGTGCCGTGGTGGCGGGCACGTCGGTGTTTGTCTCGGTCACGGTCGACTGGACCGTCACGGTGATGGTGTTGGTGATGGTGACGACCTCGCGCCCGCTCGGGTAGAGCGTCGAGTAGGTGACGCAGCCAGCGGTGCTGGTCGAGCTGGTTGTGAAGGGGTACTCGGTCCACACAGCGCCAGGGTACTCAAGCCAGCTGGTGCTGTCGAGCGGGTTCTTGGTGACGGTTGCCGGCGCGGCGGTGACGGTCGTCACCTCGAACACCACAGATGTTGATCCTAGCTCCTGGCGCCGCTCCAGAGGGCTGGCCGCGACTGATGCCAGGAGGGAGGCATACAATGCAACGAATTTCTTGATTTGCGCCATGGTTATCTTTTTGGAGTCTCTCTATCTGCAGGAATCTGGCGTTTTCTCTGCAGTCTAAGAACTTGTACCCTGGTAGCCCCAACAGCTCTGGATCATAAAAGACCAGACTTGTGACTGACTTTTATATATCAGAATCCCCAAATCGATGTCATCGTCGCCGGAAAAATCTCCATTTTATATCCCACCCACCAACCACCAAGTAGTCAATATTTGTGTCGGTTGCATGCAGCCATTCTCCTCTTTTTCCTGCACAACGGGGGCATTCCATCCGGTTCCATGTGATATGCTTGTGGTTTGGTTCCTGTCTTGCTCTCCTGTCTAGCGAATGGCTGAGGACCTGTCAGCCCTGCCGCTTTTCGGCGTTACAGAAAGGGGGAAAACAAACTGGGGGTTCGGTTCCCTGGGGGCCTCATGACGCACATTTCGGGGCAGCGGTGTGATGAACAGTGGTGTGCATATCATATCAATACCCTCCAAGGATTTCTTTTTTTTGGTGAACAGAAAAGAAAGGAGCTTACAAACGCATGTGTAATTTGACATAATTTGAACAGTTTCCGTGGTACCAAGGGAGACACTGCATAACTGAGTGGTATTTATTCCGGGGCTCTCGTGGCCCAGGTGCGGGACTTGTTGTACTTTGCGTTATATTAATCCCGTCAATAGATCCCCGTTTCCCCGCATTCCTACCATTCTTATGTCCATTTTCGGTCGAACGCGAACCAAGTCCTAGATCTGTTTGGTTTGTTACCATGTAAAGGACTGACTGAAATCACGAGATTCCTCCTTCGTCTACTTTTTTTGACCTATAAGCTTGGTTCATCTCCCTCGAAACCCCATGCTTGGCGTCTTGTTCGGTCAAATCCCGGTAGGTAGCAACAATATCTAACCCCTACTCTCTTATCCCACATCGGCATTTGCAAGTTGGCTTAATAATGCTACTAAACCACCGCAAGCCAACTTTGATATTGTACCGGGCGCATGTGAAGTTTCGCCAAGGAACAGTTGCGGGAGATAAATCACGCCATGTCCAGCATCTTCCCCCAGCAGCACTACACACCGGCCTTCCTCCCGGCCAAGGATACTTACCGGGATGGAGCCTATTGCCGCTGCATTCAATAACGTGCCGCCTGCTCTGTTCCTAGTTTGGTCATTTTCGACCTCTCTAGAACCCCTAGATACCAACACTCTCCCCCTCAAATGCAGGCTTTGATAAAGAAATTGAGATTGTGGCACGAAAGTCTTTCCCGACCGAGCCATGTGGCCGCGGCCAGCCCCGTAAGATCATGGGCAATGTTATGCATCACAGCCTGAACGGTGACGGGGGACGATACCAAACACCCCCGCAAAACAAACCCCGTCCTCCCACCGGGACCTCCACCAAAGGGCCGATCAGCGTCAAAGCCTATATCCACCTCGTTTGCATGGCCCGGCTTGCGGCTCGGGAAACGGGGGAAGCGCCATGCAACGACAGGTGTGCATACCCGAGGTGAAAGTCAGCTTGTAACCCGGTAGAGAGGCAGAGATTGATTTCCCCCGACGTTATCAAAAGGTTGCATCGGGAATAGCCTCACCGGTTCGGAGGTTTTTTCTTGTTTTTCTTTTCGTTTCTTTTCTTACCAAGGTACACTGTCATAAGCAGCGAGCAGGGGTACGGCCCACTCGGGTACCCTGGCGGCATCAGCGACCCCTAGGTGTTATTTGCTCGCCAAGTCAAATACAGACTGCCAACGAGTTCCACCTCGCGGTCTCCAATCTTTCACCGATACAAACCTCGTTGGTCGCTGAAGGGCAGATGGTGGGTTGTACTAAAGCAAGCTTAATCCGAGTCTGACCAGCTTGTGTGTAGGGCCCCAAGCAAATCCCCAAGCACCCCATCATGCGTCAGCAAATGCCTATCCCGGTCTCCAAATCGCTGGGCAGGGCGAACTGATAATTAGGTATATCACGAAATGAAACCGGAGGTGTCTCCCACCTAAGGAAAAAAAAATAAGGCGCGCCAATTCTTCAGACACCATTAAACGCAGTAGTGCGCATCTTGGATGCCCAAAACCGCGCCCTCGCATTCCGCCGTAGCAGCGGCATCGGGCCGTCGGCTTTGGATGTAACTGTCATGGTGCAAGGGCCCGAGGTTACTACGGTGGTTGAGCTTCGTCGCGTGGGCTCACAGACGAATCCAAGGGTGCGGGGTGGGTCTTTGTAAATCATATGGCTGGACGAGTCCTCCAAGGCCTAAATCTAGCGATAGGAGAAGCTAGATATGGCTGATTTTGCTGGTTTGATGTACTTTAGACCAAAGGAAAGGTAAGGAATTTTCGGGTAATTTAGTTGTGTATTTCTTGTAAGCTGCTAAGAGTTGACAGACCAAGTCCACTTTCATATAAAAACTATTCAAGAACACTGTCAACACAACCAAAACGCCAAAGAAACTGGCCCTATGGTAAAAAGCATACAGCGGGACGCCACGGGCCGGATGCTGATCAGCACATCAACCGCAAGCGTGTGGTGCAGCGCATCGCTCGTGGACCCCGCGAGCACGTCCTCACTGCCCGGAGTGGCATACAACTCGGTCTCGTACGTCTTTGCCAGCTTAGGCCAACAAACGAACCGGGTTTTCCGGACCTCGTTACGCGACGCACGTCTTTGCCCCGCCGGGGAGGCTGCAGGGTGACAAACACGTCTTTTTGTAAGTTCAGGGACGAGTGGAGCCATCCTGCGCCTCAACGATGAGCACGGCCAGTGGTTTTCTCGGGTTCAAGCTTGTGTAGAATTCAACAAGCGACGTGTATAGACGTATGGCTAGCCCGATGATAAGGAAGACGGTCAGGTGGCGGTCGCGCAGAGCCGTACATGTCACTGGCCCATGTGAGATCTCTATTAGTTTTCTTTGGGTCAATGTCGCTGTCCAGTTTTCTATCCGTCGGTCCTGACTTCACCAAGCTCATATTTACATCAAGCAAGCTTCAGGATGAGCAAGGGAAACTCGGCGTGCAACAAAGCCGAGAACACGCCTTTCCACACCGACGCGGACATGCAAGTCGGCCAAGGAGGCAGCCCCTCTGGATTCCCGACTTCGACGGCCGCTGGTGGTACGAAGGCATGGTTGTTGGAAACTTGTAACTTGATAGCTTTGTAACCGGACCCGTTCTGCTGAACAGCGTCGTCGTCGCCACTCGACGGGACTGCTAGCGAGGGAAAGATGTAACTAGGGAGATTCAAAATATTGAGGGCAAGGGATGAGGAAGGACTGGATTTGTTATCTGGCTGTTTCTGTACGGTTGTTGCGAAGGCTTCATTTGTTCGTTGTCAACCGAGGCTCGATGATCCCTACGTGTTCTTTCGTGATACTGGTAAGCGGAAAACGTCCCCAGCGCGCGTCTGGTGCGGAACTTCAAAGCTGCAGGCCCTCTTTCTAAAAGTAGCTGCACGACAGCGACCTGGTCAGGGCTACCCTTGCTGTATTCGACGGCAAGATGTAGCGGAGTTGGGCCCCGAGAATCGACTGCACTGAACATGCTAGCCGGGGCAAACTTGATGATCTCTTGGATCGGCCTAAGCATTAAGCCACTCGAGATCGCTCTGTGCAAGCAGGTAACGCCGGCGTCTAAGTCACGCTCCTCACACTCAGACTTCAGAGCTTCGCCAATCATATCCTTCTTTGCGCTGTTCATTCTCACGCACGCTGCCCATGAAAACTTGATATTACCAACAGATATGGCGAGACTGAGAGACGAAAGTTTCCTGTCATCAAGCACACCCATCAAGTGCGGCAACCTATTGATGGCCACAGCCATGAGCCATTCTAGGCGTACCTTGATGCTGTATTCTTGAGAGGCGAGAAAGTGCAGAAGGTTGCCGCCCCCTGGTCGCATTCTGCTGTGCCAGAGATGGGAGAAGTGTTTGGCAAATCTCTTTCTCTTGGCATCTCTCTCCTCTGTATTTTCGTCTTTATTGTGTGACTTGTCAAGACGGCTGGCGTTTTCGAGGTGTTGAACACACATTGCTCTGACCCTTTCATCGAGCTCGGAGTCTCTGCTCCATCTCCGAGGAGCCCATATGCCACAAAGTCTCCTTCATCTTCTGACTGCTAGTCTCGTATAGCCATTGTTATCGAAGGAAAATTACAAGTCGCAAGGGAAAGATTTGTCGTTGAAATAAATCAAGTAATGCTGGTGTTGAAAGCAGGTTAGACGCACAAGTACCTACGCGATCCATCAGTTGACCACCGATTATAATTTTGCCCATATGAGGTTGGAGCCGCGCCTTCCAGGGGAAAATTGATCAAGCATCCTGTCCAAGGTATGCGTCCCTGGTCTTGCATGGAGTAATCTCAGGGCCAATCACATGGCTTGACGATGAAGCCATGTACCGACGAAGTACCTGACCCCGCGCTCGCCTTGCCAAGCTGGATGTTGGTGTGCGGCTGGACAGGAGGATTGTCCAAGGGGTCCATTAGAGAGTGGGTAATGTCTCAAGCGGTGAATACCAAGTAAAGTCAATGGAGTGCTCGAGTTATTTCAGAGAAATTGTGATGATCTCGATGGGATTTGAATATGTTGCAAGGTGTATGAGAAAAGAACTTGGTCAGATTTGACAAAATTTGTAATTAATGCCCAATACCAAAGAGACCTAGACCCAGGTACAGTCAGTAAGTAGCTCTGTCATGCTTGCTTGTTTGGGCACCTGCGAACAGTGCATGGTGGGGCAGGTGTGGGTGTCTACAGTAACTCAGTAAGGCGCTGTGGGTGTGTTCATTATTCTTGCAACAAAGATACAGATTTCTCTTGCCCACCCACCCTGATCATTCACCCATCGAGATCAATCATCAATCAAGCAACTGGACGATAGGTACTAATACGAACGATATTCATTGGGCTGATGGCCAATGAACAGATACTTGGTGTACTTACACCACGACAGCTCCCCGAACTAGAACTAGAACTAGACTAGAACTAATCCTCAAAACAAACACGCTGACCAACCACCCGCGCTTCACAGTAGGAGTACAACGGCTCCGCACCAAGGTTCTCGGCTCCGCGTAGTCGACCTTCGTTTTTCTTCGGTCTCTTCCGCTCGGCCTTGGGATTGAAGAGCTGTAGTTCTGGATTGTGAGGTACATGAGCGGTACCGTTGCATCTCTGCTGGGGATATCAGACATCATGTGGGTATGATGAGTAACAGCCACCAATCCGCCCTCCTCGACAAAGCGGCTGACAGGCCATCCATGCAGCAAAGGCAGCAAGCAGGGTCAGCACTAGCTATCTAATTGAATTGTGTCTGGAATGATGCCCTGATCATAGCACCACCCTTACACACCCCGCGACCTCTGTATGCTCACGTTCTGCGTTCAAACTACCAGTGGAACTGAGTATGGCGGCAATCGTCTCGAAGACGACCAGTCCTGGTGCTGAAGCCCTCGACAACGAAAGCCAGGCGGAACATATATCAGACCGGGGCCTGATCATTGAACACGATGCCGAAGATGCACAAGTCGAGTAGGTCGCCCCCCCTTGTGAAACCATCGCTTTTGTAAATAACTATGTTCTCACCAACATATAATCCTTAGCGTTGTCGCCATCCACGGATTTGGCGGTGGAAGGAGAAAAACCTGGACTCGAGGAGCCGATGAGAATGATTGTTGGCTTTCAACAGTTTTCCCAGGACGAGTCATGCTCTATGGTTATGATACTAGTATCAACTCGTTGCCTTTCAGGCGACGAGATATTATCAGAGAAGCAAAACTACTCCTCCAGAGCCTTCGAGAGTGTCGCGACAAGGTCGAGGTTTCCAGGCGACCAGTTATCTTTGTATCGCACGGAATGGGTGGACTGATAGTCAAAGCCGTAAGTCAAATAGTGACAGGTTGCAGGGCTAGCCTTGACGCCACTGAAAGCCCTGGTGAGCTGCGCTGATGGCTTCATCTATACCAGGCAATTATCATTGCGTCCAGAGATCCTACGTTATATGAGTATCTGCTGCCTGATGTGCGAATTCTTGTCTTCTTCGAATTCCCCCATATATCCGGCAACATCGACTTCCTCAAGATGGATCTGCGAGCACATATGAAAGATGTCCTTGGGATGGTCACAGACACAGAGGCGATATTTTTGCTTGAAGCATCCTGCGTCTTAGCGGAGACTATTGAAGAAATAAACGGAATGTTCCTGAACTCAAAGATGGCGGTTCAAGCAGTCACTATCGACTACTACAGCCAAGCCACCCCCTCTGGATCCTATTTCAAAGTAAGTTTTACTGCCTATAAATGTCAGTGGTTTGGCAGATGTATTATATTTACAGTCATTATGGAATTGCAGGGCTTCAGTAGAGCAATTACCAGGATGAGGCGAAGCTTCGGCTTTAGACAAGCAGTCAACAGGGAGCACAGGTCCGTAACACGACTGAGTGACGATGAGGTTACCCAAATGCAATCACATGCAGGACAGTGGATAAGTACGCTGTTAATTCAATCAAATGAACTTATGGCTATATTTAACAACCCTGTTTAAATAGAAAAGGGTCTCTCACCAGACCAGGAACACGCGATACGAGATTTCGTCTCACAAGCCTCTCCGACGTTTCCACCTTCCCACGGGGCAATCCCCACGGCCCTCATACCGGCTATTAAGAAGCTACTGGATACGGATCAGAACATGGTGCTACATGTTCAAACTACCTCTGATGACGACTCGAGTGTGTTTGAAGGAATATGTTCCTACCTTTTCTCGGAAGCAGATGACCATGCAATCATCGACTTCAAGTTCGATGACTTCGATACACGCTTCAGCTCCATTGACAACATGCTACGCACAATCATCTCTCAGCATATTTGTGAACAGATTACGGAAGAATCTGCCCTCTCTGTTGCGTCTTACTTGGCCAAATTCTCGGCGATCGGAACACGCGACTTGCTGTATTATTTTGGGCGAGTGATTCCTAGCGATTTAACAAAACCTTACCCCTTTTTGTATGTCATCGATGGCCTCGACAAGTGCGGAGAAGGTGCCTGTGACTTTGTCGCTTACCTCAGGTTTCTACTTGAGAGTGAGGCGCATCGATTCAAAGTCGTTATCAGGACAAGTTTAGGCGCAAACGATCATCTTCTATCCGCATGTCAGTGACACATAGCCTTATATCTACCCTTATCTTTTTCCACTTCGCTCCTGGCATTGTTAACAATCACCTTTTCCAGCAGTTTCTCGGATACAACCGGATTTCTTTACCGCTTTTGTTATGGAGCAGAAAGAGAGCGATGTCAAGATCTCGACCCCTCGGCTATGCATTGGCCGTGTAGGATTTAGTTCTCAAGCACTCGCGGTCCTCGATGAGTTGGAAGATGCGTTTGGCGACGACTTGTGCCTGCTATCACTATTGCAAAACTGGCTGGACCCAGATTCCCGAGCTCTGAGTGCAGTGGAGCACGATCTCCGCAAACTGAAGGGCGCAACATTAAGTCGAATATTTGCAGCGTTACTATCTGACATGCCAGCGGAACGCCGCACTTGGGCTAGCACCATCTTGCTTTGGGTTTCGCTGGCCTTTCGCCCTCTTTTGATTGAAGAGCTATGTGTTCTGTCGCATTTGACCCGCATAAGCACTTCTGAAGGTGCTAGATACGAAAATTACCAACAGATTCTGGGTTTCTTCAACGGCATACTGAAAACCTGCCATGGAGAAGTGCGCTTTGCGCATCCTGAGATCCGCGCATGGCTCAAATACAACGTGGCGGAACGTGGACTCGACTGGTCTTCAACACAAGCTTGGTGGCAGAAGATCCAAGGAGGGGAGGAGGGCCACGCTCAAATCCTCAGGACATGTCTGGAATACTTGACCAAACCACAACCATTCCACCACTTGCAATGCTTTACAGATTGGCCGGCTGCTCATAGCTTCCCATACGCTGCGGAATACTGGCCATCCCATTACAGAATGTCTGGAAACAGCCGCGCAACCGTCACGGAAAAGGTCTTGGCTATTCCATTGTTGCTAGACCATACCCTGCGGACCCAGTGGATGAGATTTTATTCATCCCATGTGAATTGCTTGGCTCGTTCAGCACCTGATACTCTTGAGCCGGCCGCGATTGCCGCAAACCTTGGACTGGAAGATCTCGTCGAGAATCTTATTTCTATCCAAGGCTTCTCTGAAAGCCCTGCGAGCGAGGGCGTATCCGCCATCATGGTAGAGGCTGCTAAAAGTGGCAACATTAACATTCTGCGGAGATTTCTCCCTGATACCTCAGCACAGTTGCGGCTTGAAGACCAAGGCCTTGAGAGTCTAGTGAGAGCTGCGGTTACATCTAGTTGCAGCGATATCGTGGACGAGATTGTAAAGCGTATGCCCAGTGCTCGCGCGGAAGGACTTGACCTGCCTTCGTGGACTTCTGATTTGTTTCTCCTCGCCGTGTGGACTGATAACGTGTCCCTCGCACGACGCCTCCTTGAATTGGGCACAGACCCTGGTGTTAGCTTTGAGGTTCAGGCCGGATACTCGGTTGGTCCCGTCGGGATTGCAGTGATGCATAACGCAATCAGTGTTATCAATTTACTAATTGAAAGGGGTTACAACCTTACTCCCGAAACGGGCATCGAGCAGCCGAGTTTAATCAACACAGTCGTCATCTGGGGCAGCTCAGAGATTATCAGGCTGCTCTTCGCCAACGGCCTTCGCGCAAATGCTCTCAACACCTGGGGAGGAAGAACACTCCTAGAAGGTGCCGCAATATGGGGTCGTTACGAACTTCTCGACACGCTACTCGAGTTCGCTGAGCTCGGGCAATACCTGCGCTATGGTTCTGATCATCCTCTCATCACCACAGCCCGTCGTGGATACGCCAAGTCCAACGAGGTCCTACTGAAGCATGGCGCAGATCCAAACGCGAATGATGAGCGCGGAAATGCTCTCAAGTGTGCAATTCTTTCTGATAACTGGCAAGTCTGTCGACAGTTGTTTGAACAACCTGAACTTAATGTCGACCATGGTGGCTCGGACGGGAAAGCCCCCTTACTGGTTGCCGTTTGGTCAAAGTGGGAGAAGGAAATTATTAAATGCCTAATAGAACGTGGTGCGAACATTGAAGCAAGGGAGCCAGGGGAGTGGAAACGTACAGCTCTACTGCTGGCTACTTCACGGTTGGCACCAGCCAGCGAGGTCGTCAAGATTCTCTTGGAGCATGGTGCAGACATTACCGCTCGAGATTCCGACGGCTGGACGCCACTCTTTACGGCTGCAACCTTCGGGCCCGTTGAAGTGGTCCAGCAGCTGATCGACGCTGGGTCTGATGTGTCTGCGATCTGTGGAGTTGAACAGCGGACTGCTTTGCATGCAGCAGCCCATCGCCCGGAAGTGCTACCGGTTTTATTGGCCCAGGGGCTGGATCCCTCCATCGAGGGACTGGCTGAACATTCCCCTCTGGAGCTTGCGGCCTCCAGGTCTCCGGCAGGAGTCCGGCTAATGCTGAACTCTCCACTTGAGAACAAAGTTGCTCTGTCTATTTCTCTCTGCGGGGCTGTTCGGAGCGATATGGGCCCGCAAGATAAATATCAATCAGTCGAAATGTTACTCGAGGCTGGCGCCGACCCAAACCATATCGACAGTACCGGAATACCTTTGTTGAAATATGCTGTGGAGAAGGGAGACGGACCTATAGTGCAGATACTCCTCGAGTTTCGAGCTGATATCAATGCCAGGGACGTCTGGGGGAACAATGCATTGCACAGTCTTGGCTCTTTGGCCTCGGTGCCCCTGGCTAAACTTTTGGTTAATGCCGGGGCCAAATTGGATGCAATAAACCAAGCGGGAAATACTCCGCTGATCAGAGTTGTGAACTCGGGTAATTGGGACGTCTTCCGCTATTTGCTCTCCAAAAAGGAGACGCGACTTACAATAAACGTGGCGGGGCCGTGTGGAACAGCTTTGCACAGGATTTGCCGCCTTTACGACTCAAATAACCTCGATCTTATGAAGCTCTTAGTCGAGAATGGCGCCGATGTGAACCTGTACTGTGCCAGATTCCATGTAGGCACACCCCTCCTCCAATGCTGCCTGCGATCGGGAGACAACTACGCTCCTGCAAAGGAAGAAATGGTTATCTACCTGCTTGGGAAGAACGCAAAGGTCGACAGCTGGCAAGATGGAACCTCTCTGATTCACGCTGCTAGCATGTGCTGCAGTCCCAACATCATCAAGATACTCGTCGCCAAGGGTGCAGACCCGGAATACCTCGATCATATGAATCGCAAACCCCTTCACCTAGCCTGTTATAACTCTCTTGCAGCTGTTGAGACGCTGACCGGAATTCTCGAGGAGAAAGGCGCGTCTTCTGAAACGTCATCCAACGCGGGACTAGGTCATCACTTTGCCATGAAAGACGTGCTTGGAAGGGTTCCGCTCCACTTCGCCGTCGCGACAAGTGACATTGCATTCATCACGTATGTCCTTGAGCAGTCACTCGCCGCTGGTCTATCAGTCGACGTGCGTGATCACGATGGCTGGACGCCGTTGCTGTGGGCCCTCCGTGATGTGAACGTATTCAAATGGCATGACCGCGACCGCCACCTAGGCGATGTGGTCAGACTGCTACTCGATCACGGTGCTGGCCCAGCGGTCCGGGTAAGCGTGCCCCACGTCATGGAGGCAGAGGGAAATGAATGGTTTGCTGTGGACGTGGGCAGATATTACGGCGCCTCTTCGGAAGCAATTGAACTGCTTGAGGAGTGGTTTCCGCAGGCACGCGAGCGATACGAGTCCAGCAAGATAGGCGATCTGTATCAGGGCTGGTTATGTGAAGGGTGTGAATTGGTAAGTCTTTTTGTTCCCCGTCTTGTTGATTCCCCGTTTCTTTTTTTTTCATTTCCACCCACAGCTCGAATGGAAAATTCTAGTAGAATTCGAGTCAACTTCTTGAGGGTCATCCAATCAGTGTTTCGTATCAGCTAATCACCCTTCTCATCCTCAACAACAGGAACAGGTCGGTATCTACCACAAGTGCCAGGACTGTCCAGACTATCTGCTCTGCTTCAAGTGCTATGGACACCATGACAGTTTTCACCCGCCGCACGACTTTGTGCAGGGAGGTACCCACCACGGCGTCCAAATTCCAGTGGTGGAGGATGCCGGGTCGGTCGCGAGCGCGACTTCGTGGGAGACCAAAAGTGGCAGCGGTGATGACACTTATGATGATTATGACTTGGACTTGAACAGTGATGTCGTCAGTGATGATGATACTAGCTGAATGGGAGACGGGCATTGTGTTGGTTCCTCATCGTGTTAATGTCAAGGGTTTGTGGCTGGAGGTCAGGGGAGTTAGTGGACGGCATGATGAATGCTTGTACAGAACGCAAACAGAAGTGATCCGAATATAACTCGTTCTAGAATAGGATTTTGCTTATCTCTAAGATAATTTTCTGATTGCCAGACTGTACGACTGCTTTTACTCGGGCACTTGCTTGCCTAGATGCTATCGATTTAGCTGGCCTCCTACGGCTGTTTCCACACCAAAGGCTCCTAGGGGTAACTCTGCTACAGGATGACTGAAGGCAGGTGGCGCAAAACGGTTCAAGAGCCTATTCGCCCTCAGAATACGCAAAACTGCGTATTCAACTTGAATAGACTCGTCGCTGGATCCCTTTGGTCAAGACAAAATATCCAAGGATACTAAGCCTCGGTGTCAACGTATTCCAAGAACAAGGGGAGGTACCTCGTCGCTCACTCCTCTTGCAAATCCTCACCAAAACTGTCCGAGTATCTCCGTACGTGGTGGGCCTTGCAAAACTCCCAGTAGTCGGGGTTCCACCCCGACCGCGCCCAGTCGATTATCGCCGATACTTTTGCCTCAGGCTCCGGGGACAGGATGATGCTGAGCGGGTGAAGGTCTGCATGTGTAAAGACGGTAGCGATTGAGCTCGAGTCGAGTTCGATGCCGCAGCCGTCTTGGAATTCCTGCACCGCGTCCTGTCCATGGAATGGCCCCTGCGAGGGCTGGACGTGACCTGAGGAGGATTTCATTTCACCGGCCTCTTGCGAATGCCGCCCAAAGTTCACCGAGTGTCCAGGTTGTTTTGGATGTCTGCGTAAGTAAAGAATCTGCGACCGTTGTTCGCAGCCGTCTCACCTATATGGTGCTGACTGCTACCCGGTTTCAGGCACCTCCAAGCCTTGACCATGGCGCCGAGCTGCTCGCAAACTGACAGCCGTTGCGGCTCTGCAAGGCCAGCCCATCGCTCGCTGAGTTGATCACCCTCGACCAAGGCCGTGTAGATGAACCCTTGTCCGTCATCTTCGCCACAGCCAAAGACCTCCGAGGTGTGCACCTGCCCTCCCAGTTGCTTGCGTGGCCAAATTTGCGTTCTCCAGCTCAGCGATGGTGACTTTGGAGCCGCACTTGGCGAGGAGGCTTGGCTCTTTTGATAGCCACTGGTGGCGGGCGGTAGTGGCTCCTCGGCTTCGTGCTGAGCGCCCTGAGCTCGGAGGGCGTCGGGAGCGCCGTCGCGTTCGGGCGTTGGAAGAAGCTTGGCTCGGGGAAGGTTTCTATGGGGGAGTTGTTGTGGCTGGCTGTAGGAAGTTCAGCGCTGAGGCTCTTCATCTGCTATAATTGCTTATAAATTGTTTGTGTGAGAACGGCTGTACGGATTGAGGATAGCTTTCAGTGACAGTGGTCCGGGGTTGTCAGTTAGGCACGGCTGGCGTGCGCGGTCTAGTGGGGCCGGCCGGCGATTTTACAGCGAGGTTCATCGGCTCGCTTGGCTGTATGGCAGCCTGGGGCCCCGATGCCGGCCGGACGTGGTGAGTTTGCGCTCTGTTGCCCAAGGTAGGGTCTACCAGTACTAAATCCTCGGTGACGGCTCTAATGCAAATCTCTCATCTCTTTTTGAGACGCGAACCATCCATTGTTTCCCTCCCAGATGTCAAATAGATTTGTTTGCTCAGCTTCAACATCTTTCTGGACCAAACCCGGCGATACCAAATTCCGATGCGATTCCGGCGCGTTTACTTTTGTTGCTCCCTTGTTTAAATCCGAACCCTCGAACCCCACCGTCCAGAGCAGAGCAAACCGCCCACCAGCCGTTCCGCACCACACGGCAGCAATGCCCACCATTCACCTAACTCGCCCTCCTCACCCCCAACCCCGACAAACCGCTCGCCTCCGCCACCCCCAGCTTCCTCCAACCCGTTGCGCACCGTGACCCGAAGCAGGGACCCGCCGCCCCGGCACAGTGCGCGCTACCTGCAGTCCGTCGCCGGCAACCGGGAGCTGCTGCGCGAGGGCGCGGGGCTGTTTGAGCTTTGGGAGGGGGGAAGGGTTTGTTCCTGTACTTTGATGGTGACGTTTCGTCGTGGCTGCGGGGTGCGGGGGAGGAGGTCGAGATCGTGAGGTACGTCCTGCGCGAGGGCGCAAGGAGGGCGTTGTGGATGAGGCGTGTTGGGGGGTGCGGGCCGGCTGTGGTGCGGATGGGGGAGGCAGGGTTGGAGGTGGTTGGAGGTTGGATGGGCTGGAGGATGGGGAGGATCGGCGGGCGAGTTTGTGGTTTTCCGCGGGGGTGGGGTGCGGATGGTGATGCGGATGATGATGCGGATGATGATGCGGATGTTGGTGTCGGGGATCAGAAAGGTTCGGCTGCGGGAGGGATTCGGTGCCGACATACGCGGTAGTGTCCAAAAGTAAGGACATCATACGGGCTGTCGAAGTTTACACTTCCAAGCAAAGTTAAGCTTCTAAGGATCCGTGCTCGAAGTACGGAGGATGGAGACTGTATAGCCAATTAGTAAGGGATATGGCTATAGAGCAGACTCGTTGAGCCCCGAAGACCCACGGAACATTGGCACTTTGGAAGCACGGGAGGTTGTTGCAACAGGGTAATCATTCATTAAATGGATATCTACAAAGGATGTTACCCAAAAAAAGAAAAGACCTCCCAACCAACCGTATCTACACATGCCGCAACAGAAATTTACACCCCCCTCTTTATTCTATGAGCCTCCCATCCAACACAAGCCAATTCATCCTCAGATACCCCTGACCAAGGAAGCCATCTTTAGATGAAAACGGTGTGAACGATGCGCTTCCACGCCGGCATGGCCGCGACCTCGGCACGGTAAGCGTTGATCTCATCCCACGGCAGCTCGCGGCGTCCAGAGTCGACGTCGATCTGCTCCGTCTTGAGCCAGCCCTCGCGCTTCCACGCGTAGCCGATGATCCAGAAGAGGATGACGATGGGGAGGGCGAGCATGGCGCTGAAGAATCCCTCGGCGTCGTTGATGATAGGCTCCTGGCCGGCCTTGGGAGGAGGGGCGATGGCGGCAAAGGTCTGTAGTGGAAAGAAGGAGGGTTTCGGTTAGCTTTTGAGTTTGATTACAGGGTGGCAGGGGAGATCCCGCCAGGAAATCATGCCAGAAAAGGGGAGGAAATGCTTACCTGAGCAGCAAGGACGAGGATGTTAAGCGCCAGTCCGAGGTACGAGCCCCAGATGCCACCGATGGCCTTGAAGGGGATCTCGTCGGTGGTATGGCCGTTGTGGGCCCAGGCCTTGCGGAAGCGAATGTGCGCGAGGCAGATTGAAGCCCAGGTGAACAGAGCCGCAAGCGAGGACAAAGAAAGAAGCCAGTTGAACACAACCTCGCCTTGCGCATTAAGGTTGACGTAGGCGAGCAGGCCAAAAGCGATGAGGATACCCACCGAGTAGAGGGGACGGCCGGAGCGGTCGATGTAGGCGAAGATCTTGGGGGCATATCCCTGTTGAGCAAGGGCAGTGAGGGTACGGGATCCGCCGTAGACAGCCGACACACCAATGGACAGAACCGACACGAGAATAGTAATGTTCATGAAGTGATCGAATCCCTTGAGGCCGGCGTATTTGCCCACGAGGACAAAAGGCGAGGCGTGCACGTCGTGGGACGAGGATCCGAGAAGCGCGGGGTCACGAGCGTCGATGAGGAGACCGACGAAGAAGAGACCGAGGATGTAAAAACTGCATGTTTGTTAGCTCAGTGCTTCTGGCCCGGGATGTGGTGCGTTGGAGACCAGGGCATTTACTCACAGTGTGATACGCCAGAAGACCTGCTTGATAGCGCCAGGCATCTCCTTGACCGGGTTGCGCGCCTCAGCAGCAGCCAAACCAACCAACTCGGTTCCGCTGAAAGCAAAAGCCGCCGTGACAAACACGCTGCAGAAACCGCGGAAGCCGTTCTGGAATGGGCCAGGGTCAACCCAAAGACGAGCACCCCAGTATTCGTTGTAGCGACCATCCTTGGGACCACCGCCGAGGACGAGAACAAAGGCGATGACGAGGAAGATGCAGGTTGCGAGCAGCTTGAATACCGAAGATGCAAACTCCTCCTCGGCGTAACCAAGTGTTCCAAAGATGTTGATGATCAGGATTGCGACCCAGAAGACTGTTATCCACACGCCGACGCTGATGGTGTCGTTCCAGTAGGATATGGTGATACCGCAGACTGTCAGTTCCAGAGGCAGAACGATTGCCCACTGGAAAACGTAGTTCCAACCCATGGCGAAACCCCAGGACGGATCGATGAAGCGAGTAGAGTAAGTGTAGAAGCCACCAGAGACAGGGTACATAATCGAGAGTTCACCAAGGGCGTAAACGACGTTGAACATCATGACACCGATAATGAGGAAGTTGATGAGGAGAGATCCAGGGCCCTGTCGTGAGAATAGCGTGTTAGTTCTTTTACGCTAGAGGATGTTTTGGGGTTGCGCAACGGTCGAGCTAGTGCCACCGAGAAGAATAAGAAACTTACACCACTGCCGAGAGCGCCTCCGGAACCGACGAAGAAACCCGCACCGATAGAACCACCTATTGCGATTGATCAAAAGTCAGCAAACTCCCAGGCGCGTTGAATCGGTGACGAGAAAAAAAAAATATAAAGCCGACTAACCTATGGCAATCATGTGCAAATGGCGACCCTTCATGGTGCGGTCCAACTCGGCGGTGCCAGTGCCGCTATCCTCGTCGCGCCGCTGGAAGGACTTGAGGTTGAGGCCATTTCGGGTGTACCAGTCCTCGTCGCGCTTGTTGTCTTCTTGGATAGTCACCTTTTCCTGGCTGCCGGCCGCATTGGAAACGACCGGGTGGACACCGGCGGTGCCCAGCTCCGTCTTGTCCATTCTCTTTTCTTTTTGTTCTGTTGCTGTGGGGGAAAGTTTTCTTGTGCTTATATCTAGGTAGGTGATTTAAACTTGCTGAAGTAGATCTTTCCTAAATAAGTCTGCAGACTGTGTGGGCTTAGATGGAATTTAAGGATTGCGAATAAACCCAGAGAAAGTTTGGGGCCGCGGAAGGCTAAAAAGGAGCGGATGGAGTGCAAATTAAATACGAGGGGTCGATAAAAATAAAGACCAAGCTAATCCCAGTAGTAGGGCTCCCCTCAGTAAGAGAGCAAGAAAAAAAAGAAGTAAGTCGCGCCCGAATTATATGCAAAAGGCACCAAGAGGAAGGAAGGCGTTGACAGGGAAAGAGGGTGAGCGGATGGTCGGTAGGGTGGAAGGGAAAACACGGGGTAGAGTTTCCTTTATGTAATGGATGAACCACGTTGACGGTTTAACCTGGGGAATCTCTCCAGTTCCCACGCGAGAGATAGCAGGCGGCGGGGCAAACATGACTTGATGCCTGCTCCAGCCGGAGTGAGGCCGAAGGGGTATGCAAGTCAAGGATGGCTGGTATAGATAGCCGTTTGCTTTACCACTGGGTAGATTGCACCCGTTTAGTGTGGTCCAACTTTTTGACCGGGGTCCACTGCATTGATTTTACACTGCCTGCCCGCTCGTCTGTCTGTCTGCCTGCCCAATTGGCTGCGGCTGATAATCGCGTGATAGATTTCAGGATTGAAACCGTTGGGAGGGAATTCAATGCTGGCGCAGAGACATTTGGGGGGGACCGGTATGCAAGGGAGTTGGGCATGTATGCAATATTGTTGGTCGGTTGGTTGGGTTTGCCAAAGATAGGTCGATTGTTAGTTGTTTGTCTAGGTCTAGTTCTAGTTTGCAGACGCTCGGTTAGTCCCATCCTTGTTCTGTGGGCGCTAGACGAGTCTGATTTTGACGCAGACTCGAATTGTCTGTCACTTGTCCGCTATCGAATGAAAAAAAGAAAAGGCAAATACTGTAGAGTGAGTACATACTTACGTGGTAAAATAGGTACAAGCTACGTACAGTAGGTACAGCAGTAGCTTGCAAAAGCCGCCGCGCCAGTGTGTCTAACCTTGTCAAGGTAGTGCGCCGGGCTCTTGCATTAACTTCCCGACGCTACCTTCGTCCCATCTTCTTTTTCCCACTTCATCCTCGACCAACAGGTCGCCATCCAACCAACCCCGAGGCCAGACCATGTGTCAGAGATGAACAGAAGCACAGAAGTAGCATCTTTCATCCTTGGCGCTTTGCCCATCTCATCACCGAGGGAGGCATGGATAATTTGAATTTGACAGTGGATGCAGGTGGCGCGCGTGCAAGGACGACAGCTGTGCCCCTGTCCCCGCACAAATTCTTTGTGGGTAAGACGTACTACGAATATGCGAAATGTATTGTATGCACGTCTGTGACTTTGGCCCTTTTTCTTCTTTTTCTTCGGTTTGCTTACTTCTTTCTTGCCCCTCTCATTATTCTTTCCCCTCCCCTGTCTGCAGTTGGAATTGGTCTAGAATTTCACCGGTTGTAATCATTGGACAGGGGCGTGAGGAGGGGGGATTTGCAGGGGTTTTCTCTCTCAAGCTTCCCTCCCATTCTGCCAAGTATGGAAGCTGCTCGCTTGCCCTCCCTCCCTCCCTCCGTATGAGCCGCAACTCTTGGCCAGATGGGATCTCTTGGACTTGGGCATTTGCCGTCTTGGCTGTGACTTGAAAACCGAGAAACGTCATGTTGTGTTTCCCCACTGCAGATGCCAAAGCCAACGACATAATTATTGATCGCGCGCGCACACAATCGTCACCTTCATAGTAAGTACATCCCCAACGGGCGAGTGGTGTTCCAAGCGGCAACGAGGCCAAGATTGGGTATGGTATCAAAAGAGATAAATTAAATTTGCCACGATATGCGTCTCCGTGTTCCGTATCATTTAGTCACGAGTCAGCAAGGCCACTTCTCAAGCTCATCCCCGCCAAGACCCAGTTTCTTCACCCCGCAAAACAATAAATCGCTAAGGAACTCCATACACGCTAAGTCCGAAATGCAGCCTATCCAAAAGGGACTCATTATCTATTTTCTTTTCCTCACAGCCCCCCCGACAAACCCGGAGCCCTGCACTTTATCAACGTTATCTGTGCACAGGCATCTTCCCAGATACCACCCGAACCGCTTTCCCGTGTGGCCCCCCTTTTTTTCTTCTCTGCGAGCTGCCTGTTTCCGGACAGCCTGACATTCATTTCTCTTTTTGGTCGGTGTCACCGTAATTGGTCCATGTTTTCTGATGCTACCCTTATCCCAACTCTCCACCACACTTCCAAAGGGGGTTGAATAATGCTCAAGATAGATTTGGGGGTAGATGGCGCCAGATAACAAGTCGAAATGGGCAAATGACGCGTCATTTCCAGACGACGCGAATTGTCACGACTTGTGTCCTCTCTTTTTTTTCCCCTTGTCTTCCCATTCTTTAATTCCTTTTTGTTCTTCATAAGGTACCTTACCCCTCCAAAATCCAGGCAGTTGGGATTCGTGCACAACACCAGGAGTTACAAAACGTGTAGTGCTTTGTCTCAGCTCACCAAGTTCAAACATTTGCGCCGCTTATGTACCGTAGTACCGGACCGCGACGGTCGCATACATGACGACACTATAGGCGCCCTCTTCCGCCGATCTCTTTCACCGGGATTTTCTTCCGCCAACGTTGTCTGTTTTATTTTCCCAAAACACTGTTTTTGTCGGGCTGACCTTGCCTTACCAAAGTACGCAGTTCGTTTTGTCGGCACAATTGCCCAGCTCGCACTAAACTACCATACCCCCCCTCTTTTGCAACCAAAATCGCGTGTCACGTTTGAACATCAAGAAAAACAAAACACACGACGTGGATTAAGCCGGGTATGAGAAGTACTGTATTGAACATTCGGCCCATCGCGTCTTCGGCTCTTTACTTTGTTTTGCCCTTCGCCTCTGCCCATCAGATCGACTGCAGATGTTGACCAATTAATTGGTCAGCTGTTTGGTTTGCGACGGCTTGTGCTCAGCAGTCACAGTACGGCGACGCCACTGTTTTCGGTCCTCTCAGACGAACGTCATTTCTTTCTTTTGTTTTTCTTCTGTTCTTCCGTGGCTTGCCCAAGTCTTTTTGTTCGTCCTTTGGCCCGGAAAATATCGCCACAACGGTCCGACTGCACGGATAGTTGGTTCTTCAGCGCGGAGTAACTGACCCGTTTAGGAAATAACAATTGTGGATGCCGAGGCTAGTTAAACGGCCGGCATTCCTTTTTGTTTCTTGTTTCTCCCAATCCAACGTGGCACACGGTTTCCGAAATGTGTTCCCCGTGCCGCCTCCCCGCACTTCAGCCCCGAACGCGCTAGCAACAAGAAGAGAGAGAAAAAAAAGAGGGATGTTGCTAGACTAAAGTCCTGCCGTATCCGGATGGATCTACTTTTTAGTTTCGATTTTCCTTGGCTTCTAGCTATCTTCACTTGCATTGTTGGTTTTTGGTTTGTTCCTTTCGCCGGCCATGGGATTATTGTCCATTCTTGGCACTTTTGCACTTGGCACTTGGCACTTTTTTATACTTTTCCTTCATTTCTCCATGACCTGCCCAAAAAGTCATATTATGCATGTTCATCAAAGTTTGCAAAAAAAAAGGAGCCCGGCCCCCAAAAAAGGACAGTAATTCGTCATTTATATTATGCCCGCTTGGCAGGGAGCCTCTTTTAATCTTCGTTTTGAAATCTTCCCTGGAGGTGTAGGCCATGGCCATGGCGCCTTTGGAGGCAGGTGACTCAAGTTTCGACTTTCCCGAGGTTACGCCCGCAGTCGATGGCGGCGATAATGTACAGAGCATGTACGATTTGCTGTCCACTCTGAACCAGTGACCGACGTCTTGTTACACGACTTTGCACAATGGACGGAGGTACCGATTCAGCTGCTGGTTTGAGGTATCAAAAGATTGCCCCGCCAGGCTGCATCGTCCTGCCTCAGACATTTTTCTCCACATTTTTCTGTTCTCGACGGGTTGCGGTCTTGAACAGTCAAAGGAAAAATACAAACACCTACAAACTTGTATATCGCTGGGTCTTGTGCGTCTTTGAGAGATGCAGAGCAGAACCAGGTGTTGGTCACAGTCAGATGTGCATGCATCTTGATTGACGTCCGCAAGTCGATACAGAGGTCTTCAAGACCATGGAAAGGCCCAGGTAAAGCGTATAACAAGTTGGTATCACCAAGTTCAGTATAAAACCGTATTTTCATCCCATGAGCCAGAATGCCTTCCCTGGGCTTGCATGCACCAAGAGTATTCATCTCTCTAGCTAGAGAGATTTCCAAAAGCCCAGCTGCTTCCAAAGTGCACATTTTCCCTGTCCATCCCTTTCTTTGACATAACAAGTCAAGAAGCACCCGTCCCTCCTTATCCAAGCGGCTGGACCGTCGAACGGCCGAACAGCCAGGACTAGTCCTTCCAACAATCGCTGGGACCTGGCACTGAGAAGCATCTCCTATTGCTCACAAAGGAAGGCCGCTGCCAATGACCCTGAATCATTGCCGGCCGCAGCAGGCACGGCTCCCACAGCGCACCTGGGAGAGGGTCGCCCCGACGGGAAGACTGCAGAGCAGAGATCCCGTCTCCTGGCTGAGGAACAGCGAGACCCGCCGGCTGGATAGGTGGTCGACGCTCTATGAGCAGTGCAGTCTGGGGTGTTGAGGGAAAGCGGCCAGTGAACCCAAGGCAAGGTCTAGGGGCAGGCAACAGCTATGGGGATATACGTTTGGGCGAAATATTTGAACCTAGCCATGGCTCCCATCCTTGACGGACTGACCAAAGCTTCTGAATACAGCGTCTTTTTCAATATTTGCCGCTGAATGACTGGGCGGGCAAGCTTCTGTCTCAACTTTGTAGACAACTGGACTACTGTTGTTCTGGATCTTCAGCCGTGTCAAGATCAGTTATCTGTCAGCTTTCTTTCATTTATTCCACCCTGGCCACCCTTCCAGGCATGTAGGAGTAATAGTTGAACAGCAGTAGCTAGAGCGTCACCTAATTAAAGTTTGGACTCGTGCCGTTCCATGGCATACTGGCACCTTTTTCCCCGTTGCTACGTTGCATTATGTCAGCTATTAGTTTCGCTTCCCTAGAAGTCGCCGAATATTACCCTCAACAAGGAACGCCCAACTTTCTTCATTACGAGGGACTTCAGTTGACTTAAGCGTTCAGGGACACCGTGAGAAACGTAGGCTTGCAATCCAATTACACATCAGTAGGGGTATGCTGGCATAATCTACACAGTGTGCGGATTGACATAGTTTTCGGTGGTTAGGTAGTCCGCAAGTCTCCTGAAAAAAAGGGGGAAATTATCCCAACAAACACTGACAACGCCATTTACATCAACGGAAGCATCATCGCGAATATCAAATGCGCAACGAGAGTCAGTGCAACCAAATCATCTATTCAATACCATCCACCAAATACCATCATATATCTGACTATATCAAGAAAGTAAGAAGAAAACATCAAAAGAAATAGTTGGACAAAGGAGAATGGACATCAAGAGTGGGAAGAGAGCTCATGGTTCAGAGTACATGGCTCCTTCGGAATCTTGAGATGACCGGAACACACCATCCGTTAAAAAAAAAACATCTTCATGGAACCATTAAAGGCAAAAAGAAACAGTACTGGGGGGAGACTTGTAAGACGAAGAGGAGTAAAAACAACCTCATCGCACTAATGAAATGAGAGGGTCAATCTGTGTTACCCCTCTCGATTTAGATACCAGAGTCGTCCTGGTGGAAGCTGTCCTTGACGGCGTCCCAGTCGCGGCAGGTCTGCTGGAAGACGTCGTGGTCGGGCATAGCGAGGGCGATTGAACCCTGGCTCTCGACAAAGTTGAGCGACAGGCCCTGCGAAGCGTGCCAGGCGATGTGGCAGTGCACGATCCAGGCGCCAGGGTTGTCGAGCTCAAAGGCGATGGCGAGGTGGCCGCCGGCGGGGAGGTTGGCTGTGTCGCGGCGGATCGGGTTGTTGGTGTTGAGGACCGTCTCGTTGGTGAAGGGGGTAGTGTCCTGCGAGAGGATCCAGAAGTCGTGACCGTGCAGGTGGATGGGGTGGTCGATGCGGATGCCCAGGGAGCTGCCGTCGATGACGAGGCCGAACCACTGGGTGGAGTTTGCGAGGGCGGCAGCCTTCTGTATTGTGAGGATGAGTTTTGTTAGTCATTTCTTACTCTTCAAGGGGCGATCAAAGCTTTCAGTGGAAATTAAACGAGGGGGTGAACTAACCTCAGCCCTGACCATGTTGTACGGGGTAGGGAAGACGGGCTCGCGGTCAAAGACCTTCTGAAGGACGGGCTTGCTCCAGTCGAGGACAAGGGAGCTGCTGTTCAGAGTCCACTGGAACCAGTTGTGGCCAAGATCGTCACCCGTGGCGCTGAAGCCGAGGGTCTGTGTGGTCATGCCGCTGATGGGACCGACGTTGAGGGGCAGGTGAGGGACGAGGATGGAAGGGTCCTCGTCGCCGCAGCTTCCGCTGCGCTTCACGTCTGACTTGGAAGAAGGCTCCTCGGTGCTGCTGGCGTCGTAGCGGACGATGGCAGTAGAGGCGTCGCGCCAGGCCGTGGGGTCGGTGGCGGGCGAGCAGTCGGCGCCGGAGCGGAGCCAGTAGTTGCCGGGGGTGGCGTTGGCCTCGACGATGATATCGTAGCGCTGAGCGATGGAGACCTGCACGACCTTGGTCTTGTAGGGCTTGATGGGGACCAGGTCGGCACCGATGACGGTGAGCTCGTGGCCGTCGATGGAGAACTCGAAGTGGGCGTCGGCAGCGACGTTGACGACACGGATCAGATGCTTCTTTCCGGGCTCAAAGACCATCTCGAACTTCTTGCCGCCGCCGACACAGTTGGGGTCCGAGCTTCCGCTACAGTCGAAGGTGTTGGTGCCGTTGATTAGGGTGTTCTCGGGAGCAGGAGGAGCACCCTTGCTGGCAGATGTCGCCCAGCCCTCAAAGGCAGACTGGTGCATGTAGTCCTGAAGGAAGAGCATGCCCATGTCGATGTCATAGTTGGCGGTGGCCGGTCCGTTGATGACCATGGGCCCGAACATGCCATCGGAAGCTTGCAGGGTAAAGTGGGAGTGGTACCAGGTGCTTCCGTACTGGGTGGCGCGGAACTTGTAGGTGAGGGACTTGCCAGGGGCGATGGGGCACTGGGTAACACCAGGGACGCCATCATACTCGACGGTGTTGCGCTGGTGGATACCGTGCCAATGAATGGACGTGCCGTTGGTCTGCATGTTGTTGGTCACGTGGATGACGAGGTTGTCACCCCAGTCGGCGGTGATCAGGGGACCGGGAGAGGTGCCGTTGATGGTCTGGCAGTAGCGCTTGTAGCCATCGGCGTTGCAGTCATCCTTCTCCTCGATGGAGAGCCAGTACTCCCGGGTGACTCCAGTGTCAGGAACAACTTTGTAGAAGTCGGTGTCTATCGAATATTTTCCCCAGCACTGCCTCGAGTTGGGGCCGTTCTCGCACTCCTGACGAGGAGAGAGCGAGTGGGAAAAGCGCTGAGGCGAAACCGAGATGGGCTTCAGAGGGGTAGCGAGGGCAGTTGCGCCCAGAGCAAGGGAAATGAGTGACTTAACGAAGGACTTCATCTTTGCGGCAATAGAAAACGAGTGATATCGCCAAAGATGTTTGGAAGTGAGCGAGTGTATTGGATAGAACCCCGGGAGCTGGTGATGAGTAAAACAACAAGATCGTCGAACTGAGAGGTGCAGACTGATGCTTATATAGAGATTTTCGATGAGATATTTCACCTACCTTACGCTTACTGCTTCGGAAGTACTGCCGACCCTTCACGATATCCCAGCACGTGTAGAAGAACCCCTGGAAGTCTTGGCCATCACTTTGGTTGCTTTGTGAAGCAGCGCTATGACACGAGAGAACGCGCACCCCCTCTCAATATTCCAAGGTGATATCGAATGTTGCTGCTCCAGAGCTGCAATGCTTCCTTTGCCGGCATGTGTTGAGCCCCGTTTGGGTAGAGCAGACGTCCGCTGACGGGCCACCGCAAATTACCGCATCAGGACCCAGCGTGGCCCGGCTCACGCGGCTGCGAAATCGATATTCCTTCGATAGCATCTGTACGAGGTTTGCTAGCGGCACAGCAGGATGGGTCACGTCAGTTTTCCCAGAAAGGACTGTTGATGAGTCCTTCGGCAATGGTTCTGCTCGTAAACCGTACTGTGCTTACATGAGCACCGCCATTTTCCACTTTCCAACATGGACGACCTTGACGGCGGACTATCATTCGAGGAAAACCGCATCACTGATGGTATATCCCTGCGTTCTCATCACAGAACAGAGGCCCACATTCCGGAAGTATGTATGGATACCACGCCAGTAGTCTACAACACTTTGTAGCATTTCCACTTGATATTGACCCCTTCTCGTTATCTGAGAGAAGAAAAAAAAACAAAGTGAACCACCGTATGCCAACGCTACGGAGTGCAATCAGACGTTGGCTTCTTGGCACCCACATCCCGAAATCCTTCAACAAGTGCACAGTAGTAGGCAGTTCCACTCTGTTCCCACGCAGCCCGCCGTCGAGGTGTGTGAACAGGCTGAGTAACAGGGTTACTTGACTCGTGGTGGAGTTTTATATGCAGCGGCATTTCCCGCCGACAGAGGTACAGAAGTTTCACCGAGAGAATATATGAACTGGGAACTAGGGAGGCGGCTGAGCACAGGCAGAAAAGCCTGCCAGGGCCGCTTATTGCCCGAGCCTTAGGCCGATGAGGACAAGGAAATAGATCGCGGCTGACGGGGCGCGGTCCCAGCTGCATCCTTGACGGTGGGGCAGAATGTTCCGTACTGCAGGAGATCTCGGGCGGCATCTTGAACCGGTGGCCCGCCTTGCAGAAAGAGCCGGCCAATGATGAGAACGTAAAGGGTCAGCCAAGGCTTCAAGCGAATCAAGCGCACTTACCGCTGGATGCCGACCCAGAAGCAACATGGTATTTTGTATAATACCACCATATATGTGATAGTGGTAATTCTGTGCACGCCCGGACACTTGGCTAAGACAATGCAACGGTAGAAATTGCCAGGGGTCGCTGCAACGGTTTGACCTCCCGTAAACCGGCAGTTGTGATCGACTGACCAGAGTGTGTGAATATATGGTACCACACGCAAACGTTATGTTTGTGCTTGTCTTTGTCCTGAAAATACGCCACTATGAGCCAAGCCTATCACTGGCCCTCATAATCGTACATTGTCCATATGAATATTGGGGCGAAGCACCACAGTACGTAATGCGGCTCCGCGCACACCGATGATTAACGGGGTTGACCGAGCAAGGTGACGAGTAATGACGAACTTTTGGGCTCTAGCTTTAAAATAGATGCTAAAAAATAAGCATGCTCTAATAACGGGCGAGCATGCAAGGAGCTCCTTGTACTTTTGGCGGGAAAAAGGAGATAATTTCGTGCGGCGGTACACGATGGTGGGTGGGGTTTTGTCGACAAAAGTGCGTAAATGATGACAATGATGCTTGCGGTGTGTGTTTTGCTAGACCTAAAGCAGCACTGCTGCCTTGGTTGTCGCTCCATTTACGAGAAGGCAATAAGCAAGTGTATTGACTCTTAGCGCGAACTGGTTTAGTGACTGGGTTGATGAAAATTTTCCGCCGTAAGCGCGTCTCTCCGAGGTGTGATCAGCACAATGCTCGGCGCACAGATGATCAACAACCGGTAACAGGACTTCGGAACTTGACGCGAAAGGATCGATGGTGGCGCGGGTCCAATATTTGATACTTGAAAACGTTAAGAAAACATATGCCGTGTTCTCGAAAGGGAAAAGAATTCACAGGGTCTGACCTTCGAGTGGATGCTCTCTCGCAACCAAGACCTGAAAAAAATAGTTGAGCCTCCACCAACAGGGCACATAGCAGTCCTAGCACATAGGGGTTGGACGATGGATACGTGCCCAGCTTTCCCAGGTAGGTGGGTGAGACAAAAGAAGAGACCCGAAAAAAAAAGAATGAAAATAGTGCCAAAAAAGAGAAATTGAAAAATAAGTATGAAAGAAAGGATTTTCATTTCGACCCATAATGGATTTGCAAGGTTGCTGGGACTCGTGTCGAGGAACAGCAAACCGTGGGGATGTGATGTTGGCCTGACGGAAGTTCGTCGCGGGTGTGGCCGCCATTCTCCATTTTACCGGTAGAGTGGAGGCGATTGCGAGCTGTGGCCTGGGTGGCTTGAGCGGCTTGCATGTGTGGCTGATGGCATGGGTAGGTAGTGGCTGATGGCTACTGCGGATGGCTGAGCAATACTGTATGGAGACAATGAGCAAAACCACGACGTAGGTACCTTACCACACTGGAGCTTTGCCGATAAGATAAGGCAACTTTGTTTCCATCTTTAGAATCCACACTTTGGATGGATCTGGCCATCGTCATTTTGAGCAGCACGATGGAGCCTTGCATCACACCTCATTAAGCACGTCGCGCGTCACGTTGAGCCAAAAGGCCGTTCACTTGGAGGAGTAGCAATGGATCGCGTGCGTAATATGCCTTTCGATCCCTCGACGCTAAAGGCATCCGCTCAGCATTACTCTTCCTCGGATTCCGAGGAAGACGAGGACGACGACGCGTTCCAGATTCCAAACGCGAACCCCGACGCAGACGAGTTTGCAGACCACAACCCCCGGAAACGGCGGAGGACAGGACGCGACGCCAAAGAAAGCGCCGCGCTGGGCGTCTTTGGCTCCGAGAGCGAGGACGACGGGCCGGGAAATCGATGGAAACACAAAAAGCTACGTCACAAGGGCGTTGCTTTTGTATCCTCAAAGGATGCCAAGAAGAGCGGCGATAACGACGAGGACGATGATGAGGATGAGCCGCGGTATATCGGGCTAGGTTCCATGCGTGGAAGGCCAAGCGAGGAGAAAGAAGACGAGGAAGAGGATGGTGCACCGACGGGAGGCCTAGGTTTTGGCTTTGCGACGCAAAAGGTAGCTCAGGATACCACCTGGACTGCCGGAAGTCGAACCTCGCAAAAGTTTGGAAACCTTTTCAAAAAGTCTACAACATCTGCCGACGCGCCCCTCGGCCGAGGTTTCGTGCCGAGCTCTTCCTTCATCCCCGAGCTCAAGCCACGCGACGACGACGATAATGATGCGCCCGCGACTCCGATCGCCCGCCCGAGCGCTTTCTCTAGTGCGCGGGCCGGCAAGGGGAAGAAAGGAGCCGCGAGCGGGCCGAATCCCAACTCTTTTGGCGCGAGGATGATGGCCAAGATGGGCTATACAGAAGGCACCGGCCTTGGCGTGGAGGGACAAGGTCGCAACGTCATTATCGAGGCCAACTTGCGGCCACAAAGAGCAGGTCTTGGTGTCGTGAAGGAGAAGACCGAAACAGAACGGCAGGAAGAGAAACGCCAGGCCAGAATGCGCGGGGAGATGGTGGTGGACTCGGACGAGGAAGAGAAGAAGCGCAAGGCTGCAAGGAAGAAGAAGGCACTCGCAGGCGGGGGCACCAGTACTCCTGCCAGTGGTACTAGCACGCCTAGACGCCCCAAACAGAAATACCTTACCATGGATGAGATCAAGAAGGCCGCGCCTGGGCTCAACATCCCCGATGCGTTCACACCAATTCTAGACCTGACGGGGCCCGGTAAGAAGATGCTTACCACCTCATCGGGTCTTATGACGCCAACGGGTGCATCTGCTATTCCAGAAACGTCGGATCAGGCAGAGTCGAGGAAACTGGCAAGGCGCGCACAGAATGACTTTATGGCAATATTGGAGGAATGGCAAAGTCTTCAGCAGCGCAAGGCTTACGCAGAGTTGCAGCTGCAGCAGGAAATGCAGGAGCTAGCTGAATTAGAAGCAGGCTTGGCAGCACACAGATCCACAGTGGAACAGTTGGGACGTTTGTCTCTGGCTGATGATGGCGTTGATGATGCGCAGCGGCGCTGGGATCGTGTCATTTCAATACTGAAAGAGACCTCATCAGCCATGGCAGGAGCAGGTCAGGAATCGTCCGGCGAGGAAATACGCGCCATCGCCGTTGCTGCGCTGCATCCTGTGTTTACTGAGGTCTTGCAGTCCTGGGATCCACTAGAAGACGACCGAAAGAATTTAGTGAAGGACCTCATCGATCTTGAAGACCTTCTGGGTATCACCCAATCGCAAAAAACGAAACCACAACAATTCGCCTCCGAGGCCCTTCGCCACCACCGCCGCAAGCCCAATGCATCACCTTACGAAACTATGGTTTACAAGATCTGGCTGCCACACTTCGCCCGCGCTGTTCGCGCTTGGGATGTTCACGATACGGACCGTCTGCTCAACCTTTGGAAAACCTGGCTGCCCGTGCTCCCGGACTTCATTCGCAAGCAACTCCTGGAACAAGACATCGTACGCAAACTTGAAGACGCGGTTGCCAAATGGGAGCCCAAGAAGAGGAGAAAGCATCACAACAAACCGCACATGTGGATTTTCCCTTGGCTGCAATACCTTCCAGCCCATCACCTCGATCCCAAGAGCTCTTCGGGCCTGGTTGCCGATGTAAAGCGCAAGTTTAGGCAGTTGATCGAGGCTTGGGAGTTCGAGAAGGGTGTGGTCCCTGGGCTGGCCGCGTGGAAGGATGTTCTCAGGCAAAGCAGCCAGAACGACCAATGGCGACCACTGGCCATGGGACACATTTTGCCCAGTATCGCACGTTGTCTGCGGAAAAAATTCGAGGTTGACCCCGCCGACCAGGCACCATACATGGACATCCTTAACGGAGTTCTTGAGTGGTCGCAGATCATCTCTGCGGAAGCGCTGGCCGAGATCCTGGTTGCTGAGCTTTTCCCCAAGTGGCACAACTGTCTGTACCAATGGCTGGTCTCGGACTCTGTCGACTGGATACAGGTGGTTGATTGGTTTGAGTGGTGGACGCATTCAGTAATCCCGGCTGAAATACGAAAGTGTCCATCCGTGGCTTCAGAGTTTCTCAAAGGCCAGAGGATGGTCGATTTGGGATTAGACCTGGGCGATCGTATAGCAGCGGAGCTCTCGCGCCCGAACAAGGACCCAGCTCGTAGACCGAGGTCGGACCCGCCATCACGAGCGCAAACCCCGCTCCCGAAGCAGGCACATCATCCCCAGCCAGCGTCAACAGCTCCCCAGCCGAAGGCTGAACCAGCAAGCTTCAGGCAGCAGGTGGAAGACTGGTGTGCGGCGCACGACCTCCAGTTTATACCGGAACGCAAAAAGGTGCACGCAAAGGGACCGCTCTATCGGATCACGGCACGTGGCGACGGAAAGGGCGGGGTACTGGGGTACTTTGGCGAGGACGCGCTGTGGTTTGAGAACAAGGGCAAGGAGAGTATCGTGCGCGGCGAAGATGACTTTTTCCTCAAGATCGTGCATCCCGGACTGGCGGGCTAATTAGCCCTCCCTTGCTTTTTTGTACATTTTTCTGCCGTGTACGCTAGGATCATTATGGTAAAGATAAAGGGAAAAGACAAAGGAAGAAAAAGGCCCCCGCATGAAAGGAACGCTATTAAAAGTTTTTGGCGAGTCTGCACGCGAATCAGATCAACCGGGCTGTCGGGTGAGAACACTAATCTTCCCTGTCCGCATGGCATACATAGTTTTGGGAGGGTGGGGATGAGGGTGGTGTGTGCTCTGTTGGGGGGGGGGCAAAAATCGCGTCAGCCTGAGAAAAACTGCCTGAGGCTCGGCTACGCTTCTTAGTCAGATTCCGTGCCTGCTTTGCCTAGAGGATTACTTGTCCTATAATCCCAGGCAGGAAATGTGATTGGGTATCATGTTGATGCTGTTGGTTCTGTGTCTTTTTTTTCGGTTTTGCATACCTACCTAATTATATACAGAATGACTGTGCCCAATCTGATGTCTGTGCCTCAGGGATAAGCCAGTTCCCCACAGGTTCGGACTTCTGTCGAGTCAAAACAAAATGGGCTAATTAGGCACATATCAAACATCTAGGCAGATGAGTTAGTTGCCTATTTTGCACGCTTTCATCCGAGTTGCAACCGGCAAGTGGAGGGTAAAATTGCTCTGGTTCCTACAGATCCCGATATATAACCACTTTAAAGCAAAGACATCGAACGTTTAAGAGTTTTCAGCTGAACCTAAAGTCGTTTTGGGACAAGGAAGGCTTTCTTTTTATTTGTCCCTAATTTACAATATCTTGTTATACTCATTGAGTGTGTGAGGTCGAAGATGATTGGTTGTGACCCCTTGTGTTTAAAAAAAAAAATAATTTGCCCAGTTTTGACTACCACGTATTCCTGTCCCCCACTTTTGCAGCCAGCCAACGCTTGTATCTAATAGGTTCGAGTGAGGTGGGCAGGCAACCTTACCAACAAGGAGGAAAAATGTAAATGGCCCTTCCTGGCCCCCGATTAAGTGCCCCTACGCCACCTGGGCTCAGCTGCGCTGATAACTTGTTGGAATGTGGGCAAAATTATTTGACAAGCAAAAGCCGAACCAACCAAAAAGAACATTAAAGAGACACAGGGTGCGAGGCGGACCAAAAAAAAAAAGAAAAAAAAAACTAGGATAAGTAGACCAGTTCCATGACACATTCCAACGGGTCCAAAACTCCATAATACTACTCTGGGGAACCAGAGGGGAGAAAGGGAGAACAAAAAGAAGAGGAAAGGAAAAGAAAATAAAAGAAAAATGGTGGCGGCGGCCCAACGGCGACGATTTATTCGAGTCTAATTATCTTGCCCACACCACTCTATACGATTATATGTGCTTTGCACACCCTTGAATTTTACCTCCAGTCACCCCCTTTTTTTCCTTTTGTTCTAGATGCAGGCCTGGCAGCCGATCCTTTGCCAGCATCTCACCATACTCCCGCCCTACCTTTCCAAAGAAGCTGCCTGAAACACAAGTCTTTTTTGCAAACAAAAAAAGTGCCGCCCATAAGCCCATAAGCCCAGCTATGTGTAACGTCACGAACCACACCTACTCGGGATCTATAAATCATCCCACGCTAGCGAAAAACATCCGGACCGACTCCCAAGGCCGCGCACGCTACAGCGGCTCGATGCACCTTCCGGCCTACGACGACGATAGGGGGATTCTAAGGTTCCTGGGCCTCACCGACGAGATGATCGAGGTGGTGGTTGGCAGGTTCGGCGCCGTCGGGGTGTCGGGGCCAAGGGACAGTCCGAGCGGGTCCGAGTCGGACGCTGGGCGTTTTGGGGCTCTGGATGAGCTCTTGTCGATTTATCTCGGCAGATCGGGTGAGTATTTTGTTTCTTTTTCTTGGGTGAACTCAGTGAACAGATAAAGAGTCCCTTTTCAAAAACCGACAAGAAAAAAGGGAAAAAGAAAAACAAAGCAAACGAAATCCAATGAGAGGAAAATATCCTGGCTAGATTGAACCCATCGAGAACGTCGATTCTTGTCACGCAGGCCAAGTCTAACCATGATTATGGTTTTCGTACAGCAGACATAGCGCACGGCCTGACACCAGAGCTGGCGGCATCCTGTGGACGGATCGAGGTCTCGCCGTTTTTCACGCGCCAAATCCCCGGCACGTCGCCATTCTTTACAGGCCCGACATTCTTGGACCACAACAAAATACGGCACGACGCGGATCGGCTGGTCAAAAAGAACGCCGCTCTTCTCAAGGATCTCTGGCTGCAACAGCAACAGGCTTGCGATATCGATGCCGGCGGGGAGATGTAGCGTTCAGGAGATGTTGACGACCTTTCTCTTTTGACGAATTTTCTTTTGTTTGTTTTTTTGTTTTAGTCTTAGACCAATAATGGAGCCTTCGACGGTCAAATCTGCGCGGTTCGCAGAAGTTTTAATGAGATATGTCATGAATCCAATATCTTATATGACCCCATACTATGTGTCTCATGTCGAAACTGTATCGGTTGTTTGCAGTATCCCGCGGAAAGAATCTTGCCTGCGTGATTTTGACATTCAACTATCTGGAGGCCTGGGCCTGCTGCTGATTCAGGGCTGATAGCAGGCTGTCCTGTCGCAAATAGTTTCGCTTGGACTACAGGCAGCTTGTGGTTGAATGCTTCCGATACCATTGCAAGATCAACACATTGACCTTAATTCAAACGATTGAACGCTGAAAGAATGAAAAACTGTTGCTAAGGCATTTTGTCACCTCCGGATGTCTTCAAGGTGCTGATCTTGCACATGTTTTGCCCACGTACCTGACAAAGCTTTGGTTTCTCCATCACTAGCGGCTTCGGGTCCGCGGCTTCACGTGAATGAACACCCCAGCCCTAAGCACCTTTGGTTTTTTTTTCTTTTTAGATTACTTTCAACTTCTCCCGCAAAGAGCCATTACGCTTTGATTCCCAAAATAGTGTTTTTTTTTATTCATACCTTATCGGAGGCAATGCATCTTTGCTGATGTACTGTACGTACTGATTTCCGATCTCGTGCCCACATTACCGGCATCAAGTCGTCTGCCATGCCGATCCATATACTACATTATTCATATCCATGTGTCTTCCCAATATATACATCTCTGGGTCGTCGACTTGTCCCCCCTGAGCAGGGACTCTCATCGCAGATCGGAACCAGTTCCCAAAGCGATTGGCTTGCGTACGACGTATAGAGTTGTCACCTTTCCCAACCCGCCCATTGGGATGGAAATAAGCACCGTAACGCATTGACATTTTCTGCGGGCCTTATTTGACAATGACAAGCAATCCCCGGGGTTCAAAGCTGGAGATATAAAATGTCCCCACAATGTTGCCGGTTTTGGGTGCATTTACATAGTATGCGGCGAATGAAGGTTTTGTGCAGGTGTACAACTGCCGGTAGTGAGCTATAGCCTATTGGTGGCTTGTTTCCGAAACAAGCTTTGGAGTTGACCCAAACTATAAATATAAATGGTATATTGGCTCGAATTCTGCTATATATAATTATATGATTACTGCTAGTGACTAGAATTAGCATTTGTGTGCGAAAGTCTCGATATAATGTGGTCATGTCTGAAATCATATCGCTACGCAGTTTGATCATGACTTATGCCCTTCCACGCTAGTTGAGCTGATACCGGTGAACGGGACCTTTGTCGTGCCCGATGGAATTTGCAGTAACCTTTCGTCCTGTTTGATTTCCCGTTTAACCAGTAGCCGTCATCCCGGGTCTTGGAAATTGACTTTCCGCCCCCGCGAATAAGTCAAGAGTCATGATGAAGATCAGTCATGCAAGTTAGAGTGTCACGACGTAATCTTCCCCGTAATGAAATTTTACTGCCATCAAAGAGGCCTCGTTGGGGCTATTTTTAAATACGTAGTCCGGCCATAAGATGAACTACCCCTAGTCGTGTAGGTCTTCAGGCTAGGCTCTAAATTGGAAATGATAGAACAGCTCTGTTGCAAACAAAAGAATTTCGTGAGTCATGGATCCGGACACTTGAGAGAAACCTCGTAGAACATGTGGCCCGAGGTGAACTGAATAATACATTATGATCTCCTGAAAATCAAGTTATCCTTGGCGTTTTACAGCGTATGTGCGTGCTTGAGGGACTATCATAATTCGGTGAGCGACGCGTGCGGAATAATTAGAGATGCTGCATACTATCAGTCTTGCATGGTGGTTGAAAATAAAGTACAGCTGTAGTTTCTTTGATAAAGGTACTAGGAGAGGCGGCCTGACATTGTTATATCAAGGCGATGGCATTCTCAGATAATATGATGAGCAGGTCCAGAAACTAAAGCTTGTGCTCTTGTGCTATTCTCCGGCATATCCACCCACTCACTGATCATGTTTTTTTGAGCTGTCACTTCGTCCATTTTCCAACAATTTCGGAGAGGATTCTTAATCTGGCGAGAATAACAAGGGCATTCAGAGTCAAGATGTTGATCTTACAAGGCTGCTATTCCACAGACCTATGAAAAAAAGCAGAGCCTGAAACTAGCAACAGTGTTGTGTAATTCTACCAGATATCAAAGTGGTCAAAATCTCCGATTTGCCGCATCAGGACTTGGCAGAAGTGTCATCTGATATTCACATTACTCAAAAAAGGTTCTCAAGTCCAGATCTGATTATAGAACATGAAAGTTGAAATCAACTCGTACAAGAGCCGGTGACAAGAGTAAACCGCCAAGAAATATCGTGGCTGCCCTATGCTTACAAAACGGGCATGGACCTCCGCGGCCTGCCGGAGTGCAATGGTACACCAAAGATATTTTTATATGTGAGGGATCTTTCGGAAGGGTTTGGAGATGAAGAGTCATGGATGATCCTTTCTTCTGAAGCACTTTACTCTTGAACTTTGGCAGTTGGCCTGGCTCGTCTTCACCTAGCCTTTTTTGATATTTCGTAGCCTACACTTGCCCAAAGAAACCGTCAAATGCTAGCTAGCTGTTTTGAAAAGAAAGGAGACATACTTGGGGGTTTGATTCCCAGCAAACCACTCAGACATGTTGGCTCATGAGCAAATTTCTTGTCAAAGTCTCGTGGCCCGGCGGGATCGAACCACAGAAGTTGAAACATAATTCGAGTCAGCCCTACTTCACCTTCGGCGTGAAGGTTGTCCTATATATGGTTGAGCATAGGATCGACAGCCAAAGACTGAATCGTGTAAAACGAGTCTATGGTGATCATGGACGATTATCTACTGTTTCTAGACCTGTAGATCTGGTGACATCCAACTGACAGGAGGTTTGATGGTTGCTAAGCCCGTACAATGGAGACGCTCATTTTCCAAGGCAATGCCTGTAATGACCTGTTTATGTGTTGGCATCTCTGTTGGAATCGCAAATACTTGGAAAGGAAATTTGTATAAATGCTTCGAGATCTCGACGGTCAAGTACCGGTTTGTTCTTTCTTTTCACCACCATCACTAACAGATCAATCTTTTCATTTCCTTACCACAATCTTTTTTTTCTTCTTATCACTCTTACATTTTATTCATTCTCTAGTCTTGAAGACAGATCAGCATATTGCTATCACCACCGTCATTAACAACCAAACCAACCAACACCAATCAAGATGCAGTTCTCCACCGTCTCCGTAGCCATCTTCGCCATCCTGCCCGCTCTGGTCGCTGGAAAACCGGCGGGTGAGCCAAAGCCGCTTCTCCCCGTAGAAGAGAACCTCTGCCCCGAGGTACAGCGCTTGAAGTGCCCCAAGAGCACCGACGAGCTTCACCGCTGCCTTCAGGTGTAAGTAGACCCATCCATCCTATGCAGCAACAACTTTGACACGATGAAGTTATGGTTGGCTAACAAGCGGGACATTGTCTTTTGCCCTCCTGTTCTCTACAGCGATGGAGCCAGCCTTTGTGCCATCGACTGCGGGTCCCAGACCACTTGCCGTACTCAGTGCCAGATCCAGCTGAACGATATCACAGCTAACGGCTTCTGCACCACCGGGTATGCTTCCCTCCTCGACTTCCCCCCTCACTGATGAAATTGCAGCAAATTACAATTTACTAACCATTGCCCCAAAAAAAACGTTGCCGTATAGAAAAAACGCGTGTATCTGCAACAAGAACGGCGCAGCCAACAGTGCTCCCCCCTCGAACTAAGCAGGTCCGGTCGGGAAGGCGTCTACCATGGGGGCAGTGGCCTAGGTGGGCTGACGGGGACCACCGGAGGGAAGCTTCAAAGTTTCAGCTTTGTTCGCTTTCTTCATCATGTGGTTATTTCCTACCATCTGGTCAAGGAAACCATTCTCTTTTTCTTTCTCCCATGGAGAGACTTTGATATTCGGTTTTCGACGCTTGGAGCTGGCGCTTCGGGGTTACGGCTCGGGATTTCCTCTTGATCTGAGGCTGGGTTTCTTTTAGCTTATATGTTTAACACGGAACAGTCGACTTTCCAACTCTCGTCTCCCTAAAAAAAGTATAAATCGTGCTCAGTGACTCTATGAGGTTCATATCATATCCAAGATTCAACCCAGGGGCGGATGATTTACACCCTGTCATACTTATGAAACGCAACGCAACGCAGAGATGTGATCAGACGAGATAAGATCATAGTGGGGCCTTTTCGGCCATGCAAACTTGAAATAAAGCAAGACGAGAAGGGTACAAACAGCGCGCTAGAGCGGGACTATATTAATCGCCGTTGACTACTGGTGTGTCCAATAAAGTCTGACCACGGTCGAAATCACCCAGAGAACGACCAGACAGACGGCCTGGACGGGCGCAAAGATGGCGCCCCTCACGACGACGAACCCGCTGACCACCGCAAAAACCACCGGCCCGGCGATCGAAGTCTTGTACGGCCTCTCCAGGTTCGGCTCGCGCTTCCGCAAGACCAGGGCGCCGACAGCCGCCAGGAAGAAGAAGCTGTACTCGGCCAGGCCGTTGAAGAGGACGAGGAACCGGAACGAGCCGCCGGCAATGTACACCGCGGAAAGAACCAGTGCCATGACCGTTGCCACGACTGGGTCTTCGCCTTCAATACCACCGCAAGCTTGTGGTAGGTAGCCTCTATTGGCTGCCGCCAGGGTCATCTTGATGGTGATGAAGGTGTTTCCCACCAGTGAGCCTAATATAATGGTGCAGACGAGAACTGTCGAGGCAAATCCTGCCCATGGACCGAGCAATCGAGAGAATGCATCCTGTTATTCGTATGTTAGTGGTCATTTCGCCACAGTTCTACCACTCATTGCACTGCCAGGGCATCCTGTTGACGACTTACCACTGCCACAGTGTCACTGGTCGGCACGACAGCCCATGGAAGCAGAACGTAGTAGGCCGCATTGGCTGCCACGAAGCACAGGATGATTGTCGGCAGAGCCGTGTTGATAGCCTTTGGCAGCTGCTTGGATGGGTTCCTCAGGTCCGACGAGACGTAGACGGCCTTGTCCCACCCGCAATAACCCCAGAGCGCTGCGTACAGGGCGCCAGAGAAACGACCGACAACCTCCCAGGTGCCGAGCTGATCCCACTCGGTGGACGGGGAGTTGCGAGTCGCGAACCAGTTCCTCTGGCTCCAGTCCTGGCCCCCGACGGTCTCGTTCTTGCTCGGATCGGCCAAGACAACTAGCACCACAGCCATGGCGGCAATGACAACCATGGCCACGGTCAAGAGCTTGATGGTGACGAAGAAGGAGTTGAGCTTGTTGATGCGCGCTGAACCCAGCAGTGTGCTCGCGCAAGTCACGGTGGCTAGGAGGAAGGCGAAGATCTTGGTTATGTCGCTATTATGCGTCTCTGACAGGTTGAACGCGGCCAGGATATTTGAAATGAAGACGATGCAGAGGATGGCCAGCGTCACGGGCATCACGCCAAAGATCCAGGTCCAGGCGGCAAGGTGACCGAAGAGATCACCAAAGATGTAGCTGAGGTAGGCCTGGACACCACCTGGAGAGAGTGGAACGATATCAGACACGTGTCAGCATAAATCTCTGTGATGAGGTCTTTTACTGGAGCTAGGCATAAAAGCATACCTTCTCCGGGAATGGCGGTTCCCAACTCGGCGAGGGTACTGGCCCCAGTCCAAGCCAGCAGACCACCCACCAGCCATACCGACAATGCAACTCCCGGTGATGGGACATTGGCGTCGATTGCTCCCGGCGAAGTAAAGATGCCGCTGCCGACGACAATCGACACGATGATGGCAAATGCCTCCTTTGCCCCAAACTTGTGGACAAACGCGACGGGCCGCAGCTCCGGGTCGTGTTCCTGGCTAACGGCGCCACCAAAGCCTCCTGTGCTGGCGTAATTGCCGTTGGGAGACGATGCCCGATCTCCAAGGAGAGGCGTTTCAGCGCCAGGCTGTTGTCGATCACCGTTCTCGGATGACTCAGGCATCGTTTCTGTGATTCCCAATGCAGGGTAAACTATGGACGAGCCTCTGGGTCGGTTGGGTTTGGATGTCATGTCGGAAACAAGAAAGTTTAAAAAGAAAAGGATGGGACAAGCCAAAGAATAAAAGGAAGAGAAAAAAAAAGGAATCACAAGCGTGTGAATGCAGCACCAATCAATGGAGGCATCCGGTGACACGCCAACAATCAACCGTCGCACCGGCCGCTCTCAACGGGGGCGTTGCGAAACGTCACCATTTTGAGTTTCGCGGGTAGCACGTGCTATGTTTTGGCTGTGAGGCTATGATCGCGACATCGGCCCGCAGCACCAAGTCATCCAATTTTAGGAGCGGTAACGGTAGAGCTGACCTCCAACGCCAAGTCAACTGTGCGTGCCCCTGACCGACCGACAAGCCGACTACCGAACCGTCTTTTTGAAACAGACCCAGTGACTTTAGTGACTCCAGTGAACAAACAGCACCAACCCTAACCCTTGATATATTAAATGCATCGGCGTTCGGGGATAAGCAGATCTGGATGCACCTGTCTGTACGACCGGGACACACTCGCTGACATCAATTGCCTCAATTCCTTGATTTACACAGAAAGCCCGACCAACCACAACAACTCGGATGGAATGGGAATGATAACCGGCACAAGATTACCCGATTGAGTTGGCTATGACGCCAGCCCGGCCTATATAATGTTTTGCTATAAAAACCCGGCGACGTTTCGGGGCATCAGTCAAGTTGTCCTAGGAAGATCATGGTTGAAGACCTACCCATTGTATCTCCCATCAATCCAGTAAACTAGACATCGAAATCCCATCTCCCGCACCAATGTCCTCCTCAGAAACACCCAACGGCGCCCTGCCCCTCGCGGGCAAGACGGCCCTGGTCACCGGCGCCTCTCGCGGCATCGGCGCCGGGATCGCCCTCGACCTGGCCAGACAAGGAGCCGCCGTCATCCTACACTACGCATCCCCATCCAGCCAATCCAAAGTCGAGGCGGTCTGCGCCGAGATCGCCTCGCTCCCCCACAAGCCCAGCACGTCCATGTTCCGCGCCGACCTCTCCAGCGCGGACGGCGCCTCGACGCTCCTGGCCGACATCAAAGCGCAGCACGGCGGGGACTCGTTCAAGCTCGACATACTGGTTAACAACGCCGGCATGTCTAAGCCGATCCCGCTGGCGCAGATCACGGTGGCCGACTACGAGGCCACGTACGGGCTCAACGTGCGGGGCCCCTTGCTGGTGACGCAGGCGGTGCTGCCGCACCTGAACCCGCGGTCGCGCATCGTCAACGTGTCGTCGGTCGGCGCAAGGGCCGGCTACCCTTCGCTGTCGCTGTACTGCTCGTCCAAGGCGGCGCTGGAGGGCTTGACGAGGGTGTGGGCGGCGGAGCTGGGCGGCGACGGCACCACGGTCAACTGCGTGGCGCCGGGGCCCGTCGAGAGCGAGATGCTGGACTTTATCCCGCAGGAACTGGTCAAGTCGCAGCGGATGCGCACGCCCGTCGAGAAGAGGACGGGGAGGGTGGACGAGGTCGCGAGGGTCGTCACGTGGCTGTGCGGAGAGGGCTCCGGGTGGGTTTCGGGACAAACTATCTCGGCGAGCGGTGGTTATGCCATGTATTGAGAGGAAACTGTGGTCTGGAGACTCGGAATCTTTTAGCCTGGGAAGCCTGGTGCCAGGGCTTTGATGAACTTCCAGACAAGCATCTCCGAGTCAGCGGCTGTTTACTGATCAACTATTTCATCACCCCTTCTGGTAAATACATGGCTAGCTTGAGCCTTGAAGCATGGAACCCTCGCAAGTTAGCCACCGTCTATATGCCACGGCCCAATATATCTCTTGGCAAACTCCACATCGGGGTCCGGTCTTCGGGGTCAAATGCAGGTTAGGAATGCTATCAGAGTACGAATCTTGGGGTTTTACTGCAGCCTGCAGGTGTTGCAGCCGACTCTTTGGGTGGCAATTGGCTCCCTTTAATTCGAGGCATGATGGCCAAAAAAGCGACCCTGTGGCAGACAATGTAGCAATCGCAGCGCGCCAAACTGAGCGGTTGTGTGTTGCTTTGGTTTTCTGCGCCAGTATTCGGTAGGTATCGCAATGAGACTCGGGCATTTAAAATTCGCAGTGGTGCAGAGCAACGTATCTCCAAATCTTTTCACAGCTGGGCTAAAAAAAACGCTTTCTCATAAGCTAGGGGCAGGTAACCATAGAATCACTCATCCAACGACTGCCTAGGTACCTACGGGACACAACCGCAGAGGGACAATCGTCTATTATTCTTGAGCCAAGATCTGAATATAAGGAGCAGCTCAAATTGATCATGGTACGCCAATCTCCCGGAACCACATGGAGAATGAATGACTGGACGTCGAATATCGACGTGGCATTGCTGCGTCTTTGAGGCCAACGACATGCACATGCCGCCCCTCATCCACGGTGAATGTTCGTATTCGACCCATCGCCAGCAGGGGGTTAAACCAGGGTTGCCCTCTGACCAACGTCCAAAAATGCCCACTGTTGCTCCATATTCGGAGGTTCGCAAAGATCGTTTACAGCAGCGGCGCGCGATTCGTCTTTTGAGCTTTGGCGAAACTCCGGCGACAACGGGGTTTAAGCTGGTTTCTAACCGGGACGAGCCTACTTCCATTTTATTCCATGTTCATCCAGACTACATCGTCGCCAAATGTAACGAGGATGGGTCAACGCTGAAAGAGATCTGTCGGCAAACTTTTTGTAATTGCATATATTGGGTCCCGGTATTACGGGCAAGCAATTGAGAAATCACCATGTACAAAGTACGTCATTTCCCCTGGGGGTAGTGGATACTTTATGCGTTGCCTCCACTACCATGCCAACAAGGCCTCGGGTCAACCATCTTTGATGTAACATATAAGAAGAGAACCGCCCCATTGGGATTGACGGCTGTCTGTTTACTGATCATCATCCTCAACCAATACGTTCGCTTCAAACACAAGGTCTTTGACTGCATATTTTCAGTTGAACCATTACCACTCGTTTCCCAATACAAAAACACCAAAAAATAATCCTAAAAATGCGCGCCTCATTCTTCGCCGTTGTCGTCGCTGCCGTCGCCGTCCAGGCCGCTCCCGCGGTCGAGACGCGCCAGGCCGTCCCCGCCATCCCTGCCGCCTGCACACCTACCCCCGGCCTTGACACCGCCGCCACTTACGACAAGGTTCTCGCCTTCCAGAAGGCGTACCTGTTCGACAAGGACGTTGCCGAGACTTTCAAGTACTTCTCTGCCGACTTCCAGGTATGTTTTACTCTTCTCTCTGTCTTGCAAGAAGAAGAAATCTTACTAACATACCTACTCCAAAAAAACAGAGCCAGCAGCGCTTCTCCTCCCTCAACAGGGATCAGTACTGGGCCACTACCCTCGTCCAGGAGTGGAACAAGACCCCAAGCTACCCCACAGACTCGTCCTTCTCCAACGGCAGGGCGCACGTCGCCTACGACCTGGGCGCGGAGAGGACGGGTCACGCCGGTGACGACTTTGTCTGGAAGGATGGCTGCATTGTTTCGCAGCAGCAGACCAGGTCTTAAATGAGGCTTGTCTGAAAAGAAGTGGCTGGGCGATATTCGCTCGCGTTATTTCTGAGGAGATAAAATATTCGTCCAAGGATATATTTAATACCTACAAACGTTTCCCCTCAATCCAAATCTCCCAATGAAGCAGAGAGGTGCCTGATAATAACACACGAGATTTGCTGTAACTTTGTCAATTAGGGAAAAGCTCTACCTGGGTATCACATTTACAACACCACCAGAGTTAAACCTTTTCATACCTCGATGACTGTAATTGAGATGAGGATTTGACGGTGATTAACATGACAGTTTCGTTCCCAGGGGCTTTTTGCTCGGCGTTTTCCCACGGATCAAATACAAACCTGGGCCCAATCTCACCAGACGGGTCATTCCAGTTCTCCTTGTAAACAGACTACAGAACTGTAACTGCGATATGAATAAATCTTCAATAAACTCCACAGACTCCTGTATCAAAGTACCAATATGCATCTCCTGGGAGGATATCGCGGTCACGAGGAGGGCTACTAGTAAACGCAATTTATCACAATTTTGCCAGCCTTTTCGCCGCCACCGATGCCATTTAAACATGTCTCGCCCAGGTAGCCTGGGGCGCGATCGCGGGTGATTCGGCCCCGCCCCTTCGGAGGAGGACTGATCTTGGACTTCCGATCCGAGTAGCCCCTGAGCGACTCGGGGAACGGATCGATCGGCCCTTGGTGTGTGGGGGGCGGCCGCGCGGTGGCGGCGAGGTGCGCTCAGGCCCAGATGGCAGGGCGACATTTATACGAGTTTGTCCAATCCTTGCGGGGGAGACGAACGTATGAGGTTCGAGAGTTATTAGAGATGGTATCAAATGAACAACTTCGAATATGCCGCTACTGACCTGGGCTTGGGTGGTAACGAAATAGAAAGGGGGAACTCTGTTTTTATAGCACGCATTGAAATTGTTCTATGCGTCGCGCCGGCTCAAAAATATGTTCTCGATCCGTTGTAACCCCGAATCTCTTCACTGTAGCCGACCCCCCCCCCCCCCCCCCCCTGGGTGCATAATTATTTTTGCATCGGTGATCCTTACCACACATGGCCGCACATACCTACTTATTATTTTACCACATACCACCCCATAGCACGACTCGTGGATTTGGGGCTCTCTCCCTTTTGTATGCTCCCCCCTTTCTGACAATCTCGGTTAAGGGTTTTAGGTGGTTGTCCAAAAAGTTAGATATAGTACATCACCTGCCCGGGTCACCCTGAGAATGAGTGAGTTAAAGTAACGGGAGATTACCGACAGTTCGGGTCTTATTCAAAAGATTGCAAGTACTTGCCTGTTCGAGTTAGCCATGCGGTATACACGAGCGGATGTAACAAGGGGGGAATGGCACATCGCATTACATTCGCGCCAAGTATTGAAGTCGTGAATTATATAAGTTCAAAGATCAAGTCACACGTCCTGGAGGGGAGAGGATTCCTAAGCCAGTCGCCAGCACAATGTCTCTCATTAAACACACCTCTCTTGTGCTCGCGGGCTTGTGGGCTTCCTTGTCTACCGCCCAAGGCGTGCCGGCTTATAACGATGCTTTTATAGTCGAGTGCGATCCTAGCAACAATGTGGTACGTATTGTCTTGCTCATTTGGTTGTGAATACTGGAATAACCAACATCTGGCTATACTCACAGGCTAGACATGACAACTTCCTCAGTTCAGTGGTCGATCAGGTATCCCGACTTGGCCCAAGCTGCCAGGCTAGCCCTCGAAGGACCTTTGACTCGCCACATTTTACCGGGGCTTCCTTCGACCTGAAGTGCGACGACACTCTCGACCAGCTCAAAGTGCTCGGCGCCATCCGAAAGACAGCAGGTGTTGGCAAAGCATGGCCGGTCGGGCACGTCAAGCACCAGATGGCATTGCCGGGCCAGGGTGCAAAGGGTTGGGCGGGCAGCAAAAGGGACGGAAGTTTTGAGCAGAGTGCGGCTCCCAAAGGATTGTCGGTCGACGGCTTTTCCACGCACAAGATGGGCAACGTCGACCGTCTCCACGACAAAGGCATCACGGGCGCCGGCATCAAGATAGCCGTGGTGGACTCGGGCTTCGACACGTCCGTTCACGGGCTCAGCGAGACCAAGATCACCTACTCGGTCGACATCACCGGAGAGTTCAAGGACGCCACCGACAACTGCAGCATGCACGGCACCCACGTCCTCGGCATCGTGGGCGCCAAGAGCGCCGACAACATGTACAACGTCAGCGGTGTTGCTCCCGACGCCACTTACGAGCTGTACCGCATACAAAAGTGCGGCGCCTCGGAGGCAACCACCGACGACCTGATTGCAGGATTCACCCAAGCTGCCAATCGGGGAGTTGACATCATCACTTGCTCCTTTGGGGGCTCGGGCGCCTTCCCCGAGGAGCCTTGGTCACTCGCCGCCACTCGCATTGCCGCAACGGGCATCTACGTCTCCCTCCCGGCGGGCAACAGCGGTCCAGGTCCTTTCACCGGCAACGTCCCCGCAACAGCGCCGCTGGTCTCGTCAACGGGCGCGGCCGACAATGTTGTGCAGCCGTGCATCGAGTGGCAGGGGTCCATCACCAAGAACGGCCAAACCGAACCCTTTTCTTTTGTTCCCGGCGGCGAGCTGAACTTTCCTGATACGCCATTGACATTATGGTCGCCTGTCGCGGAGGAAATCCCCGGCTCTCCCGCCAACTGCTCCCTGATCACCAACGAACCTCCCAAAGATCCCGCCAACACCATCGCTGTCGTGAATGGGCGCCAGTGCTTTGTCGACTCGGACGGAGTAAACATAGGAACTTCGAAGAAGTACAACATCCAATACTTCATATATTACATGCCCAAGGCGCCAGAGGGCCAGCAAGAGCGGTGTCCAGACTGGGGTCAATCCGGTTACAGCCAAACCAAAGGCTCCATGACTACCGAATACACCTTTGGTTCACCACTGCTTCCGGAGATTGCCAAAGGACACACGATCACGGTCAAGGTACCCAGCAACCCGACCGCCGGCAAGGTTTCCATGACCAACAGGGCGTCTTCTAGCGGCGGTTCTATAACTTGGTACTCAAGCTGGGGCCCAACCTGGGACGGCCGCACCATGCCAACTTATTTGGCGCCTGGAAATGACATTCTGAGCACCTTTCCCAAGCGTCTTGGCAGCTGGGGGGTTATCGGCGGAACCAGCATGGCCACCCCTTACGCCGCCGGCGTTGCTGCCCTTCTCAAACAGCAGTTTCCCAAGATGACCAGCGGTCAGATACAGTCCATCCTCGCCACGGCGGCGCAGCCAATCAAGTTCAACGACCGCCAGTTCAGCTACTACACCGGCCCGGTTAGGGACTTTTACGCCCCGATTCTTCAGCAGGGTGGAGGTCTGCTCGACGCCTACGCCGCCTCCAACACCAAGACCCTTCTCAACGTGACCAGCCTCAGCTTCAACGACACGGCCAACCGCGTGCACTCCACCACCGTCGAGATATCCAACACCGGCACCCAGGAGCTCACTTATACTCTGCACCACGTCGGCGCCGCCTCTGGCTATTTCTTAAACACCACCGGTGGCAACAAGTACCAATTTACCTACGCCATGGGACTTCCGGTATACGCCGACCTCAAGTTCGAACCTTCCAGCCTGACTTTGGGCCCCGGCAAGACGGCCAGCGTGTCCGTGTCCGTCGCCGCCGAGCCCCACCTCCCCGACGGCGTCTCCTATTTTGGTGGTTACGTCGCCATCAACGCCACCGGCAAAGGCGGACCTGCCGACCATCTGACCATCCCCTACACGGGCTTCGGGGGCAACCTGGTCTCGATCCCGGCCATCAATAAGGACCAGACCTACGGCGGGCCCATCAACCTGACGATCAACACCGTGACGCGTGAAGGGGACGGCCGCGTCTACACGTGCGACTACAACCAGACCGCAAGCACGCCCTGCACCTACGCCGACGGGCTGTACCCCGCCCTCTGGGCCACGGTCCTGACCGGGGCGTCGCGCAACATGACCATCAGCCTCATCGACCACAAGACGGGCGCCGCCGTGCTGCCCAACGACATGGCCATAGGCTCGTGGGTCACGTGGGGCCTGAGCAACTATTGGTACTGGGACGGCTCCGACCTCAACCGCACCTTCGTGCCGGCCGGCGACTACTTTTGGCGCGTCAGCGTGCTGCGCCTGAACGGCGACGTCGCAGACGCCAAAGCCTGGGACATTGTGGACTTGGCCTGGTGGACGCTGAAGTACACTGCCAACAGTATACTCCCGAAACAATAATGAACTGTCGTTGCTTGAGTCCGATGGCATTGCACCAAGGCTGTGTTGTAGTCTCTTGTTCCGTTTGAGTCGCTGGACTTGATACCCAAACATATTAATTTTAGCACATTTTTGTCCATCTTTTTGCGCTAGCTCATGTGGCTAATCTCTTCATGCCGATAACAAGTAAGATATAATATAGCTTTAGAGGCATATACTCTGGGTTTCTGGAGAAGATGTCCCATGGTGAAATATAAGCGGCGCGCCAAACCATAACAGCTGTGTTTGTCGATAAGTATATATATACTATTTTTTTTCTAAAATTATCCTTTCACTTATATTGAATCGTGCATTGAATTTTATATTTCTATCCACTTCATCGTGTTAATTAATGCAACTTATTCGTGTTTATTACGCACGGAACAGCCGCAGTTTATATAACTGGAGAGTATTCCTCCGTGCGCAAGGTGCACCCTGTCACGGTCAGGTTTTATACGAGCAGCCTCAAAATAGTTCCTACCCTTATAGAAACCAAACTCCTAATATATAAAGTAAAGTCGCCCCGTTCCTACCTTACAAAAGATACCTTTTATCACAGTAGTAGGCCAAAAAAAACTTCTCAAGCTATAATATCCCAAGGCTCCATTTAGCAATAAAAAAACGATGCATTTCCGCAATCTTGCCGCCATGATTATTGTTCTCCCGGCAGCTTACGCCGCGCCTGTCGTCATCGAAGAAACACAAGTCCAGCCCGGAGCTTCAGTAGCAAAAACATCAGCAACGGCAAGCGGATACAACCAGCTGTTCGCCTATTGCCAGGTTTGGCTCCAAACCCCGGGGTTTCCGGCCTCGTATCACCGACACAAAATCGTAATCAGCCCCGGAGGCAGAATTTATTTAACAATAGATAGGACAGTTTATACTGCCATCGTTAGTCAGGAGGACTGCGAAACTACTATCGAGGGCAAGCAGTTGCCCAACGGTTATAGCATGAGCGGGAGTTTCGGCCCATCAGGACTACCATTCCCGCCGGCGAATGTTTACCGGGATGACATTGCCACAGGCGGGCAAAGGTCTTCTTCACCTGGTTATATACCCCAAAGGAGGCCTGATTCGACTGGACCAGAAGGAACAAGACGTGACCACGGCCTTGCACAGTAAGTAATAAATCTATGTTAATCGCAGTTGAGGAAATTTATCAACGTTTTTTATTTTACTTAGTTGGATTTTATTTCACTAAGCCGCTTGTTACGACCAGAGGGCTGGGCCAGGGTACCAGGGAGGCCTTCTTGTTCACCGTTCTTACCGGCTTCACCATCCCGTCTATGCGCTTGCGCAACTGGCGCCGCGGTATGGACCATCGCTTCGACGATTTCCCTAGCGTCATATAATCCATTCCACTTTCGACGGTGGCTGTTGGACCGAATGGCGTTGTGAATGATGGGATGGGGCCGCAGCAATGGCCGTTTTCCAATCAGCCGCAGGGCCCAAGCAGCGGAGCGGCGGCGGAGGAATGTATGGGAGGTGAACCACTGGCAAACTCCTATTCTTCGCCAAAAATTGGGTTGGTGGGCTGAAAAAGGGACGGATTGTTGAGAAAGGGCAGAGTCTACACCCGTGTTCTGGTGCAAGGATGCTGGTTTTAATAATTACCTTGGGTACCTAGACAAAGATTTATTTGTCCCATGTCTAAACTGGCTGGATGGTACATAAGAGCTGGCGAGGAAATGCTGCTGCTCATCACCTCAATTTGTGGTTTCTATGCGAATCGGTGCAGTGGGATATGCCAGGGCCGTGGATAGTTAAACCATTTGCTGTTCACTGCGATGCCCGCCGCTTCCATTTCTATGCAGACGGCGCCATCACAGAAGCTCTCTCACTATTCATTTTCTGTTTGAAAAAAAAGAAAGTCCAAATTTTCCTCCAGCATCCCCGAATGCTGATTAGCCGGTCGGCCTCTTGGCTTTAGCTTGTAGGCAGGATGGTCATAAATTTCATCAGAATCGTATTGCGGAAGCTCGTCGAATTCGCACCGTAGAAAACTCCTGGCCAAATCCACAACCTCTTTTTGCGCCTGCTCGGCGTCGATGCGGACGCCGTTTTTATTCCCCTCCCATGTGATGCTGTGGATTTTGGTGCCGCCCCCGGGGTGGTTTTGTTTGCCTTTGGGTTGAATTTGGTCTTGTTGGTTTGGGTTGTCCAGGTGGAGGATGTAAATGTCGTGCCCGGTCCAGCTTCGTGCAAAATGTACAGAAATAGTGGCACTGTTGTCTGAATTTTCTACCAACACGTTCCATTGTTGGTCCATGTTGGTAGACTGGAACCCGGCCGTGAGCTTCTCGACATCCTTTTTGTTGATGCGAACGCCCCAGGGCGCCGTCAACCGCTCCCTCATGGGCTTTAGGTCACACATTTTGCAGTGAAGAAGCTCCGCGGAGATGGATATGTGATGTGTCTGCGGAGAACAGATTTTTTTTTCAAGGCCCCGGAGATTGCAGATATATGCCTTGCCGCTCCCCTTTGGACTCTGCGCCTGGCTTGGTGCGAAATGAGAAGTTCTTTGTCATTATGATTCAGATTGGTCGGTCGAGGTTTGGAAGGGGGAGTGCGTGTTAGATCTGACTGAATTTTGGGGGCGCGGCGTGGGGCGCACGCGGATTCGTGCCGTTATTATATAAGCTAGTCCATCCAGTGGTAGCGATCGGACAAAAGAATGACGCCTCTACAGGCTAGGTCATTTCCCGGCTTTTGTAGGTATCCTGTTGCCCGCATATGTGGAAGGTGACGATATCTTGGCATGATAAGCTCCAGCCTTACAAAACCTGAACAATTGTACGGCAGAAAACTGGACAGCGAGTGGCTTACTGCATCTTATCCTTTCCTTTGAAATGTGGCCTTAGTATTTTAAGCTTTCGTTATGGCTCTCCTCTTTCCATCTAACTATCAAAAGGAGGCTCTGCTTTGAAGTTGGTTTTGATTACGCAGAACTGAAATTGCCAAAGCTCCGAGTGCCTTGTACTTTGCTCTGCAAAGTTCTCTTGCCTTGGCGAAGGTAAAACTGTCTTTTTTAAGGTAATATATTAGAATTATCTGTGCAGTAATCAGTACCTCTCATGTACGTAATGTTACGATCAAGGTATCGGGGTAACCTGTTCTTATGGTAAAGTACAGTGGGTTAAAGCAACTGAGCGTCTAACTGGGTAACGGGGTATTCTCAATGACTGGGGGTGAAGTTATAATCGTTTTCAAATAAATATTGAGGTTAATTAAAGTTTAATTGCTGCTAAGCAATCCTAAAATCGAATTTATTTACATGGTAATAAGCGTACCTTATATAAATTATATTCCGAATGTAATTTCCTTAATCTTACTGGATTAGTAAAATCACTTTCCTTAATCTGTTATAATTTTAAAAGATCATTGAGATTATTTTTTTAATAATTACGTAAAATCACGTAATTCCTTTTTATATAATCCTTTTTTTACCGGTCGGTAATTTTTTTGGGCGGGTGTCGTTAGGAGGGGTATAACCCCACCTGGCCTCCCTGGTACCGGCCCAATTATTTGGTCGTAATATCAAATTTCCTTTCCTTTAACCAAATCCCTTTAGCTTTTAAATAGTCCGTATTCCTTTAATCCCTATTTTGGTTTTTTTTCCTTCCTGGCTAATTTTCCTGCGCCATATTTAATCGCGTAACCAAACCAAAATTTAATCGTTCGTCGACAGAACGCCGATCCGCCCTCCTTTTTTTTTCCTGGCGTTAACGGTAAAAATACCTTTTTATTCCTCGTATAAATTTCGTGGGGTGGTTAAATGTTCGGTTTTTCCCCAAAACTTTTCTCGCTGTATAAAATGTTTACGTTTTAATCGTTCTGGTTATAACGTCCTGGGCTTTTTTTCCGCGAAAATCCGGAATATTAGCCTTTAATATATTTGGATAAAATCCGAAATGGAGACCGTTAAAAAGGCGCGTCGTTAAATTAACGCGAAAATTAAACGCTTTCGAAAACAAAAACGGATGTGGTTTGAAAAAATAATACAAATTATATCTCGCGGAATTAATAATTTGGAGAAATTGGATCGGGTGGAACGTAAAGAGGCGGAATAGGAAAAACGTCGGCGATTAGCCGAAATTCTGCCTAAAATGTCCTTGGAGTCGCTTTTTCCGGATTCCAGTTTTGTTTGGGATTCGACTTTCCCGATAAATCCTTTAAATCCTTCGTTATTGGATAAAATAAATGTTTTTACGCAATATTCCGTTAATAAATTGTTTTCTGGTGTTTTTATTTTGTATTATATACTGATCGTTTTTTTGTAAATTCGTTTGGTGGTATAATTTCGAATCCTAATCGGTCTTTAATTTTTAAAAATGGTAAATAATGCTTTTTTAGGTCGTTCTTTCTTTTTTGGTTAATTTGCTCGCAAATCCAACTTTTAATAATACTGGCGGAGCGGTTTCTGGCAATCCTGGAAATAGTTAAAAGGTTTCCAAATGTTTTTTTCATACCCATAATTTTCCCATTTAATAAAGTACTTTATTTTACCGTGGTTTCGTCTGTGGTCGAATATTCGTTTAACGTTGTAGGTTTGTTTTGCGTCGATTTTGATTGTTTTTTATATATTAGTACCGTATAGTACCGGCTCCAATAATAATACGTAAAATATGGGGTAAATTTTTATAATATCTGGTAATAATAATTTATAATTGGTATCGTTAATTTTCCTACTAATTTTAAAAGGTCCAAACTTTTTAAAATCGAATTTGCTATTAAATTATTGTGTTTTAATATTACGTCGAATAAAGTAAACGTTATCTCCCTCCTCGAAAAATAATTCTTTTATCCGATACTAATTGGCGTATTTTATCATTTTTTCTCGTACGAATTTTAATTTCTGCTGGAATTTTTCGTATAATTGTTATAATTCGCTCGCTTATTTATCGGCTCGCGGTACCGTAATCGTGGTTTTTAATTTTCCATACGCTGTAGGGTTAAATCCATAATTGGTATAAAACGGGGTTATTTTGGTGCTTTTATTCTCTAAACTATTATAAGCAAATTATACTATAGGTAACAATCGTACCCAATCGTTTTATTTGTGGTTTACATAGCATTTTAGGTATTATTTTAATATCTAATTGGCTCGTTCTATTTGTCCGTCTGTTTGGGGGTGGAACGCTGTTAATAACTTATAATCCGTTCCGAATTATTCCATTAAAGATTTCCAAAATCTGGATATAAAAAACTTGTTTTTATCCGTGACAATATTTTCTGAAAGTCCGTAATTGCCAACAATTATTCGTAAAATATGTAAGCAATTTCTTCGGCGTTGCTATTTTTTTTATATGGTAGGAAGTAAACGTATTTAGTAAATTTGTCCATTATAATTAATATGCTATTATATTTCGTTTTTATAAATGGTTTTTCCGAAAATGGTAGTTTAACGATAAAATCCATTATAATAATTTACCAAACCTTACTAGGGGCTGGTAAAAGTTGCAATAAATTATAAGGTTTATATTTTGCGGACTTGCTTTTGGCACAAAATTTGCAATTTTTAATGGTTTTTTGTACTTTTTATCGTATTTTTTGGAAATTATAGTGTTGTTTTAACCGTTTCCATATTTTGGAAATTCTTTGGTATCCGTAAATTTTATTTCCGTAAATCTTCCGTATTTTTTCTGGCGTAATTACCGTATTTGTTATTATTAGGCTTCGGTACGCCGGTAAAAGGTTTCCGTTTTCGTTTGTCGTAAAAATAACTCGTATTTCTTCTGGTATTATATTTTCGTGGTTTGATTTTTGGTTAAAAACGTCGGCCCTGCCGTTTTCTGTTCCTTTTTGGTAAATAATCCTAAAATGGAATTTTAACAGAAATTTTAACCATTTAATTTATCGTTTATTTAACATTTTACTAATGGTAAAATGGGTTAGATTTTTGTGGTCCGTATAAATTAACACCTCGTATTTAATTCCGGATAATTATGGTTTCCATTTTTCGAATGTTCGAATAATGGCCATAAATTTTTTATTATAAATTTGGTAGTTTAATTCTGGTCCGTGCAATTTCTGGGAAAAAAAGGCACAAAAGTGTAACCGTTTTTTTTTGTTTCGTTGTCCGAATTGTCCTCCGATCGCATAATCCGATACGTCGGTCTCGATTTCGAAAAATTGCGTTAATTTTAATATCCTTAAAATTGGTTCCCGTACTATTGCGTCTCGTAACTGTTCGAAAATTTATTATATTTGTTCCGTCCACTAAAATTCCAAATTTTTTTTAATTATATTGGTAAACGGGGTGGCGATCGCGCCATATCCCTTAATAAATCTTCTGTAAAAATTTACGAATCCGAAAAATACCCGTACGTCCTTCACGTTCTGTAGTCGGGGCCATTTTTTTACGATTTATATTTTCGAAATTTCCATCCTAATTTGTTCAAAAGCGATAATATATCCTAGGAAATTAATTTATTTGCTGTAAAAAATGCATTTTTCGGGTTTAATTAAAAGTTTGGCGTTTTGTAATTTTTGTAAAATTATGTGGACGTGTTATTTATATTTTTCCAACGTTTTAGAAAAATAAGGATATCGTCCAGGTAAATAATAACGAAAATATTTAGGCATTTTCTAAAAATATGGTTAATTATAGTTTGGAAGGTTATTGGGGCGTTAGTAAAGCCGAAAAGCATTACAAAATACTCGAAATGTTTACGTCTGGTACGAAACGCTGTTTTCCACTTTTCGCTTTCTTTTATACGGATTAAATTGTATACTTTTTTAAAATTTAATATTGTAAACCATTGTGCTTAGTAAAACATATTTTGGAATTCTCCTATTAGTGGAAATGGGTAGCAATTTTTTATGGTAATGTCGTTCAGTTATTTGTAATTCACGTATAATCGTAATTTTCCGTTTTTTTGGTACAAAAAGGATAGGATATTTTATTAACGCTGTCGATAATTTAATATATTCTTTTCTAAGGTTTTTTTCTAGGTACTGGTCGAATATTTCCATTTGTATTGGATTTAAACCGTATATTTTGTGGAATTTGGATTGTATTCCCTCCTTTAATAGTATTTCGTGGTCGAATAGATTATATTCCGGTAATCCCGTTTCGAATTTTGGGCTAAATAATCGTTCGTATATTCGGTATTCGTTTGGTATATTGTTGGTTTGTTCTTTTTGTTTTGGTATTATATAATTGGATCGGTTTTGGTTTGTGGATAGTCGCTTTTTTTCCGATATTAGTTCCGGGGTTGGTCGTCCTCCTTATAAATACGCCATTTGTTTTAATTGGTCCATCCGTACCCTTTATTTCCTATATAAACCTTTTTAAACAGGAGGTTGTTTAATAATTAGGTGTTTTTTCCATTGGATTTGATTTGTTGTCCAATTTATCCTGGAATTGCTTTTTTTAAACCAAAAGATTTTTAAAATTATATTTTTGTCCCCTATTTCCGTAATATTTAAAATAATTCGTTCCTTTCGTCCGTAATTTTCCATCCAAAAATATACGGTTTTTGTTTCGATAATACCGTTCCCGTATAAAATTGCTTTTCTTTCCACGGTTTGCAATTGGTATAGTTTTTTTTTATTACCAAAATATCCGTCGTTTTTTTACGATTTTTGGGAATATATAATTACTTTATGCTTCACTATTAAAAAATGTTCGTATGGGTTTACCATCAAATCGTATATTAAAAAATATGTGTTCGTATTTTGCTACCGTATTTTACGTAACGTTCAAGGTTTTTGTTTCCGTTCCTTTTTTCGCCGTTTAATGCCCTGTACCGTTTAGCTGTCCTAATTTTTTAATTTGTTAAATTCGCGTTATAGGTTTTTAGTTTTTTTATTTCGGGGCGTGTGGTTATTTTTTACTTTGACTTGGTTAAATGGGTATTTTGCTGGCACTGGTATCCTGCGTGCGTTTGTGGGTACCTGTTTATCTTTTATTTGTAAATCCTATACGATTTTGGTTATAGGTGCAGGTATTTGGTATCGTTATTTTCGTACGTACCAATTTTAAATTTTGGTTAATATATGGATTTTACACATATTGCGGGTATATTCGTACCATGGGAAATTGGGCTGGTGGTAGCACGTTATAGGGTATTCGTCGCTAAATGTAAAAATAATTACCGGTTCGTTTCGGAATTTAATTTTAATTTCCCAACTGGGTAATTTTTGGATTATATATATTTCGTGGATTCCGGTCACTAGTCGTTGTCGTGGAAAAAAGTTGTGGTAAATATTTTTGCTTAAATGGATTCCGCAATTGTTTTTAAAATATTTTGCCCAAAAAACGTAGATATATTTTGGGTGTGCGGTGTTTAATTTGGAATGGTTTCCAAATGTCGGTGCTACCTATCCCGTAAAATTTCGTTTTTGTTGTACCAAAATGTAATTTGGGAATTGTATTAATTGGTCGTTTCGGTATAAATCGATTTGTTTTTTTTCGTATTTGTACGGGTCGTTGGTCCCTATTGCATTATATATATTTGGGGTCGCGTTTTTTTTATCGCTGGAATTTTTTCCAAAATCGCCATTCGATTTTTTGGTTAATAGTTAATTTGTTATTTTAATATAATGGGTTTGTCCCAGTGGTTTCGCATCCGATTTTTTTAAGGCGTCCAAATCTGTAAGTTCGGGTAGTTTTGCGTTTTATCGGTGTAAATTAATTGGTTGTTTTGTTCCAATAGGTATTCGGTTTCCTACCGTTAGGGTTTAAATACCTCGGGATTTTTATGGGTACCATTTTACGTCGATTTTGGAATTATTGTGGATTATACAATTGTCGTTATAATAAATGGTCCAATTTATTATGCTGTGTTAATTAAATTGTATTTAATTATGGTTGGTGGTATTAAATCCTCGTGGTTTTTCGGATTTGCCCCTAAAATCAATAGTAAATTTTAAAATACCGTTATATATTTCGGGGCAATTTCGCGCGATATATCCTAATTTATTGCATTTAAAACATTTACCACTTTTGGGGTTTTTGCGAGGTTATCGGTGTTAAATCGCGTTTAAGTCCATAGGTCCGTTATATATGCCGTACGCGGTATTATGTTAGCGAGGCGGTTTGGGGTATTGGTATTTGCGTTTTATATTTGTTTGTCGCAAAGCTGGACCCTATACGTTGCGTCCTTCGCGCCGTTCCAGTTTTCGTTCGTACAGTCGGTTGTCGATTTTAACCGCTAATTTCATATACTTTGTTAATGTGTCGGGTCGTTTTTTTTAACCAGCTCGTCTTTAACCTTTTTTTTAAATCCCGTATAAAAGCGTGCCATTAAAGCCTTTTTACCCCATAATAGTTTAGCGGTAATTTGTTAAAATTCACTGGTATATTTGGATACCGATTTGGTTTGGGTAAAGCGCACCAATTTACGTTTAACCGTACGTTTTTCGTTTGGGTTGCCGAATATTTCCCTAAGGCATTTTTCGAAATTATTGTAATCGTCGAAAATGCGGTTGGTTTTAATTTTACGGTTTTTTTCTTTATTATGGTCCAAATAATTTCGCAAAATTAATTCGAACCAAGCGAACGCGTCGCTTTTTAAAAATAAAATTGCGTAAATAACTTTATCTGTATTATTATCGAAATTGTCCTCGTTAAAATGAAAATATACCCGGGTTCCTGTAAAAAATCCCTGCAGGGTATTTGTGGTATTATCGTATAGTAATAGTAAAGGGTATTTGATATAGTTTTTATTAGTTCGATTAATTTATTTGGTTATTCGTTCCTGGAATTGTCGATTTTCGGTTTAAAGCGTCGCGACTATTTGGCGTAAAGCGTTAGCGCTGGCCGGAACGTTGGTAGTAAAAGGGGTTTAAAGGGTGGTTTTGTTGGAAGATATTGTTTCGGCGGTATTATTCGGTATATTTTAAAACAAGGTATTAAACAGGAGCAATTAAAATGTTACGATTAAAATATCGGGGTAACCTGTTTTTATAGTAAAGTACAGTGGGTTAAAACAACTGAGCGTTTAATTGGGTAACGGGGTATTTTTAATAACTGGGGGTAAAATTATAATCGTTTTCAAATAAATATTAAAATTAATTAAAATTTAATTGCTGCTAAACAATCCTAAAATCGAATTTATTTATATGGTAATAAACGTGCCTTATATAGATTATATTCCGAATGTGATCTTTTTAATTTTACTGGATTAGTGAGATTACTTTCCTTAATCTGTTGTAATCTTAAAAGATTATTGAGATTATTTTCTTGGTAGTTACGTGAGGTTACGTAATTCCTTCTTATGTAATCCTTTTTCTGCCGGTCGGTGATTTCTTTGGGCGGGTGTCGTCAGGAGGGGTGTGACCCCACCTGACCTCCCTGGTACCGGCCCAACTGTCTGGTCGTAACACGTAATTGTGAAAGTGTTCAAGCCATATAAAGTCATGCAGTTCCATATCAGTATAACAGCTGAGTGGGGACTTGCCTTTAGGCACTCACCCTTGACAACCTTGAATTTAGAAAACAAATAATAGAAAACTCTGATGGGTATTGATATCACGGTGGCAGGAATGAAGCAGAATAGGCATGGCTACCAAGAAACGTTGAGATTGAAGTGTTTGGACAGAGTTTGATTAACTGCCTCTCAAGTAAAGCTACTTTGAACTAGCGCATCGCATCTTATTATGCTTTTGAACATCTAAGGCAACGTCATTGTAAAATAATCTTGTAAAAAAACATCATCAAAGTTCATTATGAAATCCCTTGATAACAGCTTCCAACCTTGCGTAGCTCGTGAAACAATATGGGTTATCCCGTCCCAAAACATGATTACAATTTCTGCAATTATCGGCCCAATCTTTCTTCTTGAGGCCTCTTTAGCCTCTCAGAAAAGTACTCTGGTGGCAATGAATCGACCCGAGCGACAAAAGAATCAAGATACTCAGTCGAGCATCACGCGACCAAAGTATGGCGTCATGTGAAAGTTGGCCTTGGGGGTAGGCTTCCAAGCACCAAGCTGTTGCTCGGGAAAGCTCGCGTTGGAAGTGACCGTGCGGAAGAAGTTCATCCTCCACTTGGTGCCCTTGACCGTCTTGCTGTCGAGGTTGAAAAGACCCAAGGGGATCCTGGTGTACGAGTTCCAGTATTTTGTCTTCTTGTCGATCTCGGTGGCGGTGGGGAAGGGGATGCCGAGAAAGGCCGTGTCCATGGGCTCGTCGCGGACCTTGCTGGGGTTGTAGATGATGGCCTGGAAGGTGACGTTGTTGGGGTTGACCTCGAACTCGAGGTACGTGGCCGGGCCGTCCTCGCCAAGCGCGATGAAGGCCTCCATGACGCTGTACTGCCAGATCGGGTCGTTGTTGCCCTGCGAGGCGTTGAAGTAGAAGTCCCTCTCGTCGAGGGCCGTGAAGTTGAGGTGGATCGAAGTCTTGTCGTAGCACATGGTGGTGTGTGTGGGAGGGAAGGTTACATTCTCGTCCTTGGGGACCGCGTTCTGCCAGAAAACCATGGACCAGTGGGGGCAGGCAGGAACGATCATGTCCTGGTCATCTCCGTTGAATTGACCAGAGACTCCGCAGACTCCGGAGAGTAGAGCACCGGCAGCAGTAAGAAGAGCAAGCTTGGAGACCATCTTGAAGTTGATGACCAGCTTTTTGGATTTGGGGTGGTTGAAGTTTCTTGGTTCTGATCAGGAAAGCAGATACCGAGTGAGCCTTTGTGATTTTTGAGGTTAGAGTTATGTGAGAGTTTATGGGTCAAGCCTAGGATTCAAAGAATTCATGGGGAGATTGTTCAGAAAACAGTTACGCAATGAACCTAAATGCAGGGCGTGGTGACAAAACCACGAGAAGATTTTTATCCCACCCGACCTTTCAGGAGGAACCCTGCAGATAGTGAGTGGCCTGTGCTTCTCCAAAGAAGGCAAGAGCAGCATCAGTTTGAGTACCGTGGGTGTCTCAGGTAAGGCAAAGCTGTAGGTGCGGTAGGATGCGTTGCCCTTGCTGCCTTGGGCTCAAGTCGTTGCAACACGGCTGTGTTTCCCGTTGTCCAGACCAGGGCTATCCCTTGTGCACTTGCCTCTTTTGGAAGGCGTGCAGTCTTTGATCTTTGATGGGCCCCGGCAGAGATTTGCTGACAGGCTGGAGACGGTGAGGGGTGATGAATCCTTCTTCGATCCTTTGCTGCAAGTCAACGTTGCACCATACCTGAGCTCCCTTACCATGCTGGTGTGGGGAAATACTCGAGTCCAGTCATGAAGTTTGAATCAGGCTCATCGGGAACTGACTTGGCCTTGATGAGTCCGAGATCGAAGCCTGCAAGATGAATTTCAGTGCAGCAATGCGATATGTACCCGCGCATATGCCAAGCCGACTTATCGATTTGTTGATAGTTTTAATCAGTACCCCTCAGTTACAGACTAAAATGCCTCGATTGAGTTCTTTTTTTTTCATTTTTGCGTTATGATTTGGACTGCTATGCCGATCCCAGACTCCCGCGTTGCACCACAGCTTTCCATCCGTACATTTTGTACACTCCCCCAATCGACAGCCAGTACGAACAACATCTTTGACGGAATAAAATAATCATGTGTTTTGTGGTTGCACCAGCTGTAGCGTTGGTCTTGACGTCGATATGCGCAGCACACCGGATCTCACCCAAGATCACTGGCAACTGAGAATTGCGATTTGTTCCAGGTACATATTACTGGGTCATTAAGTCATGGCATTATCTGCCTCTATCTCTAATTATTTTCGCCCTCATACCCTACAGCATTACCAATTCATTACCTTCCACTCGCCGGTCCTGGTATCGTGCGTTAGATTCGTCGCCACCATCTCTCCTCCCTTGAGACTTCCCGCCTCGACCCGACCACCACCAACCTTCCCGTTAGGAGCCCTCTGCAACCTGTTCTCTCCGCCGAGAACGGTAAAGTTGGCCAGCGAAATCTCGAGTCCATTATCACTCCTGATGTCCGGCGTGCCAAAGAACTGGGCCTTGACATCGGCGTAGCTGATGTCCAGCTCAAAGTACCCGCGAAAGTACGACTCCTGCCACTGCAGCTGAGGGTTCATACCCTCCAGAATCTTGGCAGCAGCATTTCCCGCCGCCAGCGTTCCATTCTGGCCGACGGAGCTGCTAGGCGACGACACGGCAGTACCGGCAAACTCGACGCCGATGGCGCCCTCGCCAGTTGCGGCGTTGTACGGCTTGACGCCCTCCCAAACGACATCCGAAACCCACGAGACGTGCGTGTCGCCCGCGAGGAAGATGTTGTTGCTGATACCCAGGCCGTCGTACAGCGTCTCAAAGGTGCGGTTCCTGTTGGCCTCGTAGCCGTCCCACGCGTCGACGTTGACCTTGCCGTTGGGCCCGACCATGGTGTGGCTAAACACAACCTGCGAACCGATCAGCCGCCACTTGGCCGTGCTCTCCTTGAGCGTGCGGTAGAACCAAGCCTCCTGCCTTGGACCCATGAGCGAGCGCGACGCCTCGCCCTTGATACTGTTGATGTAGTCGGTGTTCCAGTACAGGTCCGTGATGGAGCGGTTGTACACCCTGGTGTCGAGCATGATCAGGTCGAACATGTCGCTGAAGGCAAAGTTGCGCCAAATGCGGAGGTTGTCGTCCATGTCGACCTGGCGGATCGGCATCCACTCGAAGTAGGCGCGCACGGCGTTCATCTTGCGCTGGTCGATCAAGACGCCGCCGTCCTTGACGAACGAGTCCTCGGTGTTGTTCATCTCGGCGCTGCCGCCATTGTACACGTTGTCGGCGACCTCGTGGTCATCCCACACGGGGATCCAGGGGAACTGCTGGTGACTGCGGCGCAGGCCGTCGTCGGTCCGGTACTGCGCGAGGCGCGTGCGGTAGTCGTACAGGCTGACAATCTCCTTGTTTGGCTTCGGCACCCGGCCCAGCTCATCGCCCCAGCCGTAGTAGCCGTTTTCGTACTCGTAGATGTAGTCGCCCAGGTGCACGACGTAGTCGATCGAGTCCTTGTTGACGGCGTTGCCGTAGGCGTTGAAGAAGCCCTGCGGGTGGTTGCTGCACGAATATACTCCAATCCTGATGTTGCGGACAAATGAACTCAAGCTCATGCTCTTTTTAGGGAGCGTCTTAGTTCGTCCCATCGGGGACTTGTTGTCTGATTCGCAGATGTTGAATTGGTAGTAGTACGTCGTAAAAGCCTGCAACTTGTTCGCGATGACCTTGACGGTCCAGTCGATGTCCGAACTGGTGAAGACTGTGCCCGAGTCGACTGGAAACTCGAGTTTCGCGTCGCCAGCAATCTTCCACTCGAGGCAGACCGGAGCGGCGCTCGCCTGAACCCATTTATCCGTCTCGTGGCTGTACAGGGGCACGTTGCCCGAGACGGTGACGTTGCTCCTGTCGTTCTCTGCACCGATCGGGGCGGCCCTCGTCCAGAGCACGACGCTGTCGATGCCCGGATCACCCGACGCGACGCTGTGGGAGAACTCGAGCGTCTTGGGATCCCATGCCGTGTGCGAGAGGTCGCGGCTGTGAAGGTGGTGGCGGGCGGCGACCTTGGGGATTGAGATGCCAAGGGAGGGGTGATGATTTGAGGGGGAGAGGTAGTTGAGGTTGCCAGTGTAGGATGCTGCGGCGCTGGACGCGAGCGCGGCAAATACCACGGCGAGAGAGTGCATGCTGGGCAAACGACTGCTTTGGATCACGGTGAGAGCATGAGCGGCAAGTGAATGGATGCAACAACGAACTACAGAAACAGGATTGCTCTACTTATACGGCTAGGCGCAGGACTTGCATAATCAACTCGTATCATCAACAGACGAACACTTCGTGGGGTGCGGAGAAGCTGCACTGCACTGCACTGCATTATTGCAGGGATCTATGATCAGTAAATTATTCATTAATGGCTCTCCCAAGGCGGCGGGATGAGCCGACCATCTGTTTGATAAAGACGACGAGATCGGGCGGCTGTATATCCTGGTTGCCTTGGCATGATGTGTAGATAGATCAACATACCAAAAGGGGGCTCGTCAAGGCCTGGCAAGCCTGGTTACCAGCAACTCCCTTGTTTGCCTGCTTACACCTCGCCGACCGTTGATGTCACGCCAAGGATCCCCCCGCATCCTTTGCTGAAAACGTGCCCAAGGAATTGCGCAATATTGGCTGCTGATTAGGCCGTCGGCATTTGTCATTTGATTTTCCCACTCTGATAACAATGATCGACGGCCCTGACTGCCTTGATCGCTCCCCCTTTTGCTGGGACCCGGGAGAAAGGGTTTCTCGTCAACTTTATTTTCTGAATCCTGATTTCTTCCCGGTTTATGTCCGAACCTTCGAGTCAGCCCCAACCACGACTTCTCAAGCAAGTGTGGAACTGCTGTTGGCAGACTAGGTCACTTTCTTAGCGGTTGGGTTGGACATGTCAAGCTTTTTTAAATTGCAGGTGTTGATCTTTGCTGCAAAATAGGAGGGAGTCCAGGGATTGCTTCATGTGAAATCAACGAATCATGAAAGCATCTCCGATTTATTGTCATGTAATCTACGAGGTTTATGCTTCACGGCCCTTTACTGGACGGTGGACCATTATATCTGTCTATCTTATCTACATTTCTCGAGGAGCGATTATACTTTTGTTTCTTTTTTTGCCCTTTTTTTCTCCTTGAATATCATTCAAAGATCTGCATATATCCCTGGACTTGAATCGTGGGGCGTATTTGACTTTGAATTTTACATGCGAGTTTGTTTACGCTATAGGCAGGTGTTGCCGTAGACGAAAACCTCGGTTCTGGTCCGGGACTAACAATGCAGAGTAAAACCTACCAATATCGTCAAGCTTTGATTGATTCTCAAGTCCAAGGTGGCTAGTCTGCATTTGTTATCAAGTTACAAGCGAAAATAAGTGTGAACGCTAGCTCTAGTCAAATCCCAAATCAAACCGCCTTGTTCCAGAATTCAAACGCAAGAGAATGAAAGTCTACCTATGTCCACGCTTTCCACCTGTATCAGACTGACTAAGATATGTACAAGCCCTCCCAAAGCATGTTTTGGGTCTTATAACCTGCATGCGCCTCCCTTGGTCCCTTTAGAAGTTTGAATCTACATTTCTGGTTAGGGTTTAGTTGCAAGAGCGATTGAAATGCCGATAACGCAATGCTGCCTCCAAATACTTGGGATATCATTGACTTCTTCAGCATTTGTGCACCCCTGATAAATATTGGTCCGGTGGAGAGGTATTGCACCAAAGTTTTGAAGCCCCAGTGATCTTCCTCAACAGCAACGTTCCGACCATCATATCAAAAAAAAGTGATTTCTTCACTCTTCCTTAATCATCCTCACCAGTCATCTCTCCACTGGCAGTATCCTCCTCAACACCCCCATCCCCATCCTCGGAGCTGCGCTTGCCCCTGTACTTGCACTTTGGATTTGCCGAGACGCAGGCGCTGATGCAGACGATATTAACATTCCCGCCGAGGCCATTCCTGTTCTCGTGGCATTTTGCCGTGCACGTGTTGAACTTTTTCTTGTCGCACCTCTTGAACGGGTTGGTAAATCCCGGGTTCCTCTTCTCGACAATGTCACTCTCCACCCCGACCTCCTCAGTCTCTGCCGGGCCGGCGTGGTCGACGTCCCTCTTCCCCGTCCACTTGCACTTTGGGTTGGCGGACACGCAGGCGCTGATGCAGACAATGTCGACGTTGCCGCCGAGGCCGTTTCTGTTCTCGTGGCACTTTTCCGTGCAGGCGTTGAATTTCTTCTTGTCGCATCGCTTGAAGGGGTTCGGGAAGGCTGGGGCGCGGGCCTCTAGGGTGTTGGCGTCCAGAACTTCCGGGCCCTGGCTTGCATCTGGGTTGGGAACCGCCATTGCGGTGACTGATGCGGCGGTGACGAGCATGGTGAGGAAATGCATTCTTTTGGCTTGCAAGGGCTACAAAGGCGATAGTGGGTGGATTTATAGTGATGGTTTATATAAGCTGAGAGGCCAGACTGGTCTTGGATGGTCGTATGAGATGATGAATGATGGTTGTGTTGCTTGTTCTACACCGACAGTCACTTTGAACACCGCAATACTTTATACTATCAACCTGCACATGCTCTCCTCACAAAAAGACTTTAGGCATCATCGGGATTTTCTCTTGCATACTCCGCCCCTAATTACTATTTTGCGAGTTACCGTGATCCTCACTCACGTTATCCGGACGAAATATACATTCTGACGTTGGCGGTTGGTACGGCATCCGGTCTTTTACGTTGGTTATACTGCGCCTCTGCAGCGGCCAAAAGTCAGGCTTGTCAGCCGCCTCAGTGGCGCTGTGCGGCCAGCCAATCCGGCGAGACCACGCCGCTCAAAGGGCCTTTTGTCATAGCGCCCTGGCACCTTTCGCCTATTTCCGTCCAATCCCTTCACCCTGTTCTTGGGATTTTCTTTTTCTGCTTCTTTGGTCACCCTCGTCGAGCCACCGCCAAAAGAAAACAAAAAAAAAAAAAAAAACGGCGGTGGGAGATTGTCAGCTGACATTTCCTTTTTCGTCCCAAAATATCTGATTCCATCAAGCCCTCACAATCATGCGAGCCAAGAATAGCTGAACCTGTCAGCCCTACGCCCCGATGGCCTGATATGGGATGGAAAAAAAATAGAGATGGAGGACTCCGAAGCTGGGCGCGTCAGCATGGGTGGAAAGCAAGAAAAGGGGTGACTCGACGGAGGAAAACCACCAAATAAAACTCTCGAGACTGAGGCGTTGACATCATTTCGGTGATGGAGACCTTGCATCTGGATATTCTTCTTGGAGGTTGCTCAACAAAGAAAAGGAGAATGGCCTGAAAGTTTGGTTGTCTAAAATAGACGGAGAATGAATACATATACAAGTGCTTCCTAATTATTTGCTGTAATAACCAGCTGAAACTTTTTGTAATACAATCAAGAACGAAGCTGGGGGGTATAGAACAAAAAGAAGGCGCCAATAAACAACATCTCCAAGCAGAATAAAAGAGGGCCCAAGGAAGACATCTTTCCAAAAAAATGAAAAAAAAGAATAAGGGAAAGATAACCTAGGAAGCAAGCCACTCGCCAAAACTTTCCGCCCCATTAACACCCAGATTACCAATGTTCATGCACCCTCTGACCCCCAGGGATGTCCTTATCCTGACTGGTGCGGTGCTCCGACCGAACCTCGACCTCGTTGGAGACGACGATGCCCCTCTCTGGCGGGACCAGTTCGCCCCTCCCGCGCTCTGCGCTCCTCTTGATGCCCCTCAGCTTGATGTCGTGGTCGTCGACGATCCTTTCTTCGCTCTCTGTGAACGTCAGGGTGCTCGTGCCCATGTGGTGGAAGTTGGCGCCGCTGTCCCTGGCCGCCGACCGGCTCTTGGCGTAGGCGTTGGTGCGGCTGCCCCCGCTGCCGCCGACGGTGCTGCTCGCGCCCGTTTCCAAGTCTCCGGTGCGCGCTCCCCCGCCGATCGTGCGTACGTTGTTTCCTCCCGCGCCTCTTCCTTCGGGTGTCTTGTACTCCTTCTTGGTCGAGCGCAAGGCCGTGGGGAGGTAGGGGCGTAGGATCTGTCGGATGAGCGGGAAGATCATGGGGAGGTTGGTAGTCATGACGGCGGTGAAGGCCTCGCGCGTGCCCCATTGGCCTGCAAGCTGGGCGCCGTCGAGAGGGTCCTGTGTTTCGAAAGGAAGTGTTAGACTTGGAGTCGAAAAAAAGTAAACCTATATAATAGTGGTCACACATACGACGAGGACGTAGATGGTTTTCAGGATGGCGCAGACGAGCACAAAGATGCCCGCGCCGAGGACGATGGTGGATGCAATCTTCTTGCCAAGCCTGAGCGTCGAGCCCCAGAGGAGAGGCAGCGGGATCGCGATGAGGTAGATATCCGTTGCGACGTTGGCGGCAAATGAAGACCATACTATGGGGTCCGAGACGGCGGGCTGGCACTGGTCTGTTTGGAGGAGGAAGCTGGTCAGTCTCGGAAGAACAGATGGGATTAAAGGAAAATCGGAATAAACGCACTGCCGGGATCAGGCGAAATCTGCCAGTACTTGCGAAAGGGTCGACATCCAAGAAAGATGGTGAGGATGGTGCTCAGGAACGTGGCGATGACGAGGAAAAAGCCGACGTAGATGCGCACCCGGTAGCGGCGCCCGAGACCCTCCACCAGACGCATGTAGAAGAACAGCATGGAGAGCTTGAGACTCCAGATTAATGTCGAATACATGGTCCAACCGGCGATCTGGATCTGAGAGCCGATGATTCTGTCATTTTGGCGGTCAGCAACGGCACGTCAAGCCACACGTTGGGCTGCTAGACGTCGACTAACCTAAACCCATATTCGGGGCCGTTTGGGTCCAAATTGGCGCGTTCCTCTGGAGTCATTCCATTGTTGGCAAATCCCTTGGCAACGTTTCCTATGCTGTATCCCAGTGAACATTGGCTGGCATATCCAATCTGCGAGCGCACATGCAACAATTAGGTTCCATGTTCCTGTCCAATGCTTGCGTACGTTGGGTTTTATTGCGAAGGACAAGGGAAAGACGGTGGTAGAGAGACAAAAGCTAAAAGAAAAGAAAAAGGATAGAAACCTACCAGTCCAACCCAAACAAGATAATCATCCGCTCGTAGATTGGCAAAACCATTGGCCTTGACGCGCGCATATGTACGCAGGATAGTCGTCAAGGCACCGATGGTAAAGAGCGTCCACAGCTCAATGGTGAACCTGTGGAAACCCTCCGCAGCCGCCGCCGCTGCTGCTGCCTGGGCGGCGGCCGCTGCAGGATCTGTTGCGTTGACTGCCAACGACATTGCTGCTGATTGCTAACTGTGGGATGAAGATGAAGATCGACGTTTGCTGGGGGGGCTGAGGGCAACAAGGGTCTGGCGAGGACCAAGTTGCAACGTCCCCGTAAGCAACGGCGATCGGCGTCTGTTGGGGGGTCTCCTATAGCTCTACAACGGTCGTACAAGATCTTTTTGTTTTCTGTCGGGAGCAGTCGGAAAATATCTATGATCGGGGTGGGATGGGGGGTGCCTTGTCCTTTTTAAGTTCTCATAAACATGTTCCAAAGGAGGGGCGGGAGCTAGGTATAAGGGGCCGGTGATGTACAGTAGGTAAAGTATGGTGTGTGGTGACAGGGGTTAAAGAGATGCAAGAAGGAGATAAAGAAGCAGTAGCTAGGGTAGTAGTAGATATAATTCCAAAACTTGGAATCTTGCTACTCGCATTTAGCCACCGTCACAGGAAAAGAGAGCGAGGGAGAAGAAATACCCCCCCTTGCCTCGCTATCTTCCCCCGTTTGTTGCTGCGTGTTGTGTTAGACTTGGCGTCGACCCAGAACTGTTTTTCTGCAACTCTACCCCACAAGTATTTACTTTTGTTTCTCCCTCTCCCAATCTCAATCACGGACCAAAAGGGGAGGGCAGTGGTTGCTTTTTTTTTCTCATGTAATGTGCGGCTGAGCTCGCCCCGGGTCGCAGCGAAAAAAAAATCTACTCTAGGCTAGACCTGATCAAAGAGCTGGCTCGGCATCGTCTTTGTGTTACAAAATGGCTTGGCATCTTTTTTTTGTCTTGGGGGAGAGAGTTGGAACTTTGTGTGAGAAGCAAAAACGCAGGGCCGTTTTAGGGTGGCTTTTTTTCCTGACCAGTTAGGAGGTTTCGACGATCAGCTCGGCTTGTACAAGTCCAGTTTCTCTGCAACGCATGTCTTAAAATGAGCCTAGTAGCGTGGGCGCCGTCACTGTCGGCGCCGGCCACCGTCGGCTGTTCCGGAATCACGGGGAAAACGCTATCTTTTGTTTTTTTGGTCCTGAACTCCCTGCACACCAAACTTTGTCATGATTGCGTGTAGCATTGCTCATCAAAACGACCCTGATTCAGTTTTTCAGATAGAAAATCTGCTCGACGGTAGGAAATCTTGCATGGCAACTTGAACAACACGCGGTTTGTTGGTTGTCAAGTGGGCCACCTAGGTATGCTGGCAGATGTCGACTGCGTATTGTTTCCAAACTTTTTTTCAATACCGGAAATATAATAGCCTACATTAGTATGGCACTTGCTGTAAGTGGCAAGTGCAGCAACTACCGGTACTACGTATGTCACTTTGACCACTTGCAATGTGGGACTTTTCCATCATGTACGTCGTAGTGGTCGGTCGCAGGTTTGTTCAAAAGGGAACTGTGAGTGGGTCCCGTGGGAGCGATACTACCGAAGGCTGAAAATAGGTGACTTTGGTACTTCGTAGGTGCCTCTGAACTTTCTCAAGCCCCCGTTCCAGTTTCCAGGAACGTGGATGGGAGAGGCTTGATCCAGCACATAAAAATCTAATATCGAATCCCGACTATTAGTCAAATCCGTTTGTACAAAAAAGGAACAACAGGGTCTTTTGGCCGGATTCCGGACATTTCTATTTCACTTCTTTTTTTTGCTAGGAAAAGAGATGTGGCGGCTAGCGGGTGATCTTTCTCTCGCAGGGATGACGGTGTGGCGGCTTACGGGTCTGGGGTCCCGTCGGATTTTAGCGGGTTGCGCGTCGTGGGAAAGTTGACGACGCGACCCAGACCCAGCGCTGTTCAACCATGTTAGATGGTCAGGTCGTAGATGTCGAGAATCTAGACCTGGCTCTAGTTGAAGCTTTTACGAGGTCTTTGAGAAATTTGAAGTACCGTACCTAGATGCCAAATGCACAAAAGTCGAGAATCGCAGCGAGCGTGTGATGAATCTCACAACTACCTGCAAAGCCTGGTCGGTATCACCAGATTCCGAAATGCACGTGCTCGCCTAGTTAATGTACGGTATGTCAACTTAGATTGGATGCGTGCCAACACGTCTGTGGATGTGCCCCAGACTAGAGGAACTTACGGTTCGCTCCGTCAAAAAGTTTGGTTGAACCAAAAGGAGGGCCCAGTGAGCCAACCAAGCAGCGTTGCCAAGCACCGTCAGTTGGTCCAATGCCGGACCGGTCAAATACCGGCGACATCGCTTGACCAGGCTTGCCAGGAACGAGTCTGCAAACGACCTAGCGACTTCGTTTTCTCCGTTACCGCAAACCCGCTGACCGCACCTAGTGGATTTGTCTAGCGTCGACATGCCAACAAAACAATCCTCTTGCCACCGTTTATTCGGTAAAAAAAAAGAGACGCTACAAGATGGCATTTGTGAAATTGCCCGTATTGCATTTGCTCTAGACTAGAACTAGTCATTAGCAGATTGGCGAGGACTTGCGATGCCCTACGCACTGACTCGACTCCATTTGACCCCAGATTTGGGAAGCTGTCTACAATAAGGTATACAATGTGACCTAACAAAAAGACCCGATTTACTAAGATAGGTAATGTCAAAGCTCCTTGTGACAGGATGACAGGAGGATGCTCCCGTCTCATTTAATTTCCATGGTGGTCTTGGTGGTCCCTTCTTTTCTCTCCCTCGTTACCTTTCGACCAGCCAATGGGCAGAGTACGGTATGGAGAACAGACGATTTATATCATAATTGACATGATATCACGACATTGACTAGGGACTTGGCTATGTATGAAAGGCACATGGCCTTCTCCCTATTGTGGCACGGAAATGTCGAATTTCTGTGACACGCGGCCGCCACCACTTTGTAAGCCCAAATACACCGACAAAATTACAATGTACCAAAAGTAGCCACGAAAAAAAAACACCACTACCAAGCATTACTTAGTGTCGTCACTTGCGGTAGGTGACGGGAAGTCCTATGTCGATGAAATTTGCCAAGCGACTCGTGCCCTCTTCTTCAACAGCCATCCAGACCTCCCTCACATCTTGGGGACAGCTCCGCTTCATGAGGGGAACAGGGGGTGGAGATTGCGACGATAGGAACTTCCAAGTTCGCAAAAAGCCCTGGTGGTGATTTTTTCGGGGATTTATACATACGCAGTAAGCAGGTGCAGGCACGGCATCCTCCCCCAGCCCCCTTTAATCCCAGTTTGGCAGCTCGAATCCTTGGCAAAAGGGGGGGTTATTCTCGTCTTTGATCTTTTTTTTTTCTGTTGATATGGTTGTGATTCGCATTGTAAAATTAGCCTTTCGATAGATCGACTGCAGGTCAGACCTGGAAGTAGTGGAGTCGCCCTTTGGGACGGGACAAGCAAAAGACAGACGTATTGACAGCGGTTCGCACGGGAGCTAACCGAGACAAGAGCACAAACCACTCACTCCCATGCCTGCCCCACGTTCTATTGAATGAAGAGACATCAAAGGTCAGAAAGAGGTTACATTGACCTGTCAAATCGTACATATACGTAGTAGTCAGCATTCAACGTTGAGTTGCCCAGCCTTTGGCCTCGTTCGTTCTGCATGCAAGCTGAGATTTTTGTCCCACACACCACTCTCGCTCACCTGCACTGCAACATCCATTCCAACGGCGAACCGGGTCTCTAGCCCCTCGCCACCACACTCCTTTCTGGATTGATCTACTATAGCTGTGGCACAAGTCGGTCTGTTTTTATTTCTGTCAGTGTCTCTTTTTTTTCACCCTGTCCCCTTTGTTCTATTTTTCCTCGGGAATCGTCTCGGCACATTGCAGGATCCGGCTGTCTTGGATTGTGTTTAGTGTCTTTGCCACTCCAAAGTTTAAAAAACCAAAGGGCGATCCCTCTTTTTTTTCCACTTGGGGAAAAAGACAAACTCGAGAAGGAATTTCCCACTCGTCTCCCTTTCTTGCCCATCATGATGCATCGGTTCAAGATGGAGCTGATTGCCAGCGCCGCCGTGCTCTCGAGCATCGCGTGCGGCCTAGATGTCAACATCGCCAGGAGTCTCTCGGGGGTTTGTCCTCGCGATACCGAGTATGCCAAGCTCGGCTGCAGCCTGTCGCCCGGATCCAAGATTTATTTTCCTGGCTCGGCCGAGTTCACCGCTGCAACCGCCCGATGGTCGAACCTTGCGCCGCCCAAGGTTGACGTCGTGGTTGTTCCCGCCACCGAGGATGACGTTTCCAAGACTGTGAGTATCCTTTTTTGTTCTGGTCGTGACGATCCCATTCTAGAAGATCGACTAGGTACCTAAATTAGTCAAAAGGAAAGGGAAAGAGGGGGGGTGTGGCAGGACACAATGATCGCCAGGCTATGCAAGCTCTCAACTGACACGTTGTGTTCCCGCAGGTTAAATACGCCAATAAGAATAAAAAGCCCTTCTTGGCATACAATACCGTTCATGGGAGCCTCACCACCCTGGGGCGCATGAATGGTGGTATTGAGATCTTCCTCAACCAGCTCAACGGCATCGAGATTGCCCCTGACGGCCGGACCGCCAAGCTAGGTGGCGGCGTCCGGTCCAAGGATGTAACAAACACGTTGTTCGCCGCTGGGAAGCAGACCGGTAAGCCGCAAACCCGCCTCCCGCTTAAGATCCCGCACCTTCTAGATGTAGATCACTTGGAACCAGAGCGCTGATCAGGGACCAGTCACCGGCACGTGCGAGTGCGTCTCCATGATGGGTCCTGCCCTTGGAGGTGGCCATGGGTGGCTTCAGGGTCACTATGGCCTCGTCGCCGACAACATCGTCTCGTTCAACGTGGTGCTCGCCGACGGCTCCCAGGTCACCGTCGACAAGTCCTCGGATCTGTTTTATGCACTCAAGGGCGCCGGCCACAACTTTGGCATCGTCACTTCCATCGTTGCCAAGATCTACGACGTGACGCAGCCCAACTGGGCCATCAACACCATGATCTTTGGCGGCGACAAGGTCGAGGCTGTGTACGCCGCGGCCAATAAGTATTATATCAAGGACGGCAACCAAAGCAAGTCGCTCATCAACTGGTCCTACTGGCTCAACAGCCCAGACCTGGACCCCAAGAACCCCATCATCATCTTCTACATTATCCAGGAGGGCGTCGACGTCGTAGACAAGGCCTATACCGACCCCTTTACCGGCATCGGTCCCTTGGTGTCGACGCCACAGTCCGGCAACTACACCGAAGTCTCTGGCTGGGCCGGGGTGGCCGATACGGCCCCTCCCTGCCAAAAGGACGGCAAGGCGAACCCGCGCTTCCCCATCTACCAGGAGCGGTACAACGCGACGGCGATGCGCAAGGCCTACGACCTGTACGCTTCGCAGGTCGGGCCGGCCGACAGCCCCTTCCACAACAGCATCTTCATGTTCGAGGGGTACCCCGGCCAGGGCATGCGCGCCGTGCCGTCCGACTCGACGGCGTTTGCGCACCGGGGCGAGAACCTGCTCAATGCGCCGCTGATCCAGTACCAACCCGGGCCGGCGGAGCTGGATGCGCGCGCGGAGAAGCTCGGCAACGACCTCAGGCAGATCCTGCAGGACGGGTCCGGGCGCAAGGGTCTGCCGCCCGCGTACGTCAACTATGGGTACGGGACGGAGCAGCAGACGCAGTTTTACGGTGCCCAGCCAGGGAGGATCGAGAAGCTTTGCAAGCTCAAGAAGAAATACGACCCAAAGGGCCAGTTCAACTTTTATGCGCCATTGCAGTGCGGAAAGAGTGGGTACTGAATGCTTCAGGAGGCTCGTAGAGTTCAAAGTGGTTGGGGACGTGACCGTTTTCTGTAACTTTGGTGAGGGAATCATGTCGGAAGCGTGATTCGGGGCACAATGTACATAATTGAGATATATGCACATACCTGACGTACATAGACAATGCTACAGAAGTCACATATAACACCGACCGCGATAACGGGCAAACAAGTGCTCTGAGGACCGGATTTCGGAATAGAAAAAAAAAGAGAAAAAAGCCCGAGTGATACAAGGCTGAGCCAAGTTTCTGGGCATTGTTTAAACGAATTACGTGTCCGTGTATAGAACAACTGGCGATACAAGAAGCAACCCAAGTCAGGATATTCCTTGCTTCGCTTCCCGGACAGGGACCCCAATATGACTGCGGAGGTCTGGAGTGGGCGAGGGCGGGGTTGACACGTCCAGCTCCAGTCATCTCCGCTAGTTTTTTAGGCAGTTTTGTCGGTCTAGATCCGGGTTTGCAGTGGGTCAGGCCAATTTCTTTCATCTAAACCTCTGGACTGGACAAGTATGCCAAAGTCTTAGTCAAAGGTTTGGGGTACATGCAACATATCCTGAATTCTTTCCGCATGTTTGCTTGAACCAAAAGAATTCTTTGTACCTTGACAGCATACCACGTCAAGCTACGGTACGCTACCTGGGTTGTACCTGATTTTGGCGCTCAACAAGCTTTCCTCATGACCCGAGTTTTTTCATCGGTTATCCCGGCCGGGACAAAGATAGCCGTCCTGTCCGACGTCGGCAAAGTTTTTTTGGTCTTTATTTGTGCTGCATATTCCCCCATCATGCCAATACCCGACTCGAAAGACCAAAAAAGTCACTTAAACTACTCGTGACCCGCGATGGCTTCCCGCTCACAACGCGCTAGAGAAGCAACCTTGATGTTTTGTCCAGACGATCGGCATTGTCCAAGCTCGTTAGATTAGATGTGTTGAAAACCCTTGTGAAATTTTACTTGTTCATCGCCCAAGGAGGAAAAAAAGAACCTTCAAAACAGTTTCTCCATTGCGTCAAATTCTCGCCATGGCTGAGGTCAACGAGACCACCGCCCTGACAAAGGCGACGGCGCAAAACCGCCACAAAGATGCCATTCACACAGCCGTCAGGTCTGAAGGGAGCGCCAGCGAGCCACCCGACAAACGCGATTCTGCCTCGGAGCGGCAGGTCTCCACGGGTGCTGATGATGGCGTTCTGGAGATTGGAGAAGAGGAGTGGAAGGCGGCAGAGAAGAGCCTCGTGCGGAAGCTGGACATGCTGTTGATGCCAACGCTGTGGATCCTCTACTTGTTCAACTATCTTGACCGCACAAACATCTCACAAGCCAAGCTCAGCACCTTTGAGAAGGACCTAGGTCTGGTGGGGAACCAGTTCAACATTGCCGTGTCCATCCTCAACATTGGCTACATGCTGATGCAGCTGCCGTCGTAAGTGCCACTGCCCAGTCCAACCTTGGGACAATGACCAACAGATCACGAAACAAGACCGCTGACCAGACAATCAAACAAAAGAAACATGCTCCTGACCCTGGCCCGTCCCTCCCTCTACCTCCCCTTCTGGACCTCGCTCTGGTCCATCGTGTCAGCCTGCACCGCCAGCGCAAACTCCTTCGGCCACCTGGTGGCGATCCGCTTCTTCCTCGGCTTCGTCGAGGCCCCCTTTTCGCCCGGCGCAATCTACCTGTTGACGTGCTGGTACCCACGCCGCGAGCTGGCCCTGCGCATCTCCATCTTCCTGACCGGCCTGCCCATCGCCACTGCGTTTTCCGGCCTCATCGCCGCGGGGGTCCTGGGCGGCCTCGAGGGCGCAAGGGGCATCGCGGGCTGGCAGTGGCTGTTCATCGTAGAGGGCGCCGGAAGCTTCGCTTTTGCGCTGACTTCGCTCCTCTTGCTGCCCGATTTTCCGGACCAAAAGAGGCGCAAGTGGTCACTCGCGCGCTGGCTCATCACGGAGAAGGAGAGGCGCATCGCAGAGGAGCGGATTCGTCGGGATAGGGTTTCCGTGCCTGGCGGGGACGAGAAGGGTGTTTTTCACGGGTTGAAGCTCGCGGTGGTTGATGTTCGCACGTGGATTTTTGTAAGTTGCGGAATGAAGACAGACCTCGACCAACAAAAGCCAAAAAAAAAGTCACGCTAACGCTCAAACCCTCAGGTCCTGATGGTAACAGCCAACCACGCCGCCTATGGCTTCCTCAACTTCTTCCCGACCATCGTCAAGGGCTTCAAGCTGGGTGGGCAGACCGAGACCCTGCTGCTGACCGCGCCGCCGTACCTGGTGTCGGCCTTTGTCGTGCTCTACGTCGGCATATCGTCCGACCGCAAAAACGAGAGGGGCCAGCACATCGCCGTGCCGCAAATCGTCGCCTGCGTGGGCTTCATCATCACGGCGGCGACGCAGAACGGACCCGCGCGGTATGCGGCCGCTTTCCTGTACATCTCGGGCAGCTTTGCGAGCCTGGCGCCGCTGTACTCGTGGGCGAGCTCGACGCTCGGCCAGACGCCGCAGGAGCGGGCGTGCGCGGTCGCCATCGTAAACCTCCTCGGTCAGTTGGGCAACATTGCGAGCCCCTACTTTTTCCCGCCGGGGGATGCGCCGAGGTTTTTGATGGCCAACATGCTCATGATGATGTGCTCGGCCATCGTCGTGGTGGCGAGCGTCGTCATGAAGGCCATGCTGAAGCGGGCCAACGCGGAGCTTATTAGGAACAACCCCGTGGCTGTGGTTTATACCCTGTAAAAACTCCCGAGGGATCGGCTGGAACCGCGGCTAGATGATAAACGACTAGTTTATACACTGTCTAGCAAGGGCCCAAGGGCTACTTCTGAGGATGAGGACAATATATAATATGTTGGTTTCGCAGCTGAGAATGTCAAGCAGATTTTTTCGGTTCAATCAATACCAAGCCTGTGTGATATATCTCAAGACATAAGACATATTTAGGATAGAATATAGAATCAAGATAGACCATGAACCGTCAAACACATGAATGCGTCGTCATTCCAACGCAACATATACCCGAAAGCTGTTTTTTTTTTCTTTTTTACTTCTTCTCCTCATCACCGACGGCAACAAGCCTCCCGACTACAAGGTACTTGCTCTCGAACCTCTCCTCCCAATCCCTCAGGGCGTCCATCTCATCCGGGCCGAGGTCGTCCAGCTTATCGAGCGGGCCGTTGAGGTCGAGGGTCAGCATGTCCTGGTCGAAGCTGTGGTTCGCCAGGCCTCGGCTGGCGTCCCTGCCCGCAAAGTTTTCATAAGGCCCGCCGGGTCCGTAGAAGTTGCGACCGGCTGACACGTCAAAGACTCGACCGCGCACGGACAGGTAGACGGGCTTGCCGTCCTTGCCGTCGTAGTTGATCAGCGTCGGGGGCGTAAAGGTCTGGAAGACCGTGGCGGGTGCCTCTCGGGGCATAGCGGGCGGCGGGCTAGGGCGGAAGATGGCGTAGAGCGTGTATGCCACCACGGCGAGGAGGATGACGTTGAGAGGGGTGAAGAAGCTGGCGCTGTAAGAGGGGCGGGATAGCGGCGATTAGTAGGAGGCACAAGACGAAGGCTTCGATGTAAAAGGAAGAGGGGTAAAAAAGTACTCGGTGGGTGGTTGCTCTGCAAGCTTCTTGGCCTCCTGGGCTACTCGCTGCTCAACGTAATCCATGGCGATGGCTTGGGTGGCTTGAAGCGATGATTGGTGATGCAATGAGCGGGGTCGACAGGATGTTCAAGGGCCAGGTGCTTCTTGAGGGTCGTCCTGGTCGAATATAAATGAATGCCTTCAAGTTTCGGTCGGAATGGTCGGTAAATAAATGGACCGCAATTGCGATGGGTCAGGGCTGAAGAAGACTCCGGAATGTCGTCGTGCTGTCGGAGTCGGGTTGTTCGGTCGGAAGTCAACTGCGTGGGAAGTGACTTTGTCCGAGTTTGGTTGGTGAAGGGAAGAGCCGAATGCCCCACTGTCAATGGCCAAAGGTTTAATTCCCACTTTACTGATGGATGAGCTCACCTGCAGCTGCAAACATGCAAGCTTCCAGACACTCAACAACAAAATCCACTTTGCGTCCCCAATGAATCTTGTCTGTACACCGCAACCACGTGATTGGAAAAATGGATCAATGGAAACAGAACCAATTTCCCATTCTTGACATTCAATCGCGAAGACTATAATGACCTACCTTATCTATTTAGATAGGTACCTAGTTATGTAAATATCATGTCATAGTTATTAACTCAGTACATACAAACAAACAAATAAACAAATAAGCAAAATAACAGCATTTCCCATCTCAAAATGGAATCCTTTGGGCCGGTCGTCTTCACGGGGACTGAAACGTTGCACCAACCCGAAGGCAGCGACCCTCCACCAAAGTTCGTCAGGCTCACAGAGGAACAGCGCCAGCGCGTCAGGACACTGCGAAAGGATGCCTACATGACATTTGCCGAAATACATGACATTACGGGCTTTTCGCAAAAGCAGATCCGACGGGCAATCAATGGCCCCAGTGGACCACCTCGTAGGATGGGCAGGCCGCCCAAGACGCCAGAGCAGAGAGCGGCTGACAAGGCCGCGAGGGAGGCTGCCAAAGCTGCCGAGCTGGTCAGGTTGGCCGAGGAATCGTCGGGTGAGCAGTCCGAACTTCAAGATGGTGCATCTCCTCAGCAAAGCACACCGCAGCCAACAGTAGCGTCCGGTGCTCGCTCCGAGATTCCGGATCTGGCGGCTGTGGTCCGGCATGTTCGGGATTTTGCTTCCACCCAGTGCTCTGCCGCTGATCCGGAACCTACGGCTCCACCAGCTGCTGAGAATCAACAAGAGCAAATTAGCTTGGATAATCCCATGGAGATTGATGATGATCAAGAGAGTCCGCCACCACAAACTCCCACCGCTGCCCCGATTCTCCCAGAACCTTCTCACACAATCACACCAGCAGCACAAACGCAGGCACCAATACCTGTCGCACCCCCTGATTCCTCCACCACCAACGCCTCTTCTCAATCTCCAACTCAGTCAACGGAACCCCAGGGTCCCGTATCAGTTCCGCCGTCTCCCGCACAAACAACCAATGAACCAGTCATCGTACCTCCAACGGCACCTCCAGGTCCAGCCATACCAGGTTACATCAGCAATATGGCCGCGGGAGGATTTGCAATGCCGTTTCATCAGGCACAGCAACATCCGCCGCCGCCACCACCGCAGCGGAAAAAGGTCTTCATCGTTTGGTGTGAAATGGCCCGATCGTTTGGAAGGCAAAAACCTCCGACAGCCATGATCGGCGTGTATTCTACAAGAAACTTTGCAAGCGAGCACGGTGCCCGTGTCATTCGACAGTATTGTCTCAATGGCAAGTGCAAGGTCCCTCAACCCAAGTGGTGGGTGGAAGAAAGGGACCTGCTGGAAGAGGGCGACCCTGGAATATATTGGCCATCTTGCTAGATGATTTTTGTCGCTTCTTTGAGTGCAAGTCTCGAACCTAGCGGGGCTGAACCGGATCGATGCGTATCGTTCACTTGAGTTCGAACTACCTAGGAGGTATGGCTGAGGCTGACTTCATTATTAGCGGCCTGAATCTTTTGCAAGATCTACAACGCTTCTCGTCATTGACAACCCTGCCACATGACACACGCCAAGCTTTGGGGTTCTCTCACCATCATGGCGCTTCTTATGTGTCAAAAATGCTCTACTGAAGTAGACTAATTTGACCACGATGGCGAATTTCAAGTATGCTTCTGATAGCGTACCCGGTACCTGATTGTTTAGCACATTGCCCGGACGTCTTGATTCGTTTGCTCTACGGTATACGTTGACATCTCTTCGATTGTTTAATCCGTTTGCATACGGAGTGCAAGCAATGTCGGCGAAGCAAACGCGCCTTCGGATCAGACTGATCATTGGTCACAACCAACAAGCCGGCACGCGAAAGGATACACAAGCCACTTTGACTTGGCGGGGTAATGACATGACATCACCAGACAGAGTTGTCTAACACTTTTTTGTACCCAGGGCACATCGTGAATGCGTCGCACCTGCGTATTCCCCCTTGTCGCTGGTCACTTCAAGCAAACCTGATTTCTTGGAAAGTCCGCCCCAGGACCTTTTGTGGTGGTTGTACCATGGAGCGCAGCGTGCATTAAAACACAGCTGCTGCCCTCTTGCGTTGGTCAAATTTGTCCTGCCCAATCTACAGCTACAAACTCGTCACTAAATTCATCTACATCACGATAATAAACCTAATTTCACAAACCATCACCTTCCAACGAGTCAGACCAACATAAAAAAGATGGACTTCCTCAAGAACGTCACCGGCGACAAGGACGCCGCCCAGAAGCCCCAGACCGAGCAGCAGCAGCAGACAACCAACCAAGCGGCTGGTAGCGGCGGCTTTATGGACAAGCTGAGCGGATTCACTGGTGGCGAACAGAAGCCTGCCACCGGAAATCAAGAGTCGTCCTCGGGAGGCTTCATGGACAAGCTGAACAGCATGGCCGGCGGCGGCAAGGAGAGCGAGAAGAACGAGGATGCCCTCGACAAGGGTAAGTCTTGCCTTTTCTTTTGCGCACGAATCGTTGTTGCTGTTATTTCTTTTCTCTTTTCGGCTTTAAGGCACTTTCTTGGCGTCTCGGGTCTAAAAATTGTGAACTGACGGATAATTTTCCGTCGCGCATTCTTTTAGGTATCGACTGGGTTCAGGAGAACGTCATGGGCCAAGGACAGCAGAGCAACGAGAGTGCAATCGAGCAGGCCAAGGACAAGCAGATTGCCGGCTTTATTAGGGACCAGTATAAGACCACCACTGGCTCCGACTTTCCCATCAAGGAGAAGGAGACCTGAGTGGCTTTTATTTTCTTCGATTTTTGTCTGGGTGGTCTGCCTACCTAGTAATGATTATGTCCGCGGAATTCAGTGGTTGCATATTCATTGCGTGGCTGATGAAACGTGTCAATGTGGGCGTCGTAATGTTTTTGGGGCAAACAAATGGGTAGTCTTTTTGTTGAAGCATTATCCCCGCGTAGAAAGAACAATTCGATGCTTAATTGAGCTGTCAATTGGCTCTGTACATGGCAACTGCCGTAAGCGACAACAGTACGAGTAAGGAAATTGCCGATATCCGAGTATGGCTAGTTAATTGCCTACCTAGGTAGGTCCCTTAGACGATCCAGCAAGTCTTTGCATGGCTCACAAGGCACTCAACCAACATCAAAATTGTGAATTGGAAGCCGTTGTGAAATGTCTGCCCACGCAATCTGAACTAGCTGGATCATCATTTCAAGTGGATCAACTGCTAATCTGTGATATGTTATCGCCAAGGCGCTTAGGAGATGCAAATCACTCGGTTCAAGCTTCCTTGACTTTTCTGGGCCTGACAGGGGAGGCCCGCATGAATTCCACGGGAGAGTATAGGTGCGCAACATCAACATCAAACGGGGCTTTGCGGGGTGGGGTTTGGAAATCCAACTCTGTCTCCCTCCACACGAAGAAATTCGTGCAAGAAACAACCGCAGTGAAATGTGATTTGCTCGACAGTTAGAGTGTGGAATCCACATAGCTACTGCGTACTAACCTGGCGAGCCTACCTACCTTGGGCCAGTACTTGGGGGGGGGGGGGCTGTTCGTTGTGGACCTCGTTAGACACCCGCAAGTATCACAGTCGTCCAATGGTGGGAACGCAGGCTGACACCTTGAAACACCACGATTGCTAATATAGAGTTGTGGACAAGACAAGAGACTGCGATGCATCACCGACTTAAATCCGGTCTACCATATTTCAAGGTGAGAAGCTACGGTAAGTTTTTTTTGTTCTGTTTTTTTACGAGCAGCTACTGGTCTTTACGGCGATATTTATTTTACGGATTAACTGCAAGTGAAGCGAATATCGATGGCTTGGTTCGAAAGGTTAGCGGCCAAGGGGGCTCAAATTTCGTTTGGCGTCGTCTTTCCGTCACCCCCCACTTTGAAGCCCCCGACCCCTGAAAGAATTGGAGGGACGTGTTTGAACCTTGTCCAAATTCGGCATCATCACGGGCACCGGAGACATCACTCCCACACCAGAGAAAGTACGTAAGTAGGTACGGTACGGTAGTAATGACTTTTTTGGTTTTTTGTTGCTTGTCAAGTTGCATTTTGACACTATCCCAAGACCCCCTTAGTGGTTCATGCATAACCTTACCGTAGTTCTTAATCACGTCAAGCTTTTCCAAAAGGAACAGGAATGGTTATATGCTTCAAAATTGTCAGCCCTGAATAGTTCAGATTCATGATAGGGCCTGCCTTGGCACATTGCTTTGGGTTGTGTATTACATGCGAATGGGAAACAAATACTAGGAACCAGGAGTTCCTAGTCCCTTTCTTGGATAGGGGACGAGGATGCAGAGACAACCAGGAAGAATGAGGAATAGAATGATGGGTTGACCTGCTTGCGAGAACAGACCTTCGTGTAGACTATTTGCTCAGCCTGCGATATCAACACAGAGAATAAGTCGATCGAAGCTTTCGACTTCTGGTGTGCTTTTCTACTTCAGATCAACTAAAAGCAGTTGCTACATGATGCCGTAATCCTTTTTTTATTGGCAGTAATCGGAAAGACATCCGAAGCCCATGTTGTGGTGTACCGTTGTACGTGTGTGTGGCAAGGAACGAGGGTTGGACTAACTTAGGTACCTCAGGTGATAACAACCAATACCCAAGGCCAAAACCCACCCCTCACTCCCCAAACGTCTTTTTGTTTTATGATGAGGTAACCGTCTGCCCATAGCCAGCAACACTAACAAGCGATACCCAAAGGTCGTACGGGGGCAGGCACATGTTGCAGTCGCAAAGCCGTGGTCCCAGACACCCTTGCCAGGGGGTGGGACTTTTTGTCACTAGCGGGTATCAAACGTCCAAAAACGGCAGCACATCCATAAGTGGACGCATTTTGGGGGGATTTTCGCAAATGGATGGACGAAAGGTGAGGTTCCGCTAAAACCTCGTTGCTTCCCGTGGGGTTTTGTTCTTGGCTTTTTGTTCTTCTCTTTCCTTTCTACACTTCGTACCTGTTACCGCCAACCAACAACCTCTCATTATCTTGTCTTTTCTTTCCCCTGTATCGTGCGGCAGGCCGTCAAAATATTTTCGCGCTGTGTATAGTATCGATACCTCTATTCTCCTTCTCAATCCTTTTCTTCATCGTCTCGCCCATTCAAGAGCAAGCGGGTTACATTCTTTTTTTCAAAATTCCTTTTTTGGATCTTTTGAGAAGTTTAGTCTCCACCAAAACACAACAGAGCCATGATGGAACCAACCAAGGAAAGGCACGACTATGCCAACATCGACGACCACGACGACGGTCGGTCGAGCACAGAGGTGGAGGAGTCCCTGATGGGAATGGATGAGGAGAAGCACTACAGCCGCCGAGACCACATGTTGCCGTCGAGGAGACCAAAGACTCTGGCCGCCAAGCTGCTCGCGCCCTTCAAGTCTGGCAGGTGGCTGATCGACACGGCGCTCCTGCTCGTCATTATCGGTCTGTTGGTCAAGGACAAGTGGAAGGATGTGGAAAATCCATGGCAGTTTGGAGGTGACATCACTGGTGTTGGCCCTAGATGTATGCTTGATTCGAGTCCCCTCCCTGCTTTGGAAACTTCTTGGTGCGAGAAAAAGAAAGACCCGTCGACTAACAGCTCAAACTTGCACCATTTCCAGTCTCGTCACAAATCCAGACGTTCCACGTCGACCAGTCATTTGCACCATCCAACACATCCGAGTTCTTCACGGACGAGGTGTTGGCGCGATGGAACTCGTTGATGCCTAGGGGCATGGGCTTCCAGTGGGTCAACGACACGCACAAGTACCACGACCTCCCGACGCCCATCATCTGGGACGAGGGCATGACCGTCTTCACCACTTCGGTGACGCACAACCTGCACTGCCTGGTAAGTTCTCTCATCTTTCTCTAGCACCGATCGTGTCAGTTCGCGGTTGGAGCTAACAACGCGGCTCCTCCCGAAAAAAAGTTCGCCATCGTACAGACCTACTCCGGCCTCAAGTCGGGCCACGAGCTGCCCGACGACCACCACTGGCACATGATCCACTGCTTCGACTACATGAGGCAGGCAATCATGTGCTCGGCCGACATGGCCCTCGAGGGCCTCGAGACCACCTTCCCCGACCACAATGGTGGCTCCGACGGCTGGGATTCCAAGCACGTCTGCAAGGACTGGAGCCAGGTCAAGGGCTACCTCGAGAGTGTGCGGGCCTATGACGATAAGCTTATTTACTAGGCTGAGGCTGATTCGTGGTTTTCAAGGATTGATTTTGAGGAAATAGAGAGGGGTTTAAAAAAAAACCATGTTGCTCTGGTAGCTTTTTTTTAGATAATAATACCACCGACGCGAAATGTTCACGATACTTTATGGCCAAAGTGTCTTTTTTTTCCGGCGTGGTTCGTGGGATTGCCTTGTCGATCAATCGGTTCTGGAACCGATTGCATCAATTGATTGTCAATGGGATGTCCCAGGTAATACTCGAGCATCTAGACTAGAACTAGATCCAGAGGACGGAAACATGAGTAGGGACAGTTCTGACGTTGTTTGACGGACAATCCCGTTTACCAACCTGAATCGACCAACCAATTAATGTGATGCATGTTCAAGCTTCCATTTCTCATCGACAGGCGGTTGTATCCCCTAAAATTCTAAACTCCGAAGTCACATGTTGCCCGTGCCATAGCTCATAGTTCAGTAAGGTATGTTTCCTCAATGGATCGGTGCAGCTCGCATTGAACAATTCGCATCAAATTCCTGCAAACACCCTGCCTACACATTGCTTGGGGGCTCTGGATTGTATACCTCGGTTGATGTAATCTCGACATTGATTTCCGATTGACCAATGCCGAACTAGCCAATCTGATGGTACTGTGCCCCAAAATGAATAGCTACCTTGCCTACCTTACCTTACTTATTTATCCGTTAATAATCTGCTTAGGTTTGTTCGCCTCCACCATGAAGTAAATGATGTACCAACTCGGTAGGTGTCACGCAGAACAAATTAATCCCTGGGCCAATCAACTCGCCTTTGAGCACCAAGCGTTACGGTTTCCCCAGAATCCGCCGAAGCTTGGCCGCCACTGCAGAAAGTGCATCCCATTGATGGCACCACTTTAAACCCTGCTCAAGCACTAATTGCCCGCCTCCAACTCTTCTCCCTTCCCCTCTCTTTTTTGGGAAACTGGTGTAAACAAAAACAAAACAAAAAACTCAATACTGCCCATACACCCGGAATCGCCGGAAAACACAACCAATTCCATATGTAAGTATCTTCAGCACTCTGGTACTCCTACAAGCTACCTCGCATGAGTTTACCATTGTGAATACAACTGTCTGACCTTCTCAACCCTTGAAGATACCCTCTACAGCCCCGCGCATAAACACAATGGTCCAGACACGATCCGCCTCATCGACCGCGGTGCCACGCCTGTCGCCCCCACCACCCTCACCAACAAAACGACGCGTCTCGAACCGCAGCGCATCGAACACACCCGCACCCACTTCGGCCCCTGCTGCTGCGGCGGCGGCGGAGGCGGCGGACGCGACACAACCGTCGACAGGCCTCCGCGGCGGGAGCAGCAGCACCACCACCTCAGCCTCCCCCGCCGTCCTCTCGCACACGCCATCCACCCTGGCCCTCGCGTGGCTCGCCATCTCCCTGCCGCTGGTCGCCTGGGACACGGGGTACATCATGCTGCGACCGCACAGCATGCCGGGCGGGTCGTGGCACTCGCCGATATGGGTCCCCTACGCGCTGTACGGGAGCGTCGACTACGTCTACGGTCGCGACCGCTGGGAGGCCGGCGACGGCTTCTGCGGCGCCCAGGGAACCATGAACATTGTCGAATCGCTCATGTACCTGGCGTACGTGTGGATCTGGCACAGCAACAAGACCGCGGCGGGTGCTAGCGGCGATGCCAGGGGTGCCGTCACCGGCAGGCCGGCGGGGTTGGCCATGCTCATCATGTTTTCGGCCTGCGTCATGACGGTCAGCAAGACTGTGCTGTACTGGCTCAATGAGAGCTGGTCGGGTTTCCACGGCATCGGGCACAACTCAGCGAGGGACTTGGTTGCGCTGTGGATTATTCCAAAGTAGGTTTTCTTTTTGGGGCTGTCTTTTTTTCTTCTTTTTTTTTTGCTGCGTGCCGGTTTTGGTAAAACCTTTTGCTGACATTTAACTTTTTCTGCAGTGGCGCCTGGCTCATCTTCCCAACCTACCTCATCTATACCTATGGCCGCGAGATTCTCGATTCTATGGCCCCATCGACTCATCGCGCCACAGAGAAGTTGGAATGATGCGATTACTGGCGTTTCATATTTCAGACGGGAAGTTTCCGAGTACTTATTGATGTGCCGTAATCACAGCGTACATTTAAAAGGGGGAGAAGTCGATCAGTGTAATTGTATGCTACTACGAGGTGCGAATCAATGTATTTCCTTTCTTACATGTGGAGTACATATCATGATTTTGGACATGCACGTGTAATCCAAGCGGGTTTTGACTTGGCTTCAAAGACGCTGTGTATTTGCTCATTAAATTCATGACGACTATGTACAAAATTTGTTCCCACATATCATTCTCCCTTAGTCGATCTTGATTGTCATCTTGCCAATGTGCTTCTTGTTCCACATGTACTCGTACGCCTCCTTGATCTGGTCGAGCGAGAAGACGGTTTTGTCCATGACGGGGTGGATGTTGTTGACCTCGATGGCGCGAACCATGTCCTCCATCATGCTCCTGGGACCGACGTAGGTTCCCCTGATGGTGCAGATGCTGCTCAAGCTGGAGATGACACTGGACATCTTCTCGCCAGCGGCACCGCCCAGGAAGCCAATGACGGAGATGATGCCCTCGTACTTGATGGCCTTGAGCGACTGCTCGAAGGTGCCGAGCCCACCGACCTCGATGATGTTGTCGACGCCCTCGCCGCCCTTGGTCAGCTTGCGAGCCGTCTCGCCCCAGTTCTTGTCCTCGTTGTAGTTGATGACGTGGTCCGCGCCCAGCTTCTTGAGCAGGTCCAGCTTGTCCTGCGAGCTGGACGTGGCGATGACGGTGCAGCCAGCCGCCTTGGCGAACTGCAGCGCAAACAGCGACACGCCGCCCGTGCCCTGCACCAGCACCACGTCGCCCGGCTTGACGGGCTTGCAGCCGTACAGGGCGTTCCAGCTGGTCAGGCCCGCGCAGGTGAGGGAGGCAGACTCGACAAAGTCGAGGTTCTCGGGCGCGCGCACCAGGCCCGTCTCGGCGAACACGCCGTACTGCCTCAGGGTGCCGTCGAGGACACCGCCGAGACCGGTGGCGGCCGAGGAGAGGGTCACGGCTCCGTGCTGGTGGCCCTGGTTGAAGAGGGTGACGACCCGGTCGCCGACCTTGAACTCCTTGACTTTGCTGCCGACCTCGATCACCTCACCGGCGCCGTCGGAACCGGCCACTACGGGCAGGTCGAGCGGGAATGGGTACTGGCCGCGGGGGATGATGAGGTCGCGGTAGTTGAGAGATGCGCCGTGGAGCTTGACCAGGACCTCGTTCTCGCCGGGCTTGGGAACGGGAGCGCTGGTCTCGAGCTTCAGGTCGTCAAAGGCCTTGGTGGAGCCGGTGATGACCAGCTGCGTTTGTGTTGAGGGTGCCATGATTTTTGGATGTGGGCGATTAGATGTGTAAAAAGAAATTGGGTATAGTAGCAAAGCTCAAAATGAAATGTCTGTCTAGACCTAGTAGTGTACAAACTTGGATGAGATTGTGTCTATACATCCATCAGAGTCAACCCCTCCCACAAAGCTCTTGCAGCAGCGCTTGGTTATATAGTAGCTTCCGTCTCCAAGAGAACGTTGTTCCGACCGCCATCATTAGTAAGTAGTCGCCCCATCCCATCCACGAAAAAGTTACTATATGTGGAGATTATACCAATGTACCACGTATTAATGTGCAAACCGTATCACAAATGTGCGGGAAAACTAGCACCCGCCCCCAACTTCCATAGTCTTCCGAAGGCCCCGCAATTGTCGAGAGCCAGTAAGAGTGACATCATTGAATCCATCTACTGAGAAAAACAAAGATCGAATCCGTTTCTATGGAGACGATTTCCACGCGAATCCCTAGATAGACCCGCATTTTAGCCTGTACCGAAAGGAGTGTTGCGACTTGGCGACTACGGTACAAAAAAAAAAAAAAGAACAAAAAAGCTGTGCATCGCCACCGCCCTGTTTGTGTCACCGCTCTTATTGTCGGTTGGTTGGATGTTTGAGAATTCGAACTGTGGAAATTCTGATCTACCACATAAGTTGAGCGACTCGCTCGGATCTTTTTACGTTTTACACACGTCAGATTCTTGTTCTTCTCAAGATGCTTACTGGACCGGGCAGGTTGCACAGCATGACTCGATAGGAGAGTGAACGGCCAAGAGCCAAGAAGGAAAATCTTGTTTGCAAGTATATGAACTTGCACCTTTCGGCGAAGGATCCAAAATGCTCATGTGCAGTTGGACGACCAACCAAACAGGCCACAGTTGACATAGCACCAACAAAAAGAAAAAGGGGACGAAAGAAGAAGCCAAGTATACTGTGATCCTTATGTGTTTGTCACTGGAAACTAAGGTTGCAAATCAATATGGAGCTGGATGAACCGTTACGAATGGTCCAGGCTTCCAACTGTCTCCTCCGGGCGCTCCCAAAGGCCCTTCTCCATCCGGATAATTTCTCGATGTCATTTTGAATTCCTTGGGAAAATCCCGACACCTTATGTGGCTGCAATCCTTCCCCATTTGACACCGATATCCGTGGAAATCGAACATTTTTTTCACAAAAGGGCGACATTCGAGGAGGGTATCCTGACCCATAGCATCAGGACCCAAGTTGACTGAAAGGAAGCATTGCTGCGCGGGCTCCGAAACGCCGTCAGCCGGGCGGACATTCGGGGAGCCAGGAGGTGTGACCGCAAGGGCGCCGGCCGGGATAAGAGCCACGGCGAGGGCGCTGGCGAAAAGCATGCCCAGTTGCATGGCGAAGACGTGTCTTGTAGGGGGTTCTGAGAGTAAACGAATGTCGTAATAAAAAGAAAAGTAAACGATTGTGAATGAAAGCAAAGTTTGTACCAAGAGAGTGTATTAGGGGTAGGCTGGTAAATTTGGGAAAACTTGAAAAGAGAGAGAAAGAGAGTTGACTCGGGTTTATATAATAATACACAGAACGACAAATAATGGTATCCATGTCCAAGGATGGTTTATTATTAAATTTAGAGGTTATATTAAATACTATGTGTTTTTAAGTGATCCGGGATGTGGCGGTTTTCATTTTCGCTCGATGAAAATATCTCTAATTTGCTGGGATGTTGGAACTGTGAAATTGACGCACATGACCGTTCTTCCTTTACTGTTTAACCGGTAAAGATAAATCAATATTAAAACCATTTCTTTTTTTCTTTCTGATAAGTTCGAACCTCGACCAAACGGTTAAAATGAACCGCCTTTTCAGTAACAACCTGATCATTGGAATCACCAATGTCACCACTGTCTTCTCCCATAGGCCCTTTCCCGTCTGGGTAATATCTCCATCTCAGCTTCCACTCCTTGGGAATGCGCGCGCACCTTGGGACGCAACGATAGTTTGCTTGGCACTGGAATCGACGGAAAGTAAATCTTGTCCCCGCATTAAGTATATCTCCGTAGATTTGACCATCTCCAATGTCGAGTGTGACAACGCATTTCTGATTGGGCTTGGCAGCAAGGGCGCCGGACGGGATGAGGGCGATGGCGACTGCGCCGGCGAAAATGGTACTAAACTGCATGGCGTATATAACTAGGTAGGAATGAATAAACAAATGACCTGCTGAAAGGAACACGCAATTGTATATAGAAGCAAGGCTCGTACCAAAAGAATGGAGATGGGCTAGTTCGTAAATTACCCAGGAAAGATGTTTCGGACAGATTTAAATGTGTTTAAATTGACTAATATACAGGAGAAGTGTAGAACATGGGTGACATGCAATTCTCCGGATAATTTATTATACATACCTTACCTAAAGTAGTTAGTAACGGCATCACCGACAAAGACTGTCCAAAATAGAAATAAAAACAATGTATAAATGTAAACAACGTATTGAGCAACTTGGGCTACCATAAACTTAATCTTCATAGGCAATGGTCGTCGCTTAACGTACCTCTCAACTTTTAATCCTGTCCCATTATTTTAAGACCTTTGGCAAGTAAAGTACCCAAGTAGGTATATAAACAGCTAAATTTGGGACTTAAACTAGCTCGCCAAGATTTATTCCAAGAATATGAAGAAGCTTGTCAATACAGGGGGTTCTTTCGAGACCTTGCGACCTGTCACAACCCCCACCACCCATTAACCCAACTAAAAACCCGCTGATATCACTCAGTGGGTCTGTTCGGAAACACCGAAATGGCATGGTGATGCAAAATGGAAAATCGTTCTATCCTGGTCTTGGCCGATCAAAAATAATCTGGCGATGCAAAGCTCGTTCACGTCGCACAGAACAGGGAGTAACCTTCCAGAACCTCCCAATGTGAATTACACAGACTTGGCTGGGTATCGATACTTTGACTTTTTGGGTTTGTTGATTAATCGAATCTGAATACAATTCCCACCCTCTATTAATAAGCCTAGACTAAATCCAGGCATGGATGGCACCTAAGGAGGGCAAATAAAGAAGAGGATGTCAATACAAGAACATCCAGGCGGCTTCTTGGTTGACCGGAATGAGCGTGAGACACTGGGTGACGTTTTATCCAAGCCATACACGTGGCAAACAATCTAAAGACTTTTTATCCGCTAAGTTTCTGGACTGAAATTAACCGCAGCCAGAAAGCACAGTGTATGCTTGTAGGATATCTAGAATTCAAAGCTTCCGCACAGAACCACTTCTCACGAGTGCAGAAGTACATTGCGAGGCTATATTACGGAGGTACTTGAACTTATGGCTGTCGTGATTGCTTCGCTTACCAAAGAAGAAAGACTAAGCCAATAAAGATGCAGTTTGACTGCCCACCCACCGGGCCACCGACCATATCTCATACAGATATTTCCAGAGGGCGAGAAAAAAAAAGAGGCATAACAAGATTCTCAATCAAACACGAGAGGCCGACAGCTCTCTCTCTCTTTAGCTGGGGATACACATAAAGGAACTGACATCGTCGTTCCATCCATGAATGCGGAGGTCCTCATGAGGATTGTCGGACCTGATCGGTCCGCCCCGGGGACCCTGACAAGTGGTAGTGCTGATGCATATTTGGTATCGTCAGTCAAGACTCAGCCTTTGGAAGACAGCAGTGCGGTTTGGTTCGGAGCTTACCGCCAGATGAAGCACGAGAAGCCCGCAGTCCGGGTTCTGAGGGAGGAGAGCACTTTGTCCCAGCTGGTACCGCCGAGGTTGTCTGGATGTGCGATATTTGCATCAGTCACAAGGTCACAATGCCACACAAGTCAACGGTTGGTGAAGTCATCATGACTAGGAGCACCTACAGCACTGAAACTCCTCAGCAAGAAAGATTCCGCAGTCATTGAAGTTGATGGCCCTGCAAGCCTCGAATTCGATGTTGGTCGCAAGGATGGAAGAGGTGCCAGCGGTGGCCTCCTTGACGGGCACTGACTTGGCCTCCGCTGGGGCGGCAGCTGCGGTTCCAGCAAGGGCGCTGGCCATGAGGACGATGACGGGGAGTGAAAGCATATTGGCTTGAGGAGAAGGAGTTTGCAGCTTGCAGTTTCTGTGCACTTGGTGTCTTTGAATTCTTGTTGATGCTGGAAAGCAAGAAGAGTTTTGAATTTGAACAACAATTACATGGCTTATATAGTCGTTTTTCCTTGGGCATACGATGCCTGCTGCTGTCATGTAATGATATCGCTGCTAAAAGGTATGTCACCAGCAGACCATGCCCAATTCTCTCCTAACAAAAAATCGTCCGGCCAATCATTGGTTTGTAGGATGTTGAGTAAGGGAGCAGTCTTCTGCGATTTTTATTTCAATCTTATGCACCTTTCCGCATTCGGCTTTCCTACTACCATAATCTGCACTCTTCAGCTGTCAGCCTTCTCTTGTGTATATTAAGAGTACCGAGAAAAATCAACATAATGCCATATAATACAACATTATGCTGTGCCGTTGATAGCTTTGGCATTCGTTGGCGACCAAGAGGTCGCATTGCAATTTGTTCGTGGCAGCTGATGAGTCGACTTGAACTCTGGGCGTAAGCGTTTGTGTTACCATAAATGCGCACCGTGGAAATGGAAGAATGCTCGACCAATACTGAAGACTGGGGAAAGACGATGACCTAAGAAAGGGCGTACGGAAAACCACTATAGAGCCAAGGTAGACCTTGAACCTTGCTCTATGGTTGGAGCCGGATGTTCCCATGGGAAAGAGAATTATATGTCTTTTTGGGAGAAGAAAAGCTTAAGCAGGCAGATTCGCTGTTTCATTCAACAAAGGCGTGGCATGGCATGGCTCCATCATGTACTCAAGTTCGTCTCAACAACAGAGGTTTGATTTGATGACTATAGTCATACAATCACATAACCTCCCAGTATGGTGCATTCTATTTTCGCTCCCTTGGTGGCAACAAGGGGTTTCACGATGGGATAAGCTCAACAGTTTGCCTTGCCTGAAATGGAGGGAGGTTTAAGTCGCCAAAGGTCGCTCGCTGGTTGCCAAGCCAAACGAGATGCGGGTTAGGGTGAGCATGCAGTCTCCAGTTTGTCTGGCCCTTTCTTTGCCTTTCCTTCCATTCCACTCTTTCCAGTTTCTAGGCATCTTACAGGCTGTACCACCCATTCACATTCAGGCATGATGACCATCTTCCTCCCGTACAGTGACACTTGGCAAACATGGATGCTAGCACGTGTATATGTGTCGATCGCCATTGCGATTCTGCTCCATCTTAGTACCTTCCCGCAGCTGAGAATGCTAGCGCATCTTAGCGCGTTTCCTTTGCGCAATTGGCGCCAATTTCCTGCTGGCAATAACAGCCATTTACGTCATGACCGTTTTGCACAAACAATTTTGTGTCCCTTGAAGTTCCAGCGTCACCTCATGCCATTCACTCACGCCTCAAAGTTGCATGTTCAAAATTTCGTCCCCTTTAATGTTACACAATTCGCAACCCTACCCGGAAGACTTCTAACTTATCTAATTTCGGATTTGGATTTGGCAAAAAAGTGCATGTTGCACTGCCATTCCCCTTGCTAACATCAAACCCTAGATTAGGTCAGGTCTAGCTCTTGTCCAGTCTCGCCATGGACGCAGGAACCAAACCTTCTGCCCGCCCGGGTGAAATACCAGCCAGCGCCGATGCGAACCCCGCCGCCGGAGACCAAGAACAGGGAACCGGCATCGTGGATCTTCTACCAATACCGGACAACACCCAACCGGTGACGGACCCCACCCGTAAAGAAACCTCAAATACCCTACAGGGCGATGTGACTCTGTCTCACGCTCTTGCATCAACAGATAAAGATAACTACAGCACCAATGGAGTGCTCGAGCTGAATCATGAACGTACCGAGGCGGCAGATTTGGGATGGCACGAAAAGAAGCAGAATATTGCAGAGCCTCTGATCGGAGGTCTCTCCAACGAGGAACTTTGGATCTTGGTTAGGCGATTCAACAAGGTACGATGCACTCAAATGGTCTGACCAACCTCCGTGGTTTGTGTCAGCTAACATTATCAACAGCAAATGTACCATGTGAAAGCATCGCCTTACCCGGTAGCCGGAAACCTTGACTTGAACTTTGCAGAGGAGGAGGAGTTCTCACCCGACAAACTGCGGGCAAAACTGGAGCGACTTTACACGACTGTGATTGTTGGACTACTGGCGACCATCAAACATGTTGCCCGTCTTCGGTCTTGGCGGGAGTCTAGGCGGACTGCATGTTTCTGTGCTGTAGGTGGATGCCATAATCTATCTCATCGTGCTACTTATTTGTCTTGTGCTAACAGCCATGTCCCAGGCCTATATCTTTGCATGGACCTTCGACTGGCTTGTTTTTCTTTTGTCGGCCACCCTTCTCACTCTCATTGTATATGCACCATCCCGAGCCTTTCTATTCCCACCTGCCCCCATGTCACTCGTCAGCAGCAAACACGGCGGTGTGCAGAAGCCCAAATCCGGTGTCCTGGGAAGCCACGACAGCGCAACAGGAGCACCAGAGAACCACAAGGGCGAGGCTGTCGAGCAGGAAGCAAGCAACTTTGTCAACGGAATGACCTCTGTCGCCCTTAGCAGTGCTGTTGGCAAGCACCCGCAAGACGAGGCGGACGGTGAAGCCGGCGCACTGGACTCGGCCGGCGGACCAGACCCTACCACCATCGCTGTCGGTACGGCAGATGCGAGGGAGAAGTCTCAGGGCAAAGAGACTGACGCCAGTAAAGACAAGACAAAGGTGCCCATGGAGACAGCCATGTGGACAAAGATGCGCCCTATCATGCACGCGATCACTGAAGTGACGGACACCTGGGAGCGATTTGCCAAGTAAGTTTTAGGATCACTCGAAAGCTCGCCATGGAACACGCTATATGGCTGACAATACATCTCTAGCGCGCTCTCACCAACTCGACCTTTCCCTCAAGAGGTTGCTCGTCTTCGCCTCGGCACTCTCGTTCTTCCAGTGGTTGCTGCATCGCTACTTGTGTCCTCATACGCTTTTGTCAAAGCAATCACTGCTGGTATTGGATTTGTCTTCTTCGGGGAGCCCATCATTACCCGCGGACTCAACTGGTTGAACAGAAAGGTGCCCAATTGGCAGAAGCTCTTGGAGTTACGAAAGTAAGCTACCATCTATTTGTTCGACTGGTGTCACCTCGGTTTCTTCTATCGGAACACAAGCCTTGTCCCCGTCCCTTTGCTAACCAAGTATGAACACAGCACCGCACTCAAGGGTGTCCCGACTAATGCTCAGCTCACAATCACGCTTCTTCGAATCGGCGAGAACAACAAAGCACCTGTCCCACCACCTCCTAGAATTACCGACGGACCCCCTGATCAGCCAGCTCACGTTACTGATGAACACCTCCGGGCCACTGGAGCCGAGCCTCCCCTCAATGCCACTGCGGAGGAACTAGATGAAGCCATGGCCCACGACCCACGAACCAAGTACGAGACGGACGGTACAGACATTGAAGCCTCCAAGTCGAGCAAACACGGCAAGGTGGGGAGCAAGATCATGGGCCTTTTCAAAGGAACCTCCAAAGGTGGGGTCAAGACGGCAATCGGTACAGACACGATGCGCGCAAAGGTTCTTGGTTCTCATCCCGCCAAGGAGAGACTGGGTGTTGTGCCGCCTAAGAAGGGAGAGACGGACATCAAGACGGGTCCTGTTGAGTTCAAGGCCCGCCACCAGGGTAGAAAGGGCCGCATCTACATCAGCGCAACGCCGGCACTTGTCGGCTTCAGCACCAAGGAGTGTGATAGCGACGATGGACATAGGGCCGGTGACGACGTAGTGCACGCTGAGTGGAGCGTTGCCGTTTCTGATATTGCGGAACTCAAGAAGTTTGGCGGGTATGGATGGAAGGCGAAGCTCATTGTGGGTTGGTCTCTGGAGCGAAAGGTTGAGGACGGCCTTGAGATTATCACTCATAGTGGCAAGAGTTTCAAGGTCACGGCCTGTCCTCTGCGTGATGAGCTCTTCAACCGTCTGGTGGCCATGGGTGGCCAAAAGTGGGTTGCATGGTAGACTGCTGAGCGTTTCCTGTTTCATTATCTGCCATTGTCTGTTGATAGAAATCTAAAAGAAGTCCAGTTCCATGTAGCCGTAAATCGAGCGGACAAGTTTACCTGTCTTTGAAGTATATTGGTATCCCTCCAACCCGCTGTGTATCTGCGAGTTTACTTACTTTCCTTTTAGCTGAAATTACCCTCTTACACAAGCAACCGAAATGGCAACTGTCTATCCCACAATACCCATAAGCTCACGGGTCCATCCGCATACACGTATTACACCTGCACTCGGCCGCCAACGCTGAATCACCATTGACTTCAACAGGCACCTCATAAACCTCAAGCTCACTCGGCTTTGGCAGATTGACCGGCATCTCTTGGGGCTCAATCCGGACCATTCCCTCGGAATGGAGCTCTGCCTTGGCTTCGGGAGGTCGGTCGGGAGTCCGCACATGTTCATGGCGAGAAGGATCTACGTGATCGTTTCCTGCTGGGCCACAGCCAGACGACGCGGTCTGGGCCCAGGTCGAGGCAATGGATGCAGCTCCGGTAGAAACCGGTAAACTCTCCATCGGGTTGGCAAAAGCTGCTCGGCTGGGAAGAGGTTAGGGCCGATCCTTTGGCTGTTTCTGTTGTTTTTGTTTCATCCTGTCAGCTGCTTGTCCTCCCCTATCTTCAAGTACTAGTGAGAGAGCAGTCTTGATATTTTTGAGAGTTGTTCCTCGAAATTGCCCGGGACTTTCTTGCTTTTGTATACAATGTTGCAATCATAGAAAAAGTCCCGAATGGGAAACAGAGTAGGATGAACAAAGTGCGCAATGGACGGTGGCTGTGGTTTCACTTGCCGCATTCAGTATAACACCTGACGCCCTGCCTAGATCCATTTTTCTAGCCGTCGTTCTTTGGAACGTCCCTCGTCCTTGTAGGTGGAGTTGGTGCCGCCGACGTCGTCACAATAGCTGCGCTCGTCGAACTGGGGCTCGGAGCGGTTGTTGGCTCAAGTTCCGGATACGTACAGATTCGGTATGTGTCCATTTTGGTTCATAATTCCAAACAGCAATATCTGGCATTCAGCCTGTGAACAAATCGCACGAAAACCCGTGTCGAAGTTGCCGCACGAGGGGAGCAGCAACGACCAGCCGACTCCTTATACCATACCAAGCCGACAGTGGAATGTCGATTTCAGACCCCAAAGCCCCCACCCCCGTCCATCGTGCGGCACAGCGTCTGGCAATCTTGGGTAGGTTTGCCGTCATGGTTGTCAGACCGTATAATTAAAATTGCGGTGCGGCCCTCGTTTTCTGAGGTAGTGATGTCTAGCATTCTCGGTCAGGCTACTATGACAGTGTATCTTTGTGGGCAAAAGGTGAAGGGAACCAGTCTACTCTAGGGGCGGCGCTGGTTTATATTCGGGCGTAGGATCAAATAAGCGATTCGTCCTCGCCGCTCGAATGCTGCTTTAAAGTCGCCTCCATTCCCGAGATAAAAGGCACAGTCAATTTAACGTACAGGAATACCCGCCTCTAACTAATGCGTAAGAAGCCTGAGGGGGGGATGACTGTCACTGTCCTGCGTGTCAGCTTAACAAATGTATTTTTGTTGCGCGGGGAGAAAGATCTCTCTATCGAAGATGCGGCTGTTCACCGCGGAGGCTTTTGTAAGGAGCTTGGTTAAGGTCGCCTAGATGCTGTGAAAAGATGGAGATTGTGGAAACATACCAATCATATTGGAACAAGCTGTTTTTGAACTTCGCATGAAACTACCAACTGCTCATATATAAACTATTATCTATGTTACAACCCAGTGTTGTATACCGAAACCCCTGGCCAAAACAGCCATTGCCAGCCCGACACGAAAAGAAGGGAAAATACAGGAGTAAAAGAGAAAAAGACACGGGAAAAGAAAAGAAAAAGTACAATGGAGAAGAGGAGAAAAGATACAGACGATACAGGAAAAGAAGAAGAAAAAAGACAAATGAAAAAGAATGGTAGGAGGTTTTCATGTTCCGATTGCCCAAACCGCACATGGATGAAGCCTGAGCAAGAATGAGTTGAGACAGGACAATGTCGCTGCAGACGGCCAGGGCGGCGACAGTGATTTTAAGCATGGAAAACTGCATTTTTGCTGTGCAAGATAAGTATTGGAAAACGTCGGTAAAGCAAAAAGGTTGGAAGTTGAGTAAGAGTAATGCTGAGGCTTGTTTAACAGGCTGTATTGAGGATCGTGGTGAGAAGACAGAATAGAACAAAAAAGGGAGAAGTTTGATATTTTTTATATATGATAATTGCTGACAATTGCAGTGTATAAACCTAAGTACCTAGCTACGGAGCAAAATACGCCACACTTCACACCTCTTATTAAATGTCATATATATATATATATATGTGTGTAAGAAATTGAGGACAATGTGGAAATGACATTAAACCTGGCAGTCAGTTAACAAGATACACTTTGAACAACGCCAAAAAGCTAACGAATATCACAGCAACCAACGTCCTCTTCAAGTCCCCACGCTATAGTCCAAAACCCCTACAGCCCAGAAATTATAAGGTTCGGAGGGCTTCCCCGTCGGCCCGTCTTGTTGACTTACGTATGGCACAAGCCCCTGGCCGATCCGTGAATTTGGACAAGAAAAGAAAGTACTCACTTCTGCAATCTCTGCTTCGTGGCGTTCCTTACAAGGCTTTCTTTCTTCTTCTTCTTTCCCCCGAGTTTCGGCCGATCGTGCACGGATCCGATATAATGTTGGGAAGCGGCTAGAGGGGGCTGGATTATAGGAAAACTACCCGCAACTATAACTCAAAAAGGACTGTAATTCCGGTCTTTACATCATTCTTTCTTATTATTATAGGCGTAATTTGCGACTACAGTACAGGGAGCACCGCTGCTTCTAACTCTGGTCATAGTCAAAATGTTTAGGCGTAGGGTGATCGCGGAGCCATTGGGTGTTGTTCAACAAACATGTTGGGTTTCCGGGGCAACAGTACGTTACGGGGACCTTTTTAGCATGGGGGGTGTCGAGAAACAATTAAAAGGCCGCCGGTATGCATGCTGTACCAAGAAGCAAAATAAGGCCCAGTCTTAATCTCAAGAGCCTCATCGCCAGCAGTGAGGCTAAAAGAAGCGCAGATCGTGAATAGCAATTGCGTCCCAAATAATTGGGTCGAATGCCGAGGTAGCCACCTATCTTCAGCACTGTAAGCAGTGAACATTGCATTCGAGCTGCTGCAGAGAAGCAGCGACCAGGCGGCTCCTTAATACCAAGCCGCCACTCGAATGTCGCTTCCAGTTTAAGGGTGGTTAGTGGTGGCCAGCTTGGTTTGGCCAGGCGACGGTGGCGGGGGGTTCTGGGGCGAAAAAACCATACACCGAGGAGGGGCGCTGCAGAGGCGCTGGCTTATCAGAATGCACAGGATCAAATAAGCGATTCTTTCTCTTGGCTCGATTCGCTTCATTTCAATCCATCTCATATTGTCTTTTCACGGAAAATGTGCTTAGATTTTACCCAACTTCTTATCCGCTGTACCTCGTACCCCACAGCACGTAGCATTTACCAACCTGTGGCCTTTATATTTGGCCAATTTCCTGATGAGTTCTTTATGAATTGTCTTTCGTCTGATGTTTGCTGCCTCTAGGAGTGCTCCAACTCTGGTTTGCGAAACGGAAATCGGTATGGAGAAAAAGGAGCAGCCCATACCTGTACTGTACTCAGACGGCCCACGAGTTCACGGGTGTCGTGGCAACATAATATAGGTAATTGACTCAACGCGCATAAGATGACTGCTCATTCAGGGGGCAGCGCTTTGTTTTCGATTATTTCTATGGAACTGACTAGTAGGGCTTGCTTGCGGTATCGCTGGTCTCCATGGCAGGTCTGTTCGGCACATGCTTTGAGCTACATCTTGCAGAACAGTACGGATTGGGTTTGACCAAAGAGAAAAAAAAGCCAGATCTGTACACCGGGGGATTTATTGTTTGAAAATGTTCTGGGGGACGCCTTACGCAGAAGCAAAGTAGAATGGGGAAAACAAAAAAGCACGATTTGCGGCATCGGCACAGCAGTTCGGAGGCTTAGGTAAGATACTGCAGCCTGGGTACAAAGGAGAGAAATACAAACAATGCAGTAACGTGGTCACACGGACAAGCGGGTATAAAAGTTATAAATTTGACGTGTCTAAATTTGTCGCCCATGTTGTTGTGATATTAAACTTTCTTGTGGACAAGGTGATTGATCCATTTCACGAACTTAAAAGCAACGCCATGTGACCGAAGCTGCATTTTACAACCTCTTTGAATTTAGTATTTTTTTTCCATATAATTTTCCTCGCAGATGGCGATGACAGCCGCGATATGGCCATTCTGTCAGGTATGATGTCGTCAGTGGAGTCCATGTATTGCAAAATACTGCCTTGCCTTGAAATCTAGAACTCCTTGTAGATGGTTATTTATTTCGACCGCAGCAGAGTATTATCAGCTGTACCTTTGTTCAACATCAATTATTCAAAACGTAGTTTTTCATTTGCTTCATGTGCCCTTCTTATACACCGAAAACTATATTTTTCGCTCATATTCGCTAAGTAGGTGATGTTAAGTTCGGCACTGCAGAAACTTACATTTATCAGGCATGCTTCCCTGCCAACTACTTGCATGACTGTGATATGAGCATACATTGTGAAATTTCTGCATTCCTGCGCTGCTGCACCTACCTGTAGGTTTCGTTTCGAAATTCTGACTCCTAGGTCGCGAAAGAAGGTATATAATGAAGGCCTTCCTCCCATAATTGGGACACGAAATCCTTACTTCCTTCTCGACTCAAAGACACGGATATCGACCATGCCCATTCCTTCCATACCAACTCGCTGCCACTCAAGGTATGTGAGCTGCAAACAAGCACCCATCATCGCCATTCACTTCAATTCTCAACATAACTTTTGAACAGCTCTGTACATCTCTATGCCCAGATCTCAACACTGACAAGTCATGCGAACAACAGAAATCGCAATGTCCTTCCCTGCTCGCCCGCCACGGGGTGCCGGGCACCAGATCCATCGCCGAACCAGGCATCCCGTCACCTGGGTCGAGGGTGACATAGCCTTTCTCATGCCATACACCTCGAGGAAAAGCGAATACGACGCTTTCCCCGTGCACGTACCCGAGAAGGCTACCTGTCACCCGGTAATAATTCTCAAAAAGTGCAGCACCGGCTCAGTAAGTTTGTCTTGTCCTGTTGCAAGACATTAATCAGCATCATTCATGGTGACGAAATGATATGACCCAAGAAATATACAAACTGAATTCTACCTCCCTCTCCTACAGCACTACGTAGTGACGACCGTCTCGGCATACGGCGTCGACCCAAGCGGAGGCCCAGCGCCCTGGACCCAACACGCGCACCGATACAAGTCAGCGCACGACTTTCGCGCCTTTTCCGGCACCGCACCGTACGTCGACGAGAATGGCCGCCACAAACCCCGCGCGCTCCTCACCCTGGAGCCCGGCATGCGGATGCCAAAGCTGAGGACGAGCTGGGTGTACGCCGGGACGGCGTTCCTTGTCCCGGCTTCGGTTCTGGGTGTCTTCAACAAGTCGCCAACGCAGCTTCGCATGACGACGGCCAGCCTGGACGACCTGCGTGCGCATATGGCGCAGTGCTCGCCGGGTAAGGGTGGATATCGGGGTTCGGTCGACGCGAGCGGTCGGGTCAACTGTGCGTGTTGTGGTGGTGGTTTGCCGCCGCAGAAACCGCCTGTTGTTCCTGTGCTGTGTCTCGTCAGCCCCGCCCTGGCTGCTGCTGCTGGCAGCTGCGGTCACAAGTCTTCGCCAGGTGCCATCCGCCATTTGCCGCCGGCCAACGCTCCCACCGGCCCACGATCTTGGCGCCCCCCGCCCGCTGCGGTGCCCGTTGTGCCCGCTCCAAAACCCGTGGTTCAGGCACCGAAATCGTGGGCTGCGATCGTCGCGCGTGCATGAGGTGGTGAGGTAGCTTCGCTGCGTTCTGCTTCCTTCTCCCGGACGTGTGTTTGGACTCTGGTTTAGCGACAGCCCATACTCTGGTGACTGGCTCGTTCGCGACTGGTTGTGTTTGGCTGTCCGCTGGCTGTAGTTTGAAGCACGGAGGATCAGATTGTCGTCGAATGTTGTCTTGCCAGCCTGGTTGCTCTAAACAGCAAAATTGCGCTCGCAGCCTCGGCTTCCCCTGGCGCCGCGATGGGCTAGCCCAGCATCCACATAACATTGCTTGACAGCGGAATGTAGCACCTTCCCCGAGCGTCCTGTGAGCCGTGTAGCATTTTGGCAAGCAGACGCGTCGCGATTAGCCGAGGAAGGAGCTTCTGAAGCCCTGAAGGCGCAGGTACAAGCCTGCTTGGTCAAGCGTGGATATAAGCAAGAGAGACTCATAGTCAAAGGTAAGGCTTTTTTTCTTTGCATCCGTTGTAACTGTTGGCGACAAAGACTAAACAGCTGTTCATATTATTCTTTTACAGGATTCACAAAAGATCCTTGATGGACATTGCGACAATGACAGCTCGACTGGACGACAACATCACTCGAAGTGGGCAAGGGCTTACAACGAAGCGAACACGACGTCGACAAGATCCAGACGAACAATGCCATTTCATACATAAGCCACTGTGCTTATGCGGGGCCGGGACACGTCCTGCTTCAACCATACCCAGCGCTTCGGGGCTGTTTGATGACGGACATGATGAGCTTCTCACCGCAAAACTGGGATTTCGATTCGACGGACTGTGAATGATGCCTGGACCATCAACAGTTGCCATGGATTCATATTGGCATTTCGATGAGCAGGGAAATATGTTTGATTTCTTTTCGTCTTAATTTCTTTCCATGGGAGCTTTTTTCTTTTTTCCCCTCGCGGGGTATTTGTACTTGCTGTTAATACTGCCTTGGCTCTTGGGTACCTATGCGAAGTGGTCATTAGTTGCAATTCCAATTACTCTTTTATGGATTCGGCGATAAATCAAGTTTTAATTCTTTTGTTTTTTGCTCTCTGGGACACTCGCCCACTTGTTACGTCCGTGATTGTCATCCCTGCTACCTATAAATCACCATAAGAGAACTCATCAATCGTACATCTTGCATGTGTCCAGGCCAAGTGCACGGTGCCAATGAGTTCCTTGGCTTTTCTCGGGCCTTTTTTGCCGCAACATCCATGGACTCAGAAAAGCCATGAAAAACCACAACTACCTTGCAGTGAATCATCAAGATCGGGGCTTCCTCCAGCGGTGTTGTCCTCCGCAACTGGATCAACCGCTTTGCCGCAGGCAAACGAACCAGTCCAAGGTCCCCGGTCTGGAATAAGGGCAGGGGGTGTTGACTGTTTGTCCGGATGTCCTACCTATGAGCTAAAAGTTCGATCATCAGATTAACCCTGCCCTTCCGCTCAATCAAACTGATCGAACCGACGACGGGTGCAAATTTCATTACTATGTGTATTTGTCAAGCCAAACCCCCAACTGCCGATCAGAAAAGCGAAAAAAGAAATGTTCGAGTTGCTCCGCCGCTACAAAATCTAACACATTTCAACCTGAATGCAACCTTCACCGACGGATAGCTACCAACGTCTAGCCAACCCTGGTCTGCATCTATGCACCCACTCTATGCGATTTCCCGTCGACAAGAGGTTGCATTCGCAGGGGAGGACCGGAGCAGATCTTGGTGTGGGTGGATGATGTCGTGCACCCACACCTTTTTTTCTGATCAGAGTCTGCTGCGAGCCGCTGTCACCGACTTAATCCTGAGAATTTCTGGTATTTTGACCGGTCACCAGGTTCAAGCTGTTGCTCTGGGGTGGAGATCTGTTGCGACGTTCTCGGGTGGCTTATACTTTGTAGAAAAAAAGAAAAAAAAAGAAAAAAAAGAAGAAATGAAGAGAAAAGAAACGGGTTCCCGGGTTAGGTTCTCTCGATTCCCCCTGCTTCATCGTACGATGCTTTTTCTTCAGATCTTTCCCCCCGGAGTTCTTATCCGAGTTAACCGAAAGTTGGACAAGAAAAATTTCAACTGGCCTTGAAAGAACAGGTGATTGGTTTGTTGCTGTTCTCCGTTTGCCTGCTGGGTCTTTTGCACGGGATGGTAGAAAGTCCAGACCTACTTTTTACCGTAGTCTAAGTTAAGTTGACTTGTCAAGTATGATATCTGACCAAAGTCCAATATTAGAAATGACCTTCTCGGATCGGTTTTTTGGAGTTGCCGCGATTCTATCGCCATATACAACCAGACAAATACGCATGGAAGGGTTTGAACAATTAGAAAATCACCCTATTCGACAATGCAAGCACTACAACTTGTGGGATGTCTGACATGTCGACGTAACCTTTCCGGGAAAGCTGAACAGACAGATCTCCGTAACCATTACCAAGAATTCAAACAGGTTGTCAAATCAGCGGTAATGAGACAACGGACCGCCCATGAGACAATGAAGGGTGCTGATCTGGTACTTGGATGTCTTTCGGTCTACTTACCGGCCATTCCTGCCCGTCATTTCGTCCTTCGCGAAGCATAGGTTCCCGTCTCCCGATCCATCAGTCCGTCAGTCCAAACCTGATGAGGATTCATGTTAGCCTTCTGGTGATGGGGAAGATACCTAGATGGTGTTTGCTCAGGAGAGGATGCTGCATCACCAAGCCTTGCTTACTCATACAATGGCAACAAAACATGGACTGCCTTCCCCAGGGCCCAAGCCGTTTGCTTGATCTTTGTTTTCCCTGTCATTCTGCTTTCACTCGATCTCTTACTTCTCTTCCAGTTACATCTCAGCTGTAATCTGTTCTTGTTTTCTCCTTAGGGACAAATCCCTACCGAACCTGTCCCGTCATCTTCTGCGTTTGTTGCGTCAAGCTCTTTGACAAGTCTGACATCAGAAACAAAGAAATTCTGTCACCCTTTTCATGCAAAGAACACCACTTTCTTGGCTCTTGTCACGTAAGTCAGGAAGCTCACTTCTTTCCAAGAGGGTCATGGTCTCTGGACTCTCTTCCTCCCTGAAATCCAATAATATATGTTGCCAGCCAGCCCAGCGGCCTCAGCCTTCCACCTCCAGGTTTCATGAGTTGAAAATGTGGACGACCAATGGATGCTCGAGCTCCCATGCAGTCGGCCTCGCCGACTTGCAGCTTTCAGCTGCGCTTCTTTGAGATTCTGTACCGCTGCTGTCGTGCAGATGTCTCTCCTCTTTGGCCCAGCGGTCATTGTGCCCAGCATGGCCACCGTCAGGGGCGCGTCTGCCTCCTCTTCTTCTTTTGATTTATAGCATATTACGTCGGTGGTATCCTTGGTCCTCAGTATGGGCAGAGACTGTTCCGAAGTCGGTATTAAGCCTCATCTGCTTGGACTAATGCAGACCAACTCGTCAGTCTCTTCAGCATTCGCCCCTTGAAAGAGCGGGTAAGTAAAAGACGGTGAGAACCTACTGCGAGTCCGCAAGGCAACGAAGGACTGACCTCTCTCAAAAGCCCTTGCCACATCAGCCCGACCAACCCACGGCATCCTGCAGCATAGAGTTAGAACATACAAGCACCCGGCCGTTCGCCCCCCTGCACGCCTCCAGAGCCCAACGCTGCCAGCTCCCACACCGCTCTCCAGAGGCGCCGTCGTTCCAGTTCTCCGGCATTAAAGAGCAAGCACTGATAGAGCAAGGGTAAAGCGGGCGAGCCGAACCGAGTGCTGAGACGGGGCAGCTGGACGAGACAAAGGCCCAATCGACTCGAGCCTTGGCCTTCTGTGGAAGGGGGGTCAGGATTGCACTTTGACCTTGGTGGCGGTGTAAAAGGGGGTCGAGAGGGGGTTCTTTTGTGGGAGTGGTTGTGCAAAGCAGGCAGTAGAAGAAAGAGACGTGGTATAGTTGAAATCGAATCGAAAACAAAGTCAGCAGTTCCGCGCGGAGCAGCCCGAAGGACGACGACGACAGGCTCCCCGCTGCCCAACTAAGCAGCTCACACGCATACGCAGACGCACACACACACATATATATAAGAGCTCACGGGGCTTTCAAAGACGACATGGGAATCTTTGAAGTCAGAGGGAACGATAAAAAGAGAAAACTGCCTTGGAGTGGTTTAGTTTTTGACAGCAAGGAAAAGTTGTCTCTTGCTTATCCTCAGGCCCAAAGGCTCCCACCATACCTCAGGCTCCCATCGGCCAGGACCCAGCAGCAGCCAGAAGCCAATACGACTTTGCCGGCCATGACCTCCTCTCATTTGAGAACCCCGCCCCCTGAGCAGATGTCGTCGCTGCCAGCCCCAGCATTGACCAATGGGGTTGTCAGGACTACAGGGCGCGGTCAGCGCAAGGGCAAGAACGCGTCTTCCTCGAGCCGTAAACCGCGGCACGTACCAGTTGTTGATATCAGGCCCAAGCCGAGTAGGAAATTTTCATTTGCGCCGACAGAATCTCAGATTTCCCCCACCAGCTTTCATCATCAGTACCAGCAGCAACCACCAGCAATTCCTCTCAAATTTGAACCAGGAACTCTGCATGATACAAGCTACTACGACTTTGAGCAAGCAATAGGACACAATTTTGATAGTCTTTACCTACTAGAGCCAGTAAGTAGCTAGCTGTCTGTTTGACATTTCATTTCTTCCCTTTTGATTTTCAGCATCACAATCCCCAAAAGATCATTTTCTTTGGCCCGCCTCACCTTTCTCTCCATCACAGACATATCAGAACCCAGAAAAGCATGCCTGATCTATTCGAGTCTACATCTTACGGCATCCCACGTCATTCTACAGCATTTCATTTCAACTAACACTTGAGCCCCCAAATGCAGATCCCCGCTTTCCTCTCCGTCCCGCACCATAATACCCACTTAGGGTATTACCAACCAACCTCTGGAGAAGGAGACCTGGGCGGGATGCCACAGGATATGTCGACGTGGCAGCCGGAGCGTGCTGTGCCCGATTCGGGCGAGATGCTAGTGATGCCCAGCTACGGGCCGCCTGCCGAGAGTCCGTACGACTGGGAGCAGGACTACCAGCAGCACCAGCAACAACAACATCAGGACCCTGTGGCTGCTGCTGAGCAATCAGCAGCACGCCTTGAGACAAATTCTTGGCAGGATGCCATCTCCCGCTCTGGTCTGTTTGACCACCCCCAGCTTGGGCCACAGTATTGGCCAACATACGACCCGGTTTCTGGCCTCACAGCCACCGGTGGGGTCGGCTTTGCCGGCCCCATGAGCTTCACCAGCTGGGCCCACCAGCAGCCCATGCCCGCCGCCAGACTCTCCCACCCACGGATGGAGAACCCCCCTCTGGCCAGCTTCGCCGTGCAGTCCCAGACCCCTCCCGCAACGGCAACGACGCACCACACGGTGTCGCCGAGAGACGTCTTCAACGACGACTTCCTGCCCCCTGCCGCCCCGCTCAGAACGAGCAGCTACCGGCTCGCCGCCAACGAGGACGAGCCCATGACCAACGACCCCGTGCTGGAGCAGTCGCGGCTGTACCGTCGCAGCCGCAGCCAGGTAGAGGCCCAGCAGCCTCTGATCCACCGCCCGTCGTCGACGAGCTCGTTTGCGAGCATGCTGCGGGCCAACGAGCGCCTCATGGAGGCAAGCGAGGATGGGAGCGTCAGCGGCGCCAGCGTCGTTGGTGGCTTCAACAGCAGCAGCAACAGCCAGCTGCCCTCGCGTTCGTTCTCGGGACCGAGTGGGGAGTTTGCCCGTCGGCAGCTGCCCAACGAGCCACGATCCAGCCGTGCTCGTTTTGCGTACCTACCAAGCGACGACCGTCGCGAGGAAGAGGACGAGGCCGACGACGATGACGACGACGAAGAGGTGCCTTCGCACCAATACGCCACCAGTACCAGCGCTCGTGCCTCCGTCAGACCCAAGCAGACCGAGCCCAGCACCGCTCCTGTCTCCTCCCCTCCTCGCCAAGCCCCAGGCAGTGGACCAGCCGGTCCGCCGACCGAGAACTTCCCATCGGGACGTCTCCCAGTGGGAGCGTCCTCCGCTGTTGAGAACCTCTTCATCCACGAGATGAGAGAAGAAGGCCTGTCATTCCGCGAGATCCAGGCTGCCGGCCCCTTTGTGCAGGCCGAGTCGACCCTCCGGGGCAGATACCGGACCTACGTGACCGACAAGGCGCTCCGTCCGCGCAAGACGGAATGGACTGTTGCTGATGTGAGTAACTTGCACCCCTTTACCTTTTGTCCCAACTGCAAACATCGGCTCCGTGCTTCTTTCCAAGGTACAATGTTTCCAACTAATGTCAACCCTATGAATAGGATGTCTTCCTCTGGGACGCGGTCCGCCATTACCGCCATGTTGGCAGGCACTCCCGGTCCGACCACATCCCATGGCAAAAAGTCCGGGACTACATCTTTGAGGCTGGTGGCACCCACAAGTTTTGGTCGGCTAGTTGCCACAAGCGCTGGAAGATGCTCCGGGATCAGAAGCTTCGGGAACGGTCTGGAGGTAGCGGCGACGTTGGTGATCCAAAGGACACCAAGGCCGGCTACTCTCTTAATATTTACAATGACGAGTAGGGGTGAACCTTTCTGGTCTTCTTTTATGGAAGTTTTACGGAGTTTTAGGACACAATTTTAGTTGGGCGTTTGGGATGTTTTTGTTTTTTTTTTCAGTCTTTTTACTGAACTTTTTACTATGCCGCATTACCGCTCTCTTTCGTCTTTCCTGCGACGGAGTTATTCAGGGGTCTTACTTCTTCTTTTGCGTTATTGATCAAGACAAAATACGGGCAATTGGGACATTGAAGGCTTCGGCATAGTATGCAGGGACTTGAGTATGAAGTTGTTTGCGATTTGATACAACAGCCGGAGCTAAAGCTGCAGTATTGACGGCATGGAGATGGTCACTATACGATGATGAACAAAACTTGTGAGGTGGCACCGTCCCAAAATACTAACTAACAAGGCCTCCGAGACGAGACAGCTTGTAAATTTAAACCACCAAATTACCCTAGTCTAGCCCAAAAATACCACATTCCCTTTATATCCTCGCCAAAACCCTCCCCAGCTGCTCCGGATCACCCCTGAGCGCATCCCACTCGGCCTCACTCTTGACCAACGCCGTCCCAGCCAGCACCGTCCCGTTGAGCGCCAGATTGCCCACCTCCTCACCTCCGCCCGCCACCAAAGCCGCACCCTCGGCCCTCCTCGGGCACAACACCACGACATCCCGGGTCATGGCGAGATTATAGCTGATCCTAGCCTCCCCAGCCGTCTGCCCCTCCACGCCCTCCACCCCCATAAGCCCACACGCCCGCCTATACAGCGCCATATACGCATCCCTCAGCACCTCCCCCTCCGGATCCGCCGCCGCACCATACCTACCAGCATCCAACCTCTCCACCAAGCACGGGAAAGGGACCTCGTCCACCACACCAGACCCCCCACCCAGGCGCGCCGCCAGCACCTCCCACCCACTGCCGGCGGGCAACCCCTCCCTCATCCTCGCGACGGGGAGGAGCTGCAGGTGGCGGTGGGCCTGGCTGGCGCCGCTGTGCTCGCCGCAGTTGAAGAAGACAAAGAGCCCGCCGTCGGCGTCGCCGTAGGCGTCGACGCAGGCGCGCGCGGCGGCCAGGTCGGCGGCGTCGAGCAGGTCCGTCTGCGCGGCAAAAGCCGTCGTGGCGAGGATGAAGTGCTCTGGGACGATGGCGAACTTGTTCAGGACGAGGTAGTGCGCCGGAGGCTCCAGCTTGGACACCACGAGGGCGGCGGGCGGGTCGGCAAAGGGGTCGAATGGTTTTGCGCCGCCGCCGTTGCTGCTGCCGTCTGGGTTGGTTGGCTTTGGTGGTGGTTTGGGCTTGTTTGCCAGCGAGGGCGAGAAGCGCAGTTGGAACTATACGTTAGTTGTCAATAAGGTGGACTAAACATTTTTATCATAACATTCATTCAACTTTGTCTCATGGTGAAAACGCCTGGACCAAGACTCACGGGGATCGAGTTCACGTGCAGGACAGCGGCTTGCGTGGGGTAAAAATTGACGTCGCCGCTGGCCTTTGCGCGGGCAAACGTAGACCTGACCAGCTCTGGTAGGTTATTAGGAGCTCGTATCCTTCCCATGGTAGCTCTGAAAAGTCGTTTGGTCGATTATGCGTCGCCAGTGAGTGGCTGTGATGAGTGGGCGTTGGTCTTTCCTTACAGCTACAGTGATGTAATGTGTTCAGACTGCTGGCTTGCTCCAGGCAGAGTGGGGCAAGCCAGTCAACCATCTATTCACGCGATGATTGATGGTTTACATCAGGGTTGCGGCCACATGAGCAGGCAAGATACGAGACTGCCATACCTTAATTATTAAGTGAATTGGTGTTGCATATTACTTTCACGTCCCCATAAAGGCATTAAATAGTCGACATACTATGCCACAAGACACGCTAAACGACCGAAAACAGCCCGACCCAGCGTGGATATCTTGAAATTCAACGTCTACAAAAGTCCTAGTCTACCGCTGCCATGTAAAAAAAAAAAAAAAAGATAAAAAAAAAAGCCAAGCCCCCATTTCATTACAGCCACCAAACCAACCCTTTTATCTTCAATTGTACACGGTCTCAAACTAAAGCCCGTCTAGTCTCTCACTCGTCCGCCAAGCCCGACCCTCAAAATACCATGGTCATATTCCAGGCATGCCAACGAGGGCTCTGAGACCAGGGATAAGTCTTGGCACAAAGTAGACTCCGTAGAGGCCGGTAAAAGCGACCAGGAGACCAGTAAGCTATAGTTTTGGGCAAGCAGCCTGTTAGCAACCATCCGCACACTGCCCAAGACGGACAAAACAATAAAAACCGCAACTCACCTTCTCAAACCACGTGTGGAAGAAAATAGCAGTCATGAGGAGCATCCAGAGGCTCAACCCCACGACGCCCAGCGCAACCTTGCCCCCCAAACCGAGCACGTCCAACCACCCCTCCTGCGCGCCGAGCAGCGACTTCTCCCAGAGGTCCTCCGCCTCGACATCTGCGCTCTTGACCGCGCCGTCCACCATGACCACGGTCCTGGTGTCCTTGCCGCGCAGCTCCCAGCCCCTGGCGCGCCAGCGAATCACCACCCACCCGACCTCCTGCACGAGGAAGAAGCTGCCCAGGACGAGCAGGAACACGTGCCCGGAGATATCATGGCCGCCGCTCCACCTCCCGCCCGCGGCACGACACGCCGCCGCGCTGAACACATCCTTGGCCGCCGAGCCCACGACGCCGTCCTTGGCGACCGCCGCCTCGGCCGCCTCGCACTTGCCGCCCGTGTAGCGGAAGCCGCGGTCGATGAGCGGCGGACCGAAGCACCACTGCGTGACAAGCACCCACCAGCCCGTGACGAGCGCCCACCGCACCGCGGCTCTGGCCTTTGCCGCCGTGGGGGTGATGCCCTGGTGCGTGACGGCAAAGGTCAGAAACGCCCCCGTGATCCACGCCCAGCCACGCTTCACAAACAGCACGTTGAAGATGTTGTCCTTGCGCGCAAAGTACGACGGCGCCGTCGAGTCCTGCACGTGCGCCTGCGCGGCCGGGTCGTACTTTGCGGACCGTACGGCTGGCGAGAGCAGGGCGAACGCCGAGCCGAAGACCAGGAGCGTCGGGTATAGCGCTAGCACGTAGGTTTCGAGCCTTGTCGGGAGGTAAGGGGGGTGTCGAGATGAGGAGGAGGAAGGGGACGAGCGGCTCGAGGACGGCGAGTGGAGGGAGTCGGCTGTCGGGGAGATCGGGGTGCTCACGGTGCTGTTTGGCCGTTTGCGACTGATGGGTGAGTCGGTCATGTTGGTTTTTTTTTTTTGTGTTCCGGTTTTTTTGTGGGATGAGGGACCAGATGATGAGGCAGATGGACTGAATTGAAGCAAAACGGTGTATTATTACTTCTAGTTCCCGACGTAGAGCTGTTTTTCTAAAAAGAGTTTATGCTGGTTTAGCTGTATTGTATGCTCCTTTGGGGGGCGAAATCATAAAACCGATGTTGCGATTCGAGTTTTTGCTGTACCTGAAATTACGGCATGAGCGGAAAGTTGTTTGACACGGCGCAAAATGAGCGCGATGACGTTGTTCACTTTCCAGCTGATCAAAGCATACAACTGCCAGCGTCAGTGTCAGGTGGGTCTAATAGTCGGAGTGGGGTCAGGGTCCCAATGGTCCCTAGAGTGATCCCATGATTACTGTACGCAGCACAACAGCAACAGGACAAGCATCAAATGACAACGTGACTTCTGTAAATCAAACAAGTATATAGTAAAGCAGCAGCGTTGAGAAGACGTCTGTCAATTCTGGTCTGTATATCTCTACTACACATTCCAAGCCCCATGTCTGCCTCAAGGCAATGACACGTTATTGACCCATATTCTCGTTTCTATCTCATGCGATGCACAAATCATGCCGGAAATGTGATCTGTCCCTATTGTTCCCTATCAAGGTAAAGAAGTGAAAATGATCTCTTTAGAGATCAGAGACTGCTTGGCGAATAAAAGAAAATCCGTATCGCCGGCAGTATGTAAAGAAGCAAAACTCCTCAACAATGTCTGGAAAAGTCAATGCGGGCGCCGCCGCAAGAATGAAAAAGACCTTCCGATACGCCTTGTTTCCCATGATCAATCAACCACCTATTTACACAAACAAAAAAAATATCTTTCCTTCTCATCATTCTGATGTGATGTGAGCGGGGAAAATAGAAAAGAAGTAAAGTCAAGTCTCGGTCTTCCTCTAAGACTGGGATATCAAACTGCCAAGGGTATAACCTCGAAAATGCAGAAGAAATTCAAAGAGACCGACTAAAGCTGACCATCTAAGCCTGACAAGCAGGAGCGTCTGCAAAAGTCGGAATAACTGTAGGAATCTGGATCGACGAAAGGTTGACCGCAGAAAAGACAGTCGGGGTTACAACCGGCTGAGGTACAACCTCAGTAGGAACACCGACGTCGGTAGAGGTCGTAAGAACTGTCGTACCCAACGAGGCTTGGGTGGTAACAGTAGAAATGATGACCGGAGTCGGAGTAATGATAGAAGGAATAACAGTGCTCGCCACAGGCTGAGTCACAGCCTCAACATTATAAGTCTCAATAACCTCAACCGGCATATTCGTGGTGGTGCCAAATACAGAAGCAGAGGGGGGAGCAATTGTAGACCGAATGCTAGCCTCTGTTGATATGATGCTGATGGGAGCAGCGGTGCTCAAGGAAGGAGCCACAAGAGGTGAAAGACCCAGGGATGGAACGACAACAATCGGAATGCCCATGGAAGTAGAAGCTGAGGTCGTGGAAGAAGCTGTCTCTGTGCCCATAAGTGAAGCGATCATAGACGAGAGGTTGATAGTTGAAACCGGTTCAGCAGCAGCCACGGGTGATGCAGCATTGGGGACGATTGCGGTCTTGTTTCGATCCACGTCAGGAATGTCGGCCTACGACAAGGCTGCCGAGAACTGGGCAAGGGTAGCGCAGAAGTTGTTCCGGTTGTCCTTGTCAAGCGCCGCCGATTTGCCGTTGATGGTCAGCATGTTGGTGCTGGCCTTGGTCGACACGCCGAAAAGACGCACGTTGGGAGACTGCTCCAGCGAAAGCATGTTCTGTTGGCAGCTAGCAGTGGCAAGGCACGATTGACCGTAGTTCTCAAAGAAGGAATAAAGTCCGGCACCGTACACAAAGACGTCCTTGGAGTCGACAGCCCGCAGACCCCAAGCCCTAGCACAGCCAGGTCCCTTACCAGCACAAGACTGAGCAAAGTCGGGGTCCTTGAAGTTGGCATTGACGTTGAAGGGTGTGGTGGCCTCGGGGTTACCTTGGAAGTAAGGAGTCTCGGTTTGGATCAGAGCCATGTAGACGTTGCTGGCGTTGACGGTCTGGTAGTTGTACAGAACGTTATGCTCGCTTGAAGTTCCCCACATCCAAACAGGGCCTTGCTGTGACTCGATCAGAACACCACGGCCGTTGAAGATGTTGATCTGTTGCGAAGGGTCAGGGTGCGACTTGTCAAAGGGCTCAAGGTTGTGATCGGCGACCCAGAACCAGTTGTTCTCCATGTAGACCGACGCCTGCTCTGTGACGTGCATAAGCATGAAAGCGCCCATGCAGTTATCGATGGTAGCCTTGGTAGCGCCGGGGTTGTTGGGCTGCTTCTTGCAGTTATCATACTCGAGCTTAGTACCCTTTGAGCCTCCGATACGCACATGGACATCCCACATGCCAGCAGCACCTTGAGAAGCCTGCTTGAGGTTCCACTCGATCATGATAGCACCGGGCGCAGAACCAAGAGTCTGGAACATCATGTCGCTCATCTCAACGGCACCGACTTCGCCAGGCTGACCGACTTGGAAGACAGCACGGGGGTTTGCCTGATCTTGGAACTTGGGACCAGTGGCCATGATGTAGGGCCAGATCTCTCCAGTCATGCGGATGTTCTTGGGAACCTTGATGGTGTCGCTGACAACATATGCGCCGTGGTCGAAGAAGATGACCTGCTCGGGAGTGGCCTTGTCAAAGATGGCTTGAATTGCGGCAGTGTCATCGCTCTTTCCGTCACCCTTGGCACCTGCGGCCTTGACAGACACAAAGTTGCTAGCTGGGACCGTCTCGTATTGAGGCTTGCTGCGGGTGAACACCTTGCCGGTCGCCTTGTTGAGGAGTACATCGGGGAGTTTGACAGCGGCTTGGGCAGACTGGCTAGCTTTGCCGGCAGCGATGGCGTCGGAGTAGCTGCGTCCCTGCACAAAAGACTTGACGACCTGGTTTCCGGCCAAGATTTGAGCCTTGCTCTTACCCTCTGCGACAGCGATGGGGACATTCTGGGTCATGTCAACATTCTGGAGGATGAGGGTACCGTTAGTCTCGGGGGAGGCTGGGTTGTACGCAGTCTTGACGCCGATGGGGGTGTTCTTGATGGTGCTGTCAAGGAGCAGGACAGAGCCGACGGTTTGCGAAGTGTCACCGTTGGCCATGTCGATGCCAGTACCGCAGTTCTCGATTGTGACGTCCTGGAAGGTCCAAGCCCAGTTCCAGTTCATCATGATGGCAGTCTTGCAGTTGCGGAAGGTCATGTTGCGGGTGGTGAACTGCTGGTTACCGAAGAACGCGCCGTACTCGCCACCCTCAAAGACAAGGTCGGACATGAAGAGACCGGATCCATTGTCCATGAAGATGCCGATTTGTTTGGTGTTCTCCTCGGTACGCATCTTGAAGTGGACGTTCTGCATGCCGGCAGTCTGAGCGACCTGCAAGTGGATGCCAGCACCACGGTCGGCCGGCATGCCAGTGAGGTCGATGACAAAGTTGCGAGTCGAACGGAAGAAGTTGTTCTGGTTCACCCACCAGTTGAGGCCCGTCTCATCATAGGGATCAGTGTCAATGACGGCCATTCCCTGGAAGTTGGCAGCGGCCTTGAGTGTAGGGGGGTTCACGGCATCTCCAATCATCTGAGTGTAGTAATAGGCGATGATGGGCTTGCTGACGACATAAGTTCCGGGAGGGAAGTAGACCAGACCAGGTGTAGTGGTGCTAGAGTTGCAGCCCTGGCCGCAACGACCACCCTGAGAGATTGCAGTATTGATGGCAACCGTGTCGTCGCTGACTCCATCTCCCTTGGCTCCAAAGTCGCGAACATTGCGGAAGACCTGATAGCCTGGCTCGCCGTAAGCGGCAGCACCACGGCGCTGAAGGTTACCGAGCCACCAGCCTCCGGCAGCAGCAGGAGCAGCCGGGGCAGGAGCGGGCGCCTGAGGAGACGGGGCCGCAAGAGCCGGGCTGCTCAAAAGGCCAGAGGCCAGAACGAGCGAGGTGAAGACTGATTTGAAGCCCATGGTGACCATGGACAACTGATCCTTGTAGAAACCTCGATCTGTTCAGTACGAAGTGCGAAAACTTGAAGTGCTACCAGTAGCTGTGATGTTGGGAATGCTTCACGTTAGTCTTGTGACCAAACAATGTTGCTTAAGAAAGTAGTCAACGAGTGAAAGAAGAGTGTGGTGAAAAGAGTAAGTCCGCGGGCAGGTTATGCTGGGGAAGTTGAGGTTCTTTTATGTGTTGTTGAAGAGCTTGTTAGGGCTTGGTTTCGCAAGAGGACAGGGACACAACCAAGGAAACCCAAGATATTGTGCGCGGTCCTCTGAGAGAAAAGTGAGGGAGAAGCCTAAAGCAGCGCAATAATCAAAACACCCCGGAGTTATAGCGAATCGAAACAACTGTGATTTGCGCGCAGTGCCCACAAGGCTACAATTGATTCACGCCACGTCTCAACTGCAACTTTATGGGATGCAAAACGCGTGTCAAGCAGCAGGTATAAACGTTGGGTAGTTTTTGAGAGAGTACTTTGTCGTGGGCTGTATGCTGATAGAGGGACGACAGAGGGAGGGGAATATGTGATGCAGGATGAGTAGACGCACATCTGAGCTTAGACTCAGGTGCGGGCATGACAGGTCGTTTGTGCTTTGTGTGCTTCTAGGGCTTTTTCGTCCCAATGAAGAGGACCGTGTTGCCTTGCCTTATGCGTGAAGGAGGTACTGCTTGCGAGATGAAAGGTGATGGGAAAGTGGGAGGTGTGCAACAAGTCCAAGATATCTGCCCGGGGGTAGGGCGAGTATCAAAAGCAAAAGCAAAGCAAAGCAGATGGAACGGACGTAAACACGCGACTTACGCTTCTTTTGATATGTCGGATTGTGATGAGATGGAATATGTTCGAATCGAATGCAGGAAATGCGCGGGTTGCAGTTGCAGTTGAGGTTGTCGCAAGAGAAGAAAAGTCACCGCCGGCGGGGCAGGAGGAAGGAAACAAGAGAGAAGAAAGAGAGAGAAAAACAAAGGTCAACCCTGATGTCAAGGTTAAGAAAAAAAAGAGCGTAGTCGGTGGTGAGCCAGCAACAAAACTAGAACTTCCTTCGAGGGGAAGGAGCAAACGGGTCCGTGTGTCCGGGTCCAAATCGTACTTGGTACTGATATCTGCCCGTGATTTTCTTTGGTAGTGAGGAGAGAGAGAGGTAGGAAGTTGCCCAGTTGTTAGGTTGTCTGTCCGTTTACAGTCCAACGTGAGATTGGCTGAAGAAAATGACCCTGGTTGAATGGCTTGCACACACTCGTAAAGCAGAAAGAAAGCAATAAAAAGAATGAGAAATCAGCTTGAATGCTGATTAGAATTTATGGGAAACCCCTCGTCGGCGCTTGACTTGACGGTAAAGAGCAAGACGACGACGTTAGGCAACGTTGGAGTAGAGGCAACTCATCACATCTTATATTGGCAGGTTTGTCCTACTCTTTAAGGCTACTACAGTACTACCGGTGGGGGATACAAGGGGGCGTGCGTTGTTTGTGGTTGTCTGTTGTAGATGGTTCACGCTCAGAAGGAGGCGGACAAGGGACGGACGGGGTGCAAGGGTCGCCGGATGGTAGGGTTGGCTTGTCGACGACTCAACCCGGGTGCGACAGGGAACCGTCACCCGATTTTTTTTTCCAGTGCTCCCTGGTTTACTGGCTGCCCATTGATCATGTTGGGTTCTCTTGGCTCCATACCAGCGTCTAAAAATTCAAGACGACGACTAAAACGGCGGTGGTAGGCCGAGAGGGCTTGTTTCTTGCCCAGCCTGCTTGTCTCTGATCCCTGTTGTCAAGTGGGCGCCGATCTCTGCTGCATTTCTGCGTGGTATCCGTCCGCCGCTTGGCGTTGATCGGATTTGGCATTTGTGTGGGTGGCGCGCAGAACCTCAAGGCGGAGCTGATTGACTCGATATGGCTGGCCCCCTGGTTGCGTTTAAGACAAGGGGAGCTGGCATTCATGCACGATGGTTGCGTGTTTTGGTAACCAATTCTGTCCATTACTCCCTGCTAGAGAGCACTTTACCTTGGTTCCTTGGTCATCCTGAAGCCCGGTGGACGGGCATCAGCGTGGTACTGCAGTACTGCTCATTTTGCTACCAACCATTTGATCTGTCTGTATTCTTTGGTTCTGCTCTTCTTTTTTTTTTCTGTCTTTCTCTTTTATTCCTTGTTTTCATAACCACGCCCGAACCCCTTCTTTTAAATTAATTACCAACCTGTCACTCAATGTCCAGATTGGTCTCGACTTTATGAAGGAGCCCTCCTTCGGCCCCGCAAACCCCCAAAGTTAGCATTCTGAAAATGGAAGCTTTGAAGACATTAGCCCATCGCGCGTCCAAGCTTCCCGCCGTCTCGGTGGCCCTCCGAATACGTACCGAGCACATCCCCCCACTCTGCTACTGGCATACTCCGTACACCCCATATTTAACTGCGATCCGTGCCAGGCCAGTCATGGTCAAAAATACCCATTCGCTAAGCTATCATCGTCCCAAAAATAACAGTGCCGTTTAGCACTCATCGCAATTCCCAAACTTGGGGAGTGGGGGGAGGAAACAAAATACTATACAATAGTTGTACAGTAAGAAGAGACAAGGCACGTATTCAAGCTACATCGGATGAACAAAGACGATTGGGAAAACCTCGACCGTTCAAGGTTCTTTTAGGGCCCTGGACTGGCGGGCCTAGTTGGCAATAACAATTCAGGGGTTCGAGCTCTTGAGCAGCTAACCGCTGCCGCATACAAATTGCTTAGAAAGTGGGGGTGGGTAGAAAAGAGGTCTGTCTACCTATGCAAGGCACAAGCAGTTAATTACCAGCCATCCAGTAGTTGTTGGTTTTGGTGGGGGCAGAAATACCCGTTGAGGGAGAAAAAAAAAAAAGAAGAAAAAAGTCGAAAAAGGGTTTTGACGCTTGGGCTGCAGTGCTACCCTCCACTAATACCCACATTCCAGCAATAGCAACGCACCGCTGGCCTGTGATCGAGCCATAGTCAGACAAGCAAATTTCCCATTGTCGGCTCACAGGGCCCTATGAACCTACGGATTTCTTTACTCGACCCCCCTGTTTGTGGTTCCTTTACCAGAATTTGGGGTAACAGTTCCGCTTTTTCAGGTACGTCCACGTCATTTGAGTGATACTACCGCATACATTGAACGAGCACAAGATGAAATTGAGGGACTGGGAGATGGGGTAGCCTGTCATCTGGTCCTCTACTACCTTACCTGCTGTACACGTTATTCCATGCTTGTCCTGAAGCATTTGCCGGAAGTATCCCGCGTGAGTTATCCATGAATGAGTGGCCGAGGCATCCTCGTCCTAGCCAGTCGCCGCTTTTTTTTCGGAATTCCAAACGATTTCCTTTTTTCTTTTTCCTTTGCAGAAAAGTTCTTCGCCTCATCATGGCAATTATCATGGCCAGTCTGTGTGGGGGCAGGCGGCTCGTTTTGAAACACGCGGCGGCACAAGTGGCGGTTCATAACTGCGCAAGTGGCGTTGCATTTTGGTGAACAACGAGGAAAACTGTTACGAAGTAGTGTTTTTTCTTCTTATTATTCAACTCTAGCCCTCCCTTGCCACGTCGATGTCTGGTGTGCTGTATCGTTAATACCGGTATTACTTGTTCATCAAAATGAGAAGATGACAATCTTCGTCATCAAGATACTTTCAAAATTGCCAAGATTCTGCGACGGGATTCTGAATGTTTGGACTGAACATCTCCCCCATGAGTTCGGACTATTATTTCCTCTAGCGGCGCAGAAAATCCCCATTTCTGCCATGCGATGGAGTTGGGTACGCACAGTCGCTTCGTTTATCGGCAGGCCGGCATTGGTATGCATCGGAGGGTTTGTACCTAATATATTCGAATCTGGCCGACAAGGGGGGAGGTGTTTTGAACCACCGACCTTTATCCCGGGCTTCTCAAATCTCACCCGCTCGGGTAAACCTCTAAGCAAGGCCAACTCTCTACAAAGTACAATGTCTTTTCGTTAGGTACCGACCTCAAGGGAGACGTGAAGAAAAAAAAACTCTTGATCTGCCCAGGTACGCGCCCGATAAAATTGCAAAGGAATTTGGGTCTCGGCCGATTTATCACACAGCCCGATAAAAAAAAACGTGCTCCAGTAGGCGCTGATCCATTCCAATCGCGCACCACTGCCCTCTCTTCCCCCGCCCATCTTTGTGATGTTTCGAAACGCATCTCGTCCACCCCGTGACAGGGGTCTCCTTAAAATATTTTTTCTCCGGGGACGGTATTTTCTTCGCCCCCTCTCTCTCGCTCGCATCGCGCACCGCGCCTTGGGGGAAGAGAACCACCCCCACAAATCAAACTGTTCATCCGCAGCCAGTCGTTGCCCCCCGTATCCACCCTTCACTTTTGCTTTAAGTGGTAGATTAGAAGTTCATGCAACCCTTGAGGAGAAGTGCAAGTGGTGGCGAACATACCCCCTGGCTGCCAACGACTTTCTCTTTTTTTCTCTCTCTTTTGTTTCTTTGGTACGGGCTCGTCTGATTTTCTTTAGCCTTTTTTTTTGGAAATCTTGAATGACATTCTTTCTTGTTCCCCCTTCTTTCACGTCCCCTCTCCCCCCTTTTGTCCATTTACCTACCACACACCTCGCGGCAAACCCGACAACGGGCGGCCCGCCCTCGCAGCATGTAGTTTATTTAGCCTTGTGTTGTAGATATGTCTGGGTGTTGAGGTTTAGCTGTCAAGTCACAATGGTGTATGCCGACATCCGGGACCATGCATGGGATGAACTTTTGGAGGGTGGAGGCACCAGCCCAATTACCCGTCAAATGTTTCCCCCTCTACCCTACCCACGAGAAAAGGCCGTTTAGCTTAGATAGGTACCTTGCACACACACAAACAAAGGGGGTAAAGAGTCGTACTGCATTCGGCTGATGGTTCCAAAAATTGGCTCTCCTTTTTTTTGCTTTAATGCCTCGCGATATCAGAATCCATAATCGTAGGCCCCGAAATAAGAATTTAGCACGAAACTCAGCCTGTCCGGATTAGGTTGTAAGAGAGAGATCGTCAACTCCGCTTTGACATGACTTGCATCGTAACCGTCCACGAGGTTGCCTACAGGGCAGTTTTAGATGTTTACTAAGTCTAGAATAGTTTCTAGAATTAGAATCACGGTAGGATGGGCAGATCTGACCAAGAATTACTCGCCCTTTTGTTTTGAGGGGATTCTATACGGGAATAATTAGGGGATCAACAATATAAACACTAAAACTCTTTGACAACAACATTCGCACAAGCCTACTATTACTATGTAAGCGTGAGACGAAAGACAATATAACATCGGATATTGTTGCAAGATGAATCAACACGATAATATCTATCTCGCATTTTGTTTTCCGTGCATGTTTCCTACCGTCTTCACCTACCTGTGAAACAAGACCGAAGGCATGCCGATGCACATACACACAACATCTAGACTAGAACTAGAGTAGTCTCGACCTGCCTATATCCGTTAGCTTACTGAGTCTGGCAGATCCGCTACTTTAACCGAGCCGTGCATGTATTTTGATCCTCTCCATTTCCCATAGAAAAGACGTTTTTCTTGTCAATAATGCACAAGCAGCGGCAGCAACTGTCGTTTCATCTTTTTCCACGGCTGCATGCGCGTCTGTGTTCTTTTGTGCATGAGCCCTGTGTGCGTGCGAGCGATGTGTGCGTAGAAAGGAATATCCCTTCGAGAAGGCGAATGGCATTATCATGTGTAACCCAAGACTAAGTAACTATCCGATAGCAAATGTAGAACGGCTGGATCTATGCAGAGGAAAAACAAGTATCACAATATCCCAAAAAGAGGCTTCCTTCCAATAATGAAACAAACTAGAAAAAAATACAAACGAAAAGCAGAAAGATGCCAGCTCAAAAGCTCCTGGTATGCAATGTAAAACATGTGACATATGCCCCCGTTAACGTGGAAAACACAGTTGTGTCCCACTGAGGAGCTTCTTATGTGCTCCTCCAATATATGTTGTTATCCAACTTTTCTCTGATATGCTGGGTCCGGCAATGCAGGACAATGGGTAAGGTGACCAAGTACCCGCCAAAAGTGGCGATTATTAGATGGTCAAATCGAGAATGACTCTCGAGTGCCCTCGCCCTACACAAAACACATCGTCCACAACAAGGCAAACAATGCTTTCTAAATGTAACCAATACGACCGCTGTCACGCTGATCGCAGCTCTCCAGCGCCTCGATGCCCGGAACGCCCTTGCCAAAGTCCATAACCAAGATCTTGGGGTCCTGCCCCGTCGAAATGATGCGCCTGTAGTCGCTCTTTGCGCTGAGGACCCAGCTGGCGTGCCACCGGGGGAAGTGCAGCAGCTGCCTGCCAGTCTCCATGTCGAAGACCATGATGTCCGTGTCGTAGCTGCCGCTGACCAGACGCCCGCTGACTGAGTCAATGTGCAGGCTGCGGACCAGGTTTGTGTGGGCCGCCACTTCGCGCACGCACTCGCCGGTGTTGGCGTCCCAGACCCGGATGGTGCGGTCGTTGCCGGCCGAGGCGACATACCTGCCGTCTTCGCTGAACTGCGAGCAGGCCAGGCCCTTTGTGTGGCCTGCAAACTCGCGGATGCACGTGCCCGTGCTGATGTTCCACAGCTTGACCTTGAAGTCGCCCGAGCAGCTCACGATGGTGTCGCCGCGCATCTGCACCGCGTTGACGGGTCCCGCGTGCCCACGCAGTTGTCGGAGCAGCTCGCCCGTCTCGCGGTCCCACACGCAGATGGACACATCCTTGGAGCACGTCACAATGTACCGGTCGTCAAACACCAAGTCCAGTACCGCCGCCGAGTGGTGCAGCAGACGGCGGACTGGTCGGTAGCCAGACGTAATCGAGTGCACGATGCACGTCGAGTCGGAACTGCCAGTTACCAGGATTCGGTCGTCGTATTGCAGACACAGAATCGAGGCGTTGTGGTGGTTCGGGAAGGTCAGCGTCGCAGGGAAGGACGGGTTCGCCCTTGGGCTGGCCTCTGTGGTAGCGAAATGAGTTGGTTGTCCGTTGGCATCACACAGAACATTCTGTTCGCGGACGATATCAGGAGGGCCAATAACATATCGGCAAGATAGCGTGTGCATGTCCCAAACCCGAATGGTCTTGTCTCGAGAGCCTGTAATGATTTTCGATCTGCAGACGCACGCCGTCAGTACAATATTTCCACTTGGGTAAAGATCACAAAGCACTTACTCGTCAAACTGTAGACAGTAGATACTATCGGTATGCCCATTCAGGTACACCGGACTAGCATTGCCCGTCTTCCACCTTCTGTCCAGTTCCACCCTCGCCCTGTAGATGTCCTTCCAGTTGTTCTCCGGTCGGACAGGGGGAACGCCGAGTCCAGCGCCAGGCTTGACTTGGCCTCCTGTGGCGAACGTGCTGGTCATGCTGCGCAAGAAAGACTTGCGCCATATGTAGCTGTGACCCGTCACATGCCTCCATGGACTGGATACACGCTCGGCGGTTGCAAGATCGGTGTAGTCGAGGTATGAAAGCACCTCGAGGGCCAGCTCCAGGGGTAGATGTGCGATAAAATCCACACGAGGGATGCCGTCGGCCATCTGCACGCTTCCAGTCGCCGACCCAGCACGCGTCAAACCACCAGACAGTCGTTGCCTGTCCATGGTGTAGGTCCCGCTTGCGTGCTGGGCCAAGTCGAGTCTAGAATCGGTCTTATCGCGTTCGGATTCAGACTCGGTAGCCGTGACTGCGATGCCAATACCACTTTCTCCGTCGTTGCTGTGCGTCAGGCTGTAGTGGGGATGGTTGGGGTTACTGCTGCCCAAGCCATTGCTGCCCTTTGCCAGGTTGACTGCCCACTCCGCAGGTGTCATTGAGCGGAGCACATCGGCGTTGATTGCAGCGTCCGCGGCTGCAGCTCGGGCTGCTCCTCCGGTATTCCTGGGAATTATTGGTGGAGCGCCGCCGTTGCCTGGCACGGGGCTTGTGAAAAAGGCTGAGTTTCGTGAATTATCCGCGGTCTCGAACAAATTGCCGCTGGACCGCCGGAAGCTCGTAGCCTGGCGCAGTCGACGCCATGTGGAGGAATGTGATGTAGAAGGGCGCGCCGACTCCTGGTCTGACGTGTACCGGGGCGTTCGGAAAGAGACCGGAGGACCTCGCTTTTGCCTAGGTTGCGGCTGTTGAGGCTGTTCTTCACGATTATGTATATCTAAGGAGGGTGATCTCAGGTGTCCATGTGCTGATCGCAGGAATCGGCGAACCGCATGTTCATGCTCTTCACCTGTGCTGGTAGCTATGGAAGACCGGCGAGAAACAGCGCGCTTCAGGGACACAGAGGCGCGACGGATCATGCCCCTCACCTTCCCTTTGCCTTTGCCATCTTCATCGATGTCTATCGCAGCGGACTCGTTGTTACTGTGACTCCCAGCGTGCCATTCGCCGTTGCTGGCACGTCGAGCGTTGTCCAAGACCATGTCGGCGAGAGGTGCTGCAAGATCGTCTGCGGTAGTCGTCCCAAAAACGGCGGACTTTGGTCGTGGCCGCCAGCCCAGAGAGTTGCTCATGCTTCGAAGACGAGAAGGGCGGCGTGTGGGAATTGACGCGGTGGGAAGAGGGGGTCGTGATGAGGACACTTCTGGCTCGTGGTCAGACTCCGAGTCGGCTTCGTCGTGTCGCGGCAGCGGATGGAAATCGTCAGGGTTCGTCGGCAGCATGACTTGCCGTCCGCTATTAGGAGTGTCAGAGACGGTGGTCTGGGTAGGGGCCCAATCCGGGATGGTATATGCGTGGGCGGCCATGTTGAATAATGGCAGGGCAGGCAGGCCCCCCAAGAAAAAAAAATGTCAAATGCTGTCTATAAGCAAGACTGGCGGGATGGTGTGTCTCAATCCTCGCCCCAAAGACAAAAAGAAAAAAGGGGACCAAAAAAGTAACAAAGGAAACAGAAGAAGCAAGTAGCGTTCGAGGCTAAGATCCCTCAAGCATGGTCTAAAACAAAAACCGCAGCAGCAAAAGACGTGGAGCAACGCGGGTGGGTGAGAAATTGTTGTATTGGGGATTATTTAATTTTGGCGATTGTTGTTGATGCTTGACTGCCTGAATGGTCTGGTCTGGTCTGGTCCCTTGAACTTGGCCTCCCTTTCCAGACCCGTTCGGGCTGACAGTCCGAAATCTGGAGACGACCTTGTTTGGGTGCGTGCATATAACATTCGCACGGTACTGGCTCGAAGCTTGGTACCCAGCTGACACTATAAAGCCAAGACAAAAGGAGAGGGGACCAAGTGGATGGTGTGATACAAAAAGCGAGAGGGATGAGGCTTGGGAGGCAAAAAAGAAAGGGGATGCGAGAGAGACAGAGAGAGAGAGAAAAAAAAATTGTTGCTACCGCATTGACTCGCTTTCCAACCGCACCTTCTATTTACTCCATAAGTTGCATCTGTCAGGCCTGCGACCTTCAGGGATGCCAAGCCTAAGGTATTTTGTGCAAATCAATTGTCGCTTCCTGTTATCAACAACTAAAAAAAACTAGACCTAATGTACGCCATAGCCAAGTGCAACTGTATCAAGCTACCTATGAAATTCATCTAGCTGCATATGAGTTGCAGTTCTACTGCACTTGGACTGCATATCTATTTGTCAAATTGTCAACAGGTCGATCAGCCAATTTTGCCCGTCTCTGTCAGCGCCTCTCTCATTACCGAGGAATTATTATTGCAACAAGCCCGTACAGCCACTTTTGGATTTCACTGCTCCCCAAATCAAGGGTCGACCTTGAACATGCAATAGGCTCCAAGACCGGACAGAGCTCAGGCCGTCTATTTGCTTCTTGTTTCTTTGATGAAATGCGACTCGAAATGGCCCATATCACAACATCTAAGCAACGTGCAACCCTGATCATACTTTTCGCTGCTTACCTTGGGTATTTGCTAACATGATGTGCCTTGTGTACAGTACCATATTTCCGCGGTTATGTCGGCCGATGTATATTATTTTTGTCTTGTGCATGCCTAATGCTTAGCGCTTAGCGACGGGCACTCCGCCCGACGACAGCATGCAACCTTCTGCAGCTTTGGCTGTGAGCGCGGGGTTTACCTTTTTGTTTTGTCTCTCAATCTCTCCCACATGGCCACAACGATTTTATGTTAAGTTGTTGGTGGAGATCATGAGCTCGGTCATGAAATTTGTGTCAGGAAGCGTCTGTGCCATGCAACATAAGATCGATACGATGCAACAACCCGCGGGACATTCCGGTTGGTGTGCACCATACTGTATTCTGCGAGTCAAAAATGAAGCAAGCCTAGACCAATTGAATTGTTAGTGATCTGCCCATTCCTCATGCGGCCTTCCCGACGTTCCAAGGACTGTTGAGATCAGCCTCTATGCAAATCATGATTGATACTACTTGGGATCTCGATCTTATATTGTTTTCCCTGCCAGGCCAGCAATATTTATTCTATTTTGAGGGGGCTTGGTCTTATATTGCTTGAAGGGGCGCATTGCTTTCACGCATGGCCGGCAGCTTTCTCTCTATTAACATCGGATAGCCACTACGTAGTGTCCTCACACTACCTTGACTACATATCACTTATCGGACTCATGCAAAAGGGTATAAACTCGCGTCAAGACGTAAATTATTGACGTCAGGCTTGCTCGATTTGTCAGTCTTGCGATTCGGCCCATATCAGATTGATTGCATGTACGGATGAAAGGGCCCGGGTGAACGAGTCAGGAAGAAAGTCGGTACGGTACTGGCAAACAAGAGCCGAAAAAGAGAGACAGAGGTTGGACAATGCCAACGAACTGTATACCTATAACAATTTCAGTATTAAACTAGATTAGGCCTTATTCCTGAACTCGAATTGACTTGTTTGCTTTTCTCACATCTTGCTGTAGTACAAACTCCCTGATCTTCATAACCAACCGAACTGTGGCGGAGGTCATCGGAAGATGCCAAGCCCCCGGTGGTCCATGTGGCCGCGCCCTTCTGTACCTAGTGACGGACAACTACTAGCCTCCACGGCGCTACCGAATCAAAAAGAATAACCGGATCTCGATGTCCTCCCGGTCAAACCAGCGCGTCTAAAATCATCTGAAAGACGAGGCTATTTACTGTTGTGCGACTTGCTCAACTTGGCTATCCGATAATCGGGCTTGCATGCTGTGGAGTGTCCTATCTCATGCCCCCATAATCTCCATTCCAAGCTTTGATCAACATGGCCTCGTGGCGCAACGGTAGCGCGTACGACTCCAGATCGTAAGGTTATCCGTTCAAATCGGGTCGGGGTCAGCTGTATCACAGCTACAAATCTTTTGTCTTTTGCCACACTTGATTGACCGAGTTGGTTCTTTATATCTGTCTACACATATGTGCATCGCTACACGCCAACCAACAAACAGAGTGTACTCCGTATGGTGCCGGGCTTTGTGCATCCGGCACCATGTTTTTTGCTTTTCAAACCTAATTATTCGTTCGTCCTGCCTCCAAAATGTTTCTTCTTGCACTGATTATTGCTCTTCTCCAGCCCCTGAACATCTCAGTGGCACCTCAACGGAGTCTGGACTCCACATGCATACCCCTCTTGTGGATCGGCTTGATCGGCTACAGGCTCAAAAGACTCTCTCCTAGCACTTGACTTGAACTTTCCCAGCCTATCAACAACACCTTCAAGCCTGCCTGTATAGGTTTACTCAATAACTTGACTACCTACGTACGCTCCAGGACTTTATGTCATGTTTGCATTGTGGCTCCATGTTACATAGGCTTGTTGTGATTATTTCATGAGTATGTTCCACGTCAAGTCAATCCTGCGGTCGATCTCGGCAGACTAGGGGACAGTCAACTCACAGTCGATTACAGCGATTACAGTCAACAGAGAACCCACATCTTTGTAGTTTGTCAGCATAAAGTATTCATGACCAGTTCGCAAGATCATACCCAAGTCTCAACTTGACTAAACCGCAGTCCTTGGAATCGTTGGAACTGCCGCGATATACACACAGTTGCCGGTTCGAGCTCCAAATCCAGGAGGCCTGTTAATTTAGGTTCAGCTTATCTCGTGTCTGCAACCAGCATTTCAGTTCTCCGGGGACTCTAGCGAACCTAAGGCAATTGGTTTCCTGACTTCTCTTTCTCACACCGGCACATAATATATCGTGTCAAATACCACCATCGAGCGCATATCCCCGTGTCACGCGATGGCTACATGGACAGGAACACTGGACACGTCCATGTGCTCGAGATTGTACCTATGAAGCCTCGCTAGGATGGTTAGGTTAGCTTTGTCGATGAGCCATGTCAACTACACAGTTGCCTCGAATTTATTGGACCTGGTTGTACCTTCGTGTCTTCTTTAAGCTAGCCCAAGGAAAGACTTTTGCTTCCCTTGGGCGTTGAGAAACGGTTATTTCTCAACATGCAAACTTTGTCGAGAATCTGGCTATAACAACCAGAAAATAAAATGGATATCAGGTCCTATTGTCCCACGAATGTAACGGGTCAAGAACTTGGCGACCTCATTCGAGTGCAGGCGAATCAGAGCCACCAACTTCATTGGCGCGGCATCACCCGCAATATCAAGACCCACCAGGCCTTTTGCCTTGTTGAGGGCGTTGGTTGGTCACCATTCGTTGGTTGGTAGCGCAATCGTCGCTTTGATGAAATGTCAATCTCTCCTCTGCTCCTTGCTTAACTCCCGGCTGTTCGATTCTAGCTAACCTGTCTACCCTCTGTTATGTTTCCCAAAGACGGCGATATTTGTATATCTGATCTGAATTCTAGCCGTCATTTAATCTAGATTTATAGAACTAGACCGACATATGGCAACGTGCTTCTGTGACGGGCTTTCACATCACCTACTCAATCACGCACACTGTCATCTGGCCCCGGCTAACCCATTGCCTTCATGTTCAAAATCCTATGGTCTATCTGACTGGACATCCTCAACAGTACTCATGGGATCTAAATACAGATCAACAGGACCAAGACACGAGCAGGCCAAGATGAAGTCGCTTGGGACAAGAACGAGGAAGACAGTGAGCAATCACAGCGAAAGCTGCGTCGCGAACAGACATGCCGTCTTGTGAAGGATTTGGTGGAGCGCACTTTCGAGGAGCGGGCAAAGCTGGTACCCCCTCTCATCATCGGAGGCTTCAGCATCCTCTACAGGTTCGAGTTCAAGCGTCAAGAAGGTGAAAACTGCAATTATCTGTTGACTCGCTCGGACCTTCTGGTGACCGCCTGCGTATACCACATCTAGCACAGTTTCCAGAAGAGAAGACCCATCAAGAGACGGCGACGGGCAGATTTCTACACCAGACGACAGATGTTCCTCCGCCGCAGGTTCTGCACCGCGGCTGCGACGAAAAACTTGGGTCGTACCTCATCATACAAAACGTGGACAACCGGCGGGATATGTGTGATGCGCTTGCTATTCCGACAGAGGACTTTTCACTGACGTCCATCCCGAACCCGGGTCTTTCCAGGTCGGAGCTCAAGAACTTGTATGGAAAGATGGCGCGTTGTCTTTTTCAGGTCTACAAGCCCAGTCTCCCACCGATAAGATCTTTGCTGGAAGACGACTTGTGGGCAACATCAGCGTGTCCGGGCACCCAGTCACGCAAAACATGAACACTATGCTTCCGCTCGCAAACATCCCACAATCCGTGCTGTCGAAGCAACACAAAACCTTCCATACGGCAGACGAGTGGTACGTGGCGCTGGCGGAGATGCACATGGCACAGCTCGTTTTCCAACACAACGATCTGGTCGCTTCCGAAGATGACTGCCGGAACAAGTACGTCGCCCGACAGCTGTTCCGCAGGCTGGCCAAGGAGGGCAAGCTTTCGACTTGTGGTTTCGCAAGCGACAAATGGTCCGCCTTCTCGATTGCTTACAGGATGCGAGCTTCCGCCTTTGATGGCGACGGATCTTTCAGGCTGTGGTGGGACGACTTTAGACCCGTCAACGTCCTACTCGACGAAAGTGACGAAATCACGGCCGTGATAGACTGGGAGTTCACCTACGCCGCGCCTGCGCAGTTCACCCAGAACCCTCCCTGGTGGATTCTGCTAGAGACGCCCGAGGTGTGGAAGACTGGACTGGAAGGGTGGTTGCGGGACTACGAGCCTCATTTTGACATGTTTCTACAGGCCATGGAGGAGCAAGAAGCAGGGATTGACAGGCCGCAGGGCACATTTAGTCTTACAGAATACATGAGAGAGATAGAGGGAGCTGGAACACTGGAAGGTTCTGGTTGGACTATGCAGCTCGCCGGAGTTGGGCCTTTGACGCCATGTTTTGGACATATCTCGATGAAAGCTTTTACGGCAAGGCCAATTACAACATACCAGAAGAGCAGCGATGGTGGAATAGACTGCAGGTTTTGACACACGAGGAGCAGGATGCGATGGAGCCGTTTGTAAAGCGGAAGATGGAGGAATCCATACAGCGGGTTCTCGTGGAATGGAGCGAGACTGAGGCAGTGATGCGACTGTCGGAGATACTGTTCGAGTGATTGTGGCTTGGGTTATTTGCTTTGATGCAGATTTGCAATATGGCCTAGGCATCCTGGCCATGCGGCAGAACAGACCAACTTAGCATTAGGGTCTTGCATATCTCCAGGTTCGGATGTGGATCATATAAGACGGGGTATTATGAATAAATCTATGTCTATATGTCTAAAATAGTTAAATCCCCATGTTCGAATAGTGGTTTGTAGTTCAAACACGACTAAGTAGACACCGTGGTGAGACGCCCACCCGAACGTCTGATATCAAACCCTAACTGTCAAGCCCTGAAACCTACCCGTTTACAGAGCACAAAACCAGCTCCCTCAACCAAGCTACCAACATCCCCCCCTATCCCTTTCCCCAACCAGCAGCTCACGGCAAAGCCAACGGGCTGAGCGTGACCTTGTCATCCGGCACAGTCGTCAGGTTCACATCGTGCACGGTCGAGTTGTCCGCCGCGCCGGTGGCGTTGCCGGGATGAAGGCCCTGGAGCAGCGCCTGGCTCTTGGCGCCCGTCTTTTGCTGCTGCGCCACGGTGCACTTTTGGCTGTAGCAGCCGTAGGCCCCCGTGGCCACGAGCAGGCCGCAGCACTGCTTGGCGCCGTCGTGGCAGGTGCCGCACACGGGCGGGCCGCTCTTACTGCCGCTGACGCTCTTCTCGGTGGGGGGCTCGACCTTTTGCGCGGCGGAGCTGGTCAGCAAGGCCGGGAGCGCGCTGTTGGAGAGGTCGGTCGCGGCGCCGCTGACGTCGGCCGGGGCGGCCGTGGCGAGCAGGGCGCCGAGGAGGGCGGCGATGCTGAGTGAGGCCTTCATTCTGATTTTCTTGAGGGCGGTTGGGGTTTGTGGTGGATGGTTTTTTGCGCTTTGGAGGATATGTGGCTTGCGTTTGTTGGGCTGCGCCGGTAGGAAACTCAGAGTTGTCGACACTGTTTAAAGTAAAGAATGGAAGGAAATAATAACGAACGAATGAACGATGCTCCCCAAGCTCCAGGCAGTAGAACGAATGTGATGGTTTTTTTTTCTCAAGTTGTAAGCTTCATAGAAACAAGCTGGATCACAGTAGGACAGGGCGGCAAGGTCGTTTTAAGGCAGTTCGGAGTAAGCATTGTGGCGAACGCACTACAATAAAATCATCTACTTTACTCTCCGATGATATCACGCCAGCTTTTGAACGAGCGAGCATGGCTTCTTTCGTGTTTTGGCGCGGAAATTGTCTTGGCATTGGATCATCTCTATATTCAGGGGAACATGTCTTTTCTGGCGCGCAGGAGCATTAGCGTGCACCACTACCTTGACGGCTCGGACTTGAGCCGTGGGCGAGCGGCTCGTACCTGAACTTGACGGATTCGAGCATCTAGAACAGATAAACCACGTGTCTGAAAAGGGGAGCATGGCAGTTGGTCTGCATAGCAGGAATTCTAGATACGTTTGTACTACTATATCCTACAGTATGTCCGTCTCAATGAACCTATCTGGAATATTTTTCGTCAACAAAGAGTTCCATTATACGCGATACTAGAATAGCTTATATTGTTCCTTCTCCTCGTGTTTGCCACCGTCCGTGGAAGATTGGAGGGAATTTCCAAAGTGTGTGCCATCAACTAAGCCGGCTGGCCGCTAAATCTAACTGGAGTGGATGTGAAAAGATGGCGCCGTGAGCTACTGACCAAAACCCAAGCGGCCCCAGCGGCGAGGCGATCCAAGGAGAGAAAACAAAAAAGTTCCCTAGATCCTACCTAACTCTGACCCGTTCCCCAACAAACATGGGCTGACCACGAGGAGGGCTGTTCTTGACCACATCTTCTGGTGAGTAAAGTTTCAACCGCATCCGTGACCTCTCTTCACCTTGGTGATCATGATCAATGCCCCTCCCCCCATCTCATCAGAGCAAGTGTATCTCCGGGAGGGGGTTATTTTCAGATCTTGGAGGCATCATTTCATTCATTCATTGGTGGGTCGGGTGATGGACCCGAATAAGCTTGATGTTGCACTCGAACACAAGATCGTAAATAGTATATCTCTCTGGGGCAATAAAGGAACACTTTCATGTGTCATGTCGTGTGATTAAGGCGGATTGGAGACTTGGGCCGGGAGGGACCTGGGAGCATGGGCCAAAAATGGGAAAGGCGGAAGCGGAATTAAATGTTTTGCATCTCATGGAATCCTTGCCAGGGTCGCAGATTTATCATCAGATTCTCCAGTCCGCCTGCGTTTCGGTCCGTCGATGAAGCTGGATGGAATCTTTGAGTGCAACAACGTAAGGATGAGCGAGTGTGGTGGGTGGTGTTGTCTGTGTTGTGTGTGGGAGAGTGCCTTGAGTGCCCCTCCCCACAATACGCAGTACTGTGCTACTGTACTTACTATTGTAATTAATTGCCTTGCTTGTAATAATTGCCCTGCAGAGAGTAAAAAAGAAGAAGGGAGGTCCCTGTAATTAGCTAAGGTACTGCTGTGGGTTCGGGTTGATTGGGTCCCGTAAAGATGCAGACCCCCACATGCTCCGAACCTCAATTCGGACTTGGACCCGAAAAACCTGCCGTGGATGCGCAGTCATGAATCAATCGCATCGCATCGCATTGCATTCATTCCTTTTTGCCTTTATTGCAATTCCCCATCGATACTAACAATGTCTGTCTACCTGCCTTGCCCGAGCTTCCCATCAATAATCCAATCTCCTGAATGGAAGATGTAACGCCCATCATGATTTTACCGGATCAATGCCGTTCAACAGTTTTCATCCAGTTGACTACCTACCTACCTTGCCTACCTTACCTAGGTACACACATCCAGTCTAGAGATCAGACGTATGTATACTCTGGTGCCTACCCAAGCTAAAGTACCTATCTACTTCAGGTACAGGTAGGTAGGTAAGGTATATGCTCTCGCCGAGGCATTGCTATCAGTCACCTCATTCGTACTCGACAATGAGATAAAACTCTTGCCAGCAGATAAAAAAAAAAAAAAAAAACACATCCAGTCTAGAGATCAGACGTATGTATACTCTGGTGCCTACCCAAGCTAAAGTACCTATCTACTTCAGGTACAGGTAGGTAGGTAAGGTATATGCTCTCGCCGAGGCATTGCTATCAGTCACCTCATTCGTACTCGACAATGAGATAAAACTCTTGCCAGCAGATAAAAAAAAAAAAAAAAAGCATTGCTATCAGTCACCTCATTCGTACTCGACAATGAGATAAAACTCTTGCCAGCAGATAAAAAAAAAAAAAAAAAAAAAAAAAAAAAAAAAAAAAAAAAAAAAAAAAAAAAAAAAAGTGTCGAAACGATGTCTCCTCCATCATTTAGCCTGATCGCCTATTTTCACATCGCTCCTCAGACACAAACGGTACAGCAACTCAACTTCCAAGCCTGGAAAGCATTGACAGCTTGACAGAATCCACCTTGATTTAGAATCTGGTATCACCAAAAATACCTTTTGAGTCGCAGGGCGGAGTACCTATTACAGGGCTACATTCTCCACTCCTGTCAGAGTTAATCCTCATCCTGAGCCACCGCCACCCTATGTGCAGACACAAATTTGTACAATCAAGCATGGCCAGAGCGCTGCCTCAAGCATCGGGTATTGGGATGTCCCCTGATGGCTCCTCTGTGCGCGCGGGGACCACTTTCAAGGAGTCCTCCCCAGAGTGTACCAGTAGGCGGTTTTCAAACTGACTCGTCCACCAAGGTCCCCTGGTCAAGACCAAAACGTCCTACCCTCTATTGGCTGAGCTTAACAACCTAAACCATGTCGTGGACTTCTGTTACCTCGAGGGGGAGAGCCTGCCAAGGCGTGGTGTGTGTTATCTCCGTCCTGTATTTGTCCCAAGGGGGGTTCCTCTTTGGAGCGTGTTGATCTTCGGTTAAAGAAAACCCACCTCCCCACGAGATCATCACACCGCGCCTCTGGCTTTTCATACCCAGCCCAAGAATACTGACCGAGATGGATGTGCGGCCAGCTTTGACTAGTCGCTACCGTCGCCCTGAGGAAAAATGTCGACGTACGATTCGGAAATCAGGGCTGCAACTTTAGCAGGCAGCTTGCTATCATGCCTGGCGACATCTGCTGTGCTGGTTTCCTTTGTGGCTTACAGAAAGGAGCAGCGCACATTTCGCCATGTTCTGATTTTGAATTTGACCTTGTCTGGTATGTATCTAATTACCTGCTTCCAACCGACCGCATGTATTACATGCAGTAATTTCAAGTTCACAACTGATAACAGCCTTCCAGAGTTTATCAACTCCCTCAACAACTCCATCTCGGGCATAATCAGTATTCGAGACACCGAGATCGAGCCCGGGGTTGCGTGTACCGTGAATGGTTTCGTGGGCCAACTGTCTGTGCAGGCCGCCGACTTCAGCATATTAGCCATAGCAATCGTCACCCTTCTTACCGTCACCCGCCGCGCCTTCCTCCCCGCCGCCTCTACTGGCAAGAAGATCTTTCTTGCCATGTCCATATGGATCGTACCGCTATTTACCAGCATTTTTGCCACGGCGCAGGGCGCCATGGCCCCCGTTGCCGGCAACTGGTGCTGGATCACAGCCTCTAGGCCCGACCTGCGATACGCCCTCACCCACGGCTGGAGGTTCGTGATAATATTCGGCACCATAATCATCTACGCATACATTTGGTGGTACATGAGCCGCCACTTCCACAGCATGGTTCAGATCCAACGCACGGGCTTGACCGAGGATTCGACCGGCACTAATTCCAGCGTCGGTACCGACTCTTCCGGGGGCACCATGTCGTCCGTCGTCAACACGACCACGACTGGAGTGGCATCGACAAAGTCTTTGATGGCTGAATCGCCGCCGCCGCAGGGCAAGAAGAAGGGAGTGAGCTGGACGCGCAGCATACGAAGTGTTCGAAGTGCGCACAGACACAAGGGTGAGGACGACGAGGAGGTTCAGGCGCTGCCGGACGGCGCGGCACTCCCGGAGATTAAGGAGACGTCGGAAAGGGAGCTGGAACTCTTTGATGCCGGAGAGCAGGTCCCCGCCATTCGACTCGAGAAGCCGCCGCCGTCACGCAAGGGATCACGAAACAGCGGTCATGGATTTGGCTTGTCATATCTTCGCGAGGAGGACAAGGACCTGCTCTCACCGCCGGCGGTCAGAGCAGCAAACAACCAAGAAGAACCAGAACCCGTGGGCCCGACCCAGCCTGCCGGCGCGAGGAAAGGAATAGTCTCCTGGCAGCTACCCGATATACCACCGAGTCCCAAGGGATCGTGGCGACACAACTTCAAGGACTTTGGCGTGGGTAGCCCCTCGCGCAGCCCATCGCGTAGCCCCACGGCGAGCCCCGTCCCGATGCGGTCGCTCTCCCCGATGATCCAGACCCCGCGGCGGGAGGCGGCGGCGACGGCCCGCGGTGGCAAGATGGAAAGATCGCAGAGCCCCCGCTGGGAACCGCCGTGGCGCGACAGCAACAACTCAAGCCCTCGCCCGGGGCGGGCCCTCTCCATATGGCCGCTGCCCAGCCCGCGGAGCCCGTGGCGCGAGGGCAGCAGGATGACGAGCCCGTTCCGGCAGCCGCAGAGCCGACAGCCCGTCACTCTCATGACCAACGCCAGCGAGTTCCCGATGCGCCGGCAGACGCGCCAGGTGGAGAAGGAGATCAAGCGGATGATGCTGCTCAACGCGTACCCCATCTTTTACGTCCTGCTCTCCGTCCCCGGCCTCGTCAACCGACTGCTCGAGGCCACCGGCGTCCACGTGCCGAGCCACGCCTCCCAGGCCCTGCAGGCGCCCGTTCAGTTCATCGGCCTGGCCAACGCCCTTACTTACGGCTTCAACAAGCACGTCAGGCACCGAATTAGGGGTGACTGGCGCGCATTGCGTGGGCGCGGGCCGAAGATACCACACTAAAGACAAGAAACGTTTATTTACACCATCATTACTTTCACGTACCAAACGTGACTTGATATTACAGGCAACATGGGGAACTTTCTTTGTTAGATTGACACTCGCTCAGGCATGTACAGACTTTTTATCTTGTATTATTTTGGTTGGCCATTTATTTTTCTCTTCTTATTATTTGGGTTCGGACTGGAGGGATCAAGGCTGGGAAATGTTCCATCGTTGTCTACGGGTTCCTAGGTATGTTTGTTTGTATTACGACTGACGATCGTTTATAATACCCCCTTTCTATCACTCAGCTGAAAAAAATGGGAAAGCGTGTTTTTTTTGGTTACATTTATTTTTGTTCTTTTTTTATCACTCAAGTATTTACATGCTCTTTTAATCCCAAGAAGCTCTTTTTTCTTCTCTACAAATGGTGTTTATCGGATGAATTGTGAATGTACATCAAACAGACAAGTGTGATGTCGAGGTGGAAGCGGGAGGATCGTGGGTCTTGGCAAAAAAAAGAACAGAGAGCTAGCAATCGAGGGTCACATGCACCACAGCGGTCCAAACGTCTCGTACTTCACATCTCCAGATCTCCCAAAACATGAATAAGCCCCAGAAGCGGGTTCATCAGGGCCGACGGAGGGGTCAGCCGCCCGGGTCGGAAGGCCTGCTACCACCTCGACAAGATTCCTTCCCCCCTCTTCATCTCCTCTTCTAGTTGAATATGTTTCCCGAGCAAGCTTGCTACGCGAGTCGACAGCTCTGCTGGCAGACCAGTCGTCATTCCAAAACTGAAAGAGGTGTTTGTGGTGGTCAAGAAAAGGGACGAAAACGATCCGTGAAAAAAAAAGGGTCCTCCTCCGAAAGTCTGGGATACCTCGCCAAGCTCGCCCCGTGGCTCCATAGCCAGACATCTCCGGTGGAGTCTTTTGGTTTTTTTTTTTTTCCTTTTTTTCGCCCACCCCTAACCACGGCTTAGATGTGTTCGTGGGTCGCTCATTGTACCGTCGTTCATTGTGTTTCTTTAGTGTCCAGGTCGAGTCCCCGGATGAAGCCACACGAGACCTTTTCGATATAGTTTCCTCCCAGCCGACAGGGGCTTTTCTTTAATTTAAGCCCGCCATAAACTCATCAGCTATGGTGGCCTTCTTTTCGCCTCGCCGTGTGGGCAAGCGTTTAATTCTTGTCTTGGCGGTTGCCCTAACCGGAACCTTCTTCCTGTCCCAGATCCTCATTACCTTCTCGTCCTCGACGCCATCCTCCGTTGAGGAAACGTCATGGACATCCGGCTGGTTCCGTCAGGATTGGGCGCGCAGGAAGGAGAAGTTCCCCGTAAACAGGTCTTTAATGGTCCGACCACCATCGGGCTCTCCACGAAGCCTGCCGCGGGTGCAGCACAAATTTGCAGCCCCTGATGCAGAGTTCCGGAAACTGCAGGCAACCAGACAGGCGGCCGTGAAGCAGGCTTTTGAAAAGTCGTGGGGCAGCTACCGTCAATACGCCTGGGGTTACGATGAGCTGCGCCCCGTGACGCTTGAAGGTCATAATAGTTTTGCCGGCTGGGGGGCCACGCTCGTTGACAGTCTCGACTCTCTTTGGATCATGGGAATGAAGGATGATTTTGCCGAGGCCGTAAAGGCTGTAAAAAAAATCAACTGGTCCAAGTCGAGCGGACCCATGTGTTCACTCTTTGAAACCAACATCCGCTACCTTGGCGGGTTGCTTTCTGCCTATGACCTGAGCCAAGAAAAAGTGCTGCTCGACAAGGCCGTAGAGCTGGCACATATGCTATATGCAGCGTTTGACAACCAGTTCAGGCTGCCAGTGAACGCATTCTTTTTTACAGACGCATGGAATGGAGACCTTCAGCTCTCGTNTTTTTTTTTTTTTTTTTTGTACGTGTGATGGCATGTTAGTCGGCAAGAAAGTACAACATTCACCAGGTTGGGCTGATTTTCTTGGTTTTTTTTTTTTTTCCTTTTTTTGTCATTGTTGATTTCTCGAGGGGACCCTGGGAATCCGAGTTAGCGGAATGACGGCTTTGTGCAGATCTAGGTACCCCCATGTTGACGTTTTTATGGGTAAGGTTTTTGTTTCTTACCAAATACATACAACGCAGTACCTTTTGCCTTTTTTTTTTGCCTTTTTTTACTCCATTTTCTTTCTCCCGTCAAAGTTTAGACTCGACACACGACGTTATTCCCGTAATGGTTAGGTAAGTTTCTGTCAAGACCCAACGTTCTAGACTATCTGAAGAATTCCAAAGAGGTAAAACCCAATCATTTCAAACAAGAGCCGATTCCTGTGGCTTTTTTTTGTTCATCCTCTCAAAAAGGTAGAGATGAGTTGTTTCTGGTCCCTGGACATCAAGACCAGTCGAAAGCTAGGGTGAAGTATGCAGCTAACTAGCCAAGTATGCTTGAATCGCAGTCCCATGTTCTGCAGAAGATTATATTGAAGGTTATAATGGTGAGTTTTGTACTAAAATGTAAAGAAAAAGTCTATTATGTTATGGGTTCTAGTAAACAACGTGGGCAAATGCAAACACCCACGGTTCGCTGTCTCGCTCTATACCTTGGTTTCTAACCAACCACCCCCTGACCTCAACGTCTCTTGAGTCAAAACGACGCTTGTCGCAAAAGAAAAAAAAACAAAGTACAAAATAAATCAGATTACAAAGTACAGCAAGTCCAACAAGTCCCGTTTGGTTAGGAAGTATAACTAAATGGTTGGACGTTGTGGAAGCGGGTTGGCTGGACCGACTGCTCGGCAGAAAAAGCCCTTGGCAAAAACCAAAAACCAAACCAAAAGAACCACAGGACTCCCAGAACCGAATGAGAGAACCCCGTCTTTTGTTGAAATCCAAAAGAGAGGGGGAAAAACCCCCTCACGCGGGGCCGAAACGTCCCAGGGCGTCATGTTTGCCGCCGTCAAACTCAGCCTGGAGCCCATCGAGGGCGGCAAAATGTTCGGCAAAGACGTGCCCCTGCCTCCGCTTGCGCTCGACCTTTCTCCAGTCCCACTCGGCGTACGTCTCGTCGACGTCGGACAGGTCGTCGGGCGTACCCGTCTCGGAGTCTTCGCCGCCGCGCCACCCCTCTCCTGGCCTTTCGGGCAGCAGACCGCTGGCCTCAAGTACGATGGCCGGGTGGACGGTGAAGCGGCCCTTTTTGCAGACGTACTTTCCGATGGAGGTGGCGTAGACGTATTTCTGAAAATCTTCGCTGCTGTCGTCGGCTACGGCGCCTGTGGCCTTGTTGCGCACTTTACCAGACGCCCCGAGTTTGCTGCCCATATCGAACCCGGTCGGTAATACCTTGCCCTTTTCGACAAAATAACTAACCATATACAGCCATTTGCGATCCCAGCTAAGCACTCTGGTCCAAATTTCATAACCCTTGTAGGGGAGGATCTCCCTTTTCCACGAACAAAAGACAGACCCGAACGCCGTTGTCAGCGTCCCCGGGACCTCCTCCCCTTGTTTATCGCGGATGACGATATCACCACGCCGTATCTTGCGCATACCGTTGGCCAACAGATGCATAACGAGGTGGGTCCTCGCAATGTCGAGGTCGGTAAAGTAGGTCGAGTTGGACTTGTGCATGTTGTAGTCGGTCTCGAGGAGGGGGGCGTGCGACTGGCTGATGGTGTAGTGGAACAGCGCGCCCATGGGGAGCGGGTCGCGCGGCGCCAGGACATGCCGGAACACGGCCCCCCACACCCGGGCCGTCCAGACGAAGAGCATGTTCTTCCGGTTCGCCGCGACGAACACGAGCAGCAGGATCCGGCTCGTCCGCCCTGGTCCGGTGAAGAAGTCGACCAGCGCCCGTTGCCAGTCGACCCGGGCCAGGCCACGGCCCATGTAGGCGGCCCCGGCGGCGGTGAGGGGGAGCATGACGGAGGCGACGCCGATTTTTGATGCTGCGGACGCCATCTTTGTGTTTTTTTATCTTATTTGCCTTTTATGTCGCTGAGCGAGTGCTCTGGTTCGCTTTGCTGCTTTCCCTCGGGGGAAGGCTGTCCGCTTCCTGTTCTCGGTGAGGCCTGCCGACGAGAACCAGAGGGTCCGATGATCCGTGTACGTAGTGCACCAAACAACAGGGCGACGATGGCGACGATCCAAAGGGGTGCGAAACGCAGGTAGCAAAAGATGGTGGTGGTACACTTTGAAAGGACAGATTGGCTAAAGGGCGACGACATTAATCGAGAAGTTGTATTCCTTCGCTGTGTGTTTGATAGTCAGGTTCGTTTCGGTTTTTTTCTTTGTGGTCGTCAAATTATTTGTTTGACCTGGTCAAGGGCAGTACGGACCAGGTTGCGCAGGCGTAATGCGAATGCGACAGGACCAAGACAAAGCTGAAGCGCGGCGCGTCGAGCTCCATCAACTCCCCTGAGAGTCGACCCCACTCAACGTCACTTGTAGCGGGGGCCTCTAATCTGCGGCGGACAGATCTGGCAATATAATACTTCGTAATACCTATATTCCCGGTGCTTGGGTGGTATTTGGTGCCAAGGAGCAAAGATTTTGTTAAAATGTGTTCCTGGGACCTAAGATTTTCTGTGCTTAAAAACCTCGCCAATATATTACATGAACCAATCCTTGAACCAGCTACTGCCCGAGCATCAATCTTTTTCCATTGGCAAGATTAATTGACTCCTGCTCCGTCAAGATTCATAGTACTGTGCAAAGGTAATCACACCAACCTCTTCTGTATGTTGGGATTCCCAACATCAAATTCTCCAAGCCCACACTTGCATACCATGTCCGCCCAGCCCACTCTGCCGAGCCTCGGCTGGGATTTTCGACCTCAATCAAGCTGCAGGCCCGATCGACCACAATTAATGTGAGCTTGGCAGCAGGGTTTCTTTTGCGGCGATTTACTTCATTACGTACTGTACGCCGCAGTTATATATAACGTCCGCAATCGAACTCGGGCGCATCGGCTTCTACGGTGAACTGCAGATAACAAACATACTCCGTAATCATTTGATTTAGAATTGCATTATGTTTGAATGCACAATGCCAGTAGTAGTTTGCATTATATCATACGGTACACGAATTTGTTTCCCCAGGTTACTATGTGCCTTGGTAATATACACGTCCGTTCCATACCTTACTTAAAAACTTTGATACATTACTCCTGCTTGGGCTCCTCAGCAACGTAGTGCAGGTACGCACCGAGCAGCTTGATACCCTCGATATAGTTGCGCTTGTCCAGCTTCTCGTTGATGGAGTGGGCACCATCAGTGGAGCTGCCCATGGGCAAGAGCAGAACGTTCTTGCCGGTGGCCTGCTCAAAAGTAAGAGTGACGGGAATGCTATATTGATCATGTCAGTAAGTTTAAACAAGAGGAGCTGCGGAATTTCAAAACCACGCAAACAAGCCTAAGAGTAAAACTTACCTTCCACCCTCACGGGTAAAGTCAGGGGCAGTGCCCCATACCCTCTCGACGGCCTTGGCGGCGGCGCTAAAGTTCCAGTGCTTAGGGCTGGCCACCCACCACTTTCCGCAGTGCTGGGCGTACACCTTGAGCGTGTTCTTGCTGTTCAGCTTGGCGAACTGCTCGTTGACGTACTTGTAAACAAACTCGTTGGTCCGGTCGATCTCCATGTTGGGGACGGTGCGGATCGAGAACTTGCCGATGACCTTGGCCGGGATCACGGTCTTGGCACCGGGGGCGGAGAAGGCACCCTCGATACCGTGCAGCGACAGCGAAGGGTACCTCCAGCGGCGCATGAGGGTCTTCTTCTTGTCGTCAAAGATGGTGGTCTGGGAGCCCAGAGACTCGTACAGAGTCTCCATGGTGAACGAGATGTTGTCGTACAGCGACTCCTCTTCCGAGGTGACCGGAGCAACCTGCTCCATGACGCCAGGGATCTGGATGTTGCCGTCGGTGTCGACCAGGGATCCCATCACACGGACGAGGTCCGTCATGGGCTCCTGTGCAGTACCGCCAAACACGCCAGAGTGAAGGTCAGCTCCAGGTCCGCTGACCTCGATGCTGTAGTAGTTCACGCCACGGAGACCGTAGGTCAGGCAGGGCTTTTCGGTGCCGAGCCAGTAGTTGTCCGATATGCAGACGGCCTCGGCGTCCTTGAAGAACTTGGGTGCCTCGGCAATGATCAGGTCATCAAGACCCTCGGAGCCGTACTCCTCCATACCCTCGAAGCACATGAGCAGGTTCACGGGGAAGTCGACACCGGCCTTCTGGTGCGCCTCAATGGCGTTGAGCCAGCCGAGGACGGGACCCTTGTCGTCCGTGCTACCACGGCCAAACATGCGGCCGTCCTCCCCGACGGTCAGGTCAAAAGGCTCGGTGGCCCAGCCGTCCGACAGCTCGGCAGGCTGGACGTCGTAGTGGCCGTAGACGAGGATGGTACGCTTGTTGGGGTCGTTGCCGTAGCGGCCGAGGACTACAGGGGGGAGGTCTAGGGAGGGGTTGTCGGGCTGCTTGCCGAGCTCGCGGGTCTCGACGTGGGCGCCGAGCTTCTTGAGCTCATCGACGAGGAAGTGGGCCATCCGCACGACATCGGGACGACGGGCGGCATCGGAGGAGACGGAGGGGATAGCGACGGCGGCACGGAGGCGCTCGATGAAGTGGTCCGACAGGGTGTCGACCTGGGAGAAGAACGAGTCAAGCTGCGGCGCCATCTTGCGAGCTTGGTGTTTGCGGATGTTGTCTGTGAGGTAGCTTCGACGTTGAGGTTGTAGAGAGCAGAGGTGATGATGCAATTGCTGTGTTGATGGCCGTGGTGTTACTTGTCTCGATCGGCTGCTCGAGAGGGGAGAGGATGAACAGGTGAAAAGTCTGGCCGAGGTAGGTTTCCTTATTAATGGCTGCTGTAGATAACAAGACCGTACCAGACGGCCCTGTAGAGCAGGTGTGCGGGGCATTACGGGCAGCTTGGGCACGCGGGCGGCATGCAGCGGCTTTCGAAGAGGGGCAGTTTGCAGGTAACGGCCCGTATGACACGCAGCAGGTTTGGTCTAATTTTCTACCGAGTCGAGACAAAAGTACCTCACCTCACTTTAGCTAGATAAAGTCACGTGGGTGGCAGTTTACTCAGCGACAAAGTAGATTGTTTCCGATTTTACTCGAACCACTTGACATTGTAGGTACTTGTGTCTGTTATTTTTTATTATTCTTTATTAAAATTTGTCGAGATTTTTCTTGACATACACTGGAATGATTGCACACTGAAGCTTTGGTCATTTAAAAATGGGTGCCCGTTGCGTTGCTATAGTACTGATTTCCTGTTTGAAATAGCACGACCAACAGGGAAATAAATATCCACCTTCCAAATATTACTTAAGTATATTCCATAATTGCGTACCTACTAATCAAACAAAATCAAATAACACTTCAGGTATCTTCACCCCCAGGGTATCTTACAGTGAAATTCCCGTACATGAGCAAATGCAGTCAATCAGCAAAGAACATGAAAACAAAACCCTGGTGCGCCACCATACCCTATCATCTTCTGGCTCGCGCAGCATCAAGCTCCATCCGCGTCCTGGACAGCCGAGCCGAGGCCTCCTCCTTTGCCCGCTTCCTGATGGCACTCGTATGAGGATCCCATGTACCTGAAAACAGCTCATCGCACTCATCCTCATCTTCAGAGTCGAACTCGGCCGAGTCGCGCGGTTGCTCGAGCCGATCCATGACCACGTCGTTGGCCGACGGGCCCAGGGGGCCGTCATCTGCGCCCCAGTCTCGAAACACCACCACGTGCGACGTCTCCAGAATGAATTTTCCAATCTTGTACCTTTGCGACGGCTCCCTGGCGTCGATATACTTCCAGCCGACCTTGATACCGCACCGCAGGCAGTTGATGTCGGCGACCACGTGTGCACCCGTCGACAAGCGGCGGGACTCAGCGCGCCCGATGCTGACGTTGACTAGGTTGGTGGATTGGGTATCGGTGGCCGGACAAGTTGGAGTCGCACGCGAGGATGGCGGCGCCACCAGGTAAGCCCGCCCGTGCCTCCCCGTAAAGCCCTTGGAAACGACCTGGGAGTTGAAGGCGAATTCGGTAGAGCAGTGCACGCAGCGGAGGGTGGCGGTCGCCGGCGGCGCGATTGACGACGTTGCTGATTCGACTGAAGAGCTGAGCGAGGGTGGGGAGGAGTCTACGTCGTCGTTCTCTGCGGCCGTCCGTCGTTGCCGGAAAGGGATGGTGATGGCTGGGAGTAGAAAAGACGGCCACAGTGACGAGGAAGGCCCAGGAAATGAGGACATTGCGAGTGGGGATTGGACTGTGTATCTTAGAGCGGGAGTGTGAATCCACGCCCAGCTGCAAACGGTCTTGTATGTTGTGTTGATGATCCTGAAGGAGAACCACAGCTTGAAGAAGACCAAGATCGCCAAAAAGAGCATGGAGCAGTAGATGGTGTTGGCGCCGGTCTAGACTCGATCAAGAGACCGTCTCGAGCCAAATCAGAGGGCTCGATTTGAAATCAACAAAAACGAAATAAAAATAAAATAAACACGAACAGGTTAGCTATGAATAGATTGAATATTTCTTTTTGCGCACATAAAATCTCCTAGAGTGCATTCCTGTGAATTCCACGAATAACATCAAGAAAGAGCATTGACGATCGAATGATTTCCCTTGAGCGATCGCGGGGGGATCTAGAAGTGCATCAGATGTTGGTATGGTATCATGACCAGATCCGGCCCAAACTAGGCTAGACCGGACGCCTACCTACATGAATGGTCTAGTGTAGGTCGATCAGCTCAGCTTCTGTGGTTGGTAGGTAGGTAGGTAGGTATGCAGCTGCACCAAGTACTTGCCTTACTTTACAGTACAGTGCCTCTCCATCCATCCATCAGACCACATCAGATCGGGCAGCGTCCGACATCAAGGGTTGGGTTCGCATGCCGAAGACTGTCGGGGGGTTATCTCAGGTATGGCAGTTGAGTTGTTAGGATGCATGCTACTCAAATGGCATCAAATCAAGTCTGGGGGATAATGCAAGTACTGTAGCGGTGGGGCCCAAGCTGTCACGAGGCTGCTTCGTGTGGGGTAAAACCCAAATGCAGGCAGATCTTCCAGTTTGTACTACGGATTGTGTGGTACGAAACAAATAGAAACTCTGACGCGGAGAACAAAAAAACAAACCTACTACACCACCGAAGCAAGGTGCATCTTGTTGCTTCGGTCCGGTCGGAGAACAATCAGTCTTTCACAAGCAAACATTACTTATTGGCGGTTATACAAATCAATCAGGAAACCCCCAACAAAGACCAAGGAAGGCATTTTACTTTGTCAGTAACTCACATCTCCGCATATTAACAGGATTTCCCAGTCATTCTTTGCTAAGCGAAACTCTGCAATCGGATCACACGCAGTCATCCCTTGAGCAGCTTTACGTAACCCATCAAAAAGGGACTCAGCAGGCTGTGACTGTCTGTTGAATTGAACACAAATATTGCCAAGACGTGGCAGGAAGCTGGGCCAAGAGACTGTCGCCAACAGACTGTAGCGTTTCGACGAAGCAGACCTAGGTTATTGAGTAGTAGAGAAAGCAAAGGGAATACTAGTTCTAGAATAGGTCTAAAATGCACGCCAGCGTCGGCAATGAATGCCGGTAAAGGTATCAGCACTAGACTGGGTTTCAATGCGGCACCAACGGACCGGACATTTCAAAGTCGCAAAGTCAGGTTTCGCTGGTGAACCTCCACTACCACTTTGTAACTACCGTACGGCAAGGTAAGCTTCAAGGCTTCCTCTACCAACGTGTAGAATCAAAAAGAAAAAGAGAGAAAAAGAAAACCAGCCCAGTCAAACAAAGTTGGGCACCACCCACACAGTCCCCCAATGCAAGAGGCTCGACTGTTTCGTCGGGCTCTTTGGGACGAGCCAAGGCAAAAAGCCGTGGCTCCTAGCGTCCGCCACGTGCAGTGGTTCGTTCGCTGGAGAAGGAGAGGAACCCGCAAACCCGATAATAGTAGACTCCTCCCAAAGGAAGACGCTGCAACCCATTTTTGCTCGAGGCAAGCCCCACCGTGCGCTAAAGTCGGTGCCCACTGGGAAAACGCAGTGGCCACATGCCTATTAAAACTCTTTGGCTTTTCCCCCTCTGGCAACCAAAACGGTTTTGTCTCAAATAAAAAGGTGCCTTTCTCCATTCCTCACACGCCCCGATCCCAAGGACGCTTACTAAATTCGTCAAAACTCAACGACGCAGCCACGCTCGAACTACAAGCCATTTCCGAACATTGATCTACCGCGCAACCGACCTTCCAATCAATTCAATTACCAATAACAAAAACGTCAAGGCGACCAAAAACAACTTCAATCTTTCCACCCCCGACGCCGACCGACTACGGTTCAATCTTGACCGCCTCAATACAATCACTTGATCCCTCAAGGTGGCATACTACTGCAGCAATGGCGACAATGAAACAGGAAACGAATTACTGTAATAGTAGTTACGGCGAGGTGGCCGCTGCCCGTCAGGCGAATGTACTTGCCAGCTGCTACCTCGTCGACAATGCCACTGCGTCCCTCAAGGGACTTCACTACTGCACTACCAGCGTTACCGGTACGCAGTCCAAGCTCCCATTCCAGCCCTACCCCTCCTGTTCGTTTTGATTTTTTGGAGAAAGCAATTCATCTAACTCGACGCCATCGTCTTGCTGGCTTTCCTTGCCACAGGGGCAGAGTGGTATTCCTGAGGTCCCTTCCTCAGGACTACCATCGCCACCGACAAGTCCCCCCCTCGCCGCCATCACGTCCGACAATAAGCTCGCTGTGACTCCCAAGTCCAAGCAGCGACGCGCACAGTCGACGTCGACCAACAACGCCGGGCCCGGTGGCCTCGGCTCACCCCATCTCAGGCGAGGGGGGGCAACATCGCGCATCAGGGAAGAATGTGAGAGGTTCTTCTGCGAGACCATGTGGTCCTTGTTCCGGGATGAGCGGAACTCGGCGCCGCGTGGCTCCGGCCTGACGGGTGTCCATCAACAACAAGAACGACAAGTACAACTAGAACAACAGTGCTATCAGCTGGGCGGCGGCGGACGAGAGTCCAATGGTCAGCTGTGCACTCCTCCGGACGAATATCCCTTCCCGGACCGGTTCATGACCGCCAGCGACGGACGAAATCCCCCCGGTCGCGTCACGGCCTGGCTGGAGCTTTGGGATTACGTCGGCGGTACTGGTTTCCGGGGCTTCTTGGCGGAGGATGACGAGGGCGAGAAATCGGCCTTTATCTTCTTTGACCCCGGAGTTATGGGAAGGGATTTAAAATCAGCGTAAGTTGCTATTTTGCCTGTTGCAAGATTCTTCTTGGTCCTTTATCACAACCTACCCGAGCTATCCGATTAACTTGATTATAGGTTGGTTGCTGCCATCGAACTAGCCGACGGGCCGCTGGAATGCTCCCACCTCGTCGTCGCTATCGACCGATCAATACCTGAGAGGGATACCAGATCGCTCATGAAGGGCCTGCAATGGGCTGGCTTCTCACTCGCCAGCCTGGACCAGTGGGCCGGCGGCTCGCTGGACGTTACGAGCTCAAGGTGGCTCTTTATGGACTACGAGGTGTAACGGGCGGGAATTCATCTTTTTTTGACAACGGTGACGCCATCATTTCTCCTTTTGTCGATCGTTTTTGGAAGGCATTGCTTTTTTTCTTGTTCTAAGAGCTTGAGAAAAACAAGCCAGGGAAGGCTGTCTTTTTGCGTGATATACTTTTTTCTTCTGTTTCCTCTCTTCACATCATCAGCCTTATCGAGGTTCTCATCCATCAAGTCTCCTGTTGTGCTATTCTGCTGTCACAAGGTGTACTATTTTCCGCTGTACTACAAAGACGGTTTTTTGTCTATTTTTTACGGGCGGGCACGGTTACACTTGAAAATACACAAAACAAAGCTGGAGGCCTTCTTCTTGCTGATGATTAAATGATTGGACAGTTTCAGTGCTTTTTTTGGGTGTGGACACTAGGGTATCTGAAAAATACTGCACATGGTACTACTCGTTTAATTTTGCATCTTATCATTCTCGCGTGATCTCGCCATGATGTGGCTCGCATTGCACAGCGTTAGCATCCAATATGTGTCTAGTTTCAAACTATAAACAATCAGGGGTTTCAATATGTTTAATTCAGTGAAACACCCATGCCGTACCAAATACATATCCAAACTCACAACTCCCCTACGAATTGTCTCACCAGCAATCCCTTGGCCGCCAGGTGATCCTTGACCTGCGTGACGGTGTACTCTCCACGGTGGAAGATGCCGGCCCCCAGCGCGGCGTCGGTTGTGGTCTTTTCGAAAACCTCCTCAAAGTGGCCCGGGTTGCCGGCTCCGCTGCTGGCGATGACGGGGATCCTGACTGCGGCCTTGACCTGCGCGATGAGCTCCAGGTCAAACCCGCTGTTGGTGCCGTCCTTGTCGATGCAGTTGAGCAGGATCTCGCCGGCGCCCATGGCCTCAACGGCCTGCGTCAGCTCTACCACGTCCACGTCGCGCGTCTCGCGCCCGCCCTTGGCCGTGCACGCGTACCAGCAGTATCCCTCACCGTTGGGACCGGGAAATGCGGTAGGGATGGTGGCGTGGCGCGTGGCTTCGGGAGAAGCAACGTAGACGCGCTTCGGGTCGACTGACACCACGACGGCCTGGTTGCCGTACGCGCGGCTGATCTGCTCGATTGCAGTGGAGCCGGAAAGGGCCTTGCCGGCGGCGTAGTACTCCTCGGCGGCGGTCACAGCGTCGGATCCGATGCTGACCTTGTCGGCGCCGCTGCGGAAGTACATGCTCGCGACGTCGAGGGCGGACACCTTGGTCCCGTCGACGTCGACCGTGTCGCGGATGCCGCCGCCGACGGTCAGGGGTACAAATACCGTCTCGGAGGTGAGGCGGAGGACCTCGAGCATGGGCAGGTCGGCCAGGGGGCAGTCGCGGAAGGAGGTAATGTTGAGGAAGGTGACCTCGTCGGCGCCCTGCTCGTAGTATTTCTTGGCCAGGTCAACGGGCTTGCCGAGGTTTCGGACGCCCCGGTCGGATGACTTCTCGCGGACGTCGTACTGGTCGCCCTTGGTCACGACGAGGTCGCCGGCATCGTTGGTGCGCACGTCCAGGCATGCAATCACGCGGCGGGTCAGGCCTGCAGGTACGGGGTTTGGTGGTGCGACGACGGCTGATCCCCGCGAGGCAGCGCCGGAGGGGTCCAGGAAGGATCGGAGGACTCGCAGGCCGGCGACGCCACTCTTCTCGGGGTGAAACTGCGTGACCAGGACGTTGCCGCGAGCGACTGCACCCACGAAGGTCTCCTCGCCGTAAACTCCTGTTGCCACCGTCCATCCCTGCGCTTCGAGCTCGCCGGGGACATAGGGGTATTTATACGAATGGACGTAGTAGTACTTGGAGGAGGCGCGAAGGTCAAGGAGCGTTGATGGCTCGCTGCTGCTATTTGGCTTTGTGGTGGTAGTAATGGTAGCATCATTCCAGCCGATGTGAGGTACGGCCTTGGTGCTGTCGTTGAAGCGGTCCAGCGACCCGTTGATCAGGCCGAGGCCGGGACATGCTGGGTCTTCTGACGAGCCGGAGAAGATGGCTTGCATGCCGACGCAGATTCCCATGAAGGACTTGCCATCTGCAATGTGCTTCTGGATGGCTGGCAGGAAGCCAGCCTTGGAGAGTTGGGAGAGGCAGTGGCCAAAGTGGCCTACGCCTGGCAGGATCAATTTCTACTTGGAAGTGTCAATTTCAGGCGTTATAATTACGAATCAACATTTGTTGTACTTGGGGAAAAGACTTGATACGTACATCTGCCTTGGCGACCTCTTCTGGAGTCTTGACCCATTCCACTTCGAAGCCGACCTTCTCGATGGCGTTGACCAGGCTACGAACATTGCCGGCAACATAGTCCAGCAAGTATACTTTGGGCATTTTAATGGTGGTTTTTTTATACCCCGCTTTGTGTGGTTTTTCTTGCCTTGCTTTTGCTTCGTTATTCAGAGGGAAATGTTATTTTGACTAAATGAATAACATGTATCCCTCTTTTGAAAGGAGCGTGTGTGAATCACCTGCAGCTAGTATATAAATAAACGACTGTGGCCTGAGTGAGTCAGGATGCAGCAGCAGAAAGAGAGAAAAAAAAGTCGTCGATTTGGTATGGATCTCTTCCTGTAGCTTGACGTTATGCACCGTGGGGTGAGCCGCCGATAAAGCACTTGTAAGTGTTGAAATTGAGCGATAAGCTCTTCAAGGTCGCAGATGCAGTGCAGCACCATCCCTGTTGGATCCACCGCAGGGATTGTTGATTTCTGTGGAGTCGATTGAGTGGGGTACAAACATGGAAATATCGCGGCAAAACCACCTGCAGCTGCTTCGTAAAGTTCTTCATACTTACAAGCCCAAGGTACGAACGAGCTCGACAATTGAACTTTCTCGCTACGCAAAGATGCTAATACAGCCAAATCTGGCTCAACAGCCTCTTCCGCCATGAGGTATCTTGAACCAAAAGTCAAGTACTGGTCAGGTTTTGATCAATTGCTACTGCGCAAACTTTTATAGCCTCAAAGACCCTGTAATGATGGCCGATTCCGGGTCGCGCCCTCTGTCAGTTGGGCGAGGTCTGGCTGACGCTGGAGCCGAGTTCATGGGTCCCAAGATCGAGACGACTGTACCTCGATCGGGCGATTTCGATGACGATTCGGATTGGGAGTATGAGTACTCTACCACCGAAACAGAGGTCAGTCCTAATATGTCAACCTTGCTTTGCTGTCGCAACTCAAAAAAACTAAAAAAGAAACTCACAATTTCTTGCTACCCATGTCCAGACATACTACCTGACGGTCGACCTATCCACACCCGATTTCACTGCGCGCAACGATGATCAAATCATCCACAACACCAGGGGCGGGTACCGGACCTGGTTCAATCCATTGTCGGAGAAGCCCGACATCAGTGCCATGTTTGGCGAGGGTGGTGAAAACGAAGGACAGGTCGCAAAGAACCCTGTAGAAGCTAGTGCCAATCCCAGGGCCAGCAACAGTCAGGCTCGGGGTAATGATGAGGACGAAGACGATAATAGTGAGGATGATGATGACGACGACGACGATGAAGCAGACGAAGGGCGCAGGGACAATGCAGATCCCCAGCAGTCCGGGGCAACAGGTGCGAGCAGCGATGGAGAACCCGGGAAAGGAAGCGGCGTAGGGATATCGCGCCCTGTCAAACGAAAAAAGAAGAGCAAGAAGGAGGACAAGCCTCTACAGATACAAATCATGGACCTGCACTCTGAGCAACCAATCATCTCACACAAGGGCATGGTGTTTAAGGGTTGCTGGTCGAGAAACATTGGGACAGAGCTCGTCTTCACAACACCACTGGAGGATGAAGGCATCACCACCGTAGACTCGGACCATTCTCGCGCCGTAGATCATGACCAAGAAAATCTGGCGCCCGAGTTCCGCGAGACACGGACGGGCTCCGACACCGCCTCGCTGCCGGGCCACAAGTCTTCAGACAAAGCCCTGCCTTACCTGGCAGCAGTCCCAGGGGCCACCCTCCTGGCGGCATCCTCAACCCGGCTGCAGTGCCAGCCCATATCCATCCAGAACCGGACCCTCCCGGAGCAGCGCAGCGAGGCGCACCGGCTCGCCCGCTCGGCCAACAACTTCGTCATCCACATCACCGACGACCTGACGGGGTCCCGCAAGCCCCAGGGTCGGTTCCTGGAGCAGCTCATGGCCATCAAGCGGAAGCGTGGAGAGACGGACGAGGTCACGGTCGTAACAGCAGAGAACCCAGACGACGCCGTCGACGACGACTCGGAGGAGGATTTTGAGCGCGAGAAGAAGGAGCGCAAGAAGCTGGACGGGCAGGCGCGGCTGATGAGGAGGAAGATGGACCCTCAGACAAAAGGTCCTGGTCGCGGCGTCGGGTACAAGCCTAGGATCAGGAGGAACAAGGCCGGCGCGAGGAGGCGGAAGGAGGAGGCAGCTGCTCTGTCTTCTGGTGGACCATCTACTCCGACGCCGGTCTCTTGGCCTCAGGGGTATGAGCAGTCGACCATGACGGGTGACCCAGGACCATCACAAACACTTCCTGGTTAATATATGGATTATTCAAATCAGAATCTACACGGATCGGACAGCTGACATTATCTATGACATACGGGCTATTTCCCCACCCCAGCCTGACTATTTGTAACATATACCTTGCATGCCACGATACCCACATCACATCACATTACAACTGGAGTTAGGTTAGGTTAGGTTTTGGTAGAACACTTAAACAGTCATAATATGATTGACGATCGTTAATGGGTATCACAACCACATATTCTGCAACAGCCAGTTATTTTCCATACTCCGCATAGTGAATGCCAAGGCAAAGAAAACATGCAACGTTCTCTTTATTTTTTATCTTGCCCACAAACTCCCCAACGCCGCCCGGTCCAACCAATAAAATGCCAACCCAGCATGAAGAAAAGAAAAGAAAAAGCCAAACAAGGACGCTCATGCAAAATGAATGCCTTCGGCGTTGAACGCAGCCAACAACCTCAAAAAGTCGTTCTGGTCGCACTTGTTGGCACGCTGTTCGGCCAGGTCCGTGTCCTTGAGGACCTTTTCAATCTTGCTCCTGACCAGCTCCCCAACCTTTGTCTTTTTCCTCTTGCTCGGCGTCTTGGCCACGGGGGCCGGGGCCTTTTCCTTGAAGAACTCGGGGACGTCGTCGTCGTCATCACCGCCGTCGCCACCGTCCTCGTCGACGTCCATGATGCCGCCCCACTCCCCGTCGTCGGCATCCATCTCGACGTCGCCGTCGGTCGCCTCGACGACACTCTCGTCGATAGGTATGTCGTTCATGGTGCACCAGACCTTGTAGTTGCGCTCGGCCATGGCGAGGACCTCCTTGACGCCGAGGAAGGAGGCGTGCAGCGTCTTGTTCTTGCGGTTGAAGCACACGCGCAGCATGCCGTCCCACTCCTCCCAGGAAACGTTTGGCCGCTCGCGCCCGAGCTTGGGCTCGATGCGCACCACTGAGGATTCGACCTGCGGTGGCGGTTTGAAGTTGGCCTTGCCGACCTTCATGATGTGTGTGACTTTGGAAAAGAGCTGGACGTTGACGGACTGTTTTCAAGAGAGACCAGGCGAGAAAGTCAGCAAAACAAGACAGAACATTGTAGGGATGTAGGGCTTTTGCTGGGGGTATGGTTTGTGACAATTTGACATGCAAACAAAAACAAAACAAAAGCATGCGAAATAAAAAAGGAAACAGAAAAACCCACCAATCGCGAATAGAGCGCCTCCCCAGGCCTGGCCGTCAACCTGGACGAAAACTCCCTCTGGAACATGAGCACCATGCACCTGGGCGGGTTCGGCAGGGCCAGCATCTTGAACACTAGCGGACTGGAGATCTGGTAAGGGGTGTTGCTGATGAGGACGTCAAACGGCGGCAGATCCGCCTTGATGACGTCTCCTAGTATGACCTCGAGCTTCCTCTGCTCCGGCTTGCCCTGCACGCGCTTTGTCAGCTCGGCGCCCATGCGCGGGTCGAGCTCGACGGCGATCAGCTTCTGCGCGCGCTCGAGGATCTTGACCGACAGGTTGCCGGTTCCCGGTCCGACCTCGAGCACCGTGTCCGTCGGCCGCAGGTACGCCTTCTTGACGATCTCCTCGGCTATGCCCGGGTTCTTGAGGATGTGTTGGCCGTAGTCCTTCTTGAACCGGAACACGTTGTTCTTGGTGGGTGCCGCCGCCGCCGCCGCGTTGTTGCCGCCTTTTCGGTCGTAGGGTGAGCTGGACGCGGAGCCCGCCCGTCGGGGCGTCTTGACTTTGCCCATTGTGGGCTGTGTGGTTCGGGGAGACGCAGGCGACGAGGGTGATTGGCGTGGGAAATATGTTCCGGATATACAAGAACACAAGCTTTTGGAGCTTGGAGGCACCTGGTTTCCTCGGAAAGGTACCTTGGGTAAAGGTAGTTGAGCCGCCGAGGAATGCTCATGAACTTCTGCCGGCGAGAAAAAGTTTTGGCGGTGTCGCGCGGCACCATTCACTTAGCAAGCTTGACCCCGCAGTTGACAAAGCGTGCAGTGCAGGCATTAAATTCACAACGCGCCAAGGAGCAAAACTCCCTAAGTCAAGTCCCCCAAACGTCATTCATTAACCCTAACCTGAATTATGTACTGTAGAATTAAAAAAAAAAAAAAAAAAAAAGAAAAGAAGAAAACGCCGCCTTGGATGCCAGCTAATACCTGATCTAGGTATACGTACGATGAAGTGCTACGCTAATAATAATTAATGCAGTAAGGTTTGAGATAGGATGAAGCAATCAGAAAGGTCTTCTAACGAACTCGGCATACCACTAAGTTTTGGAGTTCATAGCTTCCTCGTAACTCGGTGGCGGCGCTTCGTATTCGGGCGCAGCACCTGTACTGCTGGCCTGGGCTGGAGGGTTGTGTATTGGAGGAGCCGCAGCAGCAGAGGAGGAAGCAGCAGCATTGTTTGTAGTAGCAGCACCATCCGCAGTAGGTCTAGACGCCGATGGCCTTCTTGGTGGCAGAGCTGGGGCGATCTCGGCCTGTCCTGTCGCCTCTGGAGCCACATGGGCTTGGACCTCGGGATTGACCCTGCCAGAGTAGACATCGATTTTGGAAAACGTGAGGGGCAGGAAGAGCGCCTGCGGTTGGACGTCCCGCGGTAGGGTCTCGCGCAGTCCCCAGCTGACGCCCAGCTTGAGCTCCAAACTAAAAGTCCTGCTGAGGTTGCACGTCGTAAAAGCCGGCGTCATGCCCGCCTGTCCGAGGCCGCTGGGAATAACATCGTTGAGGAACAGGGATGCCGGCAGCGTCATCTCCGACCCGACGGGGCCTTCGGGGTCGATTACCGGGACCTTGAGGTTTGACTTGGATACGATGACCCATCTCGACGTCTCGATGTTGTTGAGCTCGTTGCACCGGACCTTGGTTGTCCCGATGAGCTCGACGTGCAAACTTGTCAGAAACACATGCTCCCCCCTGCTGGGCGCGAGCTTCTTGCCCATCAGCCTCAACGGCAACGGTTTGCCCATCGTCAGTACGCTCGGGTACGGCAGCCTAGCCGACATTTCCACCGACGGCGCCAGGCCCCTCTGCAGCTGCCCATTGGCGCCGCTCGGGCCCAGCGAGTTGGGTGTCGCATTCCCCGCATTGTTGCTGCCTCCGCCCTCGTCCGCGGAACCCTTTGTGAAGAAAGGGTTGTTTGATGACTTCTCGTCCTTCTTCCCGCCGAACCCGGACCCGAAGAAGCTCTTCTTCTTCTTGTCCCCGGCCTCGTTGGCAGCCGACGCGCTGGCGGGCGACCTCGGGCGGAACGCAAACGGCCTCCTGGCGTACGCCTCCTGGCCCGTCGGCGGCAGCCGGGGCGGCTCGAGCGGCATGAGGCGAAAGTCGATCTTGTAGCGCCAGTTCTCCTTGAGCAGGCCCGGCCGCTGGATCGTGACCTTGACGTAGTACCCGACCTCTGCCTGGTGCGGCAGGCCCGTGAACGTCGGCGGCAGCTGCTTGTTGACGTGCGCGTACAGCAGCTGCCTGCTCCCGTCCATGACCCTGATGCCGCCTATGCCGAACAGGCCCGCGCTGTCCGTGAACCCTCCGGGGCCTCCGATGCCGCCGATCTGCGCCATGGCGCGTGGGTCGCCGCACATGTTGTTCATCGGTATCTTGAAGCGGAAGGGGAAGGAATGCGGGCCGGGGTTGAGCCACACGGGGCCCGCGCCATGGGCCGGCGCATCCGGTCCCGGAAACACCTGCTGCACCTTGTATAGCACCTTGTGATTCTCGTGCATGACCTGTCCGGGCGCCGAGATGCCGCCGGGTAGTCTGCCGGGGCGCGCACCGCGGGCGCCGGGGTAGACGCTGCCCGGATAGCTCGGATCCACGGTCGGGACGGCCAGGGCGGTGCGCGATTCGCCCTCGAGTTTGACCACCACGGCGCCGACCTGTTCTGCGCGGTTGAGGTTTAGAACGACCCGCCCGGAGATGGTGTCCAGATTGGAGTAGTACTCGGGCGGGCCATCGTCCAGGACAATGCGGATTGACATTTTTTATTCCTTGTTACTTTTTTTCCTGCCCGACAAGCAGGGTCCCCCAAATAGAACAAAAGTCCGTATAAGCTCCCCCTCTGGAGCGCTTATCGGAACACTGGGGCCTTTTCGGGTGCACAACGCCCAAGTTGAACGTGGTGGGCCTTGAACCCAGCACATGGAAGTGCCAAAACGTTGCCGCGGGCTGGCTGCAGCTGCCTAATGTATGTGGTGACGCGTTCGGAATTTGCCCCCCGATTCCAACGTGTTGAACGAAAAGAGGCGCCGCAAAGTCTGGGTTATTTGTTTGTTCGATGCACGTGAATTCGATACCAGTCAGAGCTAAGCAAAAAAAAAGTATCATTAACTGATTGATGATGTCGTCAATTGCCCACTGTTCGGCTTTGGTGGGGTAAGTGCGGTTAACGTCTATTGGGCGTCAAGAGCGAAAAAAAAGAAAAGAAAAGCCAAAAAAGCCAGGCGGTTCCAGAACTTGCTTTTGCTCATCGAAATTATCGAAAATGGGCGAGCCAATTGGGGGGCTGGGCGGCGCGCTGGGTTGGGTTAGGTATTGACATCCAGCAGGTCAAAGTACCCAAGACTGCTCAGATTTTGCTTCCATGGATATGTTGCTTGCCAGTCTTAGCGCCCATCGTAGATTCCCGAGCCTCAGATTCTGGAATGGAAGTGGGTGTTTGTGTTTTTCTTTGGCATGAGAAAACAAAGTCCTAGATACAAGGTAACCGATTGCAATCAAACAACACGTATCAAGGTTGTGCAGGGATTAAATCACCATAATAGATTGTGACAAGGAAAAGAGGCCGCCAGCAACAGTAACTCTGGCCATCATGAGTGCGTACGCATGCGTGCGTAATGTCCGCCTTGCTCAGCCTCAACCTCCATACTTCGCTTGCTCGGTGTGAGGGTGGCCCCAGTCCGCAGTTGGGGATGCTGCTGCCCAACCAGACGAGCTCAATTTGCCACGCGATAGGTGCATTGAATTAGGTACAACACATGCTTTGATCAATTAAAAGGCTGAGAGGCTCCTATTTTGGTTCGATCGATAATCGGGAACCCAACGGCCTCGATCCCTGCTTCCTTCCTTGGAGGTGTGCTGAACATGTCAGGCTATGTGGGGGTCGCAATTCACGCTTTCCGAGCTTTCTGCGCTGTGCATCCGAACCTTGCCTACTTAATACCTACTTGAGGTAGCTAGCCACCCGGTATATAGCATTCAAGTGGTATTAAATGCTTTGGAGCATACTGCTGGTAGGTTATCTAGAAATACAATAGAAAATAAACCGAATAAGCTCAGTGCAAAGAATTGACGAATACGTGTAATATTACCGGATGATCACGTGGGATTTGTAATAGCATTTGGGTTACTCTCCAAGTATCTCCCGTAAGGTACCCCTTAATAGCAGCAACCAAAAACAAATCTGTGCTCGAAATTCCCGCCGTTTAAATTCCTGAATATGTCCCTAGGTCCCTGTCTTGCCAGGAAAAGCTCCCAGTCGAAAATGTAAGTGCTCTTAATACTCTTGGTACTCTTAAAATCCCTTCCCCAAAGGGAAACCAAATCAAACACCAACGTGATTAAAATTAGACTGATAATTCAAATGTCACACCACGGTACTGTGGAAATTGTAAGGCCCAAAAGTATCGGGTATTTGGTACCAAGAAAGCTAAAAAAGAGCAAGAAAGAAAATAAAAAGAAAATACCGCCAAATGCTCCAAACTCCTGATAATGCAAATCTCGGGTATCAAAGTCGCCAAATATTGTATTCATCGTCAGTCATAAGGGTGTTTCTTTTTCGACAAGGCTCCTAATCTTCATCAAGAAGATCTACTATTTCGGGAGGCGACCTGCGCGACCCATGAGACACCAAAGGTGGTCTGTTGGCATTCGAGCCTGGTACGTTCGTTGTCCCAGCCCCCGTGATATTAGTTGCTCCGCGCCTGCTGTCGAGCTCTATTTCATCTTCGTCCTCGTCGTCGTCTTCGTCTTCCTTTATTGGCTTCCAAGAGTTATCCTGGAGTACAGCCAAGGTCTTGGTGTTCCGAAGGTTACCCTCGGATTCAAGTTTACGGCGCACCTCTACCAGGAACCCGTCGATACGCAACCTCTGGGGCCTGGCGTCTCCGTTGCAGATGGGACATTTCCAATGATCGACGATTGACAGCTTCGGACTGAAGCAGTCGCAAGGATGAGCAGCATTGGATTGGCACTGAGGACGGCAGGGAACTTGCGTGCGAGAATTCAGCCAGGTTTTGAGGTCAAAACACTGAATATGAAGACAATCCGCGCCGCGTACTGGGGTTTCCCAGATTGTTGCCATGAAGGGACACGTCAAATCGACCATATATTCTCCCCTGACCTCCATCTGGACGTCCTCGTCATGCTCGGTGCGGGTCCATCCTGCCTTGCGCTGTATGTCTTCAAGCGTAGCTTTAGGATCAAGGACTTGATTCGCATAAATGTCAGCTATTATTCTAGAGAAACTGCGTGTCTCTATCCACTCCACGGCCAAAAAATGTCGATACCCAGGGTCGCTATGTCGGTGATCAACGCTAACAGTGAGCTTGTTTAGCCCTTGTGAAACCATGTCTGTAATCTCAGCTGGGAGATCTTTGGAGTTTTGAGGTGCTCGTCTCGGTTTCACGCCCTTCCTCGTTCTTCCCTCGTCGGCAAAGAGGGAAATAAAGATATGTCGAGGCCATGACGTCGCCAAAGTAACCCAGTCTGGCTCAGTCGGCGTGCCCGCCGACTCTTTGATGCGGCAGCAACGCAGACGCAAGCGAACTGAGCCCTCGAAATGCTCCGCCACCGGGAGTTGGGGAGTGTCAGTGAAATGCATGTGGCTTTCAGAAAGCAAAGTAATATCGTCAACATCAAAGCTGAATTCGTACGCCTTCTTTGATGGTGAAATGTCGGACGGCGGCACCGCGAAGTTCCTGATGAACTGAAAATACTTTTGCTCGTCTAAATTTTGCGACTTGGGAAGCGCTCGAACATGCCTGACAGGACTTCGCAAGTCCAACTGATGTACACCGAGACTGTAGGCCATCACGTCGTTGAGGGCTCTGGCGTAGTGTCGCGTGGGAATGACGGCTCCTCTTGGTGGGAAGAAGAGCACAGATTCTGCACTCTGGCTGTCGTGATGTCTAGCTTGTCGGTTCGGTTGTATCGTGCTGGGCTGAATCGGAAGAGAACTTAGAGGAGGCGTAGCAACACCAGACGTAACGGGACCCTGCAGCTGATGCTGTTGCAGATATTGCCACTGCGTGTTGGTGTGCTGTGGGTAGCCCGGAGTGACGCCGTTAAGGTGCTGAGCATACTGGTTACCTCGATTGTAGGGTTGGTCCACTCCTTCGTGCAGGTAATGCAATGCGCCGTTCACGGCTTGTTGTTCAAGTGGCAATGATTGTCCACGCACTTGATTCTGCAACGGTACACTGCCAGAGCCTGGGGTATATACTCGATTGGGTATGCCGGAAGGGTATATTGGGTTGTTTGCGCGCATAGCTGCATGATTTTCCTGTATCATGGTAGAGGGTAGTATAGGATGCTGCCCAGTTGGCGCAAGAGGTCCGTGACTGGCGAGCACAGGCAAATTTCTCGGTTGCGATACCGCTGTGGTCGACAAACGCCGATGGGTGGATGATGTAGCTTGTTGTACAAAGGCCAGAGACGATCGGGTTGCACCAGGTCCCGCAGGCACGGGCAAATTTGCCATTACCAGGTGAATATATTTCTCCACCAGCGCCTTATTCTCATCCTCAAACAGCGGCCAGTCGGAGGGCTTTCTGTGCTGCATGTGCAGCGTCAACCGCTGCATATATGCCAGGTTAGAAGCTTGCTGGTCCTGAGCGAACAAAGCCTCAATCTCTTTCACGTTCGGTCTATTGTCCATGACTTGCAAAATTCTCCTCGCACGCACGAAGATGAGAGATTGAAGTCCAGGTGAATCACAGCCCAATACGTAGATCAGTTCGTTGACAAGCGGCGGCCGCCTCCTCTGTATGAACAAGTTCGTCATGGCATCCCAGTTCAGAGCCAAACGAGTAAGGCATGGGCCTAGAGCTTCCTGGCTGATGGGTAGAAAATCCACCGGGAATTTGATGAAGAAGCTGAGCGCTGGTCCAGAGACAAATTGATTAGACGCCAGCAAGTCAGACACTGCTCTGAAGGCCCTACCAATAGTTTCCTTGTCGAATCCAGGCATAGCCCTATATACCACGGATGGATCGATGGACCATCTACAGTAAATCTGATGAATCTGCAGATAAACATAGTCGTTTGTATGACAAGCATGCTCCAGCAACCGCAGCCTTCGATCATCAATAACGTTTGGGTGCGTATTTTGAGGCTTCATGCGATCACGGTAATTTCTAAGAGACATTCCCCAAGTTGTGAATGGCATGCTGCCCCTGATAATTAGTACGAAAGTTTACAAAACTAGGCAGGCTAGGAATATGAACTTACTCAAGCCTCTGTCTTTTCGCATTGGAGGGTTCTGACTGTACTGAAACGTGTGCGGACTGGGGGGACTGAACCGGAGTATTATGCCCGAGAGTAGGTTGAAAGTGCAATGCGCTGGCACCTGAGGTTACCGGAATGCCAGGTCCGTTGGTAATGGGCCCGTTTTGATGATGTTGGAATTGTAAATCCGACAAGTTATAGATCGATGCAGTTGGTGAGGATTCATGAGAGACATGTAGCGTGTTGCTTTGTGGGACCCGCTGGGTGCGGCTGCTGTTGACAGATGCGGAGCTGGTGTCTGGGCCGCCGTTTGCTGGTATGTGACATGTGTATCCGGTGCCAATATTATTTAGAGGTCTCTCCATGGCCTGCGATATGGCCTGGGTATCGATTGATAGAACCGGCGCCTGTCGCGACGAATTAGGGCTCTCGGGCGGGTTCGTCGCAGAGGCCGGGCTAGGTTCGTCGCTTTGCGCGGGAGATGGAAGAGAGTTGAGGGAGGATCTAGTAACAGACAGCACGGCGTGTTAGCGAAACCTATGGTAGATCACATCTTCAAGAAGAGCATGTTGCGTCGCCACACGTCCGACCGTATGATCATTCAGATGGATATCCGAGTCGGAAAAGCGTCGGACAGCATGTCTCTGTAGGGTCAAGCTAGCTGAACTTCAACCTACGCATTAGGTAGCGTCAGAGATTGTAGAGGTCGGGGAAGCGAGTGCATCAAGGGCGCTGATGCGGATGCCGTGGTAGCCGCGAGAGGCGTTGTTGTCGGGTTCGACTGGCGGGAACGCTTCATACCAGCCCGGCGAGGGGTTGTGGAGTCGTCCGCGTTGTCGCGATCGGTGGCCATCCATGCTGGGCGTCGGCCTCCCAAGCGACTGTTCAGCGACTGATTAGCAGCTGCGACGTCGGCCGGCCCTTGAGGCTGCCGCGTCATGCTGAATGGGATACTCGGCGGGCTCGCACCACTGGTTGCTGCTGCTGCTGTTGTTGTTGTTATTGTTGTTGGGACGACGATCGTGAAACTTTGGCTTTATTTTTGTTGTTGTTTATTTTCTGCCTGGTGGTACCTAGCGGGACTGGTTTGCCGCAGCGGCTCTTTCGTCGCGCCGCCTCCACACCCCGGCAACGCTAAAATGAAGTGGGGGTGAAGAGTCGACGGTTGGGTGATGGAAAGGGCACAAGTACCACCAGGTAAGCAGAATTGCAGTTCAATCAGCACATTCCATACCTGTGGTTGTGTAGGTGTCGATTAATCAATCTACCATAGGTAGAGGGTAGAGTGGGTGAGACGTATTGGATGGTACGAAGTAAGGTGAACAGAAGAGGACCAAGATTTATGACAATTGTTTCGGCTCAAACGTTCGCGCGTTGGGCTGAAAAGCAACGTCGGTAGTAGATCATGTGGATCTGTCGCGAGCAAAGGGAACTCGAAAACGTCGCATAAACCAGTCTCCCTTGCCGGCAACAAAGGCAGGCAAGGCAGGACGAGGTAGCCAAACCCCAGACTGTGTCACCCAAAAACGGCCTTGAGAAATGATCCCTGTGTGTACTCCATTCCATTCCCGGTCTTGTATGACATTTGAGGAAGGCACGATTTCGTTTGCAGTTTTCTGGGAAAGTTCCACCTCTTTCTTCCACTGCGTGAAGTTGCAGAAAGAGATGCCTTCCTATTCCGTTTTCCCAGATTCAACCAGAGATCGGATAGGTACGGTACCTATCTACCTACCTAGGTACCTGGAAGGGGTTTCTGGAGGCGATTTACGAGCCTTCTTGGTTCAGGCGGACTTTTCCAACTTTAAATCTCTCGTTATTAATACTTCACGTCCGAAGTGCAAATGTACATACCGAGTAACTAAGAAGTTGTCTAAGGTACTGAGGTACTCAGGGGACCTACGAATCAGTAATACCCATCGCTGTTAACGTCCTCCCTACGTCGCCGCTCACAATACAGGACTGGCAGTATATAGTAAGCCTTCCTGACCTTGCCCAAGTACCTCCGCCTCCACTGCTTTGAAGGCCTGTACGTATCGCAGCATCGCATTCACTCCACTTGAGCAAACAACACCCGGCTTTCCGGATACCGACAGCTTACCCGAGTGGAGACAAGGGTCCAAAAAGCTCGTAATTACGCCAAAGCTGCACAGTTATCCCTTACTTAGGTACGGGAAGGTATCTTTAAAACTCTGGATACAGTCCCATTATGGAAAGTTTTTGCTTTCTTCCCTCAACACTGTTGTTCTCTTGCATTGAGGGGTAAAAACCAGTCCCAGTCAACCTTGGCTTAATTTATAATTGAAAAATACCAATTTCGCCCACGTAATATTTGTCACATTCGGATGATTAACTGTGTGATTGCGACGAACACGGCGGTAAGTATGATATCCCTGACTGAATAAAAATAAAAATCATAAAGTATCCCCACATGTAGCCTAACGGTGCAAGCGGTGCAAACAGCATACGGGAGCCGTTGTTCTCCAGGCTTGCTGGCTGTAATGTGGCTGCATTCAGCACACATCAGCGGTTCATCACGCGCCAGAAGCCGGTGTGGACACTGAGAAGCAATCCTAACCGTGGCCAAAAAAACTAAAGACCCAAAAGAGCAAGCAGGAAGCAACAAACAGATTCGGAAGAGAAAAGGCTAAAATCAAGTCATTTTCTGCTTCAACCAAGAACCAACAAGTCTTGGCTGTGGGTTGTCTTAATTATGTGCCAACATCACTTATGAAAACTAGGGTCTAACTTGGTTATAACCAAGACCGTGACTAATCAACAGGTTGCTAAAAAGCAACCAGTTCGGACTAACTTTCCGGGTAGCGTTTATGTCCAAATAAAGTGCTGACCTAAAATCTCTCTCACTCAAAACAGCGCTGCACAATGGTGCCTTTCGCGAAGGATCGCCATGGAATTGAGTTTTCCCCGCAATGATAGCCTCGTAGACGGTTAAAAGGAATAGCTTCTAAACCGGCATCTCTGGGAGCGACGAATCCGTTATCTTATGTTTAGACTGATGAACTTTGTTCAAGGCTGTTTAATCGCGCAGGGTATCTGTCCCTATATAGTGGTTCCTTGAGACACTGGTGCGAATAATGACAAGTTCAGAGTCAAGGAGAAGGAGAAGAGGGACTGACAAAAAGGAGAGAAAAAAAAAGCACGTAGAAGACTCCAGAATGACGAAATTGTAATTCGATGATCTGGCGATACCATGGTTGTGTTTTTGGAGGGCGCGGATTTTATTTCGGAATGGGATCAAAGAATGGAAAGAATTCCGCGCAAACTGACTCGATGCCTGCGCTCTATGTTCAACGCCACGTCCAACCTTGACGCAGCCTGGGTCTGTTCGCCCAGCTTCTGCTGACAGCATGGTTCCAACCATTTTTGGCGCACAGGCACAAACCAGTCGTTAGACCTCACGAAAAAAAAAGAGAAGAAAAAAGTGTATACTTGACATCAAAAGACCAGATGGTGGAACCAAAAGCTTCAGTGCTCAGTACCCGGAGCTTTCGGGAGCTTTTCTACGTGTCTGTAGTACGAAGTGGGAAAACCCGCGCCTCATCTACATCCGTAATCGCGAAAGCACATGTTTCTTTTATTTCTTTTCTTTTTTCTTAATGTCTTTGTTCACCTTTTAGTTCTAGCCTTCTGCAAGATCGAGATTGATGCGGCGGTGTCAAATCCTTCCCTGCTGGGGTTCCCACGTGAACCCGGGAATAGGGACCCACAATTACTGTGGGTTTCTTGGTGCTTCCAACTGCTTCCCGAGTTCTGACGTTATCCAGAAGAAAAGTCGCCCTGCCCTGCGGAGTGGGTAAGTATGAAGTATCTACCACTGTAGTATTCCATGATGGCTTGACTCTCGGGAATCTCCGTCGCCTCTTCTCTTTCCAAATCGAGTCACGGATTAACTAAATCCTTGGTCTAACGAATCTACGGCGGAAAACAATGCTTGAATTGCTACATCATATTTTTTTTTCTCTGCCCCGATAGCTGTGGATTATCTCCAGAGCCCCGACTCCGCTCCGTTGGAGGATTTGTAAACCTACCTATCGGCCATGCCCAAAAAAGATCCCTCGGTAGTATAGCAAGCCCATGATTGCGGGTCTAGCAACATGACGTCGGCATTTTTTGCATGCAGCAGCACAGTATCTGACCCCCTCTTTTCACTTTGGCTCGGGCGTTCTTTCATCCCATTACAAATGCTGTCGAGCACACGGGTCGGACGATGGGGTATATAATGACCGCTTGGCCACCCGTAAGAGGGCTGCTGATGGATAGATTCAAAGTATCATTCCTTGGGATATTCAATCAAGTCTCGAAAGACACCGACCAGACAACATCAACCAAACAAAACCAACCAGACATCATAATACACAACACATCAACCCTACTTCACAATGGCTGCTACCGACTACAAGTTTGAGGGCTGGCTGGGTGACACCCCCGAGTCGGCCAACGGCAAGATGCGTTGGGGAGAGTTTGAGCCCAAGAAGTGGACGGAGGACGATGTTGACATTAAGATCTCCCACTGCGGCATCTGCGGCTCGGATCTCCACACTCTCTCCTCCGGCTGGGGCCCTACACCTTACCGTATGTCTGCCAGTACCTGTTGAGAAAGCGATACCGTCTTCAACCACTTTACTAACATGCAATCCCTCACAATAGCCTGCTGTGTTGGCCACGAGATTGTCGGCCGTGCTGTCCGCGTCGGCAGCAACGTCAAGGACATCAAGGTTGGTGACCGTGTCGGTGTTGGTGCCCAGGCCCGCAGCTGCATGAGCCCCGACTGCCCCGAGTGCTCCATCGGCCGCGAGAACTACTGCTCCAAGAAGGGCCAGTCGATCAACACATACGGCTCCATCTACCCTGGCGACGAGGGCAAGTCGTACGGCGGCTACGCCACATACAACCGGACCAACGCCAAGTTCTGCATCAAGATCCCCGACGGCCTGCCCTCTGAGTACGCCGCCCCCCTTATGTGCGGCGGTGTGACGGTCTGGTCCCCGCTCAAGGACAACGGCTGCGGGCCGGGTAAGAACGTCGGCATCGTCGGCGTTGGCGGCCTGGGTCACTTTGCCGTGCTCTTCGCCAAGGCCATGGGGGCCGACAAGGTGGTGGGCGTGTCGAGACGCGAGGCCAAGCGCAAGGAGGTCTTGTCCCTGGGCGCCGACGACTACATCGCGACCGAGGACGAGAAGGACTGGGAGAAGCACCACCGCCGCAGCCTGGACCTCATCATCTGCACCGTCTCGCACACGGGCATGCCGCTCGACAAGTACCTGATGCTGCTCAAGCCCAACGGCATCCTGATCAACGTCGGAGTCCCCGAGGGCGGTGTCCTGCCCAACATCAACGCCTTCACCCTCGTCCTCAACAGCGTCAGCATCGGCGGCAGCCTGATTGGCAGCCCCGGCGAGATCCGCGAGATGCTCGAGTTCGTCGCCAAGCACAACATCAAGCCCTTGGTCGAGACCAGGCCGATGAAGGACGCCAACCAGGCCATCCTCGACATGGAGCACGGCAAGGCCAGATACCGTTACGTGCTGGTCAACGAGGGCAACGAGTAAAGTTGTGTCGATCTTCGGACGGCGCGATGACATGAGCAACGATATCTCTGCATTTCTTTTTCCTAAGGTATTGGGTTAGTCATGGGACGGGAGAAAAGAAAAAAAACTACAAAGTCCCGCAGCGGGTGTACTATGGTGTTTGGTATAGACTTGGGGGCGTTTGAAAACTGTGTATAGAGTCGAGTCGGATTTTAATCGAATGTGAAAATATGACGCGTCGCCCCGAAGGTATTAAGTGTGTTGAAAGATTCATTGGCAGATAGATGCCTTGTACACAGTAAAAGTGTGGATGGGGTATTTCCCGAAGCCGGGTTTGTACGACCGAGTAGCAATGGGACGAATTCTCAACCGGGAGTTGGTCAAAAATGACAAGCGTTGTACTAAATGTAAGTCTAAAACCTTAACACAACGAGAATAGAGTCATATACTGCGCCATACAATGCAAGTAGTCATGCCCAACGGAATTTTTTTGGGCAGTCCAGTAAGTGACACTTGGCAGCTCAGACACTGGAAATTACTCAGGTATAGGCCGTCTATCATTTCAAAATTAGATTTTGTTGTCGCCGTCAACTTGGCAGCGACCGACTCGCCGTAGCGAACGACATTGGACATCAATCAAGGTGGGCGCTAAAAATGGGGAAAAAAAAGGAATCACGGGGTACCTATGTATCAATTATGAGAAGTCTTGGCTTGGAGGGGGCTGTACACTGACTAGTTCTAGACATCTTTCCTTCGTTATGCTTATGGGAAAAGTGTATAATGGCCCGATGGGCATCAGGTAGAAGAAACTGCTGCGGTAGGATGGATCTTCAGCGGATCAACAGGGACTTGATCAACGGGTAAACAGGGAAGAAATCAGCGGCTCACATCGTTGGCCCACCACGGTTGGGCGTCGATCCGACCAATTCCGACGATTCCAAAACGTGGCTCGCATCAGATTCTTGGCGGAAGCTTTTTTCCCATGTGCCTCAGCACGCACTAAAAATTGGACAGGAGAAACAAAGTCCCCATACTTTTAAGTTTCATTTTCTTTTTTTTTTTTTTTCTCTCTCTCTTTGCTTTGATCAAGGGGGTGGTGACATTACCGGGGTCCTCAACTCCTTGTTTCTCTCGATGAGTCGATCCCCTTGTTCTCCGTTTCCACTGTCATGTCCACCCACGTCAAAGATCCCTGAGCCGAGACAAGCTTATTTTGCAACTCTACACGATGGCATCCTGGCTTGCGGTACGTTTTCTCTGCGAATTCTGTCAATCTTGTAGCTTTTTGGGGAAGGACTGACAGGTGATGCCCTGGTATGGTGCCCGGTCGTGCGGCCCGCCCATGATGGATTATCAATTTCGTACCTGGGCCCAAAGGATACTCCAGAGCCCACGGGCCGCCTTGACTCCGTGTCCCCGTTCGCAATGCATTTCCCATAAAAGCGTCCCTCGCCGTTTTCTGCGGCTTTGGTCAGACCTTTGATCTCATCATCGTCCCAAAGTCTCGACATTCCTTCGTCCTTTTTTTATAATTTACTCTATTCTTCTTGTTGCTGGTTGCATCATCAGTGCCGGTCACTCGTTTCTCTTCTCTTCAAGATCATTAGATAATACAGACAACTCCAAATCAAACCTTCAGTCACCGATATTTGAGCTCTCAAAGCTACATCTTGAAAGGAAAAAAGCACAAGAGAATCTATATTATAGAAAAAAGACAAAATGTTCGCCAAGATCGCCGTTGTCTCTACGCTCGTCGCGACCGTCCTCGCGCACGGCAACATCACCTCCCCCCCTGCTCGTCTTGCAGGTCCGGCCATGGCCAAGGCCTGTGGTCAGGCCGGCGTCTCCGCTATCCAAGCCGACGGCACCATTCCCCTTGAGGATGTTGACGTGACTGGCGCAAAATGTAAGTCTAACCCAGAACAACGTTTCAATAGATGTGAAACGGAAAAAAAAGAAGAAAAACCGGCAGGATACTAACCCCTGACCCTTACCTCCAGGCAACCTCTTCCTGTGCCGTGGCGCCGTGTTCGAGGACAACAAGAACCGCGTGCAGACCTTCAAGGCTGGCCAGGTGATCCAGATGAAGGCAGCCCTCCCCATCCCCCACGAGGGCCCCTGCAACGTCTCCATCGTCGACACCAAGACCAACAAGGCCATCGGCGAGCCCCTCATCGTCTTCGACAGCTACGCCGACGAGAAGCTCCCCAAGCTCCCGGCCAACAACACCGCCTTCTCCGTCACCATGCCCAAGCTCGCCGCCACCCAGTGCACGACCGGCGGCGAGTGCGTCCTGCAGTGGCACTGGTTCGGCACCGCCGCCAAGCAGACGTACCAGAGCTGTGTTGATTTTGTCCAGGGTTGAAGAGAAAATGGGGGTTTTGAGGGGTTTTGGCATCTGGGTTGTTGATTGATTCTTGATATTTACTTCTTGTTGTGGTCTGGGTATCTGGTGCGGAATCTGCGATTAATAGATTTGTAGAAAGCAGAGCTTAAACGCAAGTAATTCAGACATTTCTTTTTTTTTTTTTATCTATTTCCTTTTTTTGACCGTTCAAAAAGCTGCTGGTTGTTCTGGCTCATCAGCAATCTCCAGTACTAAAAGGGCTATAAAATAAATGCCATTGTCAACGGGATCTGGCTAGCACATAGACGAGTTATGTTACCAGCACAACCCGCCAAGCAAGGCAAAGGTAAGGTAGAGATACGGGGTATCACGTGTGGCAGGTAACACAAAACCAAGACATTGTCGGTTCACCAACGCGGCACAAATCATGAACGGTACGCGCGCGTGCGTTGATCCAAATTCACAAAACGGCAGGTGCAAACCGACTGAATTGCGGATGCGCGCATTTACTTTGAACTAGTTCGTCCCGTCGCGGATGTTGAGCGAGTTCTAAGCAATTTACGCTTCGACATGCTATCTCGCGCAGTTTCCAAAAGCTGCTCATCAGGTTTTCCTGCTCACTATACCTTGAATTCTTCCTTAAGCCTGCATTACCTTTCGGTGCACCTATTTCCGGAAGTGACAGCCACCATGATGCCTAAAAGTGTCCTCGGCCGCCGACTCCCTTCCCTTCCTGAGGATAAGCAGCCCTTACCAGCTGGCACACAGCTTCTCTCGACCTCGGGGAGATGCTGCCATTGATGAGGTTCTCCAATGGCGACCGGTCGGAAGTCGGCTCTTCTCCGTATATCCTGCAATGTAGGATGCCCTCCTGCTTTTTTACCCACATTTGACATGTCTCTGGTTATCTCCAATCTAACTTAATCCCTTGCTCACAAGGGAGAGAACCATGCCATCAATCCTGCCATCCAGATTCATTCCATAGATGACCAACTTTTGCTGCAAAAACCGGTCGAGTCAGCCCATCTCAGACCAGCGATCGACATCATTCTTGAATACAGCCTTCTCGTCTACTGTTTCCTCTAGGCCAATCTGCTTGCGGTGAAGACATATCTCATCCCACCCGCTTTCAAGAAACGTATCATCAGGCGGGGGGGGGGGGGGCGCTCTACTTGGCCTGACCGCCCTACATGACAAGCGAATCATTTACACTGGTCAGTCACTGTCACTTCTTGAAGCCCCTGGATCAGGACATGAGTAGCTGACGTGCTTTTCAGACACTAAACCTAACAATGTCTTGCTTGACATTAATCAAGATGACGACAGCAGCATGACTGATAGCCGACGTCTACATTATAGATTTGAAGAACGCCTATTCAATACCCCCGGAAGCGATTGGTATCAAGTGACGCACCTATGTCAACCACTTTTGGAGAAGCCCGAATCATACGCGGAAAGGATTACACAACACGCGACACATAATCCGACAATTTATCTATGGGGATTGTGACATGTCAATCTTCATATGGGCAATGCGTATTTCTACACCTGCATCGCAGCCCAGCTACCACGGAGAAATCGGCCCTTTCGTCCACCGCATGTTCAAACTCTTGGAAGCGTTTTGGAGAGAGGAGGTCGTTGCCGAGCCTTTCTTCGACTGGTTCGGGATAGACTCCGAGTTCAAGGACTTCATCTGCAAGATGACGGCCTTGGACCCTAGACGCAGAGTCACGGCACGAGAGGCGCTGCAGCATCCTTGATTTGCGGACTGTAAGGTTTGAGCTCGAGGGTAATATGATATGGCATTGCACTATGCTCTTTACGGGTCTTCAGAGGGGTAAGACGATGCATCCCGATGAGCAATAATTGATGAAGTCGCATGCCAAGAGACGCAAAGACCTTGCTGGATAGCCAGGCGAAGTATCTTGGCACTCGCCAGGGAGGGAGTGCACACTATTACTATGAGAGCTCGCTTATTCTCTGATACAAAAATACAGAAACGGGACTGGAAGGTAATCACTCAAGCTTCTTTCACGGCAATCCTTCCCCCCAGTTGGACGGCTTGAGGCCCCTTATTACCCGAAGATCTTTGCTCGGAATAGTTACCCCTCTCGATTCGGTAGGCGTAAGACGGCCAGATCCTGTTTATGTTTTGTGGTCAGAGCCGCACATCACTACCCATTGCTACGTGCTCATTGGCCGGACCCCGCAGATCGAGATGGCAAGAAGCGGAAGAGATGTTTTGATGTATCTCTTGAGTTGCCATCGGATACTACCAAAGATAGTGCCATAATACTACCCTGTATTTAATATAAATGAAAGCAATCCCATGGCCCAGCTCAAAACGACGGCGGACGCTCGTCCGGCTGTCCTGCGACAAATTAACCTCTCTATAATACTGATCCGCATTTGCCAGCAAGCAATGGCTTCCCCAAGTAACGGGTCTAATGGTCTCAGCCCTCAGGGAAGGGTGATATACATCACCGGCGGCAGTGTAAGTGTACCAATCCCCAGAAACAGCATCAACACGACCTATGCAACTAACCTCATCCCCAAACCCCAACCAAAGAGCGGCATCGGCCTACACCTAGCCGAACACCTCCTGTCCAAGGGCTGGCGCGTCGCCATCTCAGCCCGCCAGGCCCAGCGCGGCGAGGAAGCCGCCCGCGCCCTCGACCCTACCGGCAACAACGTCCTGTTCGTCAAGTGCGACGTGACGTCGTACGAGCAGCAGGCCGCCGCCTTCCTCGCCGTGTGGCAGCGCTGGGGCCGACTGGACGCCTTCGTGGCCAACGCGGGCGTCACTGACTCCGAGAGCCGGTACAACCTGGCCGGCAGGGCCGCGGCCAGGGTCGAGGACGTGCCGCGCGAGCCAGACACGGCCTCCCTGGACACGGGGCTCAAGGCGGTCGTGCACGGGACGGTGCTTGCGGTGCACTACATGCGGCACAACTCGCCCGCGCCGGGAGGGGATATCATCGTCACGGGGAGTGCGTTTTCTGTGTATCCCGGCCCGCTGTTTCCAGAGTACGCGGCGGCCAAGGCTGGCGCGGCGAACTGGGCCAGGTCGATGGCTCCGGTGCTGCTTGGCAAGGACAACGTCACCATGAACGTGATCTGTCCGGGCCCGTACAACACAAACATCCTGCCGGGCTTTGACAAGGCGTTTTTGCCGGAGCAGTAAGTTCTTGCTAGGCAGATTCCTACCACTGGTAGTGGATCAAAACACGCAAGGGACTAGGGGGGATTTCAAGCTAACTAGGGTCTACTTGCAAGTCACGCAACCAAGGAAGCACTAATTACATCCTACCTACTGTTCCTCGAGGATGGCAAGCACCAAAAGACGGGCAATGTCGTCGAGGTGGCGCACGACAAGCTGGTCTTCCACCCACCCAGCCCGTTCCTGGGCGGTCCGGCCTCGGAGCGGCTGGGTCGGAACCACGACCCGTGGTTTGTGAATCTTCACGGCGAGGCGAGCGGCCTGCCGGACGCGGTGCTGAGGGACCATACGGATGAGGAGGTAGCTGCCAGCTGGAGGAGAGTTGAGGACAACAGGGTTAGGGAGGCCAGCAAGCCGGCTGATGCCAGCCTCTTTCACCAGAGGTGGCATGAGGTGGCTCCAGGGTCTAATGTGTCGATAGATGTCTAACGGACATGCTCGCCAAGACTGGAATGGTATGAGAAAGGCTCTAGTAGTCAGGTACAAAGGAAGACAATTGAGATGATTCAAAGATCCTCAAAGACAAAGACCACAGAAAAGGAAGATGGAGTCAAAGACCAATCGCCCTCATTGAGCCGTTCGTCGTCTATCGAGCCCCTCATGGCACGATCGGGTCTCTCAACACAAAGGAGCTTGCTGCTACTCCCAAGGCAGCAAAGGTCCCGTCTTTGCAAGAGAACTTTTGTATGAATGGTCGAGTTTCCGAAATGCCTAGAATACAACCACATCAAGGCAGACATGGTTCAGATTGACGGTTCGAGGAAAGAATGGTGGATGACCGGTTCCACAGTCGAGACTTTATAGATATAACAGCACAGCCCTACTGAACTGATCATTTACCAATTCGAGGAGCAGAAGGAAGGAAACAATAGCCCCCTTTTACCTCCCTTTGAGTGCCACCATACTAAGTGCATCCATCAACCCCATTTCACTCTCCTTTCCCCAGACGGGGCCAACAACAAAACATACCTTGCTCACTTCATCACCGTCAATCATGCCTCCAGTCACACGCGCCGCCAAAGCCCGCCATGAGGCCCTCGCCAAGGAGAACAACAAGCCGGCCGCAAAGAGGAAGGCGTCCCAAAAGAAGGCCGAGAAGGGCCCGTTAGTCCAGGAGGCGCCGGCAAAGAACAATGCTGTAGGCAAGGCGGCTCAGTCTGCAGGCACCGAGGCCTCTGCTGGTGGAGTCAAGACCAAGAAGACTGGTGGAAACGCAATGAAGAAATCGGCTCAGCCACATGCTTTGACAGCCTCTACACCGGCTGCAGCTCCTGTCAAGGTCATACCCAAGCCCAGGTCCAAGCCAGCGCCCAAGGAATAAACAAGCATGGAGAAGCCGGCGGCAGCAGAGAAGCCCGCTGTCGACACCGGCAAAACAGGTCAGCAGCCTGTCAGGCGCACAGCTGCTGTCAAACCTGCGAAAAATAAGAAGGCCAGAGGCAAGAGAGGTTTAGACGACACCGAGCAGCAAGGCAAAGACTCCACTGCACCAACCCAGGGCGCTTCACACAAGCGAGCAAGATGGACTGCGACAAGCACCGAGGCGGAAGTCTCGCCCCGCTGGGCTGAGAAGAGCGAGGATGACGACGAGGATGACGAAGACAAGGAGGACAGTGACGATTAAGTCAACAATGAGGTCCAAGACAAGCCAGATATTACCGGCGCGGCAATGGCTGGACTGCGACATACCAAGGACGCCGTCGTCGAGACCATCATGGGCGCAATGAGCAAAGTCACTGCGAAAGATAAGAAGAGAGATGTTGGTGAGAGCAAGGCCACAGATGTGAAGAAGGCCAAACCAGCAGCGCCGATTCCAGAGTCCCTCCAAAACCCCATCACCAAGAAGTTGCCTCCCAAGGAGGCCAACAAGAAAGTCGCGATCCCGGACGAGCTCAAGCCCGTCGTCACCATATACTCTGACGGCACTGCATTTTACTGCAAGGTCCCTTCGCGGAAGCACAAGAAAGGCGAGCAGCTGCTCTGGGCCCTGAAGGAGAATCCCGAGGCTGTAATCGTGCAGCTACGCCTGGGTACGCCCAGCACCAAGCAAAAGCAAGCCTTGGAAGCTTCAGACTTATGCTCAGCTTCAAATCCGGGACCGTGCCATCCAGAGATAGAATCAAATTTTCTGATGTCACAAAGAAATGGACACCAGGTAACGCTGGGGCTCGATTGGACAACTTCCTCTCCCTTGTTCTGAGCAGAGATGTTCACGCTGCACTCAACGACAACGCCTCCACCGGCCCGTCCGCAACGCTATCCAAGGTCGTCAAAGTGGTCCAGACCGTCTTGTCCGTCATCACATTCGGGACGCAGTGCATCGTCTGCTCAAAACCCTTCAACACCCTGGTCTGGCGTCCCGCTGCCTGCTCCCCAGAGTGCAGAGAGGTCATGGCCACCTGGCCACTGGAGCTCCTCGTCTCGCCGCTCCTTCTCGACCACCTGGTCCTTGACTTTCTGCTGGGCTGCATCTACACCAAGCGCTTCCGTGAGCGGATGGCTGCTATGACCAATCTCCCAGCGCGAGCCAAAAAGATCACATGGGCCGACATGGTGCATGCACTCAACACCTTCCCCAAGCTGGACAGCAAATTGACTCTTTCTTCCATAGAGGGTGCGGACGCCGGCAGCGCCGGCAGACGCTTGACTCTATTTTGGCTTTCGTTCGCATTCCCGGGCTGTCTCGCCTCGGCCTTCAAGGCGGCGATGGTGCAATACCTGCATAACAAAACGACTCAAGGTTAACAGATCCACCAGTTTGCTCTGATCAACTCTACAGTGGAGCGCCAGGTCGCATTCGAAACCGACCGGGAGCAAGCGACGCCTGGACAGGCCAACTTCCACGGTGCACCTCACCACAACCTGCTGCCAATCCTGGCAGATGGGCTGCGAAAAACAAGAGGCCCGCTTATACCAATTTGGGTTGGATTCTGCTTTGGTAAATCACATGGCTATCAAGCCAACATGAGATTCCAGTCGTGGCCAGAAAGCGTCTTTAGAGGATGCTCTATCATCTTCGGCATAGAAAACCGCGGCCCAGCAGGTCATCCAAATAAGTTTGCAGACCGTTGGAGCGAGGGTACCACAATCAAGCAGTCAGACCTTATGGTGCGCAATGTTTTCATTTACAAGATGGTTAGCCCCCAAATAGATCAAAGTCATTTTGTTCTCGGTTCCCGGACGCGGAAGGTTATGGAGGATACGTTCCGTCTGATGGAGGAGCAACGGGTTGAGGAGGTCAGGGGGCCAGCCCAGCTGCATAGTGAGATAAAACTCTAGTAACGGGCGGCTGGAGAAGGTCTCAATCCCCTACCATACAGAGAACAGACTAAAAGATGCGAAAAGCAGTCGTTGGGCCGTAGAATCCATACATTCTTACATATCAATATCACTAGGTATTTTATGGAAAGTCAGAATGCAGCACAATTTGTCTTTCAAGTATGGTAAACTTGGCATATTGAGCAAAAGAAAACGACTTTCTTCTTCAACACTGCAACACATTTCCGACCTCATGGGCAGTTTTATGTGATGAGCAACTGAAGAGGGCATGGACGAGAAGGGATAAATAAGTAAGTAAGGAGAAGCATTTATGTAGCCCCATTTTACCGTTGACCTTTCTAAAAAAAAACGGGAAAGCTTCATCGAAGAAGCTTGTCATTTTCACACAGGATCAAACCGAATTGAACAGCTAACTAAATATACGAGAGAAAATAATTCGAACAAAATGTATAGAAAAAAGAACAAAAAGCAATATTTAGTGGACGCGTTCGGGAATTGAGCCCGACGTGGGGGTCGAACCCACAGCCTTGAGATTAAGAGTCTCACGCTCTACCGATTGAGCTAGCCGGGCGTCCTGTTTGATGAGTGATGGAGACATCAATACTATACATAAGAGAAAACATAAACCGCTTTTGCCTTTGTTGCCTTTGTTGTCTCGAAAGACCTGGTCTTCACGATACTAATCGTGATCAGAGCAAAAAGGTTTTCACATAATACCGCCCATTATCTCTCCAATTCTCCTGGCACCTAGTTTCCCTCTTTGTGTCTTCGCAATGGACACAAAGATGTTCAAGACGTACTGTCACCGTGTCACGTATGCGCAATGCTAGACGGCACAGGGAGGTTGAACACTTTAGTGTTCGATCGTTTTAGTCAAATTCTATCCCGTAACTGCAGAGCAGCTGGTCAGACTACTATTGGAACTTTTGGGAGCAACAGCCTTGGTCGGAGTTTTTGACCAAGACGCCGAGACGGTGGGGCTGCCGGCCCATGCCGCCGAACGCGGCTGCTGATCAAGTCCTGGTCCGCCTGTTCGAACTGCATGGCCAAGGAGAGCTATACAATCGATGCTGAGGGGCAGTACCCCTGTTCAAAAAAGCTCTATACATCACCTTAATGGAAAATCCAGGAGCGTGTGTTGTGACATTCTCCTCGGGGAGAGCGGCTTCAATGGCCGAGGATACATGCGCACCTTTGCTGAGGCGAGAGATACCATGTCGAACGTGGTGATCTTGGATGGAGATCCATTGGACGCAATCAAGGATGCATCTCGTAGAAGTGACAGCTGGGCATATCACGACCAGTGAACACGATCCGTTCTCTGGGGTTACCGTTCCAGAGAGGCTGGATCCCTGGCACACGATATCCTGACCAAGGCTAGATATGTGCTTTTTGCTTGATTTAGGCCCTGAAGGAGCCTGTATAACAGCCAGACTGGTTGAGATTTATTGACACTGCTGCTTGCTAGTTTTGACAAGCGTAAGAGTTGAGAGGTTGGGTGGATAGCGGGTCAGGCAGAGAAGAGGAGGTTAGTCGCAAGGGCGCAGATGACTACGGCATAAAGCCTACTCGTTCATCGCGCAGCACATACGGAAAGAGTGTAGGGCTCATATAATATTATAAATAACAATCCACGAATCTTTATCCCCCCAGACAGTGAGGAAAGTTACAAGTTAGATTCATTGTGGTTTGGTAAGGTAGTTGAAATGAGTTGTACAGTCGTTCAGAGATCATGCTCTGTTGCTTCAACTACCTTTTAACACAAAACAACATTACATGAGTCCCAAGACAACCTGTTTACCTACTCATCACTGGGGGATGCAAAGTAATATACAAGGTCTTGCGACAACTGTCGACAGAAAGTCAGCTCGAGAGAGTCCGTGATTAGCGAGCGGTTTGTGGCGCTTGGTTGCGTGCCCAAGTGGATCTCGTCATCATTGGAAAGCTTCACCAACACATCGGCGCTCTGCCCAAGTGCCGCTGAATCGCTGGCTGAAGATCCAATAAGGCTGTAGCTAAAATTACCAAACATGTACGGTATCTTACATAGTTGCCTATTTCCCCTCCTTCTCTCTTGTCATAATTAAAACGATCCATGACGGCGACTCCGTGTATTCTAAAGTCATTAATAATTATTTATATCTTAAATAGTTTCTTTCTCCCCCTTCTCTTCTTTTGTCATGATTAGGGGACGGCGATGCCGTTGTGCTGAGAAGTCATCAGCAATTATTTATAGCAAATCGAGTCAGTTTTGGCTGGTTGTGAGAAGGTAATCGTGGGCTCCTTTTATAGGCAAGCACAAGTATGTAGTGCTGAATCGCGGGGATGATGTATGTAGATCTTAACCACAATAGAGACGTTTAAAAAAAAGGGATCAGCCCTAATTCTAATTTAAACAGACACTTGACTTGCCAAACTAAGCAATATAGATCTCAATGCCGCTTCACCCAGCATAGCCTTGCTGCATTCGTTGACCTTGAGCTCTATAAATCGTAATCCTCCCGTCGTTGTAAGAAACCTACTTTAAAATTCTGAACAAACCACCCGGTTCTCATCTTGCATTCGCTCTTTTCTTTTGCTTTTTTCTTGATTTGCTATTTTCCGTCACTCTTTTCCTTTGCTCTTTTGTTTGTTTGAATTTCAATCCTTTTTTTGGGGTTGATATTCTCAAACTTTACACTCTTTTCTATTCAACATGCTTCTCCCCTCTTTTCTCTCGACAGTGGTGGCTCTGTCATCACTGTCAGGTTTCGTGGCGGCTGGGGAGGCCGTGCCGGCTGGGGAGATCGTGCCGGCCAAGGCGAACAAGCCGAGCAGACCTGAACCAAAACCTGGCATCCCAAGCACCTTTTACCGAGCTTCCGAGATGTATCCCAGCTTCAAAGGTGGCTTCGCATCCACTAAGGATAAAGACTTCAATAAGGAGCGAATAATAATGGGACCAATCCTTCAAGACGTGATCGCAAGGGGTATGGATTACTTTGGCCCTAAGGTTACCCCACGGGACAAAAAGCCGTGGGTATGGCGAGTTTATGCCATCAACTCGACAGACCCAATGGTGCAATGGGGTCTTCAATGGATCGGCCCCAGATATGTTACCTGGACCGAGCTTGCATACCAAGTCCCGATGAGTCCACAGATTATCAAAGGATATAACACTTTTATTGGCACCAAAGCGAGGGAGGACGGTTACCATCCAAATATCGCGACTTATGAATCGAACTGGTGGTGGGAGCGTCAGGTGCATGTGGTCAGCAGAAAGATCTACCGACCTGGTTTAGCGGACCCGACATTTTACGCACAAAACGGCGGCTTTACACTGGAGTCAACACGGCAAGACCCAGTAATGTTTTCAGGAGAAAAAGACAAGGCACAATTCATCGCCATGATGGGAGCCAGGTATCCCCGAGCAAAATGGTTTCTTTATCGCCTGAATTGGCCCGAGAACTTTAAGGAGAGGCTTCACGAAGTTCCAAGACTGGCTCACGATCGCGAGGAACTTGCTAAGGCGTTCCCGATGCCTTTTGAGCTTGTCACTGGCTGGGAGGAATATGTTGGTACCCAGCTCAAAAACTCCTACAGCAATAATGAGAAGAATCTAGAGCTCTATGCCAAAAACCCTGCCGGTTACCATGGCGGTTACCAATATTGAGGTGAAGCTTGCAAACCGTCTTCAACCACGACAAGCAAAGGATCGGAAAAATCCGGGCCGACAAAGAAAAAAAAACGATTCGACATACAAAACACGGCAGCGTTTTTGGCCAGCCATCCGATGAGAAGGAGGGGTTCTCTGGCCGCCTAAAGTGTTTTCCCCCTGCCCTGGGTAAAGTTTGAGAGGATCTTGGATGCAGTTGAAAAGCAGATAGGAAGTGTTGCCGATATACGATGAGCTCTTGGTTTAAAACCGAGTACGTGGCCGGAGAATGAATCCATGTGGGATAACATTGTGAGAAAGTTAATGGGGGGGGGGGGAAGAAGCTTTGGGTTTTTCTTTTTTTTCTTTTTTGCTAAAATATTTTTTGTAAGTTTGGAATATTTTAGTGAGTTAAAGTCTGGGTCTATAGGATATAGAATTGTTTATGTTGCTGTTACCGTCCTGGAACACGACAAAGACTCGCAATAAAGCGATTGGAGTGAATAGATGAGCTTAAAGCAGCATGTGCCAGAGGGTTTTCATTTCATCTTTCATTTTTATCTTGTGTTTCTGCCTTTCCCCCGCAAGTCAGTGCAACTTGGTTTTGAGCGCTAGGTGTTGTTAGATGTCTAGGTCCTGAGCTCTGGCAGCTGAAATTGGATGTTTACATCCCGGCACACCTCGGGCCTGACCAAGTACCGAGCATCTTGGCAGAGGGCAATTGAGTGGTATTAACCCCTGACTCTCGCTTTAGACGCCATCCTGAGGGAACCCGCCGCGAAATGCGTGCCGCTCTAGAGCTTACGAACCCCAAGATCTGTGAATTAATAGGTCCGGTAGCCTCAAGGTGGCCTAGTTGTGGCGCGAATGAGCTGGCAGGAGCAACAGCCAGGACGTACCAAATGCCTTGGGTGTCCTCTAGAGAAGCAAACAAAGAAGTACCCAGGTTACGCCCCACATCCCAACTCCAGCTCTACACTCTTTAACGTGCAGCCAGACTCTCTTTATAACCAATCTAACTGCCAAAGGCAACCATGCATCTCCTAGCCTCCATCACCCAGCTCAGCCTTGGCCTGATCGCCGCCGGCGTTGCCCTCGCCTCCGACAGATTCACCATTTACTTTTGGCAGCGACGCGGACGCTGGATTCTCCATCCCCAGGGGCACGGCAGAGGGCATCTAGTGCGTATTCATCGACGCGGAGGGGCTTGGCCCAGCACTCTAAGATTGGAGACATTGACGCCGCCGCCGGCCCGGCCCCATCAACACGAGATCCACCGGTCGCATCACTCTCCAGCGCCCAGTTCCTCGACCCCGACTGGAAAGTCACCTGCAACAATACAGGCGTCCCGATGAACCGCGCGCTTCTGGACCAGGCCGCGTCGATGCTGCTGCGGAAGTGCGCTTCGGACTGGGACCCCATGATGCTGGAGCGCGTGCACCTCTACGGCGTCGTCGGCGACGCGGCGACCCTCTTTTGCAACCTGGAGTGGGACGACGAGATTGATCACCAGTGCGGCTCGTACATGGCTGGATGGGCGCACAGGCATCTGGATTATAAGGTTTCGATCGGTTACCATACGGTGGACAATTCGTGGCTGTCTTGTGGGAGCTGGCATATTTCAAGGTTGAGGATGTGGACGTTGTACCTGGCCAATGTCGATTGTTTTCTATTTTTAATCATTAGACCATGGGTGAGGGCCGGAAGATCAACGATGATTATAATCCAGTTTTGGGGGGAAAGAAAAGAAGAAGGAAAAAATAGCTGCTCCTATTACTCTCTTGAATTCTTTTAAACCATTTGTTAAATATGTGTAACAACCTATAGTCTCATCACAATTTGTTCCCTTATAACTTTGAGCTTGTAAAAGACCACCGTCCATCCATGGGTAGCCCAGGTAAAGTCTGGAACAGTATGTCGTCACGTGTGGCTGTGCTGTCATGGGTTTCCCCCCACCTGTATCTCCAATGCCAGGCCTTTAATCCGACGCCACCACTGATCTCACCAAGACCACCTTTCACCCCTCAATACTATTGGGATCCTCCGGCTTGACTTGGCTACAACTCGCCGATGAGCTCCCGACGAGTATGCGATGCTTGCTCTATTCGCCGGGTCAAGTGCGATGGCCAAGACCCCTGTGGACGATGCGCGGCCTCGTTGCTGCAATGCCGACGGCTCCGCGCCAGGAAGAAAATGGGTCCCAAGACTTTCCGTGCCAGGACACTGGACCGCTTGACAGCTGAGGGTGCGTGCCAGAAAAGCCCGCCGCGCGAAGGCGTTGACTTGAACAACGCAAACACGGGGCAAAATGCAGCCGCGAGGACCGAGTCTAACTCTGCACCCACATCCTCCTCTATTCCTTTTCCCGTGTTACAACCATATCTCGAAATCTGTCGCAGCAAAATGTATTCGATATGGCCCGTCCTTGATGTCACTTTAATCTCTGAAAGATTACAAGCGATGCCGTCCGATGCAGAGGCAAACATGCTTGCCATCAGCGCATGCACGGCCACCATCTTGCAACTGCAACTCGAAGTCCAAGGCACAGGGATGCCGACGCCACAAACCTGTATCAACATGGTGGAGGAAATGCGGACTGCAACTCACTACAGACAACGGTCTACGCTTGATTCCCTTCTGACGAGCTTCTTCTTGCACATATCCTATTTGCGTGTGGGCCAGCAGTCAATCAGCACGCTACTGCTGAGGGAGGCTATTACGATGGCACATTTGCTTGGTTTGCACCAGCCCAGTTATTACTCAGACAAGAACTCTGGGACTATGCAAGCCCATTTACGTATTTTGTGGCTCCTTTTTGTCACTGAACGGTAAGCTCAAACTAGTAAAGCCGATGCACAAGAACAGATCGTCTTGGAAACAACCCGCTAATAAGCAACAACAGAGGGCATGCTAGGCAGTACGATCTACCATACACCCTGACTATTTCGCCTACCCTCCCCCAACTCCAGGACGATGCTTCATCGGCCGCTTTTACTTCTCTTTGCAAGATGTTCTCATATTTCGACAAAGCATCCACCGTAGACGACCTCATGAGCGCCGAAAGGCAATTGGAAATGATTCCGACGGCGGCCAAGTCCTACAACAGCATTCAGCAGGCCGATCTGATCGTCACACGACACTGGATGCGCCTGCTATTGTGGAAAGTCGCCGTCTCCAGCCAGACCATGACCATGACTGCCGAGGCTACAGGGACCGTCAACAGCATCGTGTTTCCAGTTCAGGTCGCGCGCGACCTGCTATCCAACATTGCGTCGCTCTCGTCAGATGCGCTAGAAGCCCACGGTGCCGGGATGGGACTCAAGCTGTTCTCGCTGGCCACGTCGCTGGCTGATGTTGTGACCTGCATGCCGATGCACACGGCTGTCACCTCTGAATGGGGTGCTATCGAGTGTCTGGCTCACATCTCCAACAAGCTGCAAAGCCTTCGAGGCTGCACCTCGAGGGCCATTGTCTCGGTTCTCCGGGAGCGGTTGGTAGAGATCGGTCTAGATTCTACTTTATTTGTAGAACCTAGCTCGTCAGACTCTGATAGGACTAACATTTCGGAGACGGCAGCGTTAGAGCCCGTGACTGATGAATGTGTAGAGCTTAGCTGACCTAATCTTGCATACTACCTTGGACCCCATCATTATGTGCATAGATATGGGAGGGGGTTTGTCTCGTGGATTGCAGTTTACAGCTCTAGCTAGAATGTGCTGTGCTGAAAATAGCATGGACAAGAACCGTAAGCCAGTCGTGCTCCGCTTCAGTGTCCAAGTGGTTTGGTAGAGGCCGTGATAAACCCGCTAGCCAGAACAGTGACAGTATTAGAGTGGGAATTCAGGAACCAACGAGATCAATGTTTAGATTATAAACTGAGGGCTGGCAATACTAGATACATGTCTTGTCAGCATTTGTTCCCGGCTTTCTGACTACACTTTCTCCGTATGTTCAATGTTTTTTGCCGCTGTAGACTTGGAATTATTCTTGTCCTCCAGCTTGGAACTTAAAGTGCCCTGACTAAGAAGATTCTGTTGGGCATTATCGCCATCAAATACGGCTGCAATCTCCTCCAAAGTGCGTCCTTTTGTCTACAATTGAAAGATTCTTAGCTCTGCTTTAAAGCTGCAAAAACTGGGGCCGCTTCAAAGTCGAAAAGGATGAGTGTACGAACCTCTGGAAACAAGAAGTATATCGTCGGGATCATGAGCGTCAAGGTTGCAATATACACAAAATAAAACCTCCACTGGATCGCCTCGAGCGCTATCGGGTTCACGTATTGGTTGAAGAAGCCGGCGCCAAAAACCGTCGTCAGGTTGACGCTCAGACCCTTGGCCCGCAGCCCAAACGGCAGGATCTCGACGGGGTACGCGATGGACAGAGGTGTGAAGGCAATGTCGTAGAATCCGAAAAATATAAAGAGGAAGGCGACCGTGGCGCTCCCGGCCGCCTTGACGCTGTGCTCGGCAAAGGTGGCGCTGAGTGCCGTGACGACGATGAACGACAGTAGCATCCCCGACGCAGAGAGGAGCCACAGCCGCCGTCGGCCGTAGCGATCTGCCGCGAGGGCCCCGAGGAAGGCGAGGCCGGCGTTCCAGACCTGGAGAGAGAGGTTTATTCCGGCTTGGGTCGCTGAGCTTGTGATTCCAACGCTTTTAAGGATTGGAGCGAGGTAGTCTGGATGCTTTCAATGTCAGTGTCTTGTGTTGCAAGCAAGAAAAATCAGTATACATTATGTGGCAACTCTACAGGATACGATGCCGTTTCCAGCCCATTGTATCATGAATCCGACAAGGACACAGATCAAAAGTCGGTGCCGGTTACCCTCGGTGGCGAAGAAGGTCATCCAGCCCGTTGTGTTGGCGGCGTCCTTTTCTGCTTGTAATGCTTGGCAGATCTCTTGATATTCAAACTGCACCAGCGGATCCTCGACCGAACCATTTGCGTGATACCTGGCGAGGATGGCGAGAGCCTCGTCATGACGACCCTTGGACACCAACCAGCGGGGGGATTCTGGCACGACCAAGAGTCCAAGCAGCTGGACGGCCGGGAAAAGTCCCTGGAGCAGGCAGGGAAGACGCCAGCTCCAGGCACTATCCATGTGGAGCGAGGCCAGGGTGACGGCGGCGGAGACGATGGATCCCCAGTACCAGATGGCCTGGAACAGGTTCGTGACGTTGCCGCGATGCTTGGGGTGGGCGATCTCGGTCGTCAAGGGAGGGGCAGCGGTCTGCGAAAAGCCCAAGCCGACGCCCAGCATGATCCTCGTCCCCAGGAAGGCGTAGACGCCAGAGGTGGCGCACTGGACGACCGACGCGGCGAGCATGAGGGACGACCCGACGGCGACGCAGAACCGACGGCCCATGTGGTCGCTGACGTGGGACGCGGGGACGAAGGACGGCAGGCCGCCCAGGCTGATGCCCGCGATGGTGAGGCCGAGCAGGTTGGCGTCGACGGTGCCCAGGTTGCTGTTGAAAGCGGGGATCGCCAACAGGCCGTTGATGAGCGATCCGTCGTACCCGTTGGCTGCGGCCGAGGCGAACATGGTGAAGATGGCCAGGTTCAGACGTCGAAGGCCCGGGTCGCGGGTCCATCGGGGGTTGACGTTGTTGGCAATCGTTTTGTAGGCTTCATTGCCGCTGGGTGCGGCAACAGCTGTCAAGCCGCCCATGTTGCAAAGTCTTTCTTGGGTTTTCTATAACAAGAGAAATACGGGGACTTGGACAAGACCAAGGTTGGATCAGAGATGAAAAATCAAAATGATGAGATAGAGTACGGCATGCTGGGATGTTGTCCTGACCTTTATATCTCGTATCCCATACTATTCTATGCCTCACGACATGGACACTGGTCGGCTTCATACTCAGATTGTAATATATTTTTCTGGTCATTTCAAAAGTAAGCGACATGAATATAGCAGCGTGCAACCATGCACGTCTCAGAATCAGGACTAGAACTAAACCTAAAAGAGTGGAGACCCCGCAAATATTCCAATGGACGAGGCGGCGTCTATGTATTCTCATCGGTAGGTCACCCCTGCATTTGAGTCAAGTGTCAAGTTGAAGAGCCAATAGAATATCTCGAACTGTCCCCACGAGAGTCTGAGCGAAAGTCTTTGCGAGAATGTTTGCGAGAGTATCTGCGAAAGACTGTACGAAAGTTGTCACGAAAATATCTACGAAATTGGTTCCACTATATCATTCTCCACAAAGCACGGTCTAACTGCGATATTTCTGAGACTAATCATTGACGCTAGATACTATTCGAAGGAAATCATGAGGCGGCTCGGTTCCCTTTTGTTCTTGTCATAAATAAGCCACGAATATTTCCCACTTTCCGATATTCTCTATCAAAATCGCCCGTCTTCCTTTGTCGAATTTTCCTCATAGCCATTCAATCCATCATATTACAACCAACAAGATGTCAGTGATGAAGCCAACCAACCATACAGAGCCACAGCGAGCGTGGTGGAAGGAAGCCTCAGTCTACCAAATCTACCCCTCCTCATTCAAAGACTCGAATGGCGATGGCATTGGCGATATCCCTGGCGTGATTGAGAAGCTAGACTACATCCAGGCCCTGGGTGTCGACATTGTCTGGATTTGTCCAATCTACAAGAGCCCGCAGGTGGACATGGGGTACGACATATCAGACTACAGAGCGATTGACGAGAGATACGGCTCAATGGAAGATGTTGACCGCTTGATTCAAGGGTTGCATCAGAGGGGAATCAAGTTCCTCATGGACCTCGTCGTTAATCACACCTCCGACGAGCACGCCTGGTTTCGAGAGTCTCGTTCCTCACGATCAAATCCATACCGAGACTGGTACATATGGCGGAAGCCAAAGATCGACAAGGACGGAAATCGGCAACCACCCAACAACTGGAGCGCCTACTTTGGTGGCAGTGCGTGGTCGTTTGACGACCTTAGTGGGGAGTACTATCTGCATCTGTTTGCCCCCGAGCAGCCCGACCTCAACTGGGAGTGCGACGCAATGCGACAAGAGATACACAACACGATGCGGTTCTGGCTCGACAAGGGCGTGGATGGCTTCAGGATGGACGTCATTAATCTGATCAGCAAGGATCCACGCCTTCCCGACGCCATCGTGGTTGACAAAACTCAGCAGTACCACCACGGATGCCAACATTACGCCAACGGACCCCGCCTGCACGAGTACCTTGGAGACATCGGAGCCATAATGAAGGAGTATGAGGCCTTCTCGGTGGGAGAGATGCCTTGGATCAGCGACCCGGACGAGATCCTGCGGTGCGTCGGTGCCGAGCGCAACGAGCTGAACATGATCTTCAACTTTGACATTGTCGAAGGCATCGACCACGGCGTCGGTGGAAAGTTCAGCCCCAAAGAATGGAAGATGTCGGAGCTCAAGCAAATCGTCGGCAAATGGCAACGATTCATGTACGACAACAACGGCTGGAACGCCCTCTTCCTAGAGAACCACGACCAGGCTCGCGCCATTTCCCGCTGGGCATCCGACAAGCCCTCCTTTCGAGAGAGCGCATCGAAAATGATTGCCACCTTTCTGTGTCTCCAGAGCGGCACCGTGTTTTTATACCAAGGCCAAGAGCTTGGCATGTGTAACATACCAGAGGGCTGGCAAATGGACGAGTTTCGCGATCTCGAGACCCTGAACCACTGGCAGGAGATTTGCAAAACAGGCACAGAGGATGACGCGCTCCGGACCGCCAAGAAGCAGTACCATCTCAAGTCGCGAGACAACGCCCGGACGCCGATGCAGTGGACGGCAAAGCCGCACGCCGGCTTCACAACAGGACGTCCTTGGATCCGAGTCAACGATTCCTACACGGAATGCAACGCCAGCAGTCAGATTGGTGCCGCCGGCAGTCCCTTTGAGTACTGGGCAGCGATCCTAAGGCTGCGCAAGGCCATGCGCGACGTCTTTGTGTATGGTGATTTTCAGCTGGTGGAACAGGGCAGTGATGACGTCTTCGCATACACTAGGACCATGGGAGACCAGGTGGTCTTGGTGGTTTGCAATTTCAGAGATCGTGTCGTGCAGTGGTCGCCTCCGAGGGAGATGTTTGACCTACATTGCGGACGCGTGCTGATGAGTGTATACCCAGAAGTAGAGTTTGGGGAGCAGAATAGCGTGCAACTGCGGCCGTTCGAGGCGTTCGTCTGTAAGAGGTAGAGTTGATGCAATAGCCATTTGAATTAGTACTGCCAATTGGAAAGTCATCTTCAAGAGCTTCTTAATGTAAGAGGTGCTCCCTATTTCCCCTTTAAAACTATCATCTCGTATTCCAGTGGTTCAGCTCATAGAATGGGAGCGAGGCACAACATGGATGCTAGTATGCGTTTCCGCCCTAAGGGCTGCATTATGTGTAAGATAGCAATTACGGGTCTCTCCGTTAGCCTGATCCATAACCTCCATGATAGATACACGCAGCCTTGCTACATGTTGACTAGACAAGTGCACTGCTTTCAAGTGCGCATGGACACTAAAAGTGTTGTAATGGATCAAGTCTAGCCCGACTTAAAGACTCCTTTCTCCTTGTACCAAACCACGTGGAAATCATATAGCGCCTAGCACCTTACCCGTAGCGGCGCCAGCTGAGCTCAGCTAGAGAACGTGCGCACTCTTAATTACTTTAGTGTTTTGGTTGCTCAAGCTCCCAAGGGTCCCTACCCGATGCACTAAATTTTACCAATGGTCTAGATTCGAGAAAAAGGCTTTCTAAGAGGGCTAATATCACGATCCCCCTGTTCGACCTTGACATAAAAGGAAGTATCACCCTGGTATGTGTATAATGCCAAGGCTTTAGAAGCATTCAATCGTTCTCGTCTGTTTTCTTTTCTTCATCACACTCGTTAATCACCAGAGAGGCCTGCCTGCCTACCTTATACCCTTCGTCCTCACGATGCGTGACACACTCGTTAACTTGAGTCTTTTGCTGACTCTGGCAAGCCCGGCATTTGGTGCTGCCGTCTCCAAGATTTCCCCAGACGCAACCTGCGGGAAAACGTCTGCGTTTACCTGCCAGGGCTCCAAATGGGGCAACTGCTGTTCCCAATACAACTTTTGCGGAAGCGTAAGTTTGATTGAATCTACATTAGATCTGCCAAGTCCTCAGTTGGAAGCATCAAAAGCTAACTATGTAACGTTGTACGCCATAGTCTGATGCCTACTGTGGCACTGGCTGTCAATCCGCCTACGGAACCTGCAAGACGACCACTGTCATCCCCACCCCCTCCCAAGGGCTCAAGGTCAGCCAGAATGCCGCATGCGGCAGCGGTGTTACTTGCCAGGGCTCGAAATGGGGCAATTGCTGCAGCAGCCACGGCTGGTGTGGCAGCAGCAAGGACTACTGCGGCACTGGCTGCCAGGCCCTCTTTGGTAGTTGCGATGCCGTTTCGACGTCGTCAACCTCGAGGTCCGCAACTGTTCGTGGCGCATCGACTAGCTCCACTTTGGCCACAAGCCGTACAACGTCGTCCTCGACTACCTCGAGTTCGTCAACCTCGTCGACATCTGTGACCGCCACCACTAGCTCTTTATCGTCTTCTTCCTCGTCGACATCATCTAGTTCTTTGAGCTCTTTGTCCAGCTCTTCGTCCAGCTCTTCCTCAACGTCAACGTCTACAACCATGGCTAGCTCCTCGGCAAGCCCGACTTCAGCCAGCACGCAGAGATTCCCTACAGTTAGTGTGTTTACAATATTCGATGCTACCACCTCTGCGACGCCCAGCTCCTCTACTTCATCAAGCACCCAGACAACAAGCAGCAGCAGTGCTTCCTCCTCGACACAAACCCCCACATCCCAGACCGTCGCCGCCACTTCCACGGCCATAACATCTGCCGCCCCATCCGTCACCGTCAGCACCAGCAAAGCGTACGTCGAGGTGTTCCAGTCTTCCCCAGGCTGTTTATATGAGGGCAGCGTGGTGCATTACCGCTACCCAGCCCCCAACCTGGGCCCCGCCGGCGACTACACAGACGCCATCTCCACCTGCCGAGCGTATTGCGACTCTTACCCCCGATGCAACAACTTTTTCCTCTCCATCACGCAGGATCCATCGACGACAGAGCTCAACAACGTATTTGCCAGGTGCCAACTGGGGTTCATGCCATTCTTGAATACTCTTTTGGGATGTGGTCCCAACGACGTCGCTGTGTGGTATAGCGTCGCGTACGACCTTGTAGAGACCGGTCCGTTCACGATCACGGTGAGGCCGACCGTGTCGACCGACACATTGACCTCATCCGCCCCAACCATGACGGCATTTTGATGTGGGATATTGGGACATTTGTTTGTAACTGTTGGCGAATATAGGGTGGGGGATTGCTGGGAGCCAGGACTGTGAATTTTGAAACCAGTCAATAAGATTGAAACAAAAAAAAAAGAAAAAGAAAAACAAATTCAGTATAGCCAATGCTTATTATAACAGAGTAAGAAAGATAAAGTTGACACCACTGGCGTGAAATTCTATTCCCCAGCTTCGATCTATCCAGTATGAAAGCCCCCAGGATAGATCATCAAGTCCCTTTATACCTTTTCGCTTCCCACTTTGGCCATAAAAATGTCATACGACGCCTGATCACGCCCAAGAAGAAACATCTCCATCGTCATTTCCGGGTCGTCCATCCAATCTTTATGCTTTTCGTCGATCTGGCCGTAGGAAAACACCAGGAGGCCTGGGTTGGCAGCCATCCTGTCCGTGAAATCAGGACTTGCATCCCCCATGTCAACCTCCCTCATGGTCATCTCGAATTTGGAGAAGCCGATTTTCCCCGCCGAGAGGCCGTCAAAAAAGGCTGCCCACGTCAGGTATTCCGGGTCATCCCAGCGGAGCCGGGAGTCTGCGGCTGCGCAGTTTAGGGTCAAGGATACTGGCCGATTTATGGTTTTGCTCCATGATGTCAAGAACGAAAGTAAATTGGCGTTGACATCGACGTTGGCGAGCTCCAGCTCCTCCAGAAGCGGCGTGACCGTTGGTTCCCAAGGGAGCGGCTCGTCCAGCGTCGCCCACTTGCTGATATGAAATCCCAGCTTCGTGAGCCGAGGTAGATGGTTGAAAATAATCTTATCAAGCTCATCGACAAAACTTAGGTACAGCACTTGCCTGTTGATGGTCGTGAGGTCTGACGAGTCGCCCCAGCCGTACAGAGAAAGGTCTAGATGATTCAGGCCACCCAGGAAACAACGCCAGTTTGTAGAGTCGAAAAACACAGAGCTGTGCGGCGGCAGGTTGGCGAGCCGTAGCGACTTGATAGCTGTGGACTCGGCGTATTGGCTATCTACCAAAACTTGCAACATGGCGTCGATGTATACATTGTTGCATCCGATTGGGTGCTCATCTTCCTCAGAATAATCATCATACAACGTCCTCACCTTCCATTCAATCTCTCCGCATTCAAAAGGACGTTCTTGTTCATCGGGATAAATGGCAGGAAACTCAATGGTCAGACTCTCGACGCGAGGCAGTAGAGGACCGTCAGATCCTCGGCCGCTCAGGAGGGTTATGAAACTGGCAGGCATCATAGGTAGTTCTGGCCCGAGCTTGCCATGGTCACATTTATAAACAGCTCCATCGGCCGGATAGAAGCATGGCGGAGAACGGTGTATGACCCTCAACGTCCGGACCATGTCACCGTACGTCTGCGCCACGAGGAGGGCCGAGTCGGCAACATGCTTCTTGGCCCATGTGAAGGATAGGGTCTCGAAAATACGGACTTCGTTCACTCCGAGGTGGCGGAGGCGACTGCATGTGCTGCTGAGACGAATCTGGGCGCGTAGGTCGAGGGGGGCAAATATTTGGAGGAGCAGCTCGGGAGCGAGCGTAGCGAGAGTTGACATTCTGACTGAACGATAGTTGCAAGAGTCGTCAAAGTGTGTGTGTGTGTGTGGGAAAAGATCAAAATGATGGAAGACAGCACACGTTGGGTCGAGGAAATAGTCCGTTTGGCGGGGTCTTGAAATGTTTATGCATGTTGAGCTGCCCCGCAGGTGGGGAACCCAAAGTAAGGGGAGGTAAGGCTGAACTGGCCTAAATTAGAGTGCCACTCTGTACCAAGGAAGTGGAAAATTGAAGAAATACAGGAAGTCTGGAAGAAGGTGCTGTGTCGCGGGGGTAAGGTCTTGGCATGCCGAAAGGAGGACGCACATCTAATACACATGATGTAGACGGCTTAAAGAGAGTTGAACAAAAAGAAGAAGAATGAGAAGAATAAACCCACTGCGCGTGCCCTCTATACTATGCTCCCCCTTTTTCATACGCATGAAGTGCCTGTGCCACAACTTGCTATCAAACCGTGGTTCCCCTGTGGAGTATAGATAGTAGCCTCGATTGACAGCTTGGCTCCAGGCCGGCCTTGCAACCCCTTGGATAGTTTACATGTACGAGTCAGTCAACAAGTGGCTTGTATTCGCGGATTCTATTCTAGTATGCGGCGTAGCATCCATATCAGGAAATTTTACGCTTACACATGGGCCGGAGGTGGAAACTCTTCGCAGGTGTAGCCCCGATGGGCAGAAGCAACTCCGATGGGCACATATAGCCCCGATGGGCACGATGGCTTGTCGGCAACAGTGTCATATTAATGTTATAGCACAGAAACAGCGAGGCGCAGAGCAAAGAGATTGGGCCGAGGTTTCCATCGCTTACTATTAGGCGACGCTTTGAATACATACGAAGACAATAATAGATTACTGTTCCGGTACAGTTTGAGAGCAGTTAAGCTAAGCTGGCTGAGAAACTAAGCGTCTTTCAAGGGAAACTCTCGATGTATAAGATGTTGTATTGTGCCGCCGTGATTATGCTGAATAGAGTCTAGATTGTCATCTCGAAGCTCAATCTCACCATCCAACTCAGCCCAAGAAACTTTTTATATAAATCTACACGGACTTCTCTTTTCCTTCCAACAAGAAATCTAAAACAAACAAAATGAGGTTCCCGATAGCTATGGTGCTTTCACTTGGTACCCTCGCACAAGCCGGGCCCGGAGGGGACTGGGCAGATCTCCCCAAGCCACTGCCAGGCAGATCGGGGGGTTACCCGCAGCAACTCCGGGACGGCCGCATGGTCTTCACCGACGCGTACGGAGATGATAAGCTTCCCGGACACATGCAGCACGTCGAAGACCACCAGGAAAAGTTTGACACAGCTGGAAAGGTGTACCCTCATGGCGGCAGCGCAAGTCGAATACGCAGAGAGCGCGAACACGATCGGCTGCCACCACCCGGTCGTCACCCTGTTACGGGAGAGAGCCTGGTCAAGGACGAGAAATCCGCGGCCTCTCGCAACGACCCTGACTTCAGGACAGAGACCAGCTATCGCGGCCTGGCTTACAGTGAGTCTGGGGGCTATTCAAAAAAGTTATATGTGGAGGATAACCCCAACGACCCCAACGGCTATGGGTATGATAAGTGGAAAAATTCTGGTGACATGTACCTAAACGCTGAACGGCGTTCGGGGGCAAAAATATATAACAGTAAGTCTTCTTGTACCCTGCAACCAGAAGGACGAGTTTGATTGTGGTGCATGCTGCATGCTAACAGAGGATTGCCTTGTTCAGCTGAGGCGGGTTTGACAAAAGGTTCGAGTTCGGCTATGAAGACTGGCAGGTTTGACGGCAGCACTATGGAGCCGAACCGAGGCTGGCACGCTCTTGGTGACCAAAGGCGTGCCCATGAGGAGCCATCCAGGATAAGACGGGGAACTTCAAGAGACAGAAGAGGCTCCATAGCCTACCCCGACCTGAAATACGACACGCCGAGGACTAGTCTGCCATTTCATGAGGGGGGTGGCCGTCCCCCGACGAGAAAAAACTCATTCTGGACCGAGGGTGTCGACTCGGACGGCCAGCCGCTCACCGGCGTCCCGGATGGCTACGTCCTCCCGTCAAGGACGACCAAAGACACCTTCAACCCGACCAGGCGCGAGACGTGGGGGAGCCAAGCGCCGCCGGACAGTTATGCACGCAGAAGCCACCCGCCGCGCCCGCAAAACTATGAAACCTACGACCCGCTGTACCAGCCCAAGGTGCGTGGCCCGGTTAGGCGGCCCGAGTCCAGCCTCGCCTACGACATGGAATCTCTGCGCAGCGCGCTTCCCGAAGACAGGTCAAGCAGGAGAGGTAGGGGTCGGAATCTGGATCGGGACCGCCCACCCATTAGTAGCTCGGGGCTCTTTGACCAGCCGTCATCATCGTCGTCGTCGTCGTCGCGCCGGGAGTCGAGCCGACCTGGCAGGAGCAGCAGCATCCGGGAATCGTCGTCGACTCGCCCCTCCACCCGGCGTGGGAGAAGCAACAGCTTCAGCATCTCGGGAGGCGGCAGTGACGTCCGGCTCACGAGCGACCCGAGGGGCAGAGGCATGTACTACGACTACGACCGCGAATACGACGGCAATCCTCAGGCTCACAGCGCTCCGCACTGCCTCCGCAAGAGGGATGGTGACGGTCAGACGTCGTCGGGCTGTGATGTGTCGCCCAAGAAGACCAGCGCCAAGGCGGCCACGGGGACGTCTGCTAAAAAGGGCTCACCTGCCCCCGCTGGCTCGGCTCAGGCAGTACCTCCTGCAGGCGAGAGTGCAGCCAATGCTGGAGGTACTGGTGCTGGTGTATCAGCTGCGCCGGCAGCGTCTGCTGACAAGAAGCCCGTTGGCCCTGGTACTAACCCATCTCCTGGTACTAATCCAAAACCTGCAGCTATGGCAGCACCGGACAAAGTACCGAAAGCCAGGAAAGTACCCAAAGTCGGGGCAGTACCGGAGGCTAGAAAGGTAGCCAGTGTTAGGACAACATCGAAAGCCAGGAAGTCGCAAAAGTTTAAGAAAGTACCGAAAGCCAGGAAAGTACCCAAAGTCAGGACAGTACCGAAGGCTAGAAAAGCAACCAGTGTTGGGACAGCACGGAAAGCCAGGAAGGCACAAAAGGTCAAGAAAGTACCCAAGATCAAGACAACAACCGCTAAAAGCAGACCAGGTCGCGGGTATTCAATCAACGGAAGAAGACGTTAATCCCCGAGTTGTCCTAATCCTGATGTTTCTTGCTGGATATTATCTTGGGAACCGATACAAAGAATTAAAATCTTTGCTCCTATGGCGTTAGCTCTGTCTTTGATCTGTAAAACTCTAGAATTGTACATTCAGGATAAAACCAAGCCTCTTTTGTATCGATGGAGTGTTGTAAGTATAGATGGGAATGGAGCACGAATAAATTATGTAGCAAAGTGAAACTAAAGTTATCTTTACCAACTATCAAAGGTGGTTACACAATGTTTCGCGCACTTTCTACAACACACGCAAATGCCTTAAAAGCAGTAGGCTCCAGTCGGTTGAACAAGATCCTTACCTGCGCCGACATTAGTTGCTTGGCAACATTTCGTAAACCCGGCTATAACATCCGCCGACTGGTAACAATGTTAGCTTCAACTCGTTTCAAATATCTTGCCGGTACAGCGGCAATTACCGTTGTAAGAGCTTTTACTGGGTGTGAACATACAGCGAGCTTTTTGAATCCATCAGTGTTACGATAGTCGCACAATTTTTCCGTGGTCCCAAACACTCCATCGTCGATCACCTCTCCAGTCAATGTCTGACCATTGGGCAGACCGTTGAAGTGAGTCGCAGAGCAGCACAGGGCCGTAACATCCTGAACTCCCTTAGACTCGATTCCGTTTTGAGCACCTGGACCCTTGCAGAAGCATATGGCCTACAACGGCATATGTTAGCATAATCTGCAGCAAAAGAGGGGCTTACTAGTTTTGATGAAATAACATACTACTCCGTCTACTGAGGTCGCGGAGATTGTAGGAATCTGGGCTGCAAAGGCCAGGACGGCAAAGGTGAGCCACTGCATTGTCGGTAAAGAAAAAAGTAAAGTTTGATGTATTAATGGTATCAAAATGAAAGTAAGAAATTAAGCTTGTTAGAACCAGTCCGAAAAGTAATGAAAAATGTGTTGGTAAATGTTGGATAAAGTTTAAAAAGTTGGTAAATAATGCCAACTTTTTATAGGAACCTCTTAATTAGAGTATTTTTCAGGATTGCTAATAATAGACATCTTAAGACAACGTAACAAGGGATCGGGTTTCAGCCAACAGAAAAAAACATCAATCATTAGCGTTAGTGGGAATCGCAATTTGAGTAGTGCTTAAACGTATCAGGTGTTTTAAATGCAGTTTAAATGAGGGTAATCAATAGTTGGGTGACACAACCTCCTTGACGTTTCTTTTTACCCCGTGTTTTTTCCGTGGGGTATTTCGGGCTAAGAAACTAGGCTTTAAATGGTTCTTTTTATTATTTAATTTGTTGTTTTATATTTTATGCATTTGTGTATATAACCATTATCCATAGTCCACAAAGGGGTAGGTCCCTGTGAAAGGGCCTCCTACTGTTGACCGACCTACTTTCTGTAGCTTTTACCAAATTGATCAACAAAATAGGAAGCAATCTACAATTCCACGTTGGTCCGCTAGCCCATTTAAGTTATGGGCGCCCCTATTCCGATCAACACAATCGTCAATAACACTACCAGTTATCCTCGTTGTAATTATATTATAAATCTCATTTCATTTGGAACAATGGGCAAACTGGCATGAGAAACATCCATAAGTCCAATCTTCTTCAGTAGGTAAGCCTCTGCATTATAACCTAGTTTGGGTCTAGACCAGCCAGGAAGCTTACAAACACAATGAGGTCCTCCGCGCCCGGGACATAGGGCCTTTGCAGCGCAACGCCCAACTTCGGAATTGTTGCTGTTACCTCGCCAGCCTTTTCAAACACTTCCCTGCATCTGGAACATTGCCTATATGACAGACCACAGCATTTAAATCATTCGTTTTGACGATTTTTGTCCGATGCGCGTCGGGTCGTAATATGGTGCCGTGCCATGTCGAGCCCATACCCCTGGAGTAGCTCCCCCTGGGACATGACTATCAAACTTGGCCAGCTAAAGTTAAGCTGGAACTCTGAAACCATTGGGGAGGGGATCGATCAGACATGTATTTGACATGTACGGCCCAGCCAGGACACCATTACGAAGGATTCAAGAACGATAAAGTTTAAAATGATGTTCTGTAGATAACAAGAGCCACAAGTTAGCAAGTAACCAAACCAGCCCTCCAAAAACGACGGCAATGAAAGATGCAACGGCGAAAATCACCCCCAAACCACAGAGCATTTCAACCACATGACTCGACGCTAGCAAGACCCGGGACACTTCGTCACACGCAAATCTGCAATGCGTACTTAGGCATGGCAATGAGGTACGAATGAAATATGTAGTAGAGTGAAACTCAAGTGATCTCTGTTGTGCTGGTATATTCTATTGTCCAAGCTTTTCAAAATCGAATCCTGGATGATTCATTGGATGTCTGTGAATTACACCTTGCCGCCCCCTATCCTTTTTGTTGGTCGACACACCCCGCTGGGTAGCCCAGAGATGCCACTAAGCCGGCGCCGGAATGTCCTTAAATTTACTTTACTCATCGAGGTTTTTGGCAATTTCAGGAAGCTCCTTTTCGAGGATCGCCTTTTTTGCAGGACCCTAGGCTTTTGTCTCCTCGGCTATACTCTGGAGCGGACTACCAACATGAGTGTGGAGGCGCCCAGGGAGGCATATTTGACGGCAGCCCCCAAGTCCAGGGCCGTGTTTGCGCCCTGCACGAGCACCGTCTTGCCGGCGAGGGGCGTTGGAGGCTCGACCTGGGTCGGGGGGATTACGGGCAGCCTACCAAGCTTCCTGGTGTGGCCACCGTTCAAGGGCGGCTCGGCAGCGGGTGCCAGAACTGTGCCCATGTTTTCGACTGTTGGTTTTGTTGACTCCGGTTTGAATATTACGGTCGAATATCTTGGAGATCGAGGTGCTGGCAGTACGGTGATGCGTGGTGAACAGTTAGCTTATAGGCAAAGAAAATGGGAACCATCATGTATCATTGATTAGCGCCGCCGTTGCTTATCGCTGTCTATCCGCAACGGGCGAAGCTCGGCCATACGATTTAACTTTCCATTCTAACTTGGTAGCCCCGATAACCCCCGCACAGCCAAAACCTTGTCATCTCCTTATCTCGCCTCTAGCTTGTTATACATGACCAGAGTCCCGCCCCGCCTGCGCCTAAATGCTGGTGGGCAATGATCCCAGCCAGCCGGATCCTGCGCTGCTTGCACGCCTGCCGCACAGCCAGCAAGCTCTCTTGTAAGGCCACCAGCCCGTTCAACTGGTGCACCGTCTGCCATCTTCTCAGCATGCTTTATCTGCCCACAGAAAGCAGCCGCCATAAAGCAAATGTGATCACCGAGACAAGCCCCGTATCTTAGGAACACAAGGAGATCCAAGCTTTGTGTGATGACTTGAACGCCTTAAATTTTTGTGACGCAAAGCTGTCTCCATCGTTCCACACTCAACGCTCCCCTGAACAGACCCGCCAAGAGCATCGTGGTTAGATTTTCAAGCATGATGATCTGCTTGGCTGTGGATAAATATGGGGACAACTGGACAGGATCCCTTGCCGATAGACCTAGTCCATATAGAAGCAGTTGGGGTAGCTAGCCTCGGCTATATGAAAGTGAACGACAAAGGGCGTCATAGGGGAGCACTCGCGTTTGTCTTGTAAGTTTCATCCGCGATGTGGTGCGCCCGTATTAGCACCGCCCATTGCAGCAAGCATCAAAAGGGAGAGCTGGGCTGGTCGGTGAAGGTCAAGGTCGGTAAGTCGGTAGTCCAGTCCGCTTGATACCGCAAAAGCGCAAAAGGGCCTTAGGATAAGTTATGTGACCTCAACCCTTTAACTAAAAGACCTCAAAGCGGGCAATTACCTTTACAGTGAGTTTCGTCAACGGTACAAAAAGGGTGTAGCTATTTCACAACAACTTTCTGTTAGATCACAACCACGTGGGTAATATTACCCTAGTTATACAACAATTTGTACCGTTAATTGCAATGCCAGATCGCTAACTCTCGCTAGGTTTACCGGAAGTGAAAGTTTGCGAGGTTAATTTTAAACCTTGCCTGTATAACTCATCCCAACGCCTGGGTACTTCAGGCCTCATCAGGTACTCCGAACGCAAGCTGTTGACTTCGCGGACCATAGCAATATCTCCCCATTGACGATAAATGTCAGTTGCTCTCTGATGATGCTCCACGGACTCTGGCATGTATGAACTCTCCCAAGGATTAAGCATCAATTCTCTCGGGATGCTCCTATGGGGAATTAAACGACTCAGGCTCTGGAAGGCCTCAACCAATCTCGCCCTTGACTCAAATGGTGATAAGCCCTGGGACTCTTCCATCAGCCTTCTCCCTGCAGAAGACTGTTTGAGAAAATCGTAAACGCTGCGATGTGCAAAATGGACAGTAGCCTTGTTTTTTTTACCAAGTGTTCGAAGCGATCACATAGCTTTGGATTGAGTGGAACCGCCACTGGGGGATCCGGAAGCTCCGGAAATGGATCAAAGTGAATGCTGAACTCAAGCAGTCCAGCACAGCAGAGTTCAATATCGCGCTTAGTCTTTTCAGCCTCATGACAAAGCCTCATAACTCTCTCTTCTCGGTCGTCCTCAGCATTGGGTAGAAGAAGCCCGGTATTTACCCTCCACAAAGTGACTATCAGGGGAGTGAGCCAGATGGTCGGATGAATGGGGGGACCCGCAACGTGCTTCTTATATTCGTTCCAGTCGATGACAGCTTGAAAATATGGGCTGCACGAGCTCATCTTGCCCCCGGATGGCGTTTCTCGATTCTTGACCAAATACTTGTGTACAAGTCGTCTATTTCCGTAGGCACGTGATCAATCTTGCCTAGGATGTCATCCTCACTCATCTCAATGCTTAGATCTTCCTGTACACGCTTGAGGACAATGCACAGCCAAAGGAAAATGCCCTCGGCACTAAGAGTTAGCCGGGATAGTAACATTTGCCTTGAGAGGTACGGGCTATCCATGTGTGCAAACAGCTGCATACCAAGCCGTTCGTTGGCATAGGACCACAAATCTGCATGATTCAAACTCTGAAGCCGAAGTTGCGATAAACTTCCAAGCTTGGCTTTGATTGCTGCCTCGGGGCTACAGGCTAAACAAAACTTGAGAGGGCCGCTCTCTGACTTGATCCGGACAATCAAGTCCCAGAGATCTGAAAACAGCTCTATGGACTCATCCAAGCCATCCAAAAACATGCAGATGGGCCGTTCATTGCTGCTAACAATCTTTAAAAGCAACAATATTCATGTTGTCGTCGATTTTTTCAAAGTTTTGGTCGTGCTTGTTTGTGAGTTCGCTAGATGAAAGGTCAGCTTGGCACGAGTAACAAACAAACGACAGGAGCCGATATACGAGAACAAAGGGATGGCAACAGAAATAGCATGTCAAGCAGCATAAGAGATACGTGGCAGGTGTGAGAGGAAATACGACGGTATGTGCAGTGTTTTGTTGGCAACATCCTTGGATGCAACTTACAAAATCCTCCGGAGAATCCTTCTATCCATCTTTTCCTCAACTTCCTTCAAGGTTGTCTTGAGACAATGAAGCCTTTTCTCTTTCGGGTACGCTTGGTCACGACCTTGAGCGCGGCCAGGAAGTCTCCCTTGTCTCTGACTGCTAGGCCACTCCAGTGTTAAAGACATGGCTTCGCCCCCTGATTGTTGCATTTCTTGATGCAATGGTCTATGTGCCAGTGGCAGTGTGTGTTGCTGCCAACGAAAACCAAGGCTGCGAGTCGAGATCGGGTACTGAAATTCGTTGGCGATAAGCTTCCAGGCTGTAGATACCACCTTACCTCCGGCACCTTGTCTATTTTCACAGTCGATGATACGTTCCAGTCTTTCCACCACAGTAGTCTTACCATATGAAGCTTGAAATAGACTGATCGTCATTCTCTTGTCTCCGCTGCGCCGGCATACTGGTCCATTGAACTCCTTTAAACACTTACATACTTTAACTTTCTAATACAAGGTGTACATGTACGATAATGGCCCAGTTTAATGGAGATTGCCTATTTTATCCCGGTTTTTGTGATGCATCGCTATCCTGCCATTGTCTATACACCTTTCTGTCCCCAAACTTGCTTTGTAGTCCTGGCTATACTTGCTGCCGACGTGTGAGACAGAGTCCAATCGTAACAGCGACGACAGTAAACGGCAGGATCCCCGTCAGTATCACCGAACCTGGGTCGGTAAGACGACAGGTAATTGACTGCTTAGCAAACTTTGCCTAACATGAGCTAGACAGCGTTGGGTTTCATGCTTTAACCGTGTTGTAGGAATACCAGCCTAAAATGGGCACGTAAATATGAATCTTCAACAAGGGCTCTTCCTGACATTGACTCCTGCGAAGAGACACGAATAGCCGCTTACTTGGACACTGACTCAGAAATGATGCCTCGATCAAAGTTGTCAAGCTGGGTTAGCCTGTCCGTTCAATTTGCGCATTATTCTGTCCGACACGGCAGTGCCGCGAAGCTACCATCTGCAGGATGACGGCTCGGCAAATTGCCTCTTAGTCAGAACACTGGGCAATGCGCCGCGACTCAGATAGCCGTTTGCGTGGTAAATGCACACCTCCCAAGAAGACATATATGGAAGCCGAGATGGTATGCTGTCCTGACCCTTATATTCATTGATCGTGACTTGATATTATGCGATCTTTCGAGGTAGGAAACGCCGAACCGGATACCTTGTATTATACAGAATTCTCTATCCGTTCGCTGTCAGTCTCAAGAGAAAGACAAGGCTGTTCCTAGTATTTGGAACTGACTAAGTAACGGCATAATAAGCCCAAGGAATATCAATAGAGAAGCCGATTTTGGCTCTCTGTCAAAAGCGTTTGCCTGAAAGTCTAAACTAGACCGGAGTGCGAGTCAAGCATGGCACAAATCACACACACACACACATTTTAGTTGAGCTCGGCTAGGGGGAAACAAGGTCTGATTCCTCCATAGACCATAAGATTGTCCGGATACAAAACTTCATCTTGAGAAAATAAGCTTGCCGGGTAGAAAGTTAGAATTACAAAGGGCCCAACTAAATAGCGGTCACTTTTGGCTTACCCAACGTTAATATTAGACAAATACGTTTTGGGACTTTTTCCCACCTAATTACCACCCAAATTTGTCCAGGTTTGTAACGAGCCTCAAAATAACGGAACACCGGAGTTTTACCACCGTTACCGGTCCGTTATATCACGTATAACGTATACATAACGTATATTAAATTGCAATTAACAAGTTATTAAGAACAATTACCTCACGCCCCTAACTTTAACTACTTTAGGCCGTTACCGTCTCTTATAAAGTTATACGTTTTGTTTAATTTAGGTGGAAGAATTTACCAAAAAGGTACCAAGTGCAAACGCGCCCTGTTTTATTGAAAATAAATGGAGCAAAATAACCTCTAACCAGTTAAAGTTGACCGCTATTAGCCTGCCCCATTACAAATGATTTAATCGGCTACGTAAAGTGAGTTTGTAAGTATTGTGCTGTTATAATCCTGGGTTTACCGAAGCAATATCGCGAAAATACAGAATACTTGATTAATTGGAGAAAGAAATAGATTTCATCGAGGCAGGCTACTAATAATAAGATGGTGTTTAACTAAGGACATATTTGCTTTTTCTATCATTCAAAAAGAAAGTCATAAAATATCTAATTTGATTAATTAATTGATTGATTGAGATTTATTACGCCTTCTACTCATAATAAGCAACGCGGCCAATAAAAGAAAGTAGCAGAGGCTAACCTAAATCCCCCTATATGTACCACCTCCATCCAAATCACGTACCCTATCTAATGCCTAAAAATTCCTAACAATACCTGAAAAATGTGAGGATCAGACCCCCAGACCTACCCTCAGAATCACGACTCGGCTCTACCAGCCACGCTGAGCCAGGGATCGGACAAAGGGATCTACTGACCCCGGATTTAAGCGCGTCTCTCCAGCGCGCCGTCAATCGTGATTTCTCTCTCCTCTTCAGTTTAGAATTTTCGTCGATAGCGCCTAATACACTGAGGTTCTCCAATGTATGCCTGGCCGTGACAAAAAATACATTCTGCCTGCAAATACAGCCTTTATTTATCGCACCTTGCGCGCGCCCATATTTTACAATCCTTACCGTTCTAATCCACTATTATATTTTATCCATACGTTATTTCCCCGAAAAATTCGTGCGGTTTTTCCCACGCGGTTTTTCGCTTTATTTTCCCTCGTTTTAATGCGGTAATTTTACCTATTTTGTTAATATGCGTTTTTAATACGGTTAATTACTGTAATAGTAAATCCAAATGGACGTCGGTTTACCACATTTTCCCGCCGTGGTCCTATAATTAATTTAGGTCGGGTCGGATTGGTTTTATTTTTACGTTTTTCCGGCGTAATCCGACCCGGTCCAACCTCCGCGGTTTTTTGGTTTTTAATATTGTTTGAAAGCGGTTTGGGAATTAAGATTTTTTTAGGTACCGACGCACCCGTTTTTTCTTATTAATGGATGGTTTTGGGGATTGAATTAAAAAGTTGGATTAAAGGGGTTATTATTACATTAAATGGGTATTATTATGTTAAAATTACCTTTCCTTGCCCCGGCAAATATTATATCGCAAACCTAAATTTAAATATTACCGTGGGTTCCAAACTTTTCCGTCGATTTTTATCCTCCTCGTTCCTTTTGGGTTTAATTTGGATTAGGTCGCGGGTTTTTTATATAAATAATATATTAGGCGGTATTTAACCCGCGTTATTGGGTATCAACGGGTTTTTTTTATAAAAATATACGAAATTTTCACGTTGCGATATATCTGGTAAAAAAAATCTATTTAAACGGTTGGTAATTCGTTTTAATAAGTTTAAAAATACCTGCCCTGTGGTTTACTTTTTATTGTTTGTTCCTTCGTAATTTTCGTATAACGTCGGCGATTTTCGGGTTTTTTCTTTTTGGGGGAAAAGCGTTTTCGATTATTTGGGTTATACGTTCTACGTCGACGTAATTAAACTGTTTTAAAATTCGCGTTTTTAGGATGATTAAGGCTGTTTTTTTGGGCAGGTTAAAAACTAATATAATTTTCGTAAAATATTTTACCTTTTCCCCCATTTTAATTTACATTTCGTTTTTAACGTCGTTCAATTTTTCACATTGCAATAATATACGGGTTACGGTTTATTTATGTAATAAATCGGTAAAATTGTGGTAATAATTGCAATTTTCCGAATCTGTTAACCCCAATAAGTAAAAACAAACATTTAACCCGTTTTTCCCCGATATTAATTGCACCAAAATTGTTAACAACGTTTTAAGTAAGGCCGCTATATTTTGTTAAAATAATTTTGCGTTTTTAATAATTTGTAAATAATTGGCTGTTTATTAGTTACAAATGAAATTGTCCCAATATTTCTGCCACGATTTTAAAATATATTCCTTTAATTTGTATTTTATTTTGGAAACGACCCTTTTAATCCATTCAATAAATATATTTAAATAAATTAGTTTACCCCAATATTTGGTATGGTTATTATTGGGGCCCTGGTCCTTTCAACCTATTATTCTTTTAGCACCGAAATCCGCGATTTCGTTACCCCAAATATTTGTGTGGGAAAAAATTTAAATAATGGTAATAAATATTAGGTAATTTAATTCGGCGATTTTTTAGTGGAATTTAATAAAAAATTGCTAACTGTATTTGGTTAATAAATTACCTATTACCTGTACCGCGCCCCTATTATTTACAAAAATATATATAGATAGATATTTATCCAATTATTTAATGTAATTAATCGCCATGTAAAAGGAGTGGGTTTCCCCGCAATAAACAATATATTTGGCGAATAATCCCATTAAATATTTTTTAGTTTTATATATTTTAACGTAAAAAAGGTTACGTTTACTAACATTAGTAAATGGTTATTAGGTTTAATAATTAAATTATTTATGTAAATATGTATAGTTTTTTCCTTTAATTTAGCGTCGTGGTTTTTAATAACAGCCTCGGCGTTTTTTACGGCGCTAATCTTCGGGAAATAACCCCATAGAACAGATACGTATGCCATTTTTTTCTCGATTTTAAACACGTCGGGGCTCAATTGTTAGTATATATATTTTTTAATCGCCGTTAAAGGACTGGTAAATCGTGCGGGGGGTTCCATACGCGTATTAGCCAATAGGGTAATATTTAATTTTCTGGTCGCCATATATAGGGCGGCGTTAATAAAAAGTTAAAAAAAGGTTTGGACCGATGGTAAAAAATTTGTAAAAATATTAAAAACGTCGTTACTGGTACGTAAAAAAACTTTTATAATATCTAAAAAAGTTTTCCTTTAAATCGTTTTAAAGGTTTGGACTACGGTTGTTACGAAGTGGCGTGCCTAGGCGACTGCCAACCGTGACTCCACCCCACGTGACAAGGTGCCAGGGTGAGTTTGTTATTTGCTCGTTTAGGCGCGTGTACGCGATTGGCATTGCGTGCCTTTCTTCTTCCTTTACATTTAGCTTTAGATTTTCGAATAAAATCGCCCCTATATTGCAACCTTATCTCTTTGGGATCGCTTTCGTGACATTATTTAAAATTTAACCAATCTGCTACCGGGAACGGTATAATAATATTTACGATACCGAAAAAGAAACACGAACGCCTATAAGGCGCGATACCGAAAAAGAAATACGAACGCCTATAAAGCACGATACCGAAATAATTAAAAACGACGCCGAACGGTAACCGACCGCCCAATTGGAAAGGTAAAAGGTTGAATTTAACCACGTTCGCCCCGAAACAGGTCCCCCCCGCGCAAAACGCTAGCGTCAGCAATTTACGGTACGAATACGAACCCAACGTCGCCCGTCGACCCGGGAACGCGTAAAAAATATTATAACGGTTAAAAAGGAGGACGAAACCACCGATTCCCGAAAAAACACCGACGAACCCGTTCGGTTAAATAATTGAGACCAGCGAATTTTACCATTAATAAATATTAATGGACCGATACGCAAAACCAACGAAATTCCTTTTTCCGAGGAAAAACACCAAATAATAGTAAACGAATTAAAAAATTACATTGCCTATATACAGGACCAAATCGATTTACTAAATAACACCAAATAAAAAAACGAGGCCACTATTTCGCGTTTGCTCCGCGAAACCCGTTTCCGACGAAAAATTACCGCGATTACTATTGGTACCGGTTCCGGTAATTCGCACCACAAATCCCGCGTAAAAAATCCTCCGACATTTTTAAATAACCCCGATAAAAACGAGGTTATTTTCGAGGTTTGGCACCGCCGGATCGAAAACAAATTGTTGTTTAACGGAACGTATTATCCCACCGATGCAAATAAACGCGCTTACGTCGAATCCCGTTTCGGAAATAATACCGCCGACACCTTATTTTTTTACCTTAACGATACCCATCCCGATCAAATTATTACGTACGACGGTATAATGGGCCATTTGCGCGAGGAATACCAGGATAATAAATTCGAAAATACAGCGCGGAACGAATTGGACAAACTAATTATGTCGACGAAAAACAAGTTTATAATTTTTAACAACAAATTCGTCAAATTGGTAGGTTAAAGCGGTTTTCCGAAACGAAGCTGGAAACGGGAATTGCACCGCCGCCTGCCTACCAATTTGCGAATCGCAATAATTATATACCACCAGGATACTAACGTTTTTTTTAACGTTTACGTCCGTACGGCCGATGGTATTTCCTATAACCTTACCAAAACCTACGCCTCGCGGACCGAAAATAAAAATAAAACCAAAACCACCTCGATTAAAAAAACCATAATAAGGTTTGTTATTCCACGTATTGGCGGACCAACCCGGACCACCGGAAACGTTGTCGACGAGGGATAAAAAAGCAAACTAAATGTGGAGGAAATGCGTGGATTTATCCGGATAGGTAAATGTTTCCAATGCCGTAAACCGGGCCATATTAACAGAAATTGCCCCAACGGTAACACCGGTCGCCCCACCATTTCCGAAAACCGAGTTAACCAAATTATTGCAAGCTATTATAAAAAAGGTACCGATATATTTGGAAAAAACGTCGTTATATCAGAAAATTAATTATCCTGGGGAAATTGGACTCCTTTCCAAAAAAGGTGTGGCCAACCACCGAAATATACGAATTGAAAAAAAAAATCGCTGCAAAGCAAAAATTGCTGGAAAAGCCGATACCTTACGATTTTTTACGTAAATATTTGGGCGGCGACCCTATATTTATAACGGCCAACATTTCCCTAAATAAATTTAATTACAATATTCGTATTTTAATTAATACCGGAACAAATAAATACGTTTTTATTAGCAAACAACTTGCTCGGCGATTATATATAACGTTAAAAACCCCTAAAATTGTCGGTTTCCACCCCCAAAAAATTGGAGGTTATAACGGAAAAACCTCGCAACAGATCAATATTGCTGCATTGGCTATTTTTATAATACAGGGCCGGAAATTCCGCGAAACGCCGATGCTAATATTAAATATACTATAAAAAATAATCGTGGGACGACTTTTCTTGGCGGAGCACGGAATATTTACTAATTGTCGTCACCGACGGTTTTAATTTCCGGAAAACCTACCTTTATTGGCGGTATATTATCGAAATATCGATATAACCCAATTACCAAATCCGGGGTTTGTAAACCTTATATATTAATCGGACGCGGATCGTCGAAATGCTACCCTGGAAAAAAAAAATTAATCGGCCTTCCGATAACGAATAATACAGCGACGAATCCAAACTTTGGAAAAAATAACAGAACGCCTTCCGTCGATACCTCGGAAAGTAAAACTGCTGACCAGGTCGGGACAGGTTTGGAAAATCTCCACGCCCCGGGAAATTTACGCCGATCCGAATTTATAAAAAATATAACGGGAATTTTACGAATTACCGAGGCCAAAAGTTAAAATAATAAACCTAAATTATACCCAAAGGAAAAAGATTAAAAAGGCCGAAGGTTTTTTCGCATGCAAAAGGATATTAAAGGAAAATATATATTAAAAAAAGATGCGGTGGGTTGGTACAAAGACCGATAAACAAATGTCGCTATAATAGGCGTTATATAATTTATACGTTTGGTACAGGAGGATTTAACCTTTTATTGCATTTTAATAAACGAAATCGACGATATTTTGTGGTAAAAAAATACCGAAAGGCTATTTCCTAATAACGACGGAAACCTGCGGGCGATATTGTTAAAAAAAGTTCCAAAACATTACCATAACCTGTTAAACGTATTTAGCAAAATGAAATCCGATCAGGTCCCGTTTTTTCGACCGGGATTAAACTATAATATACAATTCGAAAATAATCCTAAAATATTGGGATATAATTTATTTTACAAAATAACGGAGAAAAAGTTGGAAATTTGCAGGAAATATCTCCAAAAAAACTTCCAAAAAGGTTTTATAAAACCAGGATCGACCCCGTGGACCGCCCCCATCTTATTCGCACGGAAAGGTAATAGAGGATTCCGGTTTTGCGTCGATTATCGAAAATTAAACGCTTTTACCAAAAAAGACGTCTGTTCTTTACCGTTAATCGAGGAAATACTGGCCCGGATTTCCAAAGTTCGATTTTTCACCAAAATCGACATTAGGCAAATTTTCCACCGGATTCATATAAACCCGGAACATCGAAATTATACAATCTTTAAAACCCGATACGGGACCTTCCGGTATAATATATTACCTTTTGGTTTTATTAACCGGCCGGCCACGTTCCAGAAATTTATTAACGAAATCCTAATGGAATATTTGGACGATTTTTATTCCGTTTATATGGACGACATTTTAATTTGGAGCGAAATTGAAAAGGAACACCAGATTTACGTCCGGTAAATCCTGGAAAGGTTTAAAAAGGCTAAATTCCAGGCTAATATTAAAAAGTGCGAGTTTTACGTTATAAAAATACGATTTCTGGGCTTTATTATAAACACCAAAGGCGTTGCTGTCGGCCCAAATAAAATAACCGCCGTAAAACAGTGGGCACCACCTACTACCGTAAAAAAAGTGCAATCCTTTCTAGGGTTTTGCAATTTTTACAGAAAATTTGTCCCAAAATACAACCGGGTAGCTAAACCGTTAACGAATTTGACGAAAAAAAGGTGCCTTTTCAATGGGACGAACATTGCCGCGTCGCTTTCGATACCCTGAAAAAGGCGTTAATTTCCGCACCCGTTCTTACCCATTATTAAACGGATTACAAAATAAAGGTAAAAATTAACGCGTCCGGAAAAATGGTGGCCGGAACGTTACTGCAATAAAACCCAAACACCCAAAAATGGTATCCGATCGCATTTTTTTCCGAAATTATACAGTAGGCGGAATTTAATTACCCCATCCACGATAAAAAATTGCTAGCAATCGTTAAAACGCTAAAAACCTGGAAACCAAAACTGATGGGTACCAAAAAAAAATTTGTGGCGATTATTAATTATAAAGCTTTAAAATACTTTTTTACGAAACGGTTGCTTAATTTCCGGTAAACGGCCTGGGCCAACTTTTTTTTCCAATATAATTTTGAAATTATTTACCGCCCTGGTAACGAAAACGTGTTAGTAAATGTTTTGACCCGCAAGGTAAAGGATGTATAAAATTAAAAAAAACGTTAGAAAATAGAACGTTATATGGCTATTTTCCGTCCTATCGACAATATTAGCGACGACTTTTATATGGTTAACCCCTTTTTATATTGGCAAACTGTTACCAATAGCGGTTTCGAAATGCTGTTGGCAGCGATCGAACCAATTAACGCAACTGGACAACTGCTATTCGCTAAAAAGGTATTTAAGGCCAACGAACATTTACCATTGCTAAAACAGTACCGAATTAAGGCCCGTAACCCCGAAAAAAAGCACTGGACGTTATTGCACGATAAATACGTATTGTACCGAAAAAAATTGGTAATCCCAGGCGACGGGGAATGGTCCGCCAAAATAATTCGTAAAATTTATAGGATTATTACTACGGCCCATCCTGGCCGCAATAAAACCCGCCGTTTGGTGGCACAGCAGTTTTGGTAACCAGGCATAAACGGGATAATGGACCGCTATATCGCCAACTGCTTCTGTCGATCAGCCAAAATTCCGAAAAATAAAACCCCTGGGTTTTTACAACCATTACCCGTACCGGATCGACAATGGAGCACCATTGTCGTAAATTTTAAATTAATGCCCAAATCGAAATCGGGAAACAATAACCTGTTTGTAATAATCGATATATTAACGAAACGGTCGTGGGCCGTTCCATATATAAAAACGGTTACCGCAAAAAATGCAGCCATAATATATTACGAAGGTCCTTACCGCGTTTATAATTTATCCACGAAAATCGTTTCCGACAAAGGCCCGCAATTTATATTAGATTTAATCGACAAAATGTCCAAAATTTTGCAAATTAAATGGAAATTTTCGACGACCGGACATTTCCAAATAGCAGGGCAAACAAAGATTATAAACGCCTATATCGACCAAAAATTACGCCCTTATATTAACCATTTCCAAAACAATTGGGATAAACGTATACCCGCAATCGATTTGGTGCAAATAACGTTACCCCATAATTCTTTCGGAGGATTTTTACCTTTCGAAATTGGAAACGGTTACCCGGCCCATATGCATTTCGATTGGACGCAAAGGACCGAATTAAAAGAATTACCTACCCGTAAACGATTTATAAAAACCAAAATTTAAACAATTACCAAAAAGCTCGAAAATTACGTGGAAACGGCACGTACCCACCTCCAAATGGGGTAATAACGAATATGCGACCAAACCAACAAATACCGCCGGAAATCCGATTTCGGAGTAGAAAACGCCGTTTACATTATTAAAAAGCATTGGGTAACGGACCGTCCTAGCGATAAACTAAATTACCCGTTAACCAAATATAATTATGTAATTAAAAAGAAACGGGGGCATTCCTACTATTTGAAGTTGCCAGATTTTTGGAAAAGGAGCCGCGTATTTTATACCGACCGTCTTCGGCTAAACCTACATACCCCATTGGACGGACAAACCGCAAAAAGGCCCGAAGGCGAGGTAATCGACGCGTTAAAAAATACCAACGAAAAAGAATGGGAAGTCGAACGGGTAATTTCCTCGCGGGTGTTACGAAATGTATTTTAATACCAAATCCAGTGGAAAGGTTGGGACCCCGACCCGGAATTTTACGACGCAAAAGGATTTAAAATCGCGGCTGTGCAATTGCGACAATATTATAACGCCTATCCCGATAAAGCCGGCCCTCCCATGCGTTTAAAAGCCTGGGAAAAAGTTGCCCTCGAAAATTGGTTCGACCCGCCCGACGAGTACGACAACGCCCCGGTTACGGGGAATAGCACAACCCGCAAGTTGCGACGTCGCCGGTAAAAACAGAATAAAACACGGCAAGATTTATAATCGCTCGCGGGGCGGAGGGGGGGTAATGTTACGGAGTGGCGTGCCTAGGCGATTGCCAACCGTGACTTCACCCCACGTGATAAGGCGCCAGGGTGAGTTTGTTATTTGTTCGTTTAGGCGCGTATACGCGATTGGCACTGCGTGCCTTTCTTTTTCTTTTACACTTAGCTTTAGATCTTCGAATAGAATCGCCCCTATATTGCAGCCTTGTCTCTTTGGGATCGCTTTCGTGACAACGGTATAGTTAAAAATATTTAGGCGGTATTATACCGCGTTGCGAAATAAAAAGTGGATTTAACGATTGCGTTTAACGTTGTACAAATTGTTTCCGCCCCTGCGCCCCAAATCAACCTGTTTAATAAAAGTTTAAACTTTTCGATACGTCGGAAGGTTACAGTTTTAATTTATTTAATATATGTTTTAAAATTTAGTTTTTCGTCGATTAACACCCCTAATATTTTAATTTGCGAAATCGGTTAAATAAATTGGTTTTTATATTGTGTTGGGATATTTGGCCTGGTCCGTTAACTGGGTTTTTTAAAATAAATTAGTTGGAACTTTTTTAGGTCGAAAACGGAAACGTGTTAATTTATCCATTATATGCAAATTTTTATTATTTATGTAGAAGCGGTTTGGATCTCCTATTTTATACCCTATATTAAAATAATGGTATCGTCGATCCATATTAAATTCGTACCCCAATAACTTAATTCCTCAATTAAGTCCGCGTTAAAAATTATAAATAGTACAAAGGAAATTGGCGAACCCTAGGGGATATTTATTTCGACCTTTTTTATATCGTTTTTAAAATTGGGGAATTTAAATACAGTTATACGGCCGGATAAAAAATTAGTTATCCAAAATAGGAGGTTTTATCCAAAACCCCGTTTACGCAAATTGTAAAATAACTTTAAATATAATACGTTATCAAAAACGCCGGAAATATTTAACGACAATGCTATTACCGATTGGCCGTTCTACCACGTTTTATATATTATTTTTATTACCAGCGTTAAAACGTTTTCGCAATTTATTCCCTTTCGGCCTTTTAAATGGTTTGGGGGTAATATAATTGTGGTAGCGAAATAATATTGCAATTGTTCCGCGAATATAAATTCGAATAATTTACTTATGGAATTGAACAAAACTGTTGGTCGGTATAATTCTATTTTGGAAAAATCGTATACCGTTGGTTTTTTAAACGCGATAATAATGGATTGTTTAAATTGGTTGGGGTAATGGCCGAAAATTAGGCATTTGTTAAACAGCGATTTAAAATAATGCAACCAAACCAAATTGTACCTATTTATATGCTAATTGTCGTGGAGCGATAATTTAAACAATTTGTTAACTATTCCGTCCGGGCCTGGGGCTTTACCATTGCTAAAATCTTTGCTGTATGATAGAATTTTGTATTCCGTAGTCGGGTAATTGATAAACGGTTTTGGGTATTAATAATCCTCGAGGTCGCTAAAATCCGTTATTTTAATGGGTGGGAAAAATTTCTTTTTAAAAACGTCGGTTATATTGTTAATATCGCTATTCGTGGTACCGTCGGGTTTGGTAATGCGGGTTATATGCGGAATTTTCGGGTTCGCCCGGTTTTTTTTAATTTTGGTTAATTTCCAAAAAGCCCTGCTATTATTAACGGTCTTAAATGCAAAATCTTGGTAATTGTCGCGGTACTAATTACGGATAGCTTGGTTATATTTCCGGCGAATTTTTCTGTATTTTTTTTCGTCGCTTTTTTTAAGGATGGTACCCCGTTTAATTACCCGTTAAAATTTTTTGGTTTATTATTTTAATATAATAAACTTTTTTAACCAACCCCGTTTATTACGCCCTGGTTTAATCGCTTTAATACCAATTAATTCCCGCATTGCTTTTTAAATATGCTATATTATTTTGTGGACGGTATTTTCCAGTTTTTGGGCATTATTGGTTTCGTTGGCGGAAAACAGGTTAATATTTAACAGTTCGCGAAATTTAATTTTGTCGGTTTTTTCCCAATTTGGTAATACAGTGGTTTGCGTTTTTGGGGCGGAATGTTACGACCAGGATTGGTACCGACACGATTGGGCAAGAACGAGAGAGGTGTCGGGAACCCAAGCCAGAATTACCGAAAAGCACGAACCAAACACAGAAAATGGGAGCACGAGGTTACGTAATAATAAGATAAAAAACCCTAACCCGATTACCAGAACAGGAATGACCACGATTATTGCTAAGGAAGTGATTAGCCCAGCTGTAATTACCCCAAAGTAATTATGATCATTTACACAAAAGTAATTATACCTGGGATATAATTTATATAAAGTACGTTTATTACCATGTAAATAAATTCGATTTTAAAATTGTTTAACAGCAATTAAATTTTAATTAACCTTAATATTTATTTAAGAACAATTATAACTTTACCCCAGTTATTAAAAACCCCAATTACCCAATCAGACGTTTAATTGTTTTAACCCATTGTATTTTACCATAAAAACAGGTTACCCAATATTTTAATCGTAACATTTTAATTGCTTCTGTTCAGTATTTTGCTTTAAAATATACCGAACAGTACCGCCGAAACAATATTTTCCAACAAAACCACCCTTTAAACCCCCTTTACTACCAACGCTCCGGTCAACGTTAACGTTTTGCGTTAAATGGTCGCGACGCTTTAAGCCGAAAATCGACAATTTTAGGAACGAATAACCGAATAAATTAATCGAACCAATAGGAATTATATTAAATACCCTTTACTATCACTATACGATAACACCACAAATACTTTACAGGGATTTTTTACAGGAACCCGGGCATATTTTCACTTTAACGAGGACAATTTCGATAACGATACAGATAAGGTTATTTACGCAATTTCGCTCCTAAAAAGCGACGCGTTCGCCTGGTTCGAACCAATTTTGCGAAATTATTTGGACCACAATAAGGAAAAAAACCGTAAAATTGAAATTAACCGCATTTTCGACGATTACGACAATTTCGAAAAATATTTTAGGGAAATATTCGGTAATCCAAACGAAAAAGTACGGCTAAACGTAAACTGGTGCGCTTTACCCAAACCAAATCGGCATCCAAATATACTGTTACGACCAGACAGTTGGGCCGGTACCAGAAAGGCCAGGTGGGGTCACACCCCTCCTGACGACGCACCAGAGAGAGGAACACCGACCGGCAGGAAAAAGATTACCTAAGGATGAAGTCACGTGATAGCACGTGATACCAAGGAAGGGATAGGAGTGATATGTCGCATATCAATCATATCAGAGCGAGTAATATGCTAACTATGGAACATATCATACATATCACATTTGGAATATAGTTTATATAAGGCACGCTCATTACCATGTAGATAGATTCGATTCTAGGATTGCTTAGCAGCAATTAAATTTTAGTTAACCTTAATATTTATTTGAGAACGATCATAACTTTACCCCAGTTATTAAAAACCCCAGTTACCCAGTCAGACGCTCAATTGCTTCAACCCACTGTACTTTACCATAAAAACAGGTTACCACGATATTTTGATCGTAACATTTTGATTGCTCCTGTTCAATACCTTACTTTAAAGCATACCGAGCAGTACCGCCGAAACAATGTCTTTTAACAGAACCACCCCTCAAACCCCCTCTATTACCAACGTTCCGGCCAGCGCTAACGCCTTACGTCAAATGGTCGCGACGCTTTAAACCGAGAATCGACAATTCCAGGAACGAATGACCGAACAAGCTAATCGAGCAAATAGGAACCATATTAAATACCCTTTACCATCACCATATAATGGCACCACAGGTACCCTGCAGGAATTCCTTACAGGAACCCGGGTATACCTTCACTTCAACGAGGACAATTTCGATAGCGATGCAAATAAGGTTACCTACGCAGCCTCGCTTCTGAAAGGCGACGCGCTCGCCTGGTTCGAGCCAACTTTGCGAAATTATTTGGACCACGATAAGGAAAAAAACCGTAAGGCTGAAACTAACCGCATCTTCGACGACTACGACAATTTCGAAAAATGCCTCAGGGGAGCATTCGGCAACCCAGACGAGGAACGCACGGCTGAGCGTAAGCTGGTGCGCCTTACCCAGACCAAATCGGCATCCAAATATACCAGTGAATTTCGACAAATCACCGCCAAGCTACCATGGGGCAAAGAGGCCTTAATGGCACGCTTTTATACGGGATTTAAAGAAGAGGTTAAAGACGAGCTGGTCAAAGAAGAACGACCCGACACATTAGCAGAGTATGTGGAGCTAGCGGTCAAGATCGACAACCGACTGTACGAACGAAAACTGGAACGGCGCGAAGGACGCAGCGCATGGGGTCCAGCTTTGCGATAAGCAAACACAGGACGCAAATACCAACACCCCAAACCGCCTCGCCAACACAATACCTCGTACGGCACACACAGCGGACCCATGGACCTAAACGCAACTCAGCACCGACAGCCTCGCAAAAACCCCAAAAGTGGCAAGTGTTTTAAGTGCAACAAGCCGGGACACATCGCGCGAAACTGTCCCGAGGCCCATAACGGCACCTCAGGATTTGCCACGGATTTCAGGGGCAAAGCCGAGAAACCACGAGGACTTAATACCACCAACCACAACCAGACACAGCCTGACCAACACAGTATGATAAGTTGGACCACCTGCTATAACGACAACTGTATAATCCACAACAGTTCCAAAATCGACGCAGGATGGTACCCGCAAAAACCCCGAGGCACTCGAACCTTAACGGTAGGAAATCGAATACCTATTGGGATAAGGCAACCAATCAACTTACACCGACAAAACGCCAAATTACCCGAGCTTACAAACTCGGACGCCTCAGGAGAATCGGATGCGGAACCATTGGGACAGACCCACCGCATTAAAATAACAAATTAACCATTAACCGAAAAATCAAGTGACGACACTGGAAAAGGCTCCAGCGATGAAAAAGACGTGACCCCAAGCATATATAATGCAGCAGGGGCCAACGACCCGTACAAATACGAAAAAAAACAAATCGATTTATACCGAAACGACCAATTAGTACAGTTCCCAGGTTACACCTTGGTACAATAAAAACGAGACCCTACAGGATAGGTAGCACCGACATTTGGAAACCACCCCAAATTGAACACCGCATATCCAAAGCACACCCACGTTTTTTGGGCAAAATGTTTCAGAGACAACTGCGGAATCCATTTGAGCAAGAAAATTTACCACAACTTTTTTCCACGACGACGACTAGTGACCGGAATCCACGAGATATATATAATCCAGGAACTACCCAGTTGGGAAATCAAGATTAGGTTCCGAGACGAACCGGCGGTCATCTTTACACCTAGCGACGAGTACCCCATGGCGTGCTGCCACCAGCCCAATTTCCCATGGTACGAATGTACTCGCAGTGTGTGTAAGGTCCACATGCTAGCCAAAGCCCAAGATTGGCACGTACGAAAACAACGACACCAAATATCTGCACCCATGACCAAGATCGTATGGGACCCGCAAGTAAAAGATAAGCAGGCACCCACGAACGCACGCAGGACACCAATGCCCGCAAAGCACCCACTTGACCAGGTTAAGGTAAAAAGCAATTACACGCCCCGAGACAAGAAAACCAAGGACCCACAGCGCGAGTCCAGCAAGTTAAAAAACTAGGACAGCCAGACGGTACAGGGCACCGAACGGCGAAAAAAGGAACGGAAATAAAAACCCTGAACGCTACGCAAAATACGGTAGCAGAATACGAACATATATTCTTTAATATACGACTCGATGGTAAACCTATACGAACACTTCTTAACAGTGGAGTACAAGGCAATTATATATCCCCAAAAATCGTAAAAAAACGACGGATACCTTGGTAACAAAAGAAAAAACCATACCAGTTGCAAACCGTGGAAGGAAAGGCAGTTTTATACGGGAACGGCACCATCGAAACAGAGACCGTACATTTTTGGATGGAAAGTTACGGACGAAAGGAACGAATTACCTTGGATATTACGGAAATAGGGGACAAAAATATAATTTTAAAAATTCCCTGGTTTAGGAAAAGCAACCCCAGGATAAATTGGACAACAGGCCAAATCCAATGGAAAAAGCACCTAATTACTGAACGACCTCCTACCTGGGAAAGTTCACACAGGAAACGTAAGGCACGGATGGACCAACCAAAACAAATGGCGTACTTATAAGGAGGACGACCAAACCCGAAGCCAATATCGGAAAAAAAGCGACTATCCACAAACCAAAACCGATCCAATCACATAACACCAAACACAAATGAACAAACCAAAAACGGCAAAATCCCAGAAAAATACCAAACTTACACGCGACTATTCAGCCAAGAACTCGAAACAGGACTGCCCGAGCACAGTTCATTCGACCACAAAATACCATTAAAAAAAGGAACCCAACCGAAATTCCACAAAATATACGGTTTAAATCCAACACAGATGGAGGCACTAAACGAGTACCTCGCAAAAAACCTTAAGAAAGGTTATATCAGACCATTAACATCACCAGCAGGATACCCAATCCTCTTTATACCAAAAAAGAACGGAAAACTACGACTATGCGTGGATTACAGACAATTAAACGACATTACCATAAAGAATTGCTACCCGCTTCCACTGATAGGAGAACTCCGAAACATGCTCTACCAAGCACAATGGTTTACGATATTAGACTTTAAAAGAGCATACAATTTGATCCGCATGAAGGAAGGCGAAGAATGGAAAACCGCGTTTCGCACCAGACGAGGATATTACGAGTACCTAATAATGCCCTTCGGCCTTACCAACGCCCCAGCAACTTTCCAGACTATAATTAATCACGTTCTCAGGGAATGCCTAAACATTTTTGTCGTTATTTACCTGGACGACATCCTTGTTTTTTCCAAAACGTTGGAAAAATACAAGCAATACGTTTACACAGTTTTACAAAAGCTACAAAACGCTAAACTTTTAATTGAGCCAGAAAAGTGTTTTTTTTCACAGCAAGCAAGTCAATTTCCTAGGATATATTATCGCTCCTGGGGAAATTAGGATGGAAAAATTAAAAATCCAAACAGTGAAGGAATGGCCTTAACCACAAAACGTGAAGGACGTTCGAGCATTTCTCGGATTCGTGAACTTTTACCGAAAATTTATTAAAGGATATGGCGCGATCGCCACCCCATTGACCAACATAACCAAAAAAGATCTGGAATTCCAGTGGACGGAACAGGTACAACAAATTTTCGAACAGCTACGAGGCGCAATAGCACGAGAACCAATTTTCAAAATACCAAATCCAACGAAACCTTTCGAAATCGAGACCGACGCATCGGATTATACGATCGGAGGACAATTCGGACAACGAGACGAAAAAGGACGCTTACACCCTTGCGCCTTTTTTTCCCAAAAATTGCACGGACCAGAACTAAATTACCAAATTTATGATAAAAAACTTATAGCCATCATTCGAACGTTCGAAAAATGGAAACCACAATTATCCGGAATTAAATATGAGGTGTTAATTTACACGGACCACAAAAACCTAACCCATTTCACCATTAGCAAAATGTTAAACAAACGACAAATTAAATGGTTAAAATTCCTGTCAAAATTCCATTTTAGGATCATCTACCGAAAAGGAACAGAAAACGGCAGGGCCGACGCCTTTAACCGAAGACCAAACCACGAAAACATAATACCAAAAAAAACACGGGTTATCTTTACGACAGACGAAAACGGAAACCTTTTACCAGCGCACCGAAGCCTAATGACAACAAACACGGTAATTACGCCAAAGGAAATACGGAAGATCCACGGAAACAAAGCCCACGGACACCAAGGAATTTCCAAGATATGGAAACGGTTAAAACAACACCATAATTTCCAAGGAACACGATAAGAAGTACGAGAAGCCATTAAAGATTGCGAACTTTGTGCTAAAAGCAAATCCGCAAAATATAAACCCTACGGATTATTGCAACCTTTACCAGCCCCCAGCAAGGCCTGGTAAACTATTACAATGGACTTTATCGTCAAACTACCACCTTCGGAAAAACCATTTACAAAAACGAAGTATGACAGCATATTAGTTATAATGGACAAACTTACTAAATACGCCTACTTCCTACCATACAAAGAAAGTAGCAACGCCGAAAAAATCGCCTATATATTCCTACGAGTGATTGTTAGCAATTACGGACTTCTAGAAAGTATCGTTACGGACAGAGACAAGCTTTTTACATTAAGATTTTGGAAATTTTTGATGGAATAATTCGGAACGGACCACAAGTTATCGACAGCGTTCCACCCCCAGACAGACGGATAAACAGAACGAGCCAATCAGACATTAGAACAATATCTGAAATGCTATGTAAACCACAAGCAAGACGATTGGGTACGATTGTTACCCACAGCACAATTCGCCTATAATAGCTCAGAGAACGAAAGTACCAAAACAACCCCGTTTTATGCCAATTATGGATTTAACCCTACAACGTATGGAGAACTAAGAACCACGACTACGGCACCGCGAGCCGATAAATAAACGAGCGAGTTACGACAACTATACGAAGAACTCCAGCAGGAATTAGAGTTCGTACGAGAAAGAATGATGAAATACGCCAATCAGCATCGGATGAAGGGACCATCCTTCGAGGAGGGAGATAGCGTTTATCTTATTCGACGCAACATTAAAACACAACGACCCAACAGCAAGTTCGATTTTAAAAAGTTTGGACCTTTTAAAATTAGTAAAAAAATCAACGACACCAACTACAAATTGTCACTACCAAATATTATGAGAATTTACCCCACATTTTACGTATTATTACTGGAACCGGCACCATACGGCACCAGCACACAAAAAACGATCGAAATCGACGCAGAACAAACTTACGACGTTAAACGAATACTCGACCACAGACGAAACCACGGCAAAATAAAGTACTTTATTAAATGGGAAAATTATGGATATGAAGAAAACATTTGGAAACCCTTTAACCACCTCCAGGATTGCCAAAAACCGCTCCGCCAGTATTATTAGGAGTTGGATTTGCGAACAAATCAGCCAAGAAAAAAAGGACGACTTAAAAAAGCACCACCTACCATTCCCAAAAGTTAAAAACCGACCAGGACTCGAAACCATACCATTAGACGAATTTACAAAAAAACGATTAATATACAACACAAAACAAAAACACCAGAAAACGATTTACCAACGAAATGTTGCGTAAGAACATTCATTTCATCCAACAGCGAAGGATTTAAAAAACCTATCGGGAAAGTCGAATCCCAGACAAAATTGGAATCCGGAAAAAGCGACTCCAGGGACATTTCAGGAAGGACTTCGGCTAATCGCCGTCGCTCCTCCTGCTTTGCCTTTTTACGCTCCACCCGATCCAATTCCTCCAAATTATTAATACCACGACGAACCGCCCTTATTATTTTTTCGAACCACATTTTCTTTTATTTACGCAGGCGAAGGACTTTTTTTTCCGCCGCCTCCAATTCAGACTCAAGCTTCGAATGTTGGGCCGCGATTCTGTGCAATTGTTTCCGCGAAACACCCATTACGTCGCATCGCGAGCGACCCAAGCGAACACATTTAACATAACGAAAAAAATCCCGAAGAGATACGGCGCATTTTACAATCCTTTGCGACTCGCAGGCAAAATAAAAAAGTATTTCGACCGCCGAAAAAAAAAGTACAGAAAGCAAGTCGTTGCGACGAGCGGTGGATACGCGACCGCGAGCTTTGGTTACACGATTAGACATAGCGCAGGAAAGTTAGCAAAAAAAAAAACAAAACCAGGAACAAGGATCAGGGGAGTACAAACTATTTAAAAGGCCAAAGGGACTTGGCCAAAGGAGAGGAGACCTAATGTTACGACCAGACAGTTGGGCCGGTACCAAAAAGGCCAGGTGGGGTTATACCCCTCCTAACGACGCACCAGAGAGAGGAACACCGACCGGCAGGAAAAAGATTACCTAAGGATAAAGTCACGTGATAGCACGTGATACCAAGGAAGGGATAGGAGTGATATATCGCATATTAATTATATTAGAGCAAGTGATATGCTGACTATGGAACATATCATACATATCACATTTGGAACATAATCTATATAAGGCACGCTTATTACTATGTAAATAGATTCGATTCTAGGATTGCTTAGCAGCAATCAAACTTTAGTTAACCTTAATACTTACTTGAGAACGATTATAACTTTACCCCAGTTATTAAAAACCCCAATTACCCAGTCAGACGCTCAATTGTTTTAACCCACTGTACTTTACCATAAGAACAGGTTACCACGATACTTTGATCGTAACATATACCAGTAAATTTTAATAAATTACCGCCAAACTACTATGGGGTAAAAAGGTCCTAATGGCACGTTTTTATGCGGGATTTAAAGAAAAAATCAAAAACGAGCTGGTTAAAAAAAAACGACCCGATATATTAATAAAGTATATGGAATTAACGGTTAAAATTAACAACCGACTGTACGAACGAAAACTGGAGCGACGCGAAAAACGCAGCGTATGGGGCCTAATTTTGCGATAAATAAACACAGGACGCAAATACCAATACCCCAAACCGCCTCGCCAATATAATACCGCGTATGGTATATATAACGGACCTATGGACCTAAACGCAATTTAATACCGACAATTTCGCAAAAACCTCAAAAATGGCAAATATTTTAAATACAATAAGCCAGAACATATCGCGCGAAATTGTCCCGAAACATATAACGGTACCCCAGGATTTGCCACGGATTTTAGGGGTAAAACCGAAAAACCACGAGGATTTAATACCACCAACCACCACCAAACACAATTTAACCAATATAATATAATAAATTAGACCACCTATTACAACGACAATTACATAATCCACAACAGTTTCAAAATCGACGCAGGATGGTATTTATAAAAACCCCGAAACATCCGAACCCTAACGGTAGGAAATCGAATACCTATCGGGACAAAGCAACCAATTAATTTACACCGACAAAACGCCAAATTACCCGAATTTATAAATTCGGACGCTTTAGGAAAATTAAATGCGAAACTATTGGAATAAACCCACCGCATTAAAATAATAAATTAACTATTAACCGAAAAGTCGAATGCCGATTTTGGAAAAAGTTCCAACGATAAAAAAAACGTAACCCCAAACACGTATAATATAGCAGGGGCCAACGACCCGTACAAATACGAAAAAAAACAAATTAATTTATACCGAAACAACCAATTAATATAATTTCCAGGTTATATTTTGGTACAATAAAAACGAAACCCTATAAAATAAATAACACCGACATTTGGAAACCATTTTAAATTAAATACCGCACATCTAAAATATACCCACGTTTTTTGGGCAAAATACATTAAAAACAATTGCGGAATCCACTTAAACAAAAAAATTTACCACAACTTTTTTCCACGACGACGATTAATAACCGGAATCCACGAAATTTATACAATTTAGGAATTGCCCAATTGGGAAATTAAAATTAAATTCCGAAACGAACCAGCGGTTATTTTTACACCTAACGACGAATACCCCATAATATATTACCACCAGCCTAATTTCCCATGGTACAAATATACCCGCAATATATATAAAATCCATATGCTAACCAAAACCCAAAATTAGCACGTACGAAAATAACAATACCAAATACCTGCACCCATAACCAAAATCGTATGGGACCCGCAAATAAAAAATAAACAGGCACCCACGAACGCACGCAGGATACCAATACCCGCAAAACACCCATTTAACCAAATTAAAATAAAAAACAACTATACGCCCCGAAATAAAAAAAACCAAGGACCCACAACGCGAATCCAGCAAATTAAAAAACTAGGACAACCAAACGGTACAGGGTACCGAACGGCGAAAAAAGGAACGGAAATAAAAACTTTAAACGCTACGCAAAATACGGTAACAAAACACGAACACATATTCCTCAACATACAATTCGATGGTAAACCTATACACATACTTTTCGACAGTAAAATATAAAACAATTATATATCCCCAAAAATCGTAAAAAAACGACGGATACCTTAATAACAAAAAAAAAACTATACCAGTTGCAAACCGTAAAAGGAAAAGCAATTTTATACGGGAACGGTATTATCGAAATAAAAACCGTATATCTTTGGATGGAAAACTACGGACGAAAAGAACGAATTACTTTGGATATTACGGAAATAAAGGACAAAAATATAATCCTAAAAATCCTTTGGTTTAAAAAAAATAACCCCCGGATAAATTGGATAACAGGCCAAATCCAATGGAAAAAACATTTAATTACTAAACGACCTTCCGCCTGGAAAAATTTATACAGGAAACGTAAAGTACGGATAAATTAACCAAAACAAATGGCGTATTTACAAAAAGGACGACCAACCCCGGAACTAATATCGGAAAAAAAACGACTATTTATAAACCAGAACCGATCCAATTACATAATATCAAAACAAGGAAAACAGACCAACAATATACTAAACGAGTACTGAATATACGAACGATTATTTAACCTAAAATTCGAAACAGGATTACCAAAATATAACCCATTCGACCACGAAATACCATTAAAAAAAGGAATACAACCCAAATTTCATAAAATATACGGTTTAAACCCCATACAAATGGAGGTATTCGACCAGTATTTCGAAAAAAACCTCAGAAAAAGATATATCAAACCATTAACAGCTTCAGCAAAATACCCTATCCTTTTCGTACCAAAGAAGAACGGAAAATTGCGACTATATATGGATTACAAACAACTAAACGACATTATTATAAAAAATTATTACCCACTTCCACTAATAGGAAAATTCCGAAATATACTTTACCAAATACGATAGTTTACAACATTAAACCTTAAAAAAATATACAATTTAATCCGTATAAAAAAAGGCGAAAAGTGGAAAACAGCGTTTCGCACCAGGCGTGGACATTTCGAATACCTCGTAATTCTTTTCGGCCTTACTAACGCCCCAGCAACCTTCCAAACCATAATTAATCACGTTCTTAGGAAATATTTAAATATTTTTATCGTTATTTACCTGGACAACATCCTTATTTTTTCCAAAACGTTGGAAAAATATAAATAACACGTCCACACAATTTTACAAAAACTACAAAACGCCAAACTTTTAATTAAGCCCGAAAAATGCATTTTCCACAGCAAACAAATTAATTTCCTAAGATATACCATCGTTCCTGGAAAAATTAGGATGGAAAAATCGAAAATCCAAACAGTAAAAGAATAATTTTAACCACGGAACGTAAAAGACGTTCAAACCTTTTTCGGATTTGTGAATTTTTACAGAAAATTTATTAAAAGATACGGTACAATTACCACCCCATTAACCAATATAATTAAAAAAAACCTGAAATTCCAGTGGACGGAACAGGTATAACAAACCTTCGAACAGTTACAAAACGCAATAGCACGGGAACCAATTATCAAAATACCAAATCCAACGAAACCTTTCGAAATCGAAACCGACGTATCGGATTATACGATCGGAGGACAACTCGGACAACGAAACGAAAAAAGACGGTTACACCCTTGTGCCTTTTTTCCCCAGAAATTGCACGGACTAAAACTAAATTACCAAATTTATAACAAAAAATTTATAACCATTATTCGAATATTCGAAAAATGGAAACCACAATTATCCGGAATTAAACACAAAATATTAATTTACACGGACTACAAAAATCTAACCAATTTCACCATTAGCAAAATATTAAACAAACGACAAATTAAATGGTTAAAATTCCTGTCAAAATTCCATTTTAAAATTATTTACCGAAAAAAAACAAAAAACGGCAGGGCCGACGCTTTTAACCGAAAACCAAACCACGAAAACACAATACCAGAAAAAACACGGGTTATCTTTACCACAAACGAAAACGGAAACCTTTTACCGGCGCACCGAAACCTGATAATAATAAATACGGTAATTACGCCAAAAAAAATACGGAAAATCCACGGAAATAAAACCCACGGACATCAAAAAATTTCCAAAATATGGAAACGGTTAAAACAACACCACAATTTCCAAAAAATACGACAAAAAATACGAAAAACCATTAAAAATTGCGAACTTTGTACCAAAAACAAATCCGCAAAATATAAATTTTACGGGCTATTACAACCCTTACCAGCCCCTAACAAAGCCTGGTAAATTATTACAATAAACTTTATCGTTAAATTACTACTTTCGGAAAAACCATTTATAAAAAGGAAATATAACAGCATACTAATTATAATGGACAAATTTACTAAATACGCCTATTTTTTACCATATAAAAAAAGTAGCAACGCCGAGAAAATCGCCTATACATTCGTACGAATAATTATTAACAATCACGGACTTCCGGAAAACATTATCACGGACAGAAACAAACTTTTTACATCAAAATTCTGGAAATTTCTAATAGAATAATTTGGAACAAACCACAAATTATCGACAACGTTCCACCCCCAAACAAACGGACAAACAAAACGAACCAATTAAACATTAAAATAATACCTAAAATATTATATAAACCACAAGCAAAATAATTGGGTACGATTATTACCCACAGCACAATTCGCCTATAACAGTTTAAAAAACGAAAATACCAAAATAACCCCGTTTTATACCAATTATGGATTTAACCCTACGGTTTATGGAAAACCAAAAACCACGATTACGGTACCGCGAACCGATAAACAAACGAGCGAATTACGACAACTATACAAAAAACTCCAACAGAAATTAAAATTCGTACGAGAAAAAATAATAAAATACGCCAATTAATATCGGATAAAGGAACCATCTTTCGAAAAGGGAAATAACGTCTACCTTATTCAACGCAATATTAAAACACAACGACCTAACAGCAAACTCGATTTTAAAAAGTTTGGACCTTTTAAAATTAGTAAAAAAATCAACGACACCAATTACAGACTGTTATTACCAAACACCATAAAAATTTACCCCACATTTCACGTATTACTACTGGAACCGGTATTATACGGTACCAATACACAAAAAGCGATCGAAATCGACGCAAAACAAACCTACAACGTTAAACGAATATTCGACCATAAACGGAACCACGGCAAAACAAAATACCTTATTAAATAGGAAAATTATGGACATAAAAAAACATTTGGGAACTTTTTAACCATTTCCAAAATTGCCAGAAACCGCTCCGCCAATATTACCGAAAGTTGGAATTACGAACAAATTAACCAAAAAAAAGAGGACGACCTAAAAAAGCACCACTTACCATTTTCAGAAATTAAATTTGCAAAAACCCAGTTTTACGGATCAGCACCCAATACCGAGGACCAATTAACAACATCGACGTAACCCAGGGAACGCAGCCCCGGAACCAGACCTGATTTAAAAAGACCGTCGAAAAGCAGCTCGTCGACCCCCAAACGATCCCTTTCCATAACATTTTTTACCGACAATTTAACATTTAAACGGACAATTTCAACCTCGCTACGAAATTGAAAAAAACGCTTTTGTTTACGTAATCGTAACAACCGATTAAATTTTTCAAACGATTTTCGCTGCAAACGCGCAATTTCCTATTGCACACAAAAAATATCGTCTTTAACTTCAAATTTTTGCAGCTCCAACTTTTTCTTTTTTAAATTTAATCGACCCACTGGGAAAATAGGTTAAATTATGGAACAAACCTCCCACGCAAAAGGAAAACCACCTACAATTAGTTATAAAAACGGAAATAGCGTCACATTTCCGACCACGACAAACACATTCACTACATCGAAAATTCGATAAAATTATGCGACACGAATGGCCGCGGACCTTACAGAAGGAATACAGTATAATTTCGAAACTTTTAAAAACAATGGTTTCAGCCAAACGTTCACGGCGAACGGAAAACGCGGAAATCGGGCGGACAGGCTACGACCGTTTTTCAATTCGAAACGACATCGCGGTTAGCGGAAAAAAACGAAAAAAACTTTAGGAAAAAATATCAGAAGGGCGACCTACTTATACGGCCACGGGATTTGGCCTTGGGAAGGGAAACCTAATATTACGACCAGGATTGGTACCGACACGATTGGGTAAAAACGAAAAAGGTGTCGGAAACCCAAGCCAAAACTACCGAAAAACACGAACCAAAAACAGAAAATAGGAGCACGAAATTACGTAATAATAAAATAAAAAACCCTAACCCAATTACCAGAACAGGAATAACCACGATTATTACCAAAAAAGTAATTAGCCCAGCTGTAATTACCCCAAAATGATTATAATCATTTACACAAAAATAATCATACCTGGGACATAATTTATATAAAGCACGCTTATTACCATGTAAATAAATTCGATTTTAGGATTGTTTAGCAGCAATTAAACTTTAATTAACCTCAATATTTATTTGAGAACGATTATAACTTCACCCCAGTTATTGAAAACCCCAGTTACCCAGTCAGACGCTCAGTTGCTTCAACCCACTGTACTTTACCATAAGAACAGGTTACCCGATACCTTGATCGTAACACGGAAATGGTATTTAGCGATACCAGGATCGGGTAATAATTTAATTGGGGCTGGACGGTAATAATTATTCCGCAAAAATCCGCTTTACCGTTAGTAAATATTAAATCGATAATAAAATTACGGGTGTTTTCGATAATAGCCATTCTGGTAGTAATATTTACCGGTAAAATTTAAAATAATTTTAACTTCCGGGTTATTATATGCAAAAAGCGGTTTGCGACATTAGCCTCGTGGCCATTAATTCCGGACCAATTTGGGTAATACGCGTTAAAATCGCCTAAAATTATTAAATTAATATCCAAATATTTGTTTTTAAAATTATAAAGGTGGGTAAAAACCTGGTTAATTATTTAATTTCCGATTTATTCGGGGGGTTTGTATACGTTTGCTAAAATTAAATAGTAATTTGGCCATTTAAATTCGAAAATATAGTAATTATTGTAAATTTCGACCGTTTGCTAATATTGGTTACATATAATGTTTTTACGTAAATGGCCGTTTTGCAATATTTATTATTAGTAGCTATTATTTACTATTCGCCTAAACCGGTATATATTCGGTCCTTTTCGGGTTTTATAAATACCGGTTTTTAAATATGTATTATATTTATTTGGTGGACGTTAAAAGGGCCGTTATACGAGCGGCCGTTTAAAGCGATAAAAAAGGCCAGGTAACTGGCCCCTACGTTTTATAACGCGATTTTAAAATGGTTAAAAATCGCCGTGCCTCGAGGTTTTTCCTTGGTTATTACCGTCGTTTAAAATAATAATACGAACGGTTGGTGGTTTTACTATTAAACGGCCTGCGTTATCGAATTTATAACGCTAATCCGTATCGGTGTTTAGCATTTTTAAATTAATTAACCCCGCTATTTTAATAATTATGGGCAAATAAAACGTGGTTTCGCTGGCGTTTCTTTTAACAATTTCGCTATTTAAACAGGAAAAACTTTTAAAAGCCCGCATTATTTGGTTTGCGAACGTTACCAGTTTTGAAAAGGGGCTTAATTCTTTTTCGGAATTGGTAAATTGGTGGAAGGGTGACGAAATGGTTAATTCGTGGTAAATTTTCTGCCTTTTTTCTACCCGGGGGTTTGCGGTTGGGGTTTGGGTTATTTCCCGTTTTAACGTAGCCGTTTGAGGGCCAAATTGCCTTTTACATATTTTGTATTTTTTTAACATTATTTGCAATTTCGTATTTTCCAGAAAAGAATTGTTAAATTTAACTGCGGCTTCGATTACAAATTTTTGCAGGGTTTTTTTTAAAGGTTAATAACCTAATTCCTTCGTTTCGTAACCTGGTTTTAGTTATTTCGGCCGCCCTTTCGAATTATTTAAAATTTTTGCCGTTAATTTAAAATTTGATGTTGGTTTATTTTATAATAATAGAGGTTTGGTTGATTAAAAAATTATTCGTCGACGAATTGTTTGGTTTTTTTTTAAAAAGGTTAAAATTGGCAATTTAATATTAAAAGGCGTTTTAACCGGGGGTCCGGGAACGGGGGTGGGTTTTATGGAAAATATTGGGGAATTTAGGGAATTTCGTCGGTTTTAAAGGTTAAACGCGTCGCCTATATACTGTTATTTTACGTAATTAATCGAATTAGTCGAAAACAAGAAAAAAAGGCCAATTACCAGCCGTTTTTAGTGATTTAATTCGATAAATTTGAATCGTTTGGGGTAATTGATACTGGTAACCTTATATAACCCGCTATAACGGGTATACCGGTATAGGAACGGTGGTATTATGTAGGTTAATATTGCGTATTTTCCTATATATATAATATATTGGGTTGCGGCCCTATAACGGATTTTATTATAACCAAAACGGGTACAATTTGTTACGACCAGAGAGCTGGGCCGGTACCAGGGAGGCCAGGTGGGGTTCACACCCCTCCTAACGACACTCGCCCAGAAAAAATACCGACCGGCAAAACACTAATTACCTAAAAACAAGGCCACGAAACCTTACGTAACCTTACGTAACGGCCAAAAAAAAGGATTTGTATAATTTGTAAAATCTCAGTTGAAAATCACAAATTAAACAAATCAAACAAAATTACATTGGAAATATAATTTATATAAAACACGTTTATTACCATATAAATAAATTCGATTTTAAAATTGTTTAACAGCAATTAAACTTTAATTAACTTTAATATTTACTTAAAAACAATTATAATTTTACCCCCAATTATTAAAAACCCTAATTACTCAATTAAACGTTCAATTGCTTTAACCCACTATATTTTACTATAAAAACAGGTTATCCGATATTTTAATCGTAACATTTTAATTATTTTTGTTCAATATTTTACTTTAAAATATACCGAATAATACCGCCGAAACAATATTTTCCAACAAAATCACCTTTTAAACCCCTTTTATTACCAACGTTCCGGTTAACATTAACGTTTTGCGTTAAATAGTCGCGACGTTTTAAACCAAAAATCGACAATTTTAGGAACGAATAACCGAACAAACTAATCGAATTAATAGAAACCATATCAAATACCCTTTACCATTATTATACGATAATACCACAAATATTTTGCAGGGATTTTTTACAAAAACCCGGGCATACTTTTATTTTAACGAAAACAATTTTGATAGCAATGCAAACAAAATTATTTACGCAACCTCGCTTTTAAAAGGTAAGGCGTTCGCCTGGTTCGAACCAATTTTGCGAAATTATTTGGACCATAATAAAGAAAAAAAGCGTAAAATTAAAACCAACCATATTTTCGACAATTACGACAATTTCGAAAAATATTTTAAAAAAATATTCGGCAATCCAGACGAAAAACGTACGGTTAAATATAAACTAGTGCGTTTTACCTAAACCAAATTGGTATCCAAATATACCAGTAAATTTCGGCAAATTACCGCTAAATTGCCATAGGGCAAAAAGGCCCTAATAATACGCTTTTATGCAGGATTTAAAAAAAAGGTTAAAAAAGAGCTGGTTAAAAGAAAACGACCCAATATATTAGCAAAATATATGGAATTAGCGGTTAAAATCAATAACCAATTATACGAACGGAAATTGGAGCGACGCGAAAAACGTAGCGTATAGGGCCCAATTTTGCAACAAACCAATATAGGATGTAAATATTAATACCCCAAACCGCTTCGCTAATATAATACCGCGTACGGCACATATAACGGACCCATAAATTTAAACGCAACGCAACACCAATAACTTCGCAAAAACCCCAACAATAGCAAATATTTTAAATGTAATAAACCGGGATATACCGCGCGAAATTATCCCGAAACATATAACGGTACCTTAAAATTTACCATTGATTTTAAAAACAAATCCAAAAAACCACGAAAATTTAATACCACCAATTACAATTAAATATAACCTAACCAATACAATATAATAAGCTGGACCACCTGTTATAACGACAATTATATAACCCATAACAATTTTAAAATCGACGCAGGCTGGTATTTATAAAAACCCCAAAATATTTAAACCCTAACGGTAAAAAATCAAATATTTATCAAAATAAAGCAACCAATTAATTTACACCGATAAAATGCCAAATGACCCGAATTTACAAAATCGGGCGTTTTACGAAAATTAAACGCGAAACCGTTGGAATAAATCCACCGCATTAAAATAACCAACTAACTATTAACAAAAAGATTGAATAACGATTTTGGAAAAAATTCCAGCGATAAAAAAAATATAATCCCAAATATATATGGTGCAATAAGGGCCAGCGACTTATACAAATATGAAAAAAAACAAATTGATTTATACCGAAACAACCAATTAATACAATTTCCAAATTATATTTTAATCCAACAAAAACGGGATTTTACAGGATATAAAATACCGATATTTGGAAACCACCCCAAATTAAATACCATACATCCGGAATATACCCACGTTTTTTGGGCAAAATGCTTTAAAAACAATTGCGGAATCCATTTAAATAAAAAGATTTACCACAACCTTTTCCCACGACGACGATTAATAACCGGAATCCACGAAATTTATACAATCCAGAAATTACCCAATTGGGAAATTGAAATTAAATTCCGAAACAAACCAGCGGTTATTTTTACACCTAACGACGAATACCCCATAACATATTACCACCAGCCCAATTTCCCATAGTACGAATATATCTGCAATATATACAAAATCCATATACTAACCAAAACCTAAAATTGGCACGTACGAAAATAACAACACCAAATATTTGCACCGATAACAAAATCGTATAGGACCCATAAATAAAAAACAAACAAATATCCACGAACGCGCGCAAAACACCAATACCAATAAAAAACCCATTTAATTAGGTCAAAATAAAAAGCAATTACACGCCCCGAAACAAAAAAACCAAGGACCCACAACGCAAATCCAGCAAATTAAAAAATTAAAACAACCAAACGGTACAGGGCACCGAACGGCGAAAAAAAAACGGAAACAAAAACCCTAAACGTTACGCAAAATACAGTAACAAAACACGAATATATATTCCTTAATATAGGATTTGATAACAAACCTATACAAGCATTTTTCGACAATGGAGCATAAAGCAATTACATATCCCCAAAAATCGTAAAAAAACGACGGATGTTTTGGCTATAAAAAAAACCATACCAGTTGCAAACCGTGGAAAAAAAGGCAATTTTATACGGGAACGGTATTATCGAAATAAAAACCGTACATTTTTGGATGGAAAATTACGGACGAAAAAAACAAATCATTTTAAATATTACGGAAATAAAGGACAAGGATATAATCCTATAAATCCCCTGGTTTAGGAAAAATAACTCCCGGATAAATTGGACAATGAATTAAATCCAATAAAAAAAACACCTAATTACTAAACGATTTTTTACCTGGAAAAATTTACATAAAAAACGTAAAATACGGAAAAACCAATTAAAACAAATAACGTACCTATAAAAAAAACGATTAACCCCGGAACTAATATCGGAAAAAAAACGACTATCCATAAACCAAAACCGATCTAACCACAAAACACCAAAACGAAAAAAACAAATTAACAATATACCAAACGAATATCGAATATACGAACCATTATTTAACCTAAAATTCGAAACGGGATTACCGGAATATAATCCATTCGACCGCGAAATATTATTAAAAAAGGGAATATAACCCAAATTTTACAAAATATACGGTTTAAACCCCATACAAATGGAAATATTCGACCAATACCTAGAAAGAAACCTCAGAAAAGGATATATTAGACCATCGACAGCTTTAACAGGATACCTTATTTTTTTCGTACCAAAAAAAACGGAAAATTACAACTATACGTGGATTACAGATAATTAAATGATATTACTATAAAAAATTGCTACCCACTTCTATTAATAGGAAAACTTCGAAATATATTTTACCAAATAAAATAGCTTACTGTTACGATCAAGATATCGGGTAATTTGTTTTTATAATAAAGTATAGTGGGTTGAAGCAATTGAGCGTTTAATTGGATAATTGGGGCTCTTAATGATTGGGGTGAAATTATAATCGTTCTCAAATAAGCATTAAAGTTAACTAAAATTTAATTACTGCTAAGCAATTTTAAAATCGAATCTATTTAAATAATAATAAACGTACCTTATATAAACTATATTCCAAATGTAATTTCTTTTGATCTATTTAATTTGGGATTTTCAACTAAAATTTTACAGATTATAAAGATCCATTCCTTTAACCGTTACGTAAGGTTACGTAAAATTTCGTGGCTTTGCCTTTAAGTAATCGTTATTCTACCGGTCGGTATTTTTTCTGGGCGAATGTCGTTAGGAGGGATGTAACCCCATCTGGCCTTTTTGGTACCGGTCCAACTATTTAGTCGTGATATTAGCTTTCCTTTCCTTTAACCAAATTCCTTTGGCTTTAAATAGTTTGTACTCCCCTAATCCTTATTTTTGGTTTCGTTCCTTTTTTGCTAATTTTCTCTTTTTCTGCGCTATATTTAATCGTGTCGTTAAATTAAAATCTGGTCGTTCGTCGACGGAACGTCGCCACGTTTTTTTTTCGTTTTTTTTTCCTTGTTCCGTGAACATGCTTTTTTGTTTTTATTATAAATCGCGCGGTATGGTGCGTTGCGTTATTTCGCCGCAAAATCTTTTTCGTTGCATTAAATACCTTCGTGTTAATTGGTTTAATTGTAATATATTGAGGGTATTTAACGCCCAATTGCGTAATATCGGTCGGCAATATTCGAAATTGGATGCGGAGGTTAAGGTTTTGAAAAAGGACATTTTGGCGGAGCAGCAAAAGATTTAGGAAAAACAATTAAAACTGTTTCGCTTGCGGAAATAAAAAAAATTGTGGTTTAAAAAAATAATGCGAGCCGTATTTCGCGGTATTAATAATTTGGAGGAATTGGATCGCGTGGAGCGTAAAAAGGCGTAATAAAAGGAATTTCGGCGATCGGCCGAGGTTTTTCCTAAAATATCCCTGAAATCGCTTTTTCCGGATTCCAATTTTATCTGGGATTTAACTTTCCCGATAAATCCTTTAAATTTTTTGTTGTTGGATAAAATAAATATTTTTACGTAATATTCCGTTGGTTAATTGTTTCCTGGTATTTCCTACTTTATATTATATATTAATAATTTTTTTGTAAGTTTGTTTGGTGGTATGGTTTCGAGTCCTGGTCGATTTTTAACTTTTGGGAATGGTAGGTGGTGCTTTTTTAAACCGTCCTTTTTTTTAGCTAATTTGCTCGCAAATAAAACTTCTGATAATATTGGCGGAACGGTTCCTAACAATCCTGGAAATGGTTAAAGGGTTTCTAAATGTTTTTTTCATATCCATAATTTTCCCATTTAACAAAATATTTTGTTTTGCCGTAATTTCGTTTGTGGTCGAATATTCGTTTAACGTCGTAAGTTTGTTTTGCGTCGATTTCGATCGTTTTTTATATATTTGTACCGTATAGTACCGGCTCCAATAATAATACGTAAAATATGGGGTAAACTTTTATGGTATTTGGTAATAATAATCTGTAATTAATATCGCTGATTTTTTTACTAATTTTAAAAAGTCCCAGCTTTTTGAAATTAAATTTGCTGTTTGGTCGTTGTGTTTTAATATTGCGTCGAATAAAGTAAACGCTATCTCCCTTTTCGAAAAATAGTCCCTTTATCCAATGCTGATTGGTATATTTTATTATTTTTTTTCGTACGAATTCTAATTTCTGCTGGAGTTTTTTGTATAACTGTCGTAATTCGCTCGTTTGTTTATCGGTTCGTGGTACCGTAATCGTGGTTTTCAATTTTCTATAAACCGTAAAATTAAATCTATAATTAGCGTAAAATGGGGTTGTTTTAATATTTTTGTTTTTTAAACTATTATAAGCGAATTATATTATGGGTAATAATCGTACCCAATTATTTTATTTATGGTTTATATAGCATTTTAAATACTGTTTTAATATTTAATTAGCTCGTTCTGTTTGTCCGTTTATTTGGGGATGGAACGTTATTAATAACTTATGGTCTGTTCCGAATTATTCCATTAGAAATTTCCAAAATTTTAATATAAAAAGCTTGTTTCTGTCCGTAACGATGCTTTTTAAAAATCCGTAATTGCTAACAATTATTTGTAGGAATGTGTAAGCGATTTCCTCGCCGTTGCTACTTTTTTTCTATAGTAGGAAATAGGCGTATTTAGTAAATTTATCCACTATAATTAATATACTGTTATATTTCGTTTTTGTAAATGGTTTTTCCGATGGTGGTAATTTAACGATAAAATCCATTATAATAGTTTGCCAAACTTTGCTTGGGGCTGGTAAAAGTTGCAATAATCCGTAAAATTTATATTTTGCGGATTTGTTTTTGGCACAAAGTCCGTAATTTTTAATGGTTTTTCGTACTTTTTGTCGTATTTTTTGGAAATTATAATGTTGTTTTAACCGTTTCCATATTTTGGAAATTTTTTGGTATCCGTAGGTTTTATTTCCGTAGATTTTCCGTATCTTTTCTAGCGTAGTTACCGTATTTGTTATTATTAAATTTCGGTACGCCGGTAAAAGGTTTCCGTTTTTATTTATCGTAAAAATAACCCGTGTTTTTTCTGGTATTGTATTTTCGTGGTCTGGTTTTCGGTTAAAAACGTCGGTCCTACCGTTTTCTGTTCCTTTTCGGTAAATAATCCTAAAATAAAATTTTGACAGGAATTTTAACCATTTAATTTGTCGTTTATTTAACATTTTGCTAATGGTAAAATGGGTTAGGTTTTTATAATCCGTGTAAATTAATATTTCGTGTTTAATTCCGGATAATTATGGTTTCCATTTTTCGAATATTTAAATAATGGTTATAAATTTTTTATTATGGATTTGGTAATTTAATTCTGGTCCGTGCAATTTTTAGGAAAAGAAGGTACAAAAGTATAACCGTCCTTTTTCGTTTCGTTATCCGAATTATCCTCCGATCGTATAATCCAATACGTCGGTTTCGATTTCGAAAAATTGCGTTGGGTCTGGTATCTTTAAAATGGATTTTTTAACTATTGCGTCTCGTAACCTTTTAAATACCTGTTATATTTATTCCGTCCACTGGAATTTTAGGTTTTTTTTATTATATTGGTAAATGGGGTGGCGATCGCGCTATATTTTTTAATAAATCTTTTGTAAAAGTTTACGAATCCGAAAAATGCCCGAACGTCTTTTACGTTTTATAGCCGGGACCATTCCTTTACGGCTTATATTTTCGAAATTTCCGTCTTAATTTGTCCAAAAGCAATGGTATATTTTAGGAAATTAATTTGTTTGCTGTGGAAAATGTATTTTTCGGGTTTAATTAAAAGTTTGGCGTTTTGTAATTTTTGTAAAATTGTATAAACGTGTTGCTTATATTTTTCCAACGTTTTGGAAAAAATAAGGATGTCGTCCAAATAAATAATAATAAAAATGTTTAAACATTTCCGGAAAATATAGTTAATTATGGTTTGGAAGGTTATTGGGGCGTTAGTAAGGCCGAAAAGCATTACAAAATACTCGAAATATCCACGCCTGGTGCAAAACGCTGTTTTCCACTTTTCCCCTTCCTTTATACGGATTAAATTATATGCTTTTTTAAAGTTTAATGTTGTAAACCATTGTGTTTGGTGAAACATATTTCGGAATTTTCCTATTAATGGGAGTGGGTAGCAATTTTTTATGGTAATGTCATTTAATTATTTATAATTTACGCATAATTGTAATTTTCCGTTTTTTTTTTGGTACGAAAAGGATAGGGTATTTTACTAACGCTGTTAATGGTCTAATATATCCTTTTCTAAGGTTTTCTTTTAGGTACTGGTCAAATGCTTCCATTTATATGGGGTTTAAACCGTATATTTTATAAAATTTAGGTTGTATTCCCTTTTTCAATGGTATTTCGTGGTCGAATAAATTGTATTCCGGCAATTCCGTTTCGAGTTTTGGGTTAAATAGTCGTTCGTATATTCGGTACTTATTTGGTATATTGTTGGTTTCTTTTCTTCGTTTTGGTATTATATAATTGGATTGGTTTTGGTTTATAGATAGTCGCTTTTTTTCCGATATTAGTTCCGGGGTTGGTCGTCCTCCTTATAAATACGTTATTTGTTTTAATTAGTTTATCCGTGCTTTACGCTTCCTATGTAAACTTTTCGAAACAAAAGGTCGTTTAGTAATTAAATGCTTTTTCCATTGGATTTGGCCGATTATCCAATTTATCCTGGGGTTATTTTTTTAAACTAGGGGATTTTTAAAATTATATTTTTATCCTTTATTTCTGTAATATCCAAAGTAATTTGTTTTTTTCGTCCGTAACTTTCTATCCAAAAATGTACGGTTTTTATTTTAATGGTACCGTTCCCGTATAAAACTGCCTTTTTTCCACGGTTTGCAATTGGTATAGTCTTTTCTTTTATTATTAAAATATCCATCGTTTTTTTACAATTTTTGGGGATATATAGTTGCTTTATGCTCCATTATCGAAAAATGTTCATATAGGTTTACCATCGAATTATATATTAAGGAATATATATTTGTATTTTATTACCGTATTTTACGTAACGTTTAGGGTTTTTATTTCCGCTCCTTTTTTCGCCGTTCGGTGCCCTGTACCGTTTAACTATTCTAATTTTTTAGTTTACTGGATTCGCGCTGTAGGTTCTTAATTTTTTTATTTCGGGGCGTGTAATTGCTTTTCACCTTAACCTGTTTAAATGGGTATTTTGCGGGTATTAGTATCCTGCGTGCGTTCGTAGGTGCCTGTTTATTTCTTATTTGCGGGTCCCATACGATTTTGGTTATAGGTGCAGGTATTTGGTATTATTATTTTCGTACGTGCCAATTTTGGGTTTTAGCTAATATATAAACTTTATATATATTGCGAATATATTTGTACTATGGAAAATTGGGTTAATGGTAATACGTTATAGGGTATTCGTCGCTAAATGTAAAAATAATTACCGGTTCGTTTCGGAATTTAACTTTAATTTCCCAACTGGGTAATTCCTGGATTATATATATTTCGTGGATTCCGGTCACTAATCGTCGTCGTAGAAAAAAGTTATAATAAATTTTCTTGTTTAAATAAATTCCGCAATTGTTTTTAAAACATTTTACCCAAAAGACGTAAATATATTTTGGGTATACGGTATTTAATTTGGGATGGTTTCCAAATGTCGGTGCTATTTATCCCGTAAAATTTCGTTTTTATCGTACCAAAATATAACCTGGGAATTATATTAATTGGTCGTTTCGGTATAAAGTAATTTGTTTCTTTTCGTATTTGTACGGGTCGTTGGCCCCTATTATATTATATATATTTAGGGTCGCGTTTTTTTTATCGCTGGAATTTTTTCTAAAATCGCCATTCGATTTTTCGGTTAATAGTTAATTTATTATTTTAATATGGTGGGTTTATTCCAGTGGTTTCGCATCCGATTTTCCTAAGGCGTCCAAATTTGTAAATTCGGATAATTTGGCGTTTTGTCAATGTAAATTAATTGGTTACCTTATCCTAATAGGTATTCGATTTCTTACCGTTAAAATTCGAACACCTCGGGGTTTTTGTAAATACCAACCTGCGTCGATTTTAAAATTGTTATGGATTATATAATTATCGTCGTAATAAATAATCCAATTTATTATATTATATTGGTTAGGTTATATTTAATTGTTGTTGGTGGTATTAAATTTTCGTGGTTTTTTGGTTTTGCCCCTAAAATTAGTGGTAAATTTCGGGGTACTGTTATATACCTCGGGACAATTTCGCGCGATATATCCTGGTTTATTGCATTTAAAACATTTACCACTTTTGGGGTTTTTACGAAACTGTCGGTGCTAAATTGCGTTTAGGTCCATAGGTCCGCTATATATACCGTACGCGGTATTGTGTTGGCGAGGCGGTTTGGGGTATTGGTATTTGCGTCCTATGTTGGCTTATTGCAAAGCTGGGCCCCATACGTTGCGTTTTTCGCGTCGTTCCAATTTTCGTTCGTACAATCGGTTGTCGATTTTAACCGCTAACTCCATATATTTTGTTAATGTATCGGGTCGTTTTTTTTTAACCAGCTTGTTTTTAACCTTTTTTTAAATTCCGTAGAAAAACGTGCTATTAAGGCCTTTTTACCCATGGTAGCTTAGCGGTAATTTGTCGAAATTCACTGGTATATTTAAATGCCGATTTGGTCTGGATAAAACGCACCAATTTACGTTTAACCGTACGTTCTTCGTCTAAATTACTAAATATTCCCCTAAAATATTTTTCGAAATTATCGTAATCGTCGAAAATACAATTGGTCTTAACTTCACGGTTTTTTTCCTTATTATGGCTTAAATAGTTTCGCAAAGTTGGTTCGAACCAGGCGAACGCGTCGCCCTTTAAAAGCGAAATTACGTAAATAACCTTATTTATATCGCTATCGAAATTATCCTCGTTAAAGTGAAAATATGCCTGGGTTTTTGTAAAAAATTCCTGCAAAATACCTATGGTGTTATCGTATAGTAATAGTAAAAGGTATTTAATATAATTTTTATTAGTTTAATTAACTTGTTCGGTTATTTGTTCCTGAAATTGTTAATTTTCGGTTTAAAGCGTCGCGACTATCTGACGCAAAACGTTAACGTTGGCCGGAGCGTTGGTAATAAAAGGGGTTTAAAAGGTGGTTTTGTTAAAAAATATTATTTCGGCGATATTTCTCGGTATATTTTAAAGTAAAATATTAAACAGAAGTAATTAAAATGTTACGATTAAAATATCGGGTAACCTGTTCTTATAATAAAATACAGTGGGTTAAAGCAATTGAACGTTTGATTAAATAATTGGGGTTTTTAATAATTGGGGTGAAATTATAATCGTTTTTAAATAAATATTAAGGTTAATTAAAATTTAATTGCTGTTAAGCAATCCTAAAATTAAATTTATTTACATGGTAATAAACGTGTTTTATATAAACTATATTCCAAATGTGATTTTTTTTAATTTGTTTGATTTGGGATTTTTAACTGAAATTTTACAGAATATAAAGATCTATTCCCTTGACCGTTACGTAAAATTACGTGAGATTTCGTGGCCTTGCCCTTAGGTAATCGCTGTTTTGCCGGTCGGTATTTCTTCTGGGCAAATGTCGTCAGGAGGGGTGTAACCCCACCTGGCCTTTCTGGTACCGGCCCAACTGTCTGGTCGTAATACTTACGATATTAAATTTTAAAAAAACATATAATTTAATCCGTATAAAAAAGGCGAAAAGTGAAAAACAGCGTTTTGTACCAGACGAGGATATTTTTAATACCTCGTAATACCTTTCGGCCTTACCAACGCCCCAGTAATCTTCCAAACTATAATTAACCATATTTTTAAAAAATGCTTAAACATTTTTGTTATTATTTACCTGGACGATATTTTTATTTTTTCCAAAACGTTAAAAAATATAAATAATACGTCCATACAATCTTACAAAAATTACAAAACGCCAAATTTTTAATTAAACCCGAAAAATATATTTTTTATAACAAGCAAATTAACTTCCTAAAATATACTATTGCTTTTGGACAAATTAGGATGGAAATTTCGAAAATATAAACCGTAAAAAAATAGCCTCGACCACAAAACGTGAAAAACGTTCGGGCATTTTTCGGATTTGTAAACTTTTACCGAAAATTTATTAAAAGATATAGCGCGATCGCCACCCCACTTACTAATATAATTAAAAAGGATTTAAAATTCCAGTAAACGGAATAAATACAACAAAAATTTGAAAAATTACGGGACGCAATAATTTAAAAACCCATTTTAAAAATACTAAACCTAATATAATTTTTCGAAATCAAAACCGACGTATTGAATTATACGATCGGAGGATAATTCGGATAACGAAACGAAAAAAAACGGTTACACTTTTACGCTTTTTTTTCCTAAATATTACACGGACCAGAATTAAATTACCAAATCCACGATAAAAGATTTATGGCCATTATTTGAACATTTGAAAAATAAAAATCACAATTATTCGGAATTAAACACGAAATGTTAGTTTATACGGATTATAAAAACCTAACCCATTTCACCATTAATAAAATATTAAACAAACGACAAATTAAATGTTTAAAATTCCTATTAAAATTCTATTTTAGGATTATTTACCGAAAAGGAATAAAAAACAGCAGGGCCGACGTTTTTAACCGGAAACCAGACCACGAAAACACAATACCAGAAAAAATACGGGTTATTTTTACGAAAAACGAAAACGGAAACCTTTTACCAACGCACCGAAACCTAATAATAGCAAATACGGTAATTACGCCAGAAAAAATACGGAAAATCCACGGAAATAAAACCCACGGATACCAAAAAATTTCCACAATATAAAAACGGTTAAAATAACACTATTATTTTCCAAAAAATACAATAAAAAGTACGAAAAACCATTAAGGATTGCGAACTTTATACCAAAAACAAATCCGCAAAACATAAATTTTACGGGCTATTACAACCTTTACCAGCCCCCAGTAAAGCCTGGCAAATTATTACAATGGATTTTATTGTTAAATTACTATTTTCAAAAAAACCATTTACAAAAACTAAATAGGATAGCATATTAGTTATAATGGATAAATTTACTAAATACGTTTACTTTCTACTGTATAAAAAAAGTAGCAACGCCGCAAAAGTCGCCTACATATTCCTACAAATAATTGTTAATAATTACGGATTTCCAGAAAATATTGTCACGGACAAAAATAAATTTTTTACATTAAATTTCTGGGAATTTTTAATGGAATAATTCGGAACAAATTACAAATTATTAATAACGTTCCATCCCCAAATGAACGGACAAATAAAACGAACCAATTAAATATTAAAACAGTATTTAAAATATTATATAAACTACAAATAAAACGATTGGGTATAATTATTACCCACAGTACAATTTACCTATAATAATTTAAAAAACAAAAATACCAAAATAACCCCATTTTACGCCAATTATGGATTTAACCCTACGGTTTATAAAAAACCAAAAACTATAATTACGGTACCACGAACCGATAAATAAACAAACGAATTACGACAATTACACGAAAAACTTTAGCAGGAATTAAAATTCGTATGAAAAGAAATAATAAAATACGCCAATTAGCATCGGATAAAAGGAGCATTTTTCGAGGAAAAAAATAGCGTTTATTTTATTCGACGCAATATTAAAATATAACGATTTAACAGCAAATTTAACTTTAAAAAGTTTGGACCTTTTAAAATCAGCAAAAACATTAACAATACTAATTACAAACTATTATTACCAAATATTATAAAAGTTTACCCCATATTTCACATATTATTACTGGAACCGACACCATACGGTACTAACATATAAAAAGCAATTGAAATCGACGTAAAACAAATTTACGACGTTGAACAAATATTCGACCACAAACGAAATTACAGCAAAATAAAATACCTTATTAAATGGGAAAATTATGGATATAAAAAAAATATTTGCGAATTTTTTAACCATTTCTAAAATTCCCAGGAATTGTTCCGCCAATATTACCAGAAATTGGATTTGCGAGTAAATTAGCTAAAAAAAACAACCTAAAAAAACACCACCTACCATTTTTAAAAGTTAAAAACCGACCAGGATTCGAAATTATACCACCAAATGAACCTACAAAAAAACGATTAATATATAATATAAAACAAAAAAACACCAAAAAACGATTTACTAACGGAATATAGCGTAAAAACATTTATTTCATTTAACAAAAAAAAATTTAAAAAACCTATCGGGAAAATCGAATTCCAAACAAAATTGAAATCCGGAAAAAGCGATTCCAGGGATATTTCGGGAAAAATTTCGGCCGATCGCCGTCGCTTTTCCTATTTTACCTCCTTACATTCCACCCGATCCAATTCCTCCAAATTATCAATTCCGCAAAATATAGCTTGCATTATTTTTTCAAACCACAATTACTTTTATTTTTGCAAACGAAACAATTTTAATTATTTTTCCTAAATCTTTTGCTATTTCACCAAAATATTCTCCTCTAAAATTTCGACTTTCGTATCCAATTTCGAATATTACCGACCGATATTACGCAATTGGGCGTTAAATACCCCCAATACGTTATAACCAAACCGATTAACACGAAAACATTTAATATAACGGGAAAGGTTTTGCGGCGAAATAACACAACGCACCATACCGCGCGATTTACAATAAAAACAAAAAGCATATTCACGGAATAGGGAAAAAAACGCAAAAAAAGCGTGGCGACGTTCCGTCGACGAACGACCAAATTTCGATTTGGTTACACGGTTAAATATGGCGCAAAAAAATAACAAAAAAGGAACGAAATTACAAAATAAAGATCGGGGGAGTACAAATTATTTAAAGCCAAAAGGATTTGGCCAAAAGGAAAGGAAATTTAATATTACGACCAAAAAACTGGGCCGGTACCAGGCAGGCCAAATGGGGTTTATACCCCTTTTAACGATATTCGCCCAAAAATAATACCGACTGGTAAAATACTAATTACCTAAAAATAAAACCACGAAACTTTACGTAATTTTACGTAACGGCCAAAGGAAAAAATTTGTATAATTTGTAAAATCTTAGTTGAAAATTACAAATTAAATAAATTAAAAGAAATTATATTGGAAATATCATTTATATAAAATACGCTCATTATTATATAATAGATTCGATTATAAAATTGTTTAGCAGCAAGTAAATTCTAATTAACTTTAATACTTATTTGAAAACGATTATAGTTTTACCCCCAGTTATTGAAAACCCCAATTACTCAATCAAACGCTTAATTACTTTAACCCACTGTACTTTACCATAAGAACAGGTTACCCGATACCTTGATCGTAACACAATTGCTGCATTGCAGGATTTTAAAATTTGAAAAATATCGTTCCGTAACGTAATATTACCCGTAAAAAATTACATTTTGTCGAAAGGCGCGGTTAACCTTTATTAGTGTGTAAAAACCGATTACCAACGTAAAATTGTGTTTTTTCGTGGTACCGGGCGTTAATTATATTATAATAATAATATCGGTGGTTTGCGAATAATCGTTGGCCACCGTTATATTTTAGGCTAATTTACGTTAATTTTCCGGTAACATTTTAATTTCCGCCGTTAATATATTATAAACGAAAATTTCGTACCGTTTAATTGCGATAATAAAAAATGGGTGGATAATTCGGAATTTTATCCGCGCCTCGGATTTAAAGGTTGTTAGGTTTTGTTCGTAACGGAACCGGATTTCGATATTTCCGGATGGAAAGCGGTTCGCGGTTATTATTTTAACGGATATAAATTGTTTGGTTTTGTAATTAATCCAATGTAAAAGCCCTTTTGGGCTTTGGTTAGTTTTTTTAACCAAACGTTAAAAAGTTTTAATATTTGGGTCGCGCGGGTAATATAATTTAAATATTGTATCGGTAAACCGTTTCCTTTCGTTTTTAAATTCCGGGGGAATCGGGGGCGTAAAAGGGAAAGGTTTTTTTTGGAAATTTTAAATAGTTATCGCGTTAATAATCGTAAATTGGCTTTTGATATTTTTCAATTTTTGGTTAATGCTAATTTTTTCCGTCTATTGGAATGTTTTTAACAACCGAGCGTACCAGCGGAAATGTTTAAAGGAAATGGTATTTTTGACCGGGAATTTCGTTAAAATCTTTTTAATTTCGAAACGCGCCATTTTAACCCTGCAATGCGGTAAAAATATGTTAAAAATGGAATAAATTTGGTGTGGTGCATAGCCGGTTAACGCCAAATCGATAATTTCTCGGGTATCCTATTGGTTCATTTTAGCGTGTTTTTGTACCAGGATCGCGCGCTGGGAAAGCACCAATGCAATTAGTATTAAAAAATCCGTTAAATTGAACCGATTACAAAACTGCCTTCAGAATTGTGATTGGATTTGATTTGGTGAAGTTATTTTCAAAAATTATTTCCTGAGTGTTGGTGTCGTTTTTTATATCTAATTTGATTGTATGTGATCACCGCAAACTGTAAATAGCGTTAATGTTGATTGGATTGGTTAAGGCCATGACCAAAAAGAGGGGTGAACCAACAGGATACGTATGTAGGTATAAAATTAATTAACGAAGGAAGTAGGTACAGAAGTAAGTCCGTTACAGGTCCAAAGGTCTAGATATACAGGCTTTTTACCCCATAATTATCTTAGCCAGAATAGCGCATAAATAATATTCTGACAGTTAAATTAAAAATGGTTCCAAATTAAAGGAATAAGTCTTAAAAACCTCTTAGTCAGGTTAGTTAATTACGGTAATCAACAACAAGGGCGGTTTTTTAATAAATTAAACCATCCAGTACTCAGGGTACGCTAGTGTTATTCCCAGCACACCTTGTATTGAGAAAATAAAGTTTTTGATAAACGTAAATATAATTATTCGATGACTAACTGTGTACGCACATGACTGGGGCAATAGACTATTGGATAAAGTAAGCATTATATGAGATATGGTAAAACAACTACTCTATGAATGGTAAGCTAATCTGCTGTTAAAAACAATTTCAGTCAGCGATATTGTTCTCCATCTTCTTAGGAATACAACTGCTCCACACTCTTCATTCAACTCAGCTGGTTGCTATACCTCTTACTCTTCACTTACAGTTCTCTTTCCTACTTTCATTCCAATCTTCACACCTAAAATAACCAACTCTTTCAGAATGAAGACCTCCGTCATTCTCACTTTTGCTACAATGGTTACCGCCGCTGTCGCCCTCCCTGCAGCCACTACAAACACCGAAAGCACTTATGCCGTTCATGGGGAGGACGAAATCGGTACCCCTACACTGTATCGGAGATCATCGAACCAGGATATGTTGAACAATGCGGCTCACTACTTGGCCAACTGCATGGCCAGCATGCTTACAATTATTCCGGATTACTACGCTCGACTTGCATTTTGTCTGGGGAATTGAGGGCCAGTAAAGGAATTTGCATTTCATTTGTGTTCTTTTGTTTAACAATGGGTTATGTCTTGTTTTGCAGCGTCAACGCTACCACGCTCGTTTACTTTGTATTTAACTTAGTTAGACTGTTCGTTGAATTACGTTTATAACTGACAAAGCCACCTCACTGGCTTACATTGCTCCTCGCTTTAACTCTGCCATTGTTCAAGTCACTGTCTCTCACGTTCACTATATCCCTTTTGACAATTTACCTATTGTTCCATTTATAAAGTAAGTTTAATTCCTTCTTGGTGAGGGTGAACTTGGTTGGGGACGAAAGGGGTCTGCAGTGGCCAGGCCTTTTTACAATGTCTCTGCCAAAGTGCAAGGGGGGCGGGTGGACAGGTGCATTCTGGTTCTTGACTGTTATTTCGCGGCAGCCTTGATATTTCAAGATTTAGAAATCTGACGCAAGGGGGTGCTCACTTCGTGGGGCCTGGGCCAGTGTTAAATCGTATTTCTGCTTCAGCTTCGCCCATTCAAGAAGATAGTTAGGAGTGCCAAACGAGCCTTCTTGGCTTGGCTATTTTCGGAAATCTCTTCTGTTTAGACTGCTGTGATAATACCCAAAGCCTCTATTCTCTGCCCTCCCGGCTAAAATTCATCAGTTGTACGCAACATGATAGGATTCTGCCGTGATCAAGGTGTTGACATACCCAACCTCTTTTTCCTGCATCAACTGCCCTGCCACTCCCTCTTCTTGCTTTGCTTACGCCGAGCAATTTATCCCCACACATAATCAACTTTCGAACATAACAGAGCCACCAATCATCTCGGAGGTGTGAGACTGCGGGGATTTAATAAAAGAGAGCGATTACCTCGCCAGATTGTCGCATGTCAGTTCCCTACTTCCACGAAGCTGCCAACCCCCTCACCTTCCACTCCAGCACCGCCATGGCTGCATCCAACACCACCACCACATCGGGTACGACATCACAAACCACAATCACAACCATTTTAAACAACACGCCGACAAACGGCGGCCCATTCATATCCGCACCAACACCCAGCCCCTCCAGCACAGCCCCGGGTGTATTCCCAACTTGTCCTGCCGACGCGATCCCATACAGCAAGGATTGGAAGCGAGAGCGGATCGTCTGCTACAGCCGCTATCGTGAGGATGAGGTCGGCTCCGTCACCAGCCGCCGGATGCAGACGTGCTGCGGCAACGATAGCATTGTTGCTATAGCCTTTTCCCAGACGCCGGTGCTCGTCCAGTCAACGCTCGAGGGTGTCTTTAATTGGACTTGTCTTCATGTTTGCAACGTCACGGATAAAGCAATCAATTACACAGATGGTGTTACCTACGAAGAGTCTAGAGCCATCCAGCAATGCCAGATTACTGGACTTGGTAACGACACTGAAGTTCTTCGGTGGCCCGATGTTCTGTGCTCTGATGGGTTGGAGAAATCCAAGGGTGTCGGACGAGAGCAGGTGTCTGTTGTTGGTTTATTGACGGCCTTGTTAATCGGGTTTACCTTTTTGGCTGGGTAGTAGATGTATAAAACCAATATTGACTCTATCCTTAGATCAACTTCCTCTTACTCATCTCCCTTGACCACCTACCTCACTCTTTTGTCTCTACCTTGAAAGGCTTAACTGCGGTAAGCTTACCATTTCCTCCAATCCGTTGATTGGGATCATCAGAACCTGTGCCACCTCGGCGCATTACACCGGAAACTCCAACCAATCACCACATCTGGCATTATAGCCTCTATATATTTATTTGGGTCAAGGGATTGATTGTGCCCCTGGCCGACATGAAGTATTAGAACTAGTCTAGACCAGATTTAGTTTGTCTTGGCATACGTCAAGACCATACACCCATCAGAGAATGCGTTGGGTTGCACGCGCAGTATTTAATACGCCCACAACTCCTCAAAGCTGCCGAGCTGCCAGCTAGTGGAATGCGGCAGAATCATCACCTATGTCTCGCGTTGGCTTTTCATAATGAGTACCACTACAGTGACCTCGGTCGCTACCATCTCGAGCACAACTTTACAGACCACAAGCAGCACCACGAGCACAAGCACAGGTCTAGCATGTCCCGCCACCGCGATCCCAAATGCAGAATATGCATGGCGAAAGGAGCGCATCCCATGCTACAGCCCCTACCGTGAAGATGAGCTCGCCTCCAACGTCACCGAAAGGATGAGAGAGTGCTGCGGGGGCTCCCAAGTCATTGTTGCGAACTACGCACCGGGGTTGGCCGCGGGCTTTCCCAGCAGAAGGGGTTGCCTCTTCATGTGCAATGTTTCCGAGACAGCAATTAATTATCGCAATGGGGTCGACGACGTGGAAATGTTTGGGATTCTTAATTGCGTCTACAGATCCAGCAACGGCTCGCGCAGCCTTGAGATGGACATTAACTGCGCACCCATGCTCAGGAGCGGCGCGGAACGGAGATTGATATCTGCGGGTGGCTTGGTGACGGTTTCACTGGTCGCGTTTTCTTTGTTAATGGCATAATCTTTCTTCTTTTGATGGATGAGCTTTGTGTTTTTGTTCTAGACTAGAATTAGTCTTCTCTTCTCTCGCTTGTTTCTCCAAACTTCCACCGCTCGATAATTTTTGTTGGCCGACATTGGTCTCGGACTTGTTGTTGGAATATATTCAGCACTGCAATTGCGTATCAGTCAACTACGTGACTTGTACATTATTTTAATGGCTCTGGGGGCCCTATAACGGCCCATTCTACCTTTGCATGGCCTATCTTGTAATCATACCTCAATCAGTCAACAGATCAAGAAACAATACGGACTGTTGCTTCGTCTTTTCATGCCATGGGGTTTATACTTGGATTCAGGCCCGCAATCCTGTTCAACAGTTACAAAGTAGTAATTCAAGGGCTGGAATGGCCATATTCGAAGACCAAACGACCACGTTACTAAATACGCAAATTATAAGCCCAAACAACTGGACTAGCTATTCCGGCAAAATATCAATATGTTCTGGTCCATCAAATATAACTAGAACCCCCGTTCAACCTCCTCTCAGGGCGCTTGTCCGCAGCACTTGACAAGATTTTCTGGGGATCCGTGTCCAAGAAGTCTGGCCCGTCATAGAGCTGGTTCCTATGCCATTCGTTGTCCTTGCCGGGTGCAACTTCGTACCAGCCTCGAATATGTTTCCAAGACCATGGGCCCCAGTATGCTAGCTCAGTTGCAGTGGTATGAGACACTTCATCGATCCCATCCCCCTGGCGGCCCTCGGCGTCTTTAATTTGCTCTTCTTTTGGCAGAGCGGTCCTTTGGTACCAACTTCTAGTGATATCCGAGGTAATATATGCGAGGTAGATATAGTGCGTTGACCCAGGTGAGCTTCTGCGATACTCTTGAATCATATCCCGGATACTGTAATGAACCACGACTTTCTTATCTGTCATATCCCTGACAGCGGGTTTTGTGAAGCCACCATAATTTTGTAGAAAGAATGGCTTAGTACTGGTGCCGAATGGGAGAACGACATTGGCTGCAACAATGTTTACAAGCAATGCCGAATAAAGAAAAGCTAACATGTTGAGAAGCTTTGGTGGGAAAGGCCGAAAGCTTGGCGCAAAGATGAGGACAAAATAAGCGAAGGATCGGCCGACTTGGATGATTGACATAGAATCAAAAGGTAAAAGCCTATCCAATGGAGGATAAACAAGTTCTGCACAAAGAGGATTGCGAAAGCCCGCGTACCTACCTGTCTATATTTACGGTTTCTTCTCTGGGCCGGCTCAAGCTGTCTTGAACAGAAACCTCAAGTCGAATGAACATGCGCATAAAATTTAATGATAGTAGTAAAGCTGTAAGGTCGTGACATATATTGCTAATTATAAAATACTGCCATATCTTGCGTAATTGGGGAGTATTTTAGTATCACTCTTCGACTGGCAGGGATTGGATGGTAAATCATTCTATTAACAACGGCGGCCACTCCGATCTCTAATTGCCCGCACTTTCGCACCTTAAGTACTGATACTATGTATTAATAACACAGGCCGAGTCGCACGCTATTTAATGCACTAGTTTGCCATGGAATTCCACTGCTGCATTAATCATGCTAGCTCATAAGCTATATTAAGTACCCTGTTCACTTTACAAACTTATGATATAAATACCTAGTTGGTCGTTCTACGAGACATTGTAAAACCTCAATACCATAATTTCCTCTCCAAGGAGCAAAACAATTTTACAGACCCATTTACAAAAGAGCCTGCACACGCCCCCGTTCATTCTTTCCAATCTATCATATTACCTTCCATATTTGCACATATATCATTATGAACCTTAAAGTCATTTCTCTTTTGATGGCCTCTGTTGCCAGCGTGGCGGCTAAGCAATATTACAAAGTTTCACTTTTAAAAAAATCGGCGGAAGAGCCACACGCCCGACCTCAACTACTAGGCGAGATTGGCTGTGGCGAGGGAGATAAGACAACGATGAATTGGTCTGATGGACAATCAAGGGGTACTCTTACTATCAGAGTTAGGAACGGCATGGCCAGAGATGTAGAAAATACATGGTACCCCGATGACAGCGAGTTAAGAACGCAGGCGATATCGGAAAATGACCCGCTAGCCAAGGCCGCTGCTGAGAAGTTGGAGCTCGAGAGGGAAGCTTACGCATGGGCAGTTTTATATTCCAATTTTGGCCCACGAGCAGCGTCAAGATCATCAGACATAGGTCGATAAAAGCATGAGCAGATACCGTGTTTAGACTGGATCGGCTACTCCCTTTACCGCTTTGGATTAGCAGGGGGTGGGCTTGGGGAGACATTTTTCATGCGAAAGAAAGAGAAAAGAAGAAACACAAAAGATTACTAGAACTTTAGTTTAGGGGGAGGGGGCGGTCAATATCGTCTCATTGAATTCATTGCCAAAACTTCTCTCTATTATGCATTTAGGGTCACTTTTGACTGACAAAGTTTCGAGGGAAAAAAAGGGAACCGCAATTGTCATCCGCAGTTTAACCCAAAGCGTGTAACAAAGCCAGAGTTTTGTGCGTGTTAAGACTTGCCCCCTGAAACCGAACCAGAAAACCCGATAACAAAGTGCAGGTAACGTGGATGTACATGACCCGGATCAGGACATGACCCGGATCATTTTTCCGACATTGACCATCTTTTCATTTCGACACGTGTTTTTTCCACCACCAACAATGGAATCGCCAAACCGTGAAGCCCAAATCAATCTTGCGCTAAAAAACCTTCGATCGGCTACAAAAATTAGCATTCGAGCGGCGGCGAAACGGTATAATGTACCGTTTTCTACGTTACATACCCGAATAAACGGTCGCGCTTTTTTGGCCGACCGTCGGCCAGATAATTAACTTTTAACGCAAAACGAAAAGGAAGTGATTGTCCGATATATATTGGACCTGGATTCCCGAGGATTTCCGCCCCAAATTGCTAACGTAACCGCGATGGCCGACCATATTTTCGTTGCGCGAAACGCGCGACCAGTCGGAATTCGCTGGGTAAATCGCTTTATCCAACGACGCATAGAATTAAAAACGCGTTTTTCTCGCGCCTATAATTTCCAAAAGGCTTTTTGCGAAAATTCTAACGCGTTAAACGCGTGGTTTCAATTGGTGGCCAATATAAAGGCCAAATACGGTATTCAAAACTGCGATATTTACAATTTCGACGAAACCGGCTTTATAATGGGTCAAATTTGCGGATATATAATCGTAACTGGGTCCGAAAAACGCGGAAAAAGTAAAAAAATACAGCCTGGCAATCGAAAATGGGCGACTGCAATCTGCTATATTAGTGGCGACGGCTACGATATGCCCCCATATCTTATCGTTAAAAGCGTTTACCATTTCGCGAATTGGTATATAAAGGGCGGTTTTCCCGCATTTTAACATATAAAAACTACTTCCAATGGATGGACAAATAACGAAACAGGCCTAAATTAGGTTCGGTATTTCGATTATTATACAAAATCGCGGATAAAAGGCGCATATCGGATGTTGGTACTCGATAGGCATATTAACCACCAATCGCCAAAATTCGAAAACTATTGCAAAAATTACAATATTATTCCGCTTTACCTACCTGCTTATTCATTTTACTTTACCCAACCATTTAACGTCGAAATGTTTAATGTTTTAAAACGGGCGTACGGTCAAAAAATTAACGATTTTATCCGGGCCCATATTATTAATATCAGCAAAATCGACTTTTTTTTGGCTTTTGCAGCGGTTTACAAAAAGTTTATAACAAAAGAAAATATAGCTGGGGGTTTTCGAGAAGCTGGAATTATTCCCCATAACCCGGAAACGGTTATATTTAAACTGGATATTAAATTACGGACGTTTTCACCCAAAAAACCTACTTTTCCCACCACCGAATTTTGGGTTTCTCAAACGCCGCATAACCCGACAAAAGTTATTTGTCAATTAACGTTTGTTAAAATTCGAATTAACCGTTACCAAAATAGCTTTCCTACACCAATTTTTAAAGCTGTAAAACAGTTGGTAAAAAGATTAAAATTAATTGTTTATCGAACTACATTTTTTAAAGCAAAAAACCACAGTTTTCGGAAAACCAACGAAACGTTTAGTAAACGACGCAGGGCTAAAAAAACACGTGTCCGCGAAAAAAAAGCATTTACGGTACAAAAGATTTAAAATTTGTTGCAATTGAAAAACGATAATGGTTCGATATAGGAGCAAAAAGGTGAAAATGGGGAAAAAAATAGTGCGCAACATACCACCAAACGGCGCTGTGGTAATTGCGGTAACACCGGACATAATTCGCGCACCTGTCAGGAGGATGAAAAAATGTTTGATGTATATAGTTCCGATTGCATTGAGGTCAAATAAGCAACGCTGGCGTTGTAATTTAGGTTGGAAATAAACGCGTTTTGAAAAGTGATCCGGGTCATGTCCTGATCCGGGTCATGTACATCCACGTTATGGAAGTTTCCCAAAAGCAACCAAATGGGGATTAGGGGTAAAGACATTCGGCCATACCCGAACGCTAGGGGTGGCTTGACGTTTTTTCTTTTTTTTTTCTTCTTTTTTGATGCTCTATATAAGCTACTAATAGATGCATGAGTCGCAGCTCAGTGGGGCTTGGGTACTTTTTTCCGAGTCAACCACGGCGCTCCCGGTTGCCTTGAGAGCCTCCCATCCAAGTCATGAACTTTTTCCGAGGTGATGGATCATTCTCGTATAGACTGTGCCGGACTCACTGATACAAGGGTGGAGGCGGGCTTGCCACTACCTTGTTAAGACCGGAACCACCGGATACAAACGAGACGACGCATTTGGCTCTACATGGATGGGTGATAGACGAGACTTTGGGAGCTTCTAAACCCGTTTTGGGCGTTGCATTTTCGGCTCGCTATTTCTCAGGACAGTATTCTGAGTAAGCCAGACCAGGATATGGATCAAGAAATTCTTGAGGAGGCTTTTGGGTCTTTGGGGCGTTGAAGAACTGATAAGGGCAGAACTTATCGAGCTCGCATTCCTTTCCATTCCAATGCGCAGCATTGAGACCGCGTTTGTTTATAATTCCTCCATCATAGCTGATGAAAAACGAGAGCGAAGAGTACTTGTAATAATGGAATAACAGGCGGATTTCCCAGCTGCCAGGGTTTCCCATTGCAGTTTTTATCAGGTATACTCACATACAAGAGTTGTTCATATTTAGTGCCCTTGAAAAGGACACAGAAGTAAAGTAGTCTCTTGTTACTGCTTTACCATGAAGTTCTGATCATGACCTATTGATGTCAGCCAAAGAACTCTCATGGCCAAGTAGCCCAGCCCACTTGTCGGCTAAAGAGCAGCCCGGCCGACCCCTTCCCATATTCTCTTGGAGAAGTCGGTTCTACCGGTGGAAGAGATGTAGACATGGCAATCATTGCTGCTCTTCTGATAATATAATCCGGTCCAGACCTCCTTCATGGCTAACAGGATTGTGCCTATGTGCTTGGAAAGGGCACTTCCAGCTCTTTCGAAGAGACATAAGGACTGCTATATAAAGTGTCGCCCTCGTGCTATTTAGAGACATATGGAGTGCACAAAAAGGAGTAGAAGATACGAAGGAGGCCGGAGCAATGTTTCAAACGTGAGATCATGAATCCGATGCCATTGACACACCAGTAGTGTAAAGCAGCAAAGTGTTACAAGCCAGACAAAATCTTAAATAAGCGCAAACAAAACACGATACAACATCTTACAGACACTCTGGTCACATCCGGTATCCCCTCTGTCAGGAAGAATATCTCGAGGCAAGTGTACAGAGATCACGGCCTCCTCTCCACCCTTGTCATAGTGACCGAGTTGAGCAATGCAGGATCAAATGTCTGGTGCTGCTGTGTGACTTGAGGCTGCCGACCACGCTGAGGCCTCAATATACCTCCATAATGGCTGCCACTGTTGTAGTTTCCGGGGGAGAAGCGCATAAACACAGACGAGCCCCCTATCACCATGGACATGTTCTCGTACGTCTCCCAATCGCCGAGCATGTTGTCAAAGGCGACCATATCACGATGGGCCTCGTCCGACGTCACGCGTACCTGGTTGTTTGCAATCAAGTTCGCCGCCAGCAGCAGCTGGTAGGCGGGCTGGTTGAGGCGCACGTGCGGCGTGGTTATGGACGAGCTAAGGTCGACGGTCTTGCCGTTGAGATAGTTGTCCCACTTGATGTCCCCGTGAACGATGTCAATGGTGTGCAGGTCGAGGAGGTCGTTCATTATGTGCCAGATCCGGTGGTGCTTGAAGGCCTGCAGGCCTTGTCTAAGCTTGGGGCTGGTGACGACCAAGTTCTTGATCAGAGCGCGAAAGGGCTTTCCGTTGTGCTTGCCAACCAAGCGTCCCAGTTGATCCCCGGCACATGCGCTTTGAAGTCTCATCCCCATTACCGGCCTGAAGAAGATGTGTCCGTGGCACCTATGCGCTAGGTGCTCCATGTCCGTCTCCTTCAGCCTTCCGTATGCCCGGCACTCGCGGTAGAACGGGTCCAGTTGGCGGCCCAGGTAAAGCGGGTGTGATCGCCTTCTCTTGCGCATTTCTGGCTCTGTGCGTTGGCAAGATGGGATTGTGGGAGAGATCATTGAAGAATTCGTCATTTGAATTGTGAGACTTGAACTGCAAAAAGATAACTATGTAGGCCTGATCCTATCATGCTCACGATGTTGACCACTAGAGGTGCCGCAGGTACGTTTGGATCAACGAATTTGGTGAGTCGAGAACCTGGTAGGTTGAGCAGGTGCGGGACAGTGGGGGGAGCCACCGCCACGCCGTGCAAATTGATCGGTCTAGGGGCCATATTGGCTGTTGACTGGCTTCGAGTGTGTGAGGTCTCATGTCGATGTGGGAGATTCCTGGTTACGGTGACAGGAGAGCAACCTGGTTTTGTGCTATTGATGAGAATAAGTGCAGTTCTTCCGAACTCGCCATTGATGCTGCTGTATTTTTCAACCGCAAGCGTCAAGGCACTGTCAGATGTCCTTCGAAGGTTCATCTGCCTTTGTCCCTTATTCGAGGTGAGCTGCAGAGTGCCGGAGCCTGGGCCCCGTTGAGCGTTATCAGCCGGGAGCAAAGACTTCATTGGCAGCTTGGAAGTTGCCGGCTAAGACCTTTCAGATTATGAAACAAACATTTCGACCGCTTGCAAAATACAACATATGAGCATTGTAACAAAGAAGTGATACTCGCAAGGACTGCTCAGCCACAACGAGATCTCCAATTTCTCCCATCAAGACTGCTCAACATTTAGTGTAAATCATCGTTTAGTTGTTAGATGGCTTGCTTGTCATATTTTAGTCCCTATGTTAGATATATAGTAACTGTTATGTATCAGCACCTCATTGTTTGCCTGGTTGCTATGATTTTGCCGATTCCAGTCCTACCTGACTCTATCTAGTCAATTCACTAACCCCTAACTGTGAGATTGTTCCTGACGGCAGTTTGGACCTCTCCTTTGTCGATTGGTACTGGCTTTTTGACCCAGTCCGGTCACCTTGGGAAGACAAGGAGAATCGTGAAGTTTCAACTGCAAAAAGACGCTATGCCTTGACCAATTGTTTTCAGATTCTCAGTTCACCACAGAAATACAAAAAACACAAAGAACATTTAGCTGGAACGGTTGATATGCTACTATGCAGTTTCTACCCTTCATCAGGCAATGTTTCTATGAAAGAGGCTTCTCCTTGTTAGTTGACTAGACCCATCACCATGTGGAAATAATTGTTCCAATTGATAATTTTGCAACAGAGGAACATTCAACAGTAGGATGGGTGTCACTGTGCACGCAGATATGCGGTAGGATATTTATGCTTTCTGTCCATGAACTGCATCCACATGGCATGGATTTCTTGACCTCATGGGCGAACCACCTTCCCTCATTCTACCTGATGGCCAGAACCAATAAAATCAACAGTCTCCCTGCAGATGATGCCCTCGTTGTTTGGCGAGGCCAGGTTATGGTTCATTGTCCATGTAATCCTGCGGGGTGAGTGGCCATCAAGGTGCACCGGGGATGAATACATAAGGAGCTGGAGTGTCACCCTTCCATGTTCACTGGGAACATCATGTATTCAATTCTAGCCTTTGCTTGCATGGCACATCAAATCTGTTTTCCTTTTTCTAAGTGATCTCAGTAATATATTTGTACATGTTCTTGCCAAAGAATGTTCCCTTCGGACCCGAGGCCGATTCACCCGATCCGGATCGCCGAAAGCGTACCGCCAGATTACACCATGAGTTCATATTCGGCTACTTGAGCATCAAATATGAGACCATGGCTTTCAATGTTGAATTGAGCCTCACGCAGGTCAAATTAAAGTAATATTGCCAGCCTACCCCGGCCGTCCTTGTCAGAATTCTAGAACTAGACTCTTCCCAAGATTCTCGACCAGGCCCCGTCGCTTCGATAGCACACTGAGCAACGGAGGAACTTTTGTTTGGTGGAAAATTAACCGTGACGCTTCCAACCTGGAGAACCCCTCATCCGATTTGTGGGGGAGTCGGGGAGGGGTTGGGGTTGCTGGCGTTTGCGGGAAGGCTCTCCCTTGGGGGACGCAACTAAGCACAAAGGTGGATACATGACTTCTCCAACTATTGACCAGAAAACCCCGACGCCAGGATCATAATGCGACATATGGTTTTGCGCCAAGGGGGAAAAGGGTGTTTACGCGCTTTCTTGCTCCCCCCACGCCCGAAAGCGCTGAGGAACCCCGGCCGGTCTTTATCCTGGAGTGAGAACCAGCCCCGCGTTCGGTATGGACTGAGTACTGGACACGATAAAGAGGGGAGCTTCGTGTGACACGGGTTTCCCCCATTCTGCTTTTTGTTTTCTTAGTTTTCGTTTCTCGATCTCTGGTCATTTCAAATTGGCTTTGCAAGCTTTCCATTCCCCAGGTACACTTCACCAACATCTACCTTGACTATTGTCACCCAGCAGCTCAAGAACAAAGCAGGTCCTACAGAAAACAAAGACCAAAATGCCTTACCCGGAAAAGTTCACGGGCTTCCAGGTCAAGAGCCCGGACAGCTGGACCGAGTTCCACAAGAACGAGTTTGACCCCAAGCCCTTTGGTGACTACGATGTCGATATTCAGATCGAGTGCTGCGGTGTCTGTGGAAGTGACGTCCACACTGTCTCGGGTGGCTGGGGAGACCAGAAGTTCCCTCTGGTTGTCGGACATGGTCAGTCCTGATCCCGCTTACGCATTCTATGCCATTTCAAGCAGTAATCATCAACACACCTGCTGACTTCTTTCACAGAGATCGTTGGAAAGGCCATCAAGGTCGGCCCCAAAGTCACACTGATCAAGGAGGGCCAGCGCGTGGGTGTTGGTGCACAGTCCTATGCCTGCCTGGACTGCAAACAGTGCAAAAACGACAACGAGACATACTGCAAGAAGCAGCTCGACACATACGGCTCCGTCTGGCCCGACTCCGGAGTGGTCTCACAAGGAGGCTACTCGTCTCATGTCCGGACGCATGAGCACTGGTACGTGACTCGTTCCGGCACTTTACCTGCTTCCTACTTCTCTCATCATCGCTGACAAACCGCAAAACCACAGGGTCTTCCCCATCCCCGACGCCCTCGGAAGCACCATCGCCGCCCCCATGCTCTGCGCCGGCCTGACGGCCTACAGCCCGCTCGTGCGCAACGGCGTCGGCCCCGGCAAGAAGGTCGGCATCCTCGGCATGGGAGGAATCGGACACTTTGGCCTGCTCTTCGCCAAAGCCCTGGGCGCCGAGGTCTGGGCCATCTCGCGCAGCCGCGCCAAGGAGGCCGACTGCAAGGCCATGGGCGCCGACGGGTTCCTGGCCACGTCGGAGAAGGGCTGGAACGAGCCGCACGCCATGACGTTTGACGTCATCCTCAACACCGCCAGCAGCTTCGAGGGCTGGGACTTTGGCGCCTACCTGGGCCTGCTGGATGTTCACGGCAAGTTTGTGGCCGTCGGTCTGCCCGAGGGCGAGGGCATGAAGATCCGCAACCAGGACCTGCTCAGCAACGGCGTGTTCATCGGCGCGTCGCACCTGGGCTCCAGGAGGGAGACCATCGAGATGCTGCAGCTCGCGGCCGACAAGGGCATCAAGTCGTGGGTTGAGGAGATCCAAATCGGTGAGGATGGGCTCAAGCAGGCGCTGACGAGGGTTCACAAGACGGATGTGCGGTACCGGTTCTGCATGACCGGATACGACAAGGTGTTCACCGCTTGAGGATCATGCATGGTAGTGTAAATAGCATATGGTTAGAGCACATAATGATTAGTGCCTCGCAGGTCTACCTTGGACTCGTGAGAGTTTTCAGATGTTATGTCGCGGACTATCGGATATTACTGCACGTGTTGCAAAGATAGCATTTACTTCTTGTGCAAAGTGGCGGTTGGAAAGCTGCTTATCTTAAAACCTAGAAGTTCTTGAACTTTGCTAGAATTTTATGAGAGTTCAGGGGTGGTCGTGGGTGGCCTTATAATTCTCTAACGAAGCAAACTGTCTTGTTGGAGTGCGCTTTGTAGAAATAGTTGGACTAGTGCGCGCCTGTAGCATGGGTGAACACTGTCAACAAATTGGACGGCAAGGACGGGTTGTCGGCCAAGTTCGACACCATAGCAAATGTTGATGCAGGGTAAGAAACAATCCACAATTGGGACAACTGCGACGTCTCCGATTCGGGTTAGGGCCATTTCCCACAAGTGACAAGGTCACGCTTTCCTCAATTCAAAATCATGCCCCACCTGGAAAAACTGTGCAAGGTCCGTGCATGAGGGCTCACAAACCCCAATCAGTAATCAGCCCCATCAACCACCCAGCGAGGTTTTACCCATCAAACTCCCCTCCCGATTTGCGACAAACACAGATAGTCCGCCTTCTCCTCGTCAACTAACCATCCCATCGCCCAGCGGAATACCTCACAGCCGTCAAGATGAGCAGCCCAGCCCTCAACAAGATCGCGGCCAACAGCCCGTCGCGCCAGAGCCCCTCGGAGCTCGAGACCAACATTGCTCAGGCTCTGTACGACCTCGAGACGAACACCGCCGACCTGAAGTCTGCCCTTCGTCCCCTGCAGTTTGTCTCTGCCCGTGAGGTGAGAATTTGCCGATGATTTTTGCTCTCCCAGTGACTATTTAGTGTGCCATGACCGCAAAAGAGGAGGAAACCGAGGAGTCGTGATGCACGATGAAAACCAAGGACTTTCCGCGGATCCGAAATCTTCCACAAAGAACCCGACGACCTCGATGCATACCGAAATCCAATGATCGCGACTCGAGAACGGGAACGCCTATGCGAATGATTAGCGGGGCTTCCAAGGGTGCTCTCTCTGGGAGACGGTCTCCTCGGTCGCAACGCTTGACGCACAATCATTCCCGTTCAGAGGGTCGAGACTCAGAAAGATATCACATACACACAAGGCGTCGCGGAATCGGACGGGAAGCGGTCCATGGATTGGCAATTTCTTTAGAAATACCATCCAGGAGCTCGCATGCTGACTTTTGATCTCGCATCAGATCGAAGTTGGCCACGGCAAGAAGGCGATTGTCATCTTTGTCCCCGTCCCTTCCCTGCAGGGCTTCCACCGTGTCCAGCAGCGGTAAGTTATAACTCCAACTGATCACCCTCACCTTGAGCTTATTCTAACATTATTTGTACAGCCTCACCCGTGAGCTGGAGAAGAAGTTCTCCGACCGCCACGTCCTCATCCTGGCCTCGCGCCGCATTCTCCCCCGCCCCAAGCGCTCCAACCGCTCGCGCAACACCCAGAAGCAGAAGCGCCCCCGTTCGCGCACTCTGACTGCCGTCCACGACGCCATCCTCACCGACCTCGTCTACCCCGTCGAGATCGTTGGCAAGCGCCTCCGCACCAAGGAGGACAACTCCAAGACCCTCAAGGTCGTCCTCGACGAGAAGGAGCGTGGTGGTGTTGACTACCGCCTCGACACCTACTCCGAGGTCTACCGCCGTCTCACTGGCCGTACCGTCGTTTTTGAGTTCCCCCAGACCGGTGCTTCTGACTACTAGATGTCTGGCATTTCCTTTGGCTGAACTGGGTGGGGCTATGACAAAAAATTTCTTTTTCCATGACGGGTGGTTTTTCACGGCGTGTGGGATGGGAATGATCTTGGTTTTTCCGTCATGAACTGCATTGAATCTTGGCCTGCCACGATCGAATCAAAAAAACAGGGAAAAACGGCGTTGTCTAGTTTGTAGCTTGTGAAACAATACAGGCTCGGTCATTTCATGATACCTTTTTTGTTTCTTGGAGTCTTGGGGTTGGGAAAGAATTGAATTCTTGTTACTGGTCCAAAGACAACTTGCTCATCATATGAATGCTATGCACAAAAAAGGGGTATCTACTGTATTCTACTCTGCAATTAGGCGACGACGGCTCCCTAGTCCTGACTTATTCGGCCAATGCCAACAACACACCAGTATGCCAGCTCTCTCTTCTCTCTTGTGTCTTTGTCCTTGCCGATGGCTTGGCCCACGTCGTCGTTGGCCGCGTCGGCCTCCCACTCGACGCGGACAAACATTGGTATCTCTAGGAGATCCTCGTCCTCCTTGAGCGGGCTTCGATCTACCTCGTTGGCTGGCTTTCCCAATCCTAGCATGTCTAGTCTTAGCGAGGCTGGCACGATCTCAACCACGACGCTGACCCAATTGCGGCCCTTCTCCCAGATCTTGCCCGCTTCCGCCTGCCCGCCCTCGCCGTCTGGCTTTCGCACCATGGTGCGCCGGCGGGCCGAGGCGTCGGCGCCTGGAGCGCCGTCCTTGAGAACCTCATCCCAGACGTCTGTGTTGGCCCCAATCTCGAATTGTGGGCACAGCAAGGTCACTTTGCTGCCGAAGCGGCCTGGTGTGACGGACGGCGTGGCGAGGGACACACGGACGGACTCAAAGATGGGGTTCTTGAATGTTAAGAGGTATTGAACCGGCTCGAGGGGCTTGAGTAGATGGTGTGCTGCGACCGTCCCGGGCGGCTCCGCAGGAGGGGGGTTGCCGCCGGAGAGATAGCGTGCCGATATGCTGGGGATGTAGTTGCCCGCAACCAAGCGGATGCGGAACCTGTTGGATGCGACCTTGGCCTCGGGCTTTGTCATGATGTGCCTGCACATCGGGCAACGCTTAGACCGTTTCGTCCGTAGCAGGACGGGAATAGGCCGTAGATCGTCCTGGAAACGTATATGCTGGGCGTCGACAGGAGCGGCGGCATTTGGAGCCTGGGAAGCCCTCTGCTCTGCTGTGGTGGTTGCGTCCCAGCCCGCGTCGCGTAACCTTACAATTGCTGCATGCTCGTCCAGGCCGTTCTTTGGTTTGGACTTATTTTGCAATGCTTCTTCACTCCCTTCCTCAATAATCCCCTCTTGGCTCTTTGCATTTGGTTCGTACAAAACCTTCAGGCCCTCCTGGGGACCGATAGCCTCACGCATTGGGTGCATGCGGGTCTTGCGGCGAGTGTCTGCCGGGTTAGCGCCCGTGTACATGAACATGAGCCGTGACATTGACGGTGACCCTGGGGAACCAAGGCCAAAGTTGGCCAGGTTGCCCAAGGATGACAAACCCCCAGTACCGCTGCTGGTCGCGGTATCCGCTAGTTGTGACTTGTAAAAAGACTTCAGCTTGGTAAACTGTGTTTCGACATCAAGCTCATCATCTTCTGCGTCCCCGCTGTCCCGAGTGCCCTTGTGCTCCTCCTCCTCGATCGGAGACGGCGCAGCGCCAGTTGAAGAATCAGGAAACGCTGATGATTCGTCCCGCCGTTCCTTTTGCTCCTTCCGTGAAAGTCGCGGCCTCCCACCGTTGCGGAGCTTGGCGAGCTGTCCGTATATCCCATTCGATCTGTCAAACTTGATGCCGACCTCTAGGGAGCTCCATTGACAGTAAGAGCAGTTTAAAGCATAGGGACCTCCCGGCAGTGCAGCAGCGTTATCGGCTGCGAGGTGACGACTGGAGGATGACTGTTCAAGGCTTGTGACGGACAAAATCCCAACGCATATCGGACACTGGAAGCAACTACGTGTACATCTGTATGTCATCGAGGTTTCGTATTAGCAGCAGGCAACCTCGGATGGAGTGTTGCAAGGATAGCTCTGCCCACCTATTTCCCTCGCTTTTTATGTTGCTGCTCGGCACCTCAAACAGGCAACTTGGGCAAAAGTACGTGACGACCTCTTCGGCAACGCAGCGCGGGCAACGGATCTGGTGGCAATCTTCGCAATAAAGGAGGTACTCGATCGGGTAGAGGCTGTAATTGGAGCGTGGAGCGCGGGGATCAAATGTCCGCCCATCCTCGTCTTCTTCCTCAATCAGGTTGCCATTGCTATCCTTGGTGGGTGTGCTTTGGGTCGGAGACGAGTTGCCTTGCGGTCGGTCGAGGTCTGAGGGGTCAGAGCAGGGGCACTGTATATATGTATATGGCGCCATCGGGGCAGCCTTGAACGGTCAGGGTGCGCCTGGCGGTAAAAGATTCATAGAAGCATTAACAAATGAGGGTCATGCGATTTCTCTGGCTGACTAGTGCGTCACGTTTGCGGATGGGTAATCACAAGTTTCTGTGCCGAGTTTCCGCAATGGAAACATACAAAGCTGTCCGGCGCAAGCAAGGGACCTTGCAAGAGCTATGGTTGACCGCCCTTGTTGGCAGAATCGGAATCAATCTAGGCAACGCGACCCTGACCGCGTCGACATTCTCAGCGGGGGTGATTTTACCCAAACCCTTGAGATTTTCTTTTTTTTTCCAGTGCCCCGCCATCTGACTGACTGGCTCAACACACACACAACTGGGCGTCAACAAAACGCCAATGTCGCCCAATTCCAAGCCACAACTGTCCCTAACACGTGTGCACGTGGGTTGGCTTGCGGCATTTCTTCAGCTCTCTCGCTCTACTGGACACATTCGAGTCATTGACAGGATGCGCGAAGCATTTGTTCCTCGTAGGCAGTTGTACCCCCTTCCTTATCCAACACCAACCGGGTTCCCGGACCAAAGTGGGTCCAATATTGGAGTTTTGAGTTCGGCCTCGGAGCCGGCGCCGGTGTTGACGAATATAATCGGAGAACTCTCAATGGTCACGAGAGATGCAATTCATAACGTAAGGTCATGAGATAACCGAGGGTGTGCTATTTTCGACACCTCAGAATGAGCACACCAAGCCCGTCTGGCCCTTCTTGCCATGTTTACGACGCAGGGTTGTGCCCGCGAAATTCCGACTCGACAAGTGATACCTCCCCACCAAAAACGGTCCACCAACCGCACAGCATACATAACATCATTGAGCCAAGTGGGGCGTTGTTACGGACCTCTTACATCATTGTTGAGATGCGAAGTACTGAAGTTGCCAGGCAGTTCATCATGATGCTCCCGGTAGAAGGTCAATTGGCGTGGAACCGGACGGCAAGGAATGCGTAGATGATGAAGTCAACAATTGCAAACAGCCTCTAGCATCGTGGGCCTAGGGGACTAAATTTGACAGACAATTGACGTTGGTTGGGTGTAGAAGAAACAACCCGGCAACATGGAGCATCTACGTAACGCCTATCTCAGCTACTCCTGCCACTGCCACCGGGAAACCCCGCAATTCGAAGCAAGCTTCAGCAGAAAATTGACCCCTCCATGCCTGCTTCTTCCGGACGGGTCTCCATCTCGTTCCTATTTGTTCTGTCATAATCCGGTTTGAAAAAAGTAGTTCACCTTCTTCACCATCAATCAAACATTGAAAGCAACACCTTGATTTTCTCGTGATACCCTCAAAAGCTCTCTTATATTTTCCTTTATTCCAACTCAAAGCATACCACCTCTAGAACAATCAAGATGGGTGTCTTCAGCGAGCTCGGTCTCAAGCCCGGCGTCCTCTACGGCGAGGACGTCTACAAGCTGTTTGAGCACGCCAAGAAGAATGTCTACGCCATTCCCGCCATCAATGTGACCTCGTCGTCCACCATGTGAGTTTCTCTCCCGCCTCTAATCGCTACCGCAGACTTCAATCGCAATCGCGGGACCAGGTTGCTGATGTTTCCTTGTGTCCAGTATCGCCTCCCTCGAGGCCGCCCGCGACTCCAAGTCCCCCATCATCCTGCAAATGTCACAAGGTGGTGCCGCCTACTTCGCCGGCAAGGGTGTCTCCAACACCAACCAGGAGGCCTCGATCGCCGGTGCCGTTGCCGCCGCCCACTTCATCCGCTCGATTGCTCCCATCTACGGCGTCCCGGTCGTCCTTCACACTGACCACTGCGCCAAGAAGCTCCTCCCGTGGCTCGATGGCATGCTCGATGCCGATGAGGCTTTCCACAAGGAGAACGGCATCCCTCTGTTCAGCTCGCACATGATTGACCTTTCCGAGGAGCCCCGTGACTGGAACATCGAGACCACTGCCAAGTACCTCAAGCGTGCTGCTCCCATGAAGCAATGGCTCGAGATGGAGATTGGTCTGACCGGTGGTGAGGAGGATGTAAGTATATCTCTAGTCGGCTCTGCCGGTCGTTCGTCTCTTGGCTGGCGATCAAGTCAGGTCGATTGTCTTGCAAAGATGTCGAAGCTAACTCAGCTTGTTATCTTCAATAGGGTGTCAACAACGAGGATGTTGACAACAACTCCCTCTACACCCAGCCTGAGGACATCTTTGCCATCCACCAGGCTCTGAGCCCCATCTCCAAGTACTTCTCTATTGCCGCAGGCTTCGGCAACGTCCACGGCGTGTACAAGCCCGGAAACGTCCGTCTTCACCCTGAGCTGCTTGACAAGCACCAGAAATACGTTATTGAGAAGCTCGGCTGCGAGGAGAAGAAGCCTAGTAAGTTATATTTAACCAGATTCCCACAAACATTTTGACCAAAGACTTACCTGATTTCCAGTCTTCTTCGTCTTCCACGGTGGCTCCGGCTCCGGCGACTCCGAGTTCCAGGAGGCCATCAGCTACGGTGTCATCAAGGTCAACCTTGACACTGACCTGCAGTGGGCCTACCTGAGCGGTATCCGTGACTACGTCACCACCAAGATCGAGTACCTCAACTCGCAAGTCGGCAACCCCGACGGCGCTGACAAGCCCAACAAGAAGTACTACGACCCCCGCGTTTGGGTTCGTGAGGGTGAGAAAACCATGAAGGCCCGCGTCCAGCAGGCTCTGAAGGTCTTCAACGCCGAGAACACCATCTAAATTCCCACGCAACCTATGAATTGATGCTCGTAATGATGAATCTGTCTGGCGAGACAGGCCTGTTTCTTCGAAATATCTGGCCTGTTTTGCATGTATTTTCAAGGGATCTCTGGGATTGAATGGGAACGGTTTGGTGTGTGGCGCAAAGAGAAATTGGGTGTTGCGGCGGGTGTCGCTGGTTCAAATAGCCTTATGCGGGCCGTATACTTAGACCTCGGATCGAGGACCAATGAATGAAAAAAGAAAAAAAAATTGGATAAATCAAGTTGTCTGAGTGAATTGTTGGGCCCTGGTTTCCCACTGGATTATGTTGGTTCTGACGCCCAGAAACTCACAACGCACATTGACGCGCAGACTGGCAACAAGAAGCTGAGGAAAGATCCCTAGACAAATCTCGTCTACCAGATTCTCATCATTTTGTCAGCCGCTGGATTTATCGGCACAAGACTTTGATGTTGTACTGGATGATGTTTGTTGCATTGTTGCTGCCACAGAAATCTCAATATACGTGCACAATGTGATTGTCCCAGTGGCATAAGGATTCCGTTGGAAAAGCGAATCCCCAGAACAGTCCCGGACTCCAGAGCTGAAGTGTTCTTATTGCCTTGAGGGAAAGGCGCAAAAGGCCAAAGTGTCATTATGGGTACCTGACAATGAAGGTTACTAGATAACTATGTTCTGCAGATTCATGGGGAAAATGTGCCTCGCTTCTGATTCGGTACCTTGCATTAGTCTCACCAAGCTACTGACAGGTGCACCCTTTTTTGTAGAATGTTTTTGACCTAGTGATCCCCGGGCCTCGAGACGGTTTCTCGGGGGACGGAGGTATGTCAAGTCGGGGATTATTCTGGGCTCTAGGCGTACAAACCCGCTCTCGACCTTGGAGATTGGGCTGCAGACAGCCTGCCAGGCGAAGACCGCTCGGAAACCCCACTGATGAACCTTTGGCTTCGCCGATCTGAAAGGTTTCAGGGCTTGCTGGGTCCCCAGTCGTGGTGGAAATGCCAGGCCCAAGCAGTCCACAAGGCCTTTACTGAGTCAACAAGCAATTTGGTCTTGAGCTTGCCTCTACAAAATGGTTCTCGAGGTGAAGGTTTCCAGTTAAAACATCTTAATTACAGCGTAAATCGGTCGGGCTAGTGGCACGTGGAATTATGCACGTGGTATGTTATAAGTGTAAAATGGAACTCATAATGTTCGCCGCATCACAACAGAGCGACTTTCACACAACCGAAGCTCTAAAACTAACGTATTAAGTGCATGGGTATAAGTTCAAAATAGCTCCCTCGCGGGGGCTTAGCACATCCGCATCTCGGCGCCACCAAAACCGGTTTTCTCGAGTTGATTTTGTAATATGGATGCTTATGCGGTTCATAGATCGTGCATCCTTTAATCTTCCAACCCATTTCCCCCACAATGTGGTTTCTCCGCGGTTTGACTCTCTTTCTCAGTGGGAACGGAAGGTTTGACGATGGTGTACCCAAAGAAGCCTGTGGGTATTGGACTATGCTTGATGTCGCAGGTGTCTAAGATACCATCAACCGTGACCCAGAATAGATTGTCGACGAGGACCCTGGTCCATTGCCCCATGAAAACCGACCCGGCTGAAATGCGCTCTCCGTTCTTCCTTACTTCAAATGGGCATTTCACTGTGAAGGCCTCGGCCCCAGATTGAAGCGCGATAAGAGCAAAGGTGATGAGGGTGGGGGATTGGAAGTGCATGATGGCGGCGGTGTTAAACGAGAAGTGAGATAGATAGAAGACTGTGTAGGCGTGAGTGGTCAAGACAGTAAAAAAAGGCTAATAAGGTCGTGGTTGTTGAGACTCAATATATATTTTGAAAGGTTCGAGATTTGTGTTCATGCGTTTTGTATAATAATAGAAAGCCCAAAATATAAATGTTATAAATACGCGTGACTTTTTTAATGATAGCTTTGTGTTACGATCAAGGTATCGGGTAACCTGTTCTTATGGTAAAGTACAGTGGGTTGAAGCAACTGAGCGTTTGATTGGGTAACTGGGGTTCTCAACGACTGGGGGTAAAGTTATGATCGTTCTCAAGTAAATATTAAAGTTAACTAAAGTTTAATTGCTGCTAAACAATCCTAAAATCGAATTTATTTACATGGTAATAAGCGTGCCTTATATAAACTATATCCCTCGACGTGATATGTTTAATATATTCCATAGCCGATATATCATTTATTCTGCTATAATTAATATACGACATATCAATTATATCCCTCTTTTGGCAATCACGTAATGTCACGTATCTTTTCCCCTTATATAATCCTTTCCCGCCGGTCGGTAATTCCTTTTGGCGAATATCGTCAGAAGGGGTGTAACCCCACCTGACCTCCTTGGTACTGGCCCAACTTATTTGGTCGTAACATCAGATCTCCTCTCTTTTGGCCAAATCCCTTTGGCCTTTAAATAGTCCGTATTCCCCTAATCCTTATTTTCTGGTTCTATTCCTTTTTTTGCTAACTGTTTTGCGCTATATTTAGTCGAGTTAACAAATCTCGCGGTCGCTCTTCCACCGCTCGTCGCAACGACTTGCTTTCTGTGCTTCTTTCTTCGGCGGTTAAAATACCTTCTTATTCTGTTTACAAATCGCAAAAGATTGCAAAATACGTTATATCGCCTCGTAATTCCTTTCGTTATATCGAATACGTCCGCCTCGGTCGCTCGCGATATAATGTAATAAATGTCTCGCGGGAGCAATTACACAGGATCGCGGCTCAACATTCGAAACTTGAATCTAAATTGGAAACGGCGGAGAAAAAAATCCTTCGCCTACGTAAACAAAAGAAAATGTGGTTTAAAAAAATAATAAAGGCGGTCCGTCGTGGTATTAATAATTTGGAAAAATTGGATCGGGTAAAACGTAAAAAAGTAAAGCAGGAAAAGCGGCGGCGATCAGCCGAAATTTTTCCTAAAATATCCCTGGAGTCGCTTTTTCCGGATTCCAATTTTGTCTGGGATTCGACTTTCCCGATAAATTTTTTAAATCCTTCGTTATTGGATAAGATAAATGTTTTTGCGCAATATTCCGTTGGTACGTCGTTTTTCTGGTGTTTTTATTTTATATTACATATTGATCGTTTTTTTGTAAATTCGTCTAATGGTATAATTTCGAATCCTGGTCGGCCCTTAACTTCTGGAAATGGTAAATGGTACTTTCTTAGGTCGTCCTTTTTTCTTTGGCTAATTTATTCGCAAATCCAACTCCTAATAATACTGGCGGAGCGGTTCCTGGCAATCCTGGAAGTGGTTAAAAGGTTCCCAAATATTTTCTTCATACCCATAATTTTCCCATTTAACAAAATACTTTATTTTACCGTGGTTTCGTCTATAGTCGAATATTCGTTTAACGTCGTAGGTTTATTTTACGTCGATCTCGATCGTTTTTTATATACTGGTGCCGTGTGGTACTAATTCCAATAATAATACGTAAAATATGGGGTAAATTTTCATAATATTTGGTAATAACAATCTGTAATTGGTATCGCTAATTTTTTTACTAATTTTAAAAGGTCCAAACTTTTTAAAATCGAACTTGCTATTAGGTCGTTGTGTTTTAATGTTGCGTCGAATAAGGTAAACGCTATTTCCTTTTTTGAAGGATGGTCCCTTCATCCGATACTAATTAGCGTATTTTATCATTCTTTCTCGTACGAACTCTAGTTCCTGCTGGAGTTCTTTATATAATTGTTATAACTCGCTCGCTTATTTATCGGCTCGCGGTACCGTAATCGTGGTTCTTAATTCTCCGTACGCTGTAAGGTTAAATCCATAATTAGCGTAAAACGGGATTGTCTTAGTACTTTCGTTTTCTAAACTGTTATAAACAAATTATACTGTGGGTAATAACCGTACCCAATTATTTTACTTATGGTTTACATAATATCTTAGATATTATTCCAATATTTGGTTGGCTCGTTCTATTTATCCGTCCGTCTGTGGGTGGAATACTGTGGATAACTTATAGTCTGTTCCTAGCTGTTCCATTAAGGATTTCCAAAATTGTAATATAAAAAACTTATCTCTATTTGTAATAATGCTTTCTGGAAATCCGTAATTGCTGACAATCACTCGTAAAAATATATAGGCGATTTCTTCGGCGTTACTGCTTTTTTTATATAATAGGAAATAGGCGTATTTGGTAAGCTTGTCCACTATAACCAATATACTGTCGTACTTGGTCTTAATAAATGGTTTTTCCGAAGAAGGTAATTTGACGATAAAATCCATTGTAATAGTTTACCATGCCTTGCTGGGGGCTGGTAAAGGTTGTAAAAATCCGTAAAGCCTATATTTTGCGGACTTGCTTTTGGCACAAAATTCGCAATCCTTAATAACTTTTCGTACTTTTTATCGCGTTCCTCGGAAATTATAATATTATTTTAGCCGTTTCCATATCTTGGAAATTCTTTGGTATCCGTAAACTTTGCTTTCGTGGATCTTCCGTATTTTTTCTGGTGTAATTACCGTATTTATTGTCATAAAACTCCGGTATACTGGTAAAAGGTTTCCGTTTCCGTTTATAGTGAGGATAACCCGTATTTCCTCTAATACTGTGTTCTCGTAATCTGGTCTTCGGTTAAAGGCGTCGGCCCTGCCGTTTTCCGTCCCTTTTCGGTAAATAATCCTAAAATGGAATTCTGACAGAAATTTTAACCATTTAATTTGTCGTTTATTTAACATTTTACTAGTGGTAAAGTGGATTAAATTCTTATGGTCCGTATAAACTAATACCTCGTATTTAATTCCGGATAAATGTAGTTTCCATTTTTCAAATGCTCGAATAATGGCCATAAACTCTTTATCGTAAATCTGGTAATTAAATTCTGGTCCATATAATTTTTATAAAAAAAAGGCGCAAAAATGTAACCGTCCTTCTTCGTTTCGCTAACTAAATTGTCCTCCGATCGTATAATCCGATGCGTCGATCTCGACTTCAAAAAGTTTCGTTGGGTCTGGTATCTTAAGGATTGGTTCTCTGGCTACTGCGTCTCGTAACTGTTCAAAGGCCTGTTATATTTATTCCGTCCATTGGAATTTTAAATCCTTTTTGGTTATATTAATTAATGGGGTGGCAATCGCGCCGTATCCTTTAATAAACCTTCTGTAAAAGTTCACGAATCCGAAAAATGCCCGAACGTCTTTTACGTTCTGTGGTTAAAACCATTTTTTTATTGCTTGGATTTTCGATTCCTCCATCCTAATTTTTCCAAAAGCGATAATATATCTTAGGAAATTAACTTGCTTGCTGTAAAAAAAACACTTTTCGGGTTTAATTAAAAGTTTAACGTCCTGCAGCTTTTTTAAAATTGTGTGAACGTATTGTTTATATTCTTCCAACGTTTTGGAAAAAACAAGGATATCGTCCAGATAAATAACGACGAAAATGTCTAAACATTCCCTAAAAACGTGGTTAATCATGGTTTGGAAAATTGCTGGGGCGTTGGTAAAACCGAAAGGCATTACTAAATACTTATAATGTCCTCGTCGGGTGCGAAACGCTGTTTTCCACTCTTCGCCTTCCTTCATACGGATCAAATTGTATACTCTTTTAAAATCTAATATTGTAAACTACTGTATTTAATAAAGTATATCTCGAAATTCTCCTATTAGTGGAAGTGGGTAGCAATTCTTTATGGTAATATCGTTTAATTATCTGTAGTCCACGCATAATCGTAATTTTCCGTTTTTCTTTGGTACGAAAAGGATTGGATATCCTGCTGGTAATGTTAATAGTCTGATATAACCTTTTTTGAGATTTTCTGCGAAGTATTTATCTAATACCTCCATCTGTATTGGGTTTAAACCGTATATTTTATAGAATTTGGGCTGTGTTCCTTTTTTTAATGGTATTTCGTGGTCGAACGAATTATGCTCGGGTAATCCCGTTTCGAATTCGGGGCTAAATAGTCGTCCATACATCCGGTATTCGGCCGGGATGTTATCGATTAATATAATAAAATTCGATCGTTCTTCGCTCATAAATAGTCGCGATTCTTCCAATATTGGTTCCAGGCGTGGCTCGCTTTTCCTTAATAACGCCATAATTTTTTGTTAATTTCGCTCCTATACCCTACGCTCGTTACGTAAAGTCCGTTTCTCGGATTTTCCTTTAAAAGCTAACGGCTTTTCCTATTGGATTTGGCCGGTTATCCAATCTATCCGGGGGTTGCTTTTTCTAAACCAGGGAATTCCTAATATCACGTCTTTATCCCCTATCTCCGTAATATCTAAAATAATTTATTCCTTTCGTCCATAGCTCTCCATCCAAAAATATACGGTCTCTATTTCGATAATGCCGTTCCCGTATAAAACTACCTCTCCTTCCACAATCTGCAACTGGTATAATTCCTTCTTTTACTGCCAAAATATCCGTCGTTTCGCTACAACCCTTGGTAAAATGTAATTACTTTATACTCCACTGTCGAAAAATGCTCGTATAGGTTTGCCATCGAATCGTATGTCGAAAAATATATATTTATATGCTGCTATAGTGTCTTATATAACGTTCAGGGTTCTTTATTTCGTTCCTATTATCGCCGTTCGATACCCTATGCCGTTTAGCTGTTTTAGTTTTTTAACTTACTAAACTCGCGTCGTGGATCCTTATTTTTCTTATCCCTGGGTATGTAGCTACTTTTTATTTCGATTAGGTTAAATGGATGCTTCGCTGGCACGGGTATTTTGCGTACGTTCGTGGTTATCTCGTTATCTCGTACGTTAGGGTTCCACATAATTCTGGTCATTGGTACAGGTCCTGGTTACCGTGATTTTTATTCGTGCCAGGCCTGTGCTTTGGCTAACATATATACTCTGCATACGTTTCGGGTACATTCGTACCATAAAAACTGTTTCTGGTTGCAACACGCCATAAAGTAATTATCGTTAGGCGTGAAAATTGCGGCTAACTCAATGTTAAATCTTATCTTAATTTCCCAATTTGGTAGGTCGGTTGTGGTATATATTTCGTAAATACCTGTTACTTTACGTCGTCGTGGGAAAAAATTATAAACTATCTTCCTGTTTAAATAAAATCCACAATTGTCTCGGAAGCATTTTGCCCAAAAAATCTCTACGTATTAAAGGTATTTGGTATCCAAAATCGGGTGGTCTCCAAAAATTGCATTAACTGGTCCTATAAAATGTCGGATCTGTGCCTAAAATGGCAATCCGGGAAACTGTACTAATTGGTCGTCTCGGTATAAATCGATGTACTTCTTTTCGTATATATAGGGGTTATTTTCCCTTGCTGCGTTGTACTGGCTCGAAAGTATGGTCTTTTCCTCGCTAAACTCTTCCTCGAAATCCTCGTTTAATTCTTATGTTAAAGATTAATTAATTATCCTAATATGGTGGGTTTATTCCAAAAATTCCTTATCCGATTCTCCGGAGGCATCCGAATCCGTAAATTCGGGTAATTGGGTCTTTTATCGGTGTAATTTCGTTAGTTATCCTGTCCCTAAAGGTACTCGGTTTCCTACTGCTAAGGTTCGAATACCTCGGGGCTTCTATGGGTACCATCCTGCGTCGTTTTTGAAGCTTTTATGTACCATACAATTGTCATCGTAACAGGTGGTCCAGCTCATCGTACTATATTAGTCAAACCGTAATTGCTGGTAATTGGTGGCATTAAATCCTCGTGGTTTTTCGTTCTTGCCCCTAAAATCAGGGATATCTTCCTGGTTTCTTGGGCAATTTCTGGCGATATGCCCTATTTTATCGCACTTAAAGCACTTACCACTCTTAGGGTCTTTACGGGGCTTCTTATATTATATGGCACTAAGGTCCATAGGTCCACTGTGGGTACCATAAACTGTACTGTAAATCTGGGGTACCATATAACGGGGCTGCTACCATCCACCATTATTTCTATAATATATAGGTTAAAGGTGTTAGTACTTGCGTCCCGTATTGGCTTGTCGAATTAAAGTAACGAACACTCGCTATCCGCCTTATTTTTCCTATCGGCGTTCGTAAATCCGGTTGTTAAATTTAATAGCAAATTCGACGTACTCGAAAAAATCCTCGGGTCGGTCGAGCTTGGATACCTCGTCTTTTACTTTTAATTTCAATCCCTGGTAAAACTGGAGGATCTTAATTTCTTCAATCATATCCAGCCTTATTGCTAACCTTCTAAACTCGGCTGCATAAACGGAGGCTAACTTAATTTGTCGTAAATTGGCCAAATTTCGTTCGGTCTGTCGTTTCTTATCGGGTTCCTGGAACAAGGAACGGAAGGTGCGTTTATACCCTGCGAAAGTTGAAAAAATGTCGGTAACTTCTTAACGTCGTTCTTCGGGGGGTACATTAAACCATTCCTGCAACAAAGGTTCGAACCAAAACAAGGCTCGTCCTCGGAAAAAGGTGGCCGCGTATACCACTTTTTCTGTTTCGCTGCGGAAAATTTCCAAATGGAATGCTTAATAAATACGTACCTGTACGAAATACCCTTTAAATTGTCCAGATATACCATCGAACGTAACTGGGGGGTTAAACTTAAATCTTTCGCGCCCATCAAAAGGGGTTAAAATAACGTTAACACTGGCTCGAAAAACCTGGAATTCCTTTTGGAATTGGATTGCGCGGAACGTCTGTTCGTAAAACTCCTGGTTGGTCCTAGCAACTTACCTGCGGAATTAGTTTTCCTCGTCCTCACTATCGCTATCGTCCTTGGGCCGAACAGGGGCTTTCTGGGCCGCCTTACTGCTCGTAACCGGGGTGCTGGGGGTATTATTTTTGGACGTTTGGGAAAACATATTGTCGGTAATACTGCTCGGTATGCTTCAAAGCAAAATACTAAACAAAAGCAATCAAAATATTACGATCAAAATATCGGGTAACCTATTTTTATAGTAAAGTACAGTGGGTTAAAGCAACTAAACGTCTAATTGGGTAACTGGGGTTCTTAACGACTGGGGGTAAAATTATAATCGTTCTCAAATAAATATTAAGGTTAACTAAAATTTAATTGCTGCTAAACAATCCTAAAATCGAATCTATTTACATGGTAATAAACGTACCTTATATAAACTATATCCCTCGACGTAATATGCTTAATATATTCCATAGCCGACATATCACTTATTCTGTTATAATTGATATGCGACATATTAATCATATCCCTCTTTTGGCAATCACGTGATGTCACGTGTCTTTTCCCCTTATGTAATCCTTTCCCGCCGGTCGGTGATTCCTTTTGGCGAATGTCGTCAGGAGGGGTGTGACCCCACCTGGCCTCCTTGGTACTGGCCCAACTTGTTTGGTCGTAACACTTTGCACCGTCCCTTGATATTGTAATCCAGGCTTTGTTTGCTTATTTTAAATGTTGCTTTGTTTCGACCCGGAAAGCTGATTTTCAATTTGCTAAAAATAGAATATAATGTGTAAAATTAGTAAATTTACTTAGCAAGTCTCTTTGTTTTACTTGCTGTACTTAGCTACCTAGGTTAAAAAGCCCCCATCTTCGTTTCAGAACCAGAGGACCGACCACCTAGTTAACAAGGCTTGTCGGGAATATAATCACAATTTTGATCAACTATTTTGGTCACCTCCACGCTACAAATAGCCCTAGTTAGCAGTGGCAGGTCTCACAGTAAACAGTAGCCGAAGGCGATTTTGGGTGAAAGGTATCTGACACGGAATCTTGAGGAGTTATCACCAGCAGTCCCTCCCCAAAGTTGGGAACCCAGCCTCGAGACCATTTTTCATCTGGATCTCGACAGGATTCGCACAAAAAATCTCTGAAAAAGAAATAAAAATGCTGTATAGCAAGGGTGAAGAAGGTAAGAGTGGATTGGTCAAGGAATTATGGAAATTTTGTTGCTGACGTTGTGACGCGCCAAGTTCCAATAAGCCAGCGTACTGTATCCCGTCGGCTTGTTTGGAATTCCCACGTCACCAACAACATGCTCAGGAAAGAAGAAAGTGCGTTTGTGCCCCCACCTCCCCCCGTTACAGACGGGAGTACATGTTTGCTGCCGTGCATTGGTGTGGCAGACAGCCTGGCTTTGGTTGACGGGGGGCGCAAGAGGGAAGATTGGTGGAACGAAAGCCAGGCGAGAGGACCTCTTTCGGGCCGTCGAGCAGCCAGGCTGTGCTGCCATCAAGTCCCACCTTCTACAAACATCCAAGCTGCACATCCTTCGTGTCTGTGTCGGCTGGTGAGTCTTTATGACTTGGGGACTGGAGTTCCCCGTTCTCCTCCGCATCAGGTCTCTTTGTTGGCAGATGATTCCTGGACTCTAGTCAGCCGCTGCTGACAATTTTGTATTCGAAATTTCTTTCATTCATTCTCTGCGTGCCCATAAAAAAGCGAAAGACTTCCATAGGTCGATAACACGAGGGTATTGTTACCGCAATGTGGCTTCCTTATCAAATACATTCCAACAGATCCGCGACCTTCCAGAGAAATTCAAATTACCAATCATCCCGCGTATGCTGGCGACTTTATTGTTTCTTTGGCGGAAAACAGATTATTGCAAGCCCGACTTCTCATAATGTCTGTGACGTCTTTCCTGCTGTAAATTGTGTTCTCTGCTTTGCTTCCAGTTTTGTTGAAAGTGCCATTTTATTTTTTTATTTTTGAGATGGAAATGCGTGTGCCTTCTAGGGCTAGTGCTAAGTGAGCTTGGTGTAACCCAGCTTCGCAAGCCAGAAAGACGGCGTTCTCATGCCAATCCAGAGTCCCGTATGGGTTTTGCACCTCCAAATTCCAGTATAGCCAAGGGAGTGTCGCGGCCCAAGTAGCGCTTTTTTCAAATTCAAACTTGCTTGCCCAATTATTGGACGAAATAAAAAGATCGTGGGTACCTTTTTCTGCTTCCTCTTTTCCCTGCGCCCCTAACAAATCTCAAACCAACGCGATAGGGGCTTGCTCAAAATCTTCAGACATTGCAAGATATGGAATTTTATGAGAAGATCCCGCAGCCTAGCTCATCCCTCAAGCAGGGGGGTGGGGGTCTCCGTCGTAATCTCTGTGATTTACAATTGTCGAAGAAAGCTAGGTGGTCGACGCCGGCGACGTGATAGTGTTTGTCAAAACTGTCGTGATGGTGGTGGTGGGTCCAAGGGTTATCGTGTTCCCTGCGACGCCCAGGCACGAGCAAGCCGATCTGTAGCCCGAAACGCCACAGATCAGCGCGTAGGTGGGCACAGAAGTCGGGACTCTAGTGATGGAGGGGGTGGTTGCTGGGGTCGAGGACGTCAAGGTCGTAGGAAGTTGGATAGTGACACTGGTAGTGCTGGAGTATATCGTCGAAGTTCTATGGGTTGTTTTCCTAATGTCAGTTCACCACCAGGACGTAGGCCACGGACATGTGATGCCGCAACCATTACTCATTGCCTGAGTCACCAAAGCCCAGGTTCGGGCTTTGAGGGGACTATAAGAGAGCGGAACTTTGGAGAAACATACAGTGTCGGCTGGACGGTAGTCCGCAGGAAGCTGGAGCAGTCGGCGCTTCTGGAGGTCGCGGGCGGGTTGTTGCCAGGATTCGCGACCACGATGCCACAAGCGCCCAATCCACAGGGGAACATGCTACCCAGAAAACCTTGGGCGGTGGAGACGTGCGACGACGTCAATGCAAAGAGAGCGGCGAGAGTGGCCAACTGCATCTTGAACGAAATGTTTGAAGTTGGGGTTTTTGTGTGAAGCGAGTAGGTAAGTTGGCTTGGGTAGGAGGACTCTGAATCTGACGCTGCTGGCTGATGCATGAAAGAGATTATGAGATTTGTGATGCTTTGGCCAGGTCTTTTTATAATCTTTCTCACCTAGGAAGGATGTTGGAAAGAAGTCCTTTTGTCGACATCCTAATCATCATGTTCTTTCATCTCGACAGCTTGAAGTAGCCACAACCACAAACTCGTGGCGGTACGCACTGAGCCATTTCTTGCGAGGGATTAGCTTTCGGCAGCTTGAAGCCCCGCTCAGATGAAATCCAAATACTGATAACGATAATTGTTGATTATGTTTCACCTATACTCCAGATAGTGTCTTGCTTCTAGGGCCTACCAGGCTGCGAGAGGCGTTTGGGGCCAGCTTCTAGTTTCTCGGCAATAAAGAAGCTAAGATGGTAGCCGCGCTTCGGATTTCATCATGCACCTAAATATAAGCTTGTTTGCCATACTTGCCTGATCCACATCGTTATCAGGAGCTAAGCGTGTGGAGGCATGTCTCGTTTAGCTCACAACAAGCCTCGAAGCAACACGTCTCCACACTCTCGACGTTGTTTCCCATGTAGCCACCGCAGAAAAAAGGATCCACCCTATTCCATGCTTCGACCGTATTCCGTTTATAGCTCGCCTCTTGATGTCCTAACAAGTCGGGAGGCGCCCATTTATTCCGCCTGGCTCAAGTCAAGGACTTCAGCCGCACATGGCTGCCACTCTGTACTAGCCCGACGTGCTATACTATCCATACTACACTATCTTGTAAATTCTAAAGCTCTGATGGCTCTTGTATACTCGAACCGATTGGGCTCACCCTGCCTCTCTCTTGTCTTGTGGAAGTGGCGAAGGCAAGTCGATTGGATCGATCTCAACGGGCCAAGCTCGGACAAGACTACCTACGGAGACCTGATCGTTCTTAGCGTCGTTGAGAAACTGATGGGCTCATACAGTTCAAAACCCTTGGCGACATCTACTTGTTTGCTGGAGTACATGCTATACACCTTGTGTGTGTTCCTCGGGGACAACGCATGTTTGCAGCTGTAGGGAGTTGGTTATGGATAACTACGGAGTGCGTCCCTGTGACTGGGCAATATTGAGCGAGCAGTAGGTTAGCAAGCTTGGAAAATACATAATTGGTATCCTGACATTCACATATATCATTTATGTGTTTACAGCGGCTTCAATAAACGGCCAGTATCTGCTATTCCTCGGCACCTCTTGCGAGGTTGGCTTCTGCATAGCAAAGATAACTCCGGATGCAGGTCCCAATGTAGCCAATTAATCATAGATCATCGGAAAGACTAGATACGCCGCATTGCGGCTGGCAAAAAGCGCGATGTAGTATTAGGCCACTCCGACAAGGTATTGGGGTCATGTCCAGAATTGGCGTCGGTAGCACTACTAAACGAAGTTGACCCTAGAAAGCAGCAGAAGCTCGATCAAATCAACACGGATTGTGGCGCATCTCAGCCCATGGCCAAGATCAAAATGGACCCAGCGTGAGCTCTCGCCCGCCTTCTGCTTTTCGGGCCACTCGCTCATCGGGAAATTGGCGCCTGGATATCTAAAGCCGATGACCAATCCGGGCGTCAGATTCACGTCTTGTCACTCCCCAAGAGCCGGTGCAAGGTTGAAACATGCTCTAGATCTTTGCCACGGCCCAGCACGTCTGGCATGCAACCTTTTGATGGAACTTGCACATTTTCGGGTCATTGACGGAGAAGGAGATGTGAAAGGAGGATGAGGAGATCATGCCGAGGCGGTTGAGAAAATGGCAACAGCAAATCATTCTTGGGAAGTCAGGCTCTCCGGGTGAGGTGGCGGGGACCTACTTGGATTTTATTGCAAATACAAATGCTAATGGCTTTACAATGAGTTGCAACGGCGACACAGTGTGTCGATCAACCGAGTTAAAACGCATTGGAGTCTAGTCTGGGTCGCTTGAAACTAAGTCCAGAACTAATGTTAGTCCAGTCAAAATTCGCCAAGGAAATATGGCGCCCGGGGATTAAATCAGATCTGTGTGGGCGGCCGCTAGATTCGATCCCGCCATTGGCGTTGGCGGCAATCTTGAGCTTGGCAGCTATCTGGCGCGACGCGGGCTCTCTAGCTCCTCGTGCGTCGGGGCCGAGCAGATTAGAGCAAATGCCGTGACCGAGGTGAACGCCCGCCTTACCGTAAGTTGCCTGACCTTATTAGGTGCCTCATGCAGGTACATTTTTGCGGGGTTTGACTGACCCTAGCTGTACCAACAACCGGAAAGGAGCTGTAACTTCACGATAAACAGCGTTCGGTGAGTGCCTAGAATTAAGAGGCAGTTCAAGGGGCGATGAAGGCGGAATACAGTAAGACTGCCCCACCCCCAGTCAAGTACTACCAATCAGCGGCCTCATAGATGCACAGCCAATTCCATCTCCGGCGCGCACATTCATGTTGTCAGCGACCTTTTGGGAAATTTATGGGTCCCACTCTAGTGCACTGCCTGGGCATCGGACTTTCACCCAGTGAAGCGTGCTGTGCTTGAACTCCCATCAGCAAAAAATAACTTCCTGTTCAGGCAGGGCCCAGCCCACATCGGCTTTTGTGTGGTGCCCTGCTGACTGTCGACTTACTGCAACAACCACCGAACTGGGAACATCAATCTGCGCCATGGACTTGGCAATAATTGGTTGCGACAAGACGAACACAAACCTCTGTATAACTTCAAAACTTAAGTACTTGGCGATGCCGCTGTTGGTTGCCCTGTACAACAATGGTTTCTCTAACAGATAGCAAGTCTCGATTTTGCTGAAAGGCACCGCAACACCAAAACACCAAGGAACCTGGCACGATTTCCCCCAACGTTCAGTTCTGGAGTGTATCCTAGTTCTTTATGACCCTCGCCCCTTTGTGGTTTGAGAATAGCTAATTACTGCTAGGCTAGACAGAGAAATATAACGTAAAATTCTAGGAACAATCACGATGAGGACCTGCGTCCTTTTGGCATCCATTCTGGCCATTCGTCAAGTTGGTGCCGATACTTGTGTACGTTGAAGACATATCAGTCGTTCAATCATTCACTTTTATTTTCCGGGCAAATGGCAGTAAAGCTGATACAGTACTTCCCTTATAGACACAGGATGGCTGCTTCAAGCAGATGCTGGAGAAGGTCGACACGGCCATACCCCTCTGTGCAAAGCTCATCACTGGGAATGTCCAGGACCCCGTCAAGATCCCAGCCGACTTGGGGAACTGTGGAGAGAACTTTGAAACCGCGAGGTTGGCCTGCTTGTGTCTGACGAGGGCCAAAATTCAACGCAGAAGCACCAACTTAACCTCCACCAGCTCCATGGCTAGCTCCAGTGCAACCACCACAACATCAGCGTCTACTTCCACTAGCACAGCTGCGTCGTCAACATCTGCTAGCACAACTTCTACATCCCCGCTTACGACTTCTTCCACGCCTCCCCCCGGCCAACCATTGGGCACACAGAAGCCGAGTTTGTCCCCTCCTCCGGGCTCACCACCTGCATCGTCAAGCGCCTCTACGAGCACATCGTCTTTGACTGGCATCTCGTCTACAACGAGCACTGCATCTCCAAACACTGCACCCACAACAAGCACTCTGTCCACCACAAGCACTACGTCCACAGCAAGTGGCTCCACAACTACAACCTCCCAATCTCAGTCTCAAAGCTCCACGCAAAGCTCGAGCTCCTCACAAACATCAACGCCGACTCCCAGCTCAGCCACCACCGGGACAAGCACAAAATCTTCTAGCTCTACTTCTAGCACCCCACCTAGCCCTCCGCCCATCCCGCCAGTATCCATAACAACAAGTTTTACTACAACCCCGACATCCGTCTCAGCTACTACAACTTCCAGCCCGTCATCTAGCTCTACATCAAGCTCAACTTCCTCATCATCAACCTCGACTACAGCGTCAGAAACTACTTCTACCAGCACCTCGGGGACAACCACAACAACAACACATGCTCCGCAAATAACCAACGGACCGAGCTCCTCAACGCGCTGGATTACTTCCACAATTGTTAGGACAGAGTATATGACCATGACTCTATGTCCCACACAAGGCCCTGTTTGTCCCTACGGATCGAATTCTGTGTCTGTTATTACCAAGGTGGTCCCGATAACAACAACAGTCATCCCAGTGACTGATGGGGGGAGTACAACGTCGACAAACTCACAAACATCTACAGCCACAACGACCTTTACCTCATCTTCAGCTGCCTCCTCTACTTCTTCAAACTCATCTACCTCGTCTAGCAGCAATGCTAGGTCATCGCAATCGGCCTCCTCTTCGACAACCTCTTCTTCAACAAGCTCGTCTTCATCATCTTCAACAACGACCTCTTCGACTACAACCACCTCTTCGGCTAGCATCTCCTCGACTACATCAACCATCTTTACCACAAAGATCAGCACAACCACTGTATGTCCTTCAAATAAGATGGACTGTTCGTCGAATGAGAAGAAGACCACGACAATCACCTCAACCTACGCTGTTGGGACTAAGATCGCGCCCATAACCACCACGTAAGTTCTTTTGAAAGGCCTCTTCTGGCCAGTCTACATATCTTCGACACTATTTACCCATGTCTATTTCACCCTTGGCTATGTCTGCCTTGGTTATGTCTGCCTGATCTAACGCAACATTTATCAGAACCACTACGAGTGCTCCAACCTCCAGCTCTACCTCATCCGCTTCAGTGTCATCCAGCACCTCTACTATTTACACGACAAGAGCGACCACAGTAATTGCCTGCCCAACAACAAAGAATGACTGTGCATGGGACGAGAGAAAACCAACTGTAGTGACCACAACAGCTGCAATCTCTACTACAGTCGTCCCTGCAACAACCAGCGCTCCGCCAGGATCAACAGCCCCGGCTGGAACCACCAGTGGCACCACATCGTCGTCTCCCCAACCTACAATCTCTAGCAGCACATCAACTATCTACACGACTTCAGTAAGCAAGACAACCATCTGTCCCTCGAGCCAATCCAGCTGTCCCGGCTGGCAACAAACCACGAGCTCCTCAACCACATCGTACGCGGTCAGCACCACCGTCGTACAAGTGACCAAGTTTGGTGCGGTACACCACGACCCCACAGTGACTACCTTTACGATGAGCCCTTCGGCGACACCGACGGCGCCCAACAGTAACAATAGCAATATCCCTAACAATAACAACGGCGGTGGCGGCAACAACAATAACAACGGCGGTGGCGGCAACAACAATAACAACAACAGCAACAACGGTAACGGTACCAAAGGCCCAGACAAGAAGAGTGCTTCTGCGAGAGCCATAGTCAACGTTGGCGTCGCAGTTGGCATCACCTTGGCCACAACATTATTCCTGGTGACTTCGACTTGCTTGTCCTTTATATGAACTTGCTAAGTCTTTTATTTTCATTTTCTCATCTCTACCCCTTTCGCACTGTTATCTCCCTTTCCATCATTTCTCCTTTATTTCTCATCTCTTTTGTTTTCTTTTGGTTTATTTCGCTTCTTATGATACCCCTAGGGCCTTTTGAGCATACATTTTATATAGTGCGGAGTTTCGATGGCTTAGTTGCTCTCATGGCAGGACTTTTACGGTTTATGGTTTCAAGGCGTTCATGATAGGCCGTGTTTTATTGTTAGTGTTGGATTTTATACAAGCATTACATGAGCAACAACAACTGCTACCTTTCTATGTTATCTATTTGTCTTCTACTTGTCTCGTGCGTTTTCGTTTGTGACGTTTCTTTTTTTTCCTTTCGGAACAAGTGCGCGTATCGAAGTAGTGGATTAGTACTAACAAATCACTTTTGATGACAGGCAAGCTGACCAAGACGTTTAAATCAAGCTAAAGACTCCAAGAACAAGCATATGACTTCAGCCTCTGGTCTAACTATCTTGATACATACAACGTCCTCTCAGAAGAACTTGCCCTTCCACGCATCCGCCACTGCCTTGGCAACCAGCTTGTGTATCTCAATGGCGGGGTGGTAGTCATTGAACCACAAACACGACTTGCCTCCCTCGGCTGTCCCAGGGGCACCATAACAAGAAGCATCGGGCGCTCCATAAGATGTCGGATCATCGAGCGGGATGTTGAACGCTGGCACCGAGTCGACTATCCGGACATCCGCATCGCCATGCGAGGTTTCCCAGACTGCCAACTGCGAGCTAATACTGCTCCTGTAGTATTCGAGCATTGGCACGAGCGTTGCTGACGAGTTGTGGTAAATCATGAGAGGCGACCTCTCAGTGGCTACGGTTTTGTGCGATAACAAGTGTTAGCACGAGACAAAAGACACACAAGATCCTACATCCCCCACTCCTCAAAGACAAGTACTCACGTGGGACAGTCAAGAGGTAAAAGTCACGACCGCCGGCCTCGTACAGCGCATCCAACCCATCAAAGTACCTCACAGTCAGCGCATCCACCACAGCAGTCGCGTTGGGCCACCAATGCGAGGCGCCGACGTCGTTGACGCCCATCCACACCCCGAACAGCGTATCCTCAGCCTTCCAATCCGCCCAGCCCTCGGGCCTCGGCTGCGCGCCCAGCGTCTGCCCAAACACGGCGACCTGGTCGACGAAGCTGCGCACGGTGGGCACGTAGGGCGCCACAATGGCCGAGTCGGTCGTCGCGCCGCCGTCGGCAAAGTTGTACGACAGCACGGGCGCGGCCCCGCCGTTGCCCACGGTCTTGCCCGCCAGCTGGCCCACGTAGTTGAGCCCGCCGCTCGACGTCCAGCCCGGCAGCGCCGGGTTGCCGAGAGGGCTCGACGCCGTGGGCTTGGCGAGCGACGTGTTGAACCCCGTCTGCGAGTACGAGTCCCCAAAGGTCACGAGGTACTGCGGCGAGGAGCAGGGGACGGCTGCGCTGCTCGCGCCGGTGAGCAGGAGGGCGCTCGAGGCGAGGACGGTCAGTTTCGACGGCATGGTGGTTGGTGACGACCACATGTAGAGATGGCGGAGCGATTGGGAACTGTGCGGTAGTTGGACGTCATGCTGGGAGTAGTTGTTGGAAAGTGCCCATCGCTGGAGTATGCAAGTGGTTTATGTATAATGTCTCCCTGCCGCGAAGCGGGCCCTTTGCGTTGGTGGAAAAACAGCAAGGTCACACTTTAGCCGGAAGAGGTTGCATCTGCATCTGTTCGTTTCAGGGGGTCAAGTGGGCTTCATCTTTTCCAATGGTTATGAAAAGTTACTTAATAGCTAGTGTTCACATAATTACCCCCGAGAAATGTCAAAAAAAAAAGTCTGCAAAGCATGCAAGTTGAATGAAAATGAGGAGGCTAATCGTGCCACCCACACGTCCCGCAAAAACGGGCCTTGACATACCCACTCTATATAGTCGCCAGGGAGGGGGACGAGCTCGGAGGCTGGTGAGTCCGTCATTTCCTGGTTGGGGAATTTTTATAGCACCAAGCCATGTACGTTACGGCCCGCAGTTGATTGCTGCATAGAATGTAACGCTGATCGATGACCTTTTTCTTGGAGAAAATATCCTCAAGCCCATAACATTTATTCGAGAGGCATTCAAGGCCCATACAGACAATATGAATAGGGTTGAGTTGGGAGCCCATTCAGCCCCAGACAATCCGTAAAAGGAGTCCTAGAATTGACTGTTATTAAAGCTGCCATCAGTTGGAGGTGATGTCCTAGCTACCTATGCTAGCCTGATTTGTGCCTGACCCTTCATCCAAGACCCTATCAAAAGAATGTGTGATATGGGAAATAATAATCAGACATCCCACTGAATCTCCTTCTGAATTCCGGCCGATGAGCCCAAGTTCGTCGCAGCAGGCTTCGTCTCAGAAGGGACATTTTCCCATCCCATGCCGCGCGAACTGCCCTTGGACTCGGCAACTTCAGAGGGCCAATCTCCCGAGCTTGCATCAGAAGTCTTTTGCTGCACAGCGCTCAGGGCCCCCTTGCAGACCATGTAAACTGGATCCTGGCTCAGCTCTCGCTGCTTCTTCATATCCCTGAGCTTTTGACGACTCTCCTCCAGAATGCCCTTCATCTTCTCCACCGCCTCGACGGCATGATCCTTGGCCTGGTGCTCATCCATCGCAAGCTGCAGCTCTGCCATCTTGACCTCGAGCTCTCTGAGCTCCTTCTCGTTGGCGGCCACCTTCTCGGCACGCTTCCGGTCCCACAGCGTTGCATCGCCAGGGAGCCTGGCTAATGCCATTTCTGCCACGGTCAGCGTCTCCGTGCCCGAGTGGAGCAGATTCAAGGTGTCTTGCATGCCGGTCAGGTTCGATTGGCAGAGCACGTTGATGGCCACGAGCTTCTTGGGGTCGATCTTCTTTTTGTCGTGGACGCTCTGGGCTAGATTGAGGATCTTGAGCATCCTCTCCCCTTCTCGGATTTGCTGATCTGCGATCTCGTGTAGGCCCGGGAGTTGTTGCTGTGTGTATTTGAGCCTCTGTACCATCACTCTAGTGTTGGCTTCTCGGAGGGCGTCAAATTCTTTATCGCAGTCCCATTCTGATGAGGTCTGCTCTGATGAGCTGCCGTTTGGTCCTGGATCCTTGCTAGATTCTAGAAGAAGGATGTCAGGTTAGAAAGCTTCTTTGAATACTCTCTTTCGGTGTGCCGTGAAAAAGTTAAAGCCCCTACCCGAGCTGGCTTGCGGTGTCGAATAATTTGTAGCTTCCCCCCAAGGGGTGTCTATGAGATTGGCTGGTAAGTATCACACCCACAAGAATAAAATTCGGAGCCACGTAATGCTTGTACGTACCATTGTTCAAGATCTTGAGAATGGCCGCTTCCGCATCCACAGGGATGCTGGTGGCGTCCTCGAACTGCTCAAAGCTCTGTCTGCAATTCTCATCACTAGCAACCAACATCTTCAACGTCTTGGCCTGAGAGCCCAGAGCCGTGTACAGCCTCTCCCTGTCCTGCTCCTCCCCCTCGACGATGGCGTTTCCAGTCTCAAAGAGCGCTCGCCACGCCCTCCAGACGCGCGCGTCGTCCATGCGCTCGACCGCCACGTCCATCCTGGCGACGAGCTTGACAGTGCTCCTCCCCTCGACCAGGCGGTACGCCTCCGGCAACATGCTGAGCGGCGTGCCCGCGCCGCCGTCCGGCTCGTCGTGCCGCAGGATGCAGGCCTTGATCGCCAGCCACCGGCCCGACCACGCGCCGTGGGACAGGAGGATGGCGTCCAGCGTGCGGAACACGAGCTTGCTGGCGGGCGTCGCCGGCGTGCCCCAAAAGACCGTCGGCTGCCACGTCATGGGCTGGGCCGGCGTGGCGGATCGGTGCGTCTCGGCCATCACGTCGGATAGCTCCTTTAGGCGTGGCTAGACGGTCTGGGGGCGTCGGAGGTGTAGCATTTTGAGGATGAGGTTTTCGTATGCGCATCGTCGAGGCGGTGGGACGCATTGTATGGCTTCGTCGGTGGGCGAGGGACCGCCTGGCTTGGGGGTCTCGGAGGGGTTTGGCTTCTTGCTCGCGGGTGGTTTTGCTGGTCCATTGGTGGGTTTGACGTTGGAAGCTGACATATCAAAGGATTGGAGTTAGGTTTCTCGTTCAGTGTAGCTAGATGTAGATATGCTTTTATGAGTCCAAGACAATCACTTACATGAAGTCTTGTTCCTACGTCTCAGCTTCTTTCGTCGGTCCTTCACCTCTTCCTCAGTTGGTCCGACTTGGGGCTGAGGAGGGCACTGGTGGTTTCCCACAGGCTGGCTGTCGTCTTTTCTGTCGTCGCCATCGGAAAAGTCGACGACGGTAACATTGCAGGCGCTGCAATGTTTACGGTATGTAATGTTATCCATATTCAAGAAAGAGTGGTCAGACAAGCGAGGTTATCTGTATTGAGATGTATGAATGTATCATCAAAAGTTGGGATCATACCGTTGTGTGACGTGATGAAGGCCGTTTGTTTTCAAGGCACCCAGGCCAATGCAGTGCGTAATTTGCCATTCCTCTAATAAATGTCACTGGGAAGTCAGCACAGAGTGATGTTGGTCGCAGGATCCGAGTTTGGAGCCTTTAACCACTATATCAGTCATTCTCAAGGAAACTGCCATCCTACACCATGGGAGGATGGATTACCAAGCAAAGCTACATCTGACTTTCAAGATCAATTTTCAACATAGTGATTTCGACGGAGAACTTCGAGGAAGAGGAGGAGAGTACTCTAGCATAATATATATTTTTCAATTATCAACTCCATTCATGCCGTATATATCAATAATCCAAAAATCAAACCCATGATTAATCGGTAACCCCCCAGAAGAGAACCTTTGAATATCCATCCAAAACGCCATGCAAACGCTATGCTATGCAAACCTAGCAAAAAAACACAAAAGCAGATTTCCAAATATACAAACAAAAGAAAAAAGTTTTTCCATAACAAAAGTCAAACAAGACTACCAATAACGCCCGCCCCTCACTGTTGGGCAGGTTTAGGCGGCCTCCTGACCTCAAACGTCCCCGCCGAGGCTGACCTGCCAGACTGCTCGGGGACGGGCCGCGGCGGCCTGCGCACTTCGAATCCGCCACCGCCGCCACCAGATGAAGCCGCCGTCTTGGACCCCGTCAGCTGGGCCCAGACGCTTACCCCCGCGCTCAAGCTCCGCAGGCCTTCCTGGCGGTTCGAAGACGAAGAGTCGGCCGCGGCGGACCAGTCGTGCTCGTTTGCGCCTTCGTAGGCGGGCGGTTGGCGGTAGTAGAGGTCGGCTTCGCGGAACGAGTAGTCGCCCCAGCGTGGTGCCAGGGCCGGCCGGGCGAGCGGCAGGGGAGGCTCTGATGCGTCGACGAGCGTCCCGTCAGATAGTATCGACGCGGATGAGTGGCGACGGTTTCGGGAGGAGTGGCCGGCCGTCGGCAGGTTCAAGGTCGTGGCTTTCCTCAGCGGCCCTAGGGAGTCGCGCTCGCCTTCCGAGGACTGCTTGCTGCGGTCTACCGGGCTGTTGGGGCTGTATGAGGAGTTGAGTGAGGTCAGGGATGTTTTCGCTCGGGGTTCGCGGAAGAATCGGTCGCGGGTGCCAGGTCGGAGAGTCGACTGGCTGCCTGATCTGCGGCTATCAAAGGTTGTTCTTGAGCCTTTGCCAATTGAGGGATGGGGGCTGTGGACTGAAGCCGGCGATACGAGATGTGGGCTGTGGGACAGGCTTCCATTATGATCGGATCCGACGTCCAACTGGGATAGATTGTTAAAGGTAGTGCTGCGTCTGTGGAGCCGATCAAGTCCGTAAACCTAAAAGTTTCCCTTGTTAGTTATTGCACGGATTTCAAGAAACAACTTGGACGATGATTGTAGCTTGGGGTGTCAGTCATACATGTTTTCCATCCACAGTCTTGAGGTTGGAACGGGCCAGGCCTATCAAGCGAAGTATGGCTGGAATAGCGCAGCCAAAGACGAGCACGGCCGTATGGATTCCCAGGATGACGTATCCCACCGAGATCTTTGTCTGAAACTTGGCGTTGAGCTGGCTCAAAAACACAACCGTGAGCATGACGACGGCGAAGCGGGCGAGACAGGTGCCCGCCGAGATGACCAAATCTCGAGTGGCAAAGGGTCGGAGAAACATGGTGCTGATGAACATGACCATCTCCATCGCACCCAGCGTGGCGATCTGAGCAAGCGGAAACAACTGCAGGCCTCCAATGGTGATTCCCCTGATGAAGGCCACGGCAAAGAACATCATGGTGAAGAGGTTAACCTCGCTGGCCTTGTCGCTCTTTGGCTTGTTCGGTTGAGTCATGGTTCTGTCGCCGCTGTTGTCCCTTTGATGCAAAACCCGGTAACGGCTTTTGGTACCTCCGACCAGTAGATTTCCCAACTGACTCCTTGGGGCCACCCTCGACATCCATATGAAGCAAATAACCACAGCCACGATGAATAGCGAGGCCAGTACTAGGTGATAGACGGGCAAGAACAAATTGCAGAGCTGGTATGCCGAAAGGGCTACGATAGGCGTGAGGAAGTAGCTCGAAACGACCTTGATCACGTTCCATGCGGTACGGGTTGCGGTGAGCTTGGTCGGCGGTGGAGGTTGGTTTGACGGTGTCGATGTGAATTTATCGCGGATCGAAGGCAATATTCGAGGGATTTGCAGGAGGAGCGCAGTTGCGAGGGCGACAGTGACGGCCAGGATGACCATATTCCACCAGATATCCATCCTCATCGGCCCTCCCGTGATCTGAGTGAGAAGTTCAAACCCAAACGTACCACCAGACAGAGTGCCGTTTATCTCGTAGATGCCGTTCCTGATGTTCGTGTATTGTTGACCGACTCCAAGTGGGCCGATCGGGCTGAACAGAGCCGCCCAGCTCAGTTGAGACGTGACAGGCTGGTAAAAGGGCGGATAGTGTACTGTCAGGGCTCCCATGAGAAATATAAACTGCAAATGCAGCAGGCAATCTCCCACCCCGGGCAAAACGGGCCGGGTGGCAGTCGAGTTGCTGCCACGGGACGGCGATATCCCATCAACAGAAGTCCACCGACGGTGTAAGGAGCCGGGTGGCGCATCCATCTCAGAGTAAAGAGTAGCCAAGACGCCGGCTATCAAGACAAGCGTGAAGATGGCTATTGGACCTAGCCTTAGTCCCAGAATTGCGCCTTTTCCAAGGACAGGCATGACCTCAAAGTACAAACAAAATGACGAATTCACCTGATCCTGCCGCAGTGGGCCCAGAGAAAGGTCCAGAGCGAACGAGGGTAAAGGTTCTAGTGGCCCTACATCGTATTCGATGATGGAGGTTGAAATAACGCTGAAACATAAACGTTAGTAACAACGACCGTACGAGTATGGGCCGTCTCGCAAGGGATACTACAAGGAAGGGGGAAAAAAAGAAAGAAAAAAAAGCAACCTACCCAGGATAAAACTCAGGATACCAGCTTGGTTTGCAGGAGAAGTTGGCCTGGCGAAGAATGCTCGTCTTTGACGTGCCGGGCCGTTGCATATGAACCAAGGCATCCCAATCCCGGGCGGGAATGTCCGTACAGGATGTGACGTTTGGGAAGTTGATATCGAGCTTGGCCTCCAAAGTCGTCGAGTTCACCGGGGTTTTCTTGTCGAATATAAACTGTCCCGGACTGAGCATGCGAACATCAAACCCGATCTGTTCCAACTTGATTCCGCCACCGGTGGAAAAAGTCTCCTGCCCGGGACACGGAACACTCTCGACAAAGGCAGCTCCGACGGTTGGCAGGAGCGCCGGTGCAGCACCAAGGAGGAGGCCGTACGCTAGCATGGAACGCCTCAAATTCAGCGGTGCTGACGTGCGACACGCCTCCACGCGCACGGGTATGTCGCTGTATAACCTCGAGTCTCCCGCCATAGGGGGCGTGCGTCTGAGGGTGCGTCGAAACGGGTGAGAAGGCGGTTCAGTGCATTGAATGATTTTTCAGACCAGGTGCTGCCGTCTCAATTGGGCCCTGGTACCTAATAGTATCCGGTAGGGCATTCAAAATTTCCGACAATGTATTTCTCGCTTGTCGGGTGATTGAACGCCCAGCAAAAACTATTTGTAGAAATGTTTACCGGTAGAACGAACTAATTGAGGGAAAATGATGAACAGAACATCTTGTTCCCGACATGGAGCAGCTCAGACAGAGAAAAATGCATCGCCCCCTTCACTTTTGTTCATGCGAGTGCGAGTGAAGATCCCTGGTTCCACAATCCCCAGAAAAAGTGTTAACAATGGGCAAAGTATAACAATTGACAGAAGCTCAGATGATGGAATTGCTGCCTCGAGTCATGCACGAATCCCGGCAAGAGATCTCCGTCCTGAACCTATAGAGAAGCTCCGATTGGTTGATGGCGGGCCTTACAAAAGCAAGGACAAGGGCATGTTTCGTATCCAAAGGCTGAGGCAGCCCACCCGGCCCTTGCAAAAAGGTGGAAGGCAGCCTGGCAAGCCTGGCTTTCTTTCACCGTTCAGTCATATTGTGATTTGATGCCTCCGTCTTCGGGATGAATTTTACGCGAAGAAAATTATCAAAATAAGGCATGTGGATATTGAGATCTTCTTTTTGTTTTGTTTGTTTGCTATCATGAACAATTCGTAATGTTCCGTCTGCACTTGAACCTATACTGTTTTGACGGTGAGCCCAAAATTTGTGACATACTTACCTAAGGTAGGTAGGGACGTAGTAATTAATTAGTTTTTATGTACATAATATTGAATCCTTTACTTAACAGAATGTATTCAAGGAGTACTACTAAATTCGACACTTTCGATCCCATCAAATTGAGGTTACCTGCGGGCATGGAAACCCCTACTAATTTACAAAGCTCTTTGGTTCGCGCACAGTCTGTGGGTTTTCGTTGTCAAGCAAGCTTCCGGTGGGGCGCACGTTCAAATCAGATGGAGGCTATCGTCAACGAAGTTGATAACGGCGATTAGTTTTGGCGCTAACCACCGGTAGCTGGAAACCAACGGTGGCTTTAGATGGGTATACAACGTGGTAAACCCGATTTGACGGATCATCATAAAAAAAACCCAAAAACCCCGAGGTTGTTGCCATAGACATGGAATTCGACAACCAAGATCGCTTGCAAATTCCCCTTTTGACATGGGAAATCCACCATAAAAATCAGCACGGTTCTCATCGCCTCCGTCTCAAATAATCCAGCGGAAATTTTGTGGCGATGCTTACTCCAAAGGCTCCACCCGGGACCCTGACAACCACACACAGTAACCATCAGACGGCTACGCCATGCCGTTGTCCGCCGAGGTTTGCCAGTCAAAGTTGAAGTGGTCCAATCTGAACTGTACAGTATTTTTATTTTCTTCTCTTTTTTTCTTTTTATGAGCATAATCGTCCCCCTTAACTGAACCTAAATCAACTGCCGACCTAGGATAAATCCAAGTTGTGCAAGTCGGTCATTTACCTATTATAGGCAAGCAAAGGTGCAAATCACAGTTTATTTGAACTTTAGGAGAGAACCTTGGTTTAGTTGATCAACTCCATCCCTTCCTACTTTCTTCCTCCTTACGTATGCAGCTGATCTAGTCTTGGTGGCCTAATCAAATCGATAAAAAAAATGCAATTCCACCTCATCAAACCATCTTTTGCACCTACGAAGCAAGCATGTAATATGTGCTGCTTATTTCAGTGGGATGAGAAATCTTCTACCGGTAGTCTACCCCAAATCTTCACAACGGTAACACGATCGATCGATTTATTGAGAACGACCTTGCTAACCAGAATGGTCTTCTACATCGCCACTGGTCGCACACAACTAAAGAAAAAGAGAGGGGAAAAAACATTGTTAGGTTGGGATCTAGACTGACTGAAACTAGTTTGTTTAGAATGCTACTAAACCCGAGTCAATGTCTCGTGCTAAACATAATCCGCCTATTAGGTGAGATGAATCCCTGGGGTCTCATATACTACTTTACTCCCTCATGGGAGCGGTTGAGTCTTGGGCCGAGCGCTAAGGGAAGGGCTGAGGGAAATCGAAAGCCTCGACCACATCGTTGCGCAATTGACCCCCTTTGTAGCGCCTTGGGCTTGTGGCCTTAGCTTCGCAAGACTTTACTGTCTTGGATGCATTTTCGAGGGCCTAGAATCTTGTTGTGTTGTAGTTGCCTCGGTTTTTTTTTGGTTTTTTTTTTTGTTGTCTCGTCACACACGAGCTCTGCCCGCCTTTTTTTTCTGACACGAACGCCTGTCAAAGGTGATAAGGAAAGTGACCCTGGCATCTTGACGTACGCCCTGAAACTGTGGAATACGGAGATGCATCAGTGTTTGAACCCTTACCAGATCCCCGAAGGTTGGATCCCGAAAGTCGGATCCCCGAAAATCGGAAAATCGGAGCATGGCGTTGAAAGCACGTAGTACAAGGATAGGTCACGCCTCAATCCCAATTAACAGATTTTCCAATATCCGAATCGTCTTTTTGCAGATCTTTTTTCTGTACGAAAAAAGTAGACCAGGTTACAAATCGCCATGTCTACGTCACGAATTGCATGCAAAGATCACAAAGATCAACTACCGACACCCATCAAAGTCCGAAAAGGGTATCAAACTCGATACTAAGCCCTAGACCCTCGCTTACTAGCTCTATCGACAACTTCTCCTCTACTTAGTTCCTCTACAGCCACGAGTCTGGAAGCCAACGCTACCCCCTTATGGCGGCAGCCCAGACCAACAAAAAAAAAAGTTCCGTAGCCCTGTGATGGATGCGTCTCTTGGATGCGGAAATGGCCTGATCTTTGATCCTGAACCATTGGCCTCGTGCTGCCATAATTACCCTATTGGGTGAAATGAGCTTTTCAGCCACTCCTCCGGGGTTTGGAGCGAGCTGAAGAAAAAAGAAGCCAGGCTCCTAAGGGATGGATGGCTTCTATACGGCTTGGTGTAGCACGGCCTGGCTAGGTGGAGAGCACCCCTTACCTCCTGATGTCTTAGAGACCTATTCTTGTGTATAAGCAGCTTATTGTCCGCTTTCCGTATGGGCTGGAAACTTGCTTTTCCTTTTCTAACACCTTTATTGCTGAATAATAAAGAGCATTTTATACAGTATACAATATTAGACTGTCAATTTTCAGGAGGAAACTCAGAATAAACCCTCCCGAGTATATCATAGTACCGGCACTTTGTTTACAGATCCGGCAGCACAGACGTCACCATGATGGAAGACCCGAGCAGACATGCTCTGCTCGAGCTTTGCACAAAGGCAACTCTGCAGGGCAACACCATATCCGTGAGGATGCTCGACTTCCTCGGCGCCGTCAAGCACCCACCCTTTGGCTTCAAGCACCTGGCCCAAGACTTTCTCGACATATGCAGGATCCTCTGGGCCATCGAGGCCGGGCTGACCGAGTGCTTCCGCTCCGGCCAGCACTTCCCCGAGGACATGGTCAAGGAGCTCTACGCAAAGTTCCAGCAGACAAACGCCGACTTTGTCATCCTGGACCAGATGATGCGCGAGTTCCTGGGCTACGAGAACGGCGGCGTGGGCGGCAAGCTTCGCAAGGGCTGGCGCATGATGTTTGCCGACAAGTCCATCGCGCGCATGAGGGACTCCCTCGGCAAGTCGCGGGATGCCCTGAGGATGAGCGCCCTCGTGTTCCAGTGGTCCCTGGGCAGCGTGTCTCCGGATGATGCCGCCGGCTCGGGCTACGTAGGCCTGGCTGCTGCCCTGGACCGCATGGCTCGGGGCCGATCCACCACCAACCTCAAAAAGTCGCGGTCTTTTGAAGAGATCAGCCAAAAGGACAGCGGGTCGGCACCACAGCTGGACCTGCCCAAGCTTCCTTCTCTTTCTCCTCAGATATCAGCAATGCCCATCGGCATACCAGACAGGGCTTCGTCGGCGACACACTCGCTGACAGATGTCACGAGGGACCGCAGTGACGACCACCCCAGCCCTGGTCACCTTCGACGTCTCAGCTCAAATAGGAATCCATACAGCAGTGGAAGTCACAAGTCTGATAGCAGAAGCCTTAACGACAACCGCAGCCTAACCACAGCTGACGACCGCGACTCGGTGTTAACGGGTAACCGTAGGCGGGAACCCACAAAGAGGCCAGAGGTCCCTGCAGTCCCAGAAAAGGTGTACAATGTTTCTGGCCGTCTAACCAAAACCCCCAAGAACAATGCACCTTCAGAAAAGAGTATTGGCTCGGGTCGGTTGGGTCCCGGCGCAAACCTCCGCCTCGAAAGCAATCCTCACCATTCGAGGTCTCTGGTACAAGACGACAGTACCTCTCCAGGCTTGACAGACGCAGACACGCTGCTCGACGATCTGGAAAGCCTGGACCTGAGCGGTCCCATCAAGGCCGTTCGAATCAGCGCCGACCCCCAGCAGATGCCCCGCTGGCAACCAAGAAACGTCGCCGCCGCCAACAATCCCAACCTGCGGACTGCCCTTGCCGGTGCCGTCCAGACCCAAAAGCACAAGGTCGTCGAGCAGCTCCTCGACCGCGGCGTCGCCCCCGACACGCACCCCGACGACATCCACGTCCTCAGGGAAGCGATACTCAATCGCGACCTCGAGACTATCCGTCTGCTGCTCTGCTTCGGTGCGGATCCCAACTCTGCCGACTCGGACGGTGTCACCCCACTCCTGTACGCCGTCGAGGTCGCCTTCCTCGAGGGGACGCAGCTGCTCCTCAAATACGGCGCCGACCCAAACCTCTCTGGCACCAACATCCCCGGCCCGGGGCTGCCCCTGAGCGTAGCCATCGCCGAGCAGCGCCCTGAGTTGGCCCAGTTGCTGCTCACCTACGGCGCCGATGTCAACTTGCAGTTCGCCCAGGGCAACACTCCGCTCATCTCGGCGGTCGGCGGCCGCGACGCCTCTCTCCGGCTGGTGGAGCTGCTGCTCGAGTACGGCGCAGACGCCAACGCCAAGAGCCGCGAGGGCAAGACCGCCCTCTTCGAGGCCATCACCAACGGCGGCCGGGTCGACGTGGTCACGGCGCTGCTAGACCACGGCGCCAACCCAAACCTCCCGGGGCCAAAGCACATGCTGTGGCCATCCACCTCCCAGCCCGCCTGCCTCGAGGTCCTCCTGGCGCGCGGCGCAGACCCCAAAAAGACCCCCGGCGTGCTGGAGCTGGCCACGTCCATCAACAACGCCGACGCCGTCCGCATCCTGCTCGCGGCCGGCGTCGACGTCAACGCCCGCAAGGATGGCGTGTGGACGCCGCTGTGCACGTCGATCCGCGACGACCGCAAGGATCTTTTCGACATGATGCTGGCCGCGGGGGCAGACCCCAACCTGTCGTCGGCAGAGTACCCCTGCTTCAAGTGCGTGACGCACTTCCGCACAGAGTACTACCTCCCCCGGCTGGTCGAGGCTGGCGGTGACCTTTCGTCTCCCCCAGGCATCTGCGAGACGGCCGTGGCGGTCGGCAACACGGACGCGCTGGCGTGGCTGTTAGCCGAGAGGCGCGCGGACCCCAACGACCGCAGCGCCGAGGGCCGCACGGCGCTGACGACTGCCATCCGGGAGAACGAGCCCGACATGGTGGACGCGCTGCTTCGCGGCGGCGCGGACCCCAGCGTGCGCGGCGAGGGGTGGCCGGTGCACATGGCGGTCGGGCACCCGCACATCCTGAAGAAGCTGCTCGGGGTACTGAGCGACCCGGGCGCCTTCAGGGGCGTGCTGGAGATGGCGGTCGTGGCGGACCAGCTCGAGAGCGTCAAGCTGCTGCTCAAGGCGGGCGTGAGCATCGAGGACCGGCGCAGCGGCGTCTTCTCGCCCCTGACCTCTGCGATCCGCGAGGGCAACAAGAACATGGTGCGGTTCCTGATCGAGGACGCGGGGGCCGACGTCAACTCGCCCGGCGAGCACCTGCCGCTGGTCAAGGCGGTGCGGAGCTACAAGGGCGACGGGGACATGGACGTGCTCAACCTGCTGCTCAAGAAGGGCGCCGACGTGAACCGCATGTACCGCGGCTGGAACGGCATCATGCAGGCCGTCGAGAGCGGCGAGCTGTCCGTGCTGAGGCTGCTCGTCGACCACGTCCGCAAGGCGAGCGGCGGCGTCGTCGACCTCGAACTCAAGGACGATACTGGTCGGACGGCGGTCGATATTGCCACCAGTCGCTGCTGGAACGAGGCTGTAGAGATCTTGAAGCAAGGGCAGAGGTGATTTGCTTGAAGCCCTTGTTTTGGTTCGATTCTGGTTGGAGTCAGTATAAACGCGGCATCGTTGCATTCATAAAAACACCTTAATCGTATTGCTTCTTTCATTTGTTGGAATTTTTACCCTTAGCTTTTTTTCTGGTCTAGAAACATACCGCTGTTGGTTTTTGTTAGTGTACTTGGCTGTTTTAACTTCTCTCCCCTGCAACATATTCATCCCTGTAATAGCTATTGATAAAAGAAATACCAGGAAACATGAATTATCTCATTCTATAATTGGTTGGTCATAACTCATTCGTCTTTTATACCATAGCCTCGTCTCTTATCAAATGAAAAGCAAACAGCCAGTCCTCATAGCAGTAAGCTAGTTGTGCGTGCTGTACCTGCCATATCCCCTTCCATATAAGGACCCAACTCCAGCCAAGCATTTGCCTGAAGCAGCGTGCTTTTTTTCTTATAGCGCAGGATCATCATATGCGCAGATGCCCTGGCCCATGCTCTGTGATAGTAGCAATATCACGCATCCCTCCCGATGGAGAGGCCAGTAACCCCCCTCTAACCAAAATACTCTCAAGGCTCACGGCCCACGCTGAGTGGACACACGATACCACCCGCGGCTAGATGCCGAGCAAAAAAAAAAAAAGAAAAAAAAATCCACGGCAGACCACTGAGCAGTCTTGGAGCTCAGCCCAGCTGCTTTGGTTGTGCCCTGGAGATCTCAGTCGTTGCTGTCACCCCCGTGCTTAATGATGCAACAAGAAATCACTTCAGTTCTTCTTGACGTTGTCCATCCACTCGCTCCCAGACTTGGTACCTTCGTGGGCCTTCCTAAACAAATTCCTCTCCCACTCGTCCAACCCCCTCAAAAACTCCTCGCTCTGGCCTCCGAGCCCGATATTGCTCCCCTTGTCGTCATCCTTGCCCCTGCTGCCGGCATTATGCCCGCCGCCGCCGCCACCGACCTTCCTGGCGTGCAGCCCGACGTCGCCCGCCCTGACGACGAAGCTCTTGCGCAGGACGGCGGCCAGCTCCCGCTCCTCAAACAGGTCGAGGACGCGCGTGCTGAGCGAGAAGAAGTGCGGGCTGCGGTCGCGCAGCGGCACGGAGCGCGGGTCGGCCTTGAGGGCCTGGATGACGTCGTCGGCCAGCGGGTTGGGTAGGTTGAGCGACACGAAGGACCGGGCGTCGTCCGGGTCGGCGCTGCTCGGGTGGGTGGTGTTGGCCAGCGCCAGCATCTCGGCCAGCCATAGCGGGAGGTTGACTTTGGTACCGGCCTTGAGAGCGTGGGTGGGCGTGTTGTCCAGGTAGCCGAGCTCCGGGACGTCGAGCTGAAATTCGCAGGGGACTTTCTGTGAGGGGAGGTGTGATCGGTGTAAGTGAGTGGTGCGGTGCGGATGAACAAAGAGCTTTTAGTCTGAGCTTTTGGGGATGTGTATTTGTACCTCTGCATCGGTAAGAATCGCATCAATGTCGTAATAAGACATCTTGAGGGATTGACATCAAGTGTCGCCGTCCTCAGTTGTACGATTATTTCTCATTGCCGATTCGCGATGGACGCGTCTTTGCATGTGATGAGCGCGACAAAAAGTCCCTCTGTTTGGTGGGATGAAGTGATGCAATTAATTACATTCAGTATCAAGACTGGTGGTGGGGAACTCTACCCCTGCAGGTACGTACCGTTACCAGCCCCTGGGGACTCTCAGCACAAGCCACTGCAACTCTCCCGTAACATCAACTTTTTAGCCACAGCAACTGCAGCTTTAACACGCCAACGGCCAAGCGGGTCCCGGTTGCTGACCAATGACAAGCTCGGCTCCGAGCTCCGAATTGCGCGGGCGTAAACTTGATGTCATCGCCAAAGCTCTCCACTTCCAAAGACTTCTACTGGACCGAGTCCTTTTCCAATTCAAAGTAAGCTTTGCCTTTGACAGAACTGTCTCTGTCGTAGTCATTCTCAATTGATTCAATTTCAAAACATCAACATTAAGTAATAATCATCATCAAAAATGGCGTCTCTCATCCGCACCACTCCCGCTGTCCGCGGAGCTCTTCGCTCGCGCGCTTTCAAGCCTGCTGCCATGGCCAGCACCAGCTTTGTCCGCGGCAAGGCCACACTCCCTGACCTGAAGTGTACGTGATCCATTTTGCCGATTCTGATCTACATCAACGCCGCACCGTCACAATTGACTAACACTCTCCAACTCACACCCCCAAACAAAAAAACAGACGACTACGGCGCCCTCGAACCCTACATCTCGGCCGAGATCATGGAGCTTCACCACTCCAAGCACCACAACACGTACGTGCAGGGCTACAACAGCGCCGTGCAGGCCATCGCCGAGGCACCCACTCCCCAGGCCGCCGCCGCCGTCGCCCCGCTCCTCAACTTCCACGGCGGCGGCCACGTGAACCACTCCCTGTTCTGGGAGAACCTGGCCCCGGCCTCCCGCGAGGGCGGCGGCGAGCCCGACGGCAAGCTCAGGGCCGGCATCGACGCCACCTTTGGCTCGTTCGAGACCTTTACCAAGCAGATGAACACCACCCTGGCCGGCATCCAGGGCAGCGGCTGGGCCTGGCTGGCCAAGGACAAGACCACCGGCGCCCTGTCCATCGTCACCAGGGCGAACCAGGACCCCGTCTCGGGCAACCTGGCCCCCCTGCTGGGTATCGATGCTTGGGAGCACGCCTACTACCTGCAGTACCAGAACCGCAAGGCTGAGTACTTCTCGGCCATCTGGAACGTCATCAACTGGAAGACTGTTGGTAACAGGTTTGACAAGTCTTAAAAAGGGGGCGTGTGAGAGAGAGGAAGTTGTGGTGAAGGTGGAGGAAGTAGCTTGTTTTTGGTCCTTGAGAGGAGGCCGTGTAGTATGTTGCCGTTTTGTTACGATATGCAAGACCTATCAATGCAATCGACTCGAGGTTTATCATGATGCTTGTTTCTATCTACGACGTTCAACGTGGTACAAAAATTCAAAAAAGGATCACATTGTATTTCAGCCCTTAGCCTCAATAACAAGTAAAATCATTAGTCTTAAAACCGTAGCCATACCCCACAACTATATCAGGAGTTAACTGGCTAAATCATTACAAATCCTCAATCTCAAACCTGACCAACAAAGCACACCTTGTCTCGTGGCCCTTGAGATCCAGCATCCTGATAAACGTCCACCCGTCGACCGCATACAGCAACCTGATGGGAGCAACGGTGAGTATGGGGTTCCGGGCAAAGGAATCGTCGCTCTTGATATACATGCGCAAAAACACCAGCTCGTCGTCCTCAAACTCGTCCCAAACCAGCTCCTCGTCCCACACTGGGTCCGTCGGCGGGGGGTTCTCTCCGCGATGCAGGAAGCCAATCTTGTGCTGCTTGTACGGCGACGTCTTGCGCTTCACCTCCTTGATGTTCGTGCCTCCGTAGGCCAGCGTGCACGTCAGGTAGGGCTTGATATCGTCCGGCTCCCGACCTAAAGGCAGGGGGATGTCCGAGGCGCCCGCGACGTGCAGCTTCAGCCTGCGGCGGCGCGGCTTCGTGATCCCGCCGCCTCCGCTCCGCAGCGCCTGGGGCTTGAGGACGTAGCCGTCGGTGCCGGCAAACAGCGCCTCGTTCATCTGCATGTTGGCGCCAAAGGTCTGCCAGTTCATGGCGCAGATCTGGGCACCGACGGCCCAGAACGGGATCACCTTCATGTTGCGCGACGAGATGCGCGTGCCCTTGGGGTAGACGCGCATCAGGTGCTGGGCGTTGTGGGCGGCGATCTTGCCGGCCGCGTCGGGAAGGTGGCGCGACAGGCCCGACTCGGAGATGTTGATGAGGTGGTGGTGCGGCAGCGCGAGGGGCTGGGTCTGGTCGCGGGCCTGCTCCGTGTCGTCGAACCAGGCGTCGTTGGCCGGCTTGACGCTCTGCGCGTACACGCCCAGCTCCTCCAGCTCGGGGATGATGATGGTGTCGCGCGTCGCCTTGGCTTCGGCCTTGTACTGCTCGCGGTCCTTGCGCTCCGCCTCGTCGCACGAGGACTCGTCGTCGTCGTCGTCTGACAGCTCCGCCTCCTCCGACAGGTGGTACTCTACAATGACTGCGATCTTGGACCCCAGCTCGTCCAGCCTGACGTGCTCCCCGCTGCCCTCCTGCTCTGCGTGGGCCTTGTCCCGGACCGGCTTGTCGAGCAGCCGGTGGCCAAACACCTCGCGCATGATCTCGACGAGCCGCAGCTGGCCCGCCGCGTCGCAGTGGTTCTCGAGCGAGAGCATGATGGGCGCGGGTCGGTAGCGCTCGTCTTCGCGCTCGGCAGCGTCGGCGCCGGCGGGGAGCTTCTGCGCCTGCGCGGCCTCCTCGTCCACCACGTCCCTGATGGTCTCGCAGACCAGACGGAACGGGATGTTGGACACGAGCGTGTAGCCGTGCGTGACCTTGGGCTCGCTGCGGTCGTCGCCATTGTCCCAGGCGTCGATTTCCACGCAGCGCGAACCCGTCCGCAGCGCGGTCCTGTAGGCGGTGGCGCACGACGTTCCGTACAGCTGGTGCGCAACCAGGTACGTGTTGTGGCTGGAGCTGACAAAGTACTCCGGCAAGGGGTGAGAGCGGTCCGTCAGCTCGGGCGGGACGTGGATGTGCGGCCTGTCCAGGAGCTGGCGCAGGGCCGGCGTCACGGTCTGGTTCGCCAGGCCGGCCTCGGCCTCGGTGAGGATGTCCTTGGAGGCGATCAGGCAGCGCAGCGCGTGGCTGATGCGCAGCTGGGTCTTTGTGATGTCGGACGACCGGCCGCCGTGGCCGCCGCCGGCGACGGTGTGGTCGTCAATCTCCTCACCCTTATCCTCATCGTCAACCTCGCGTTCGGCGCGGGTCTTGGATGAGAAGGGGTTGAGGTCCGACAGCCGGGAGACCAGCTCAGACATTGTTCAAGATGCAGGGATGTTGGTGGGAGATGTCTATGTGCGTGGGTGCGTGGGTGCGTGCGTATTGATAGGCTCAAGTACTGTGTGAATGGATTGGTTTCTGTCAATACCAGAAGAATGATCAGACGGATTTTGACAGCTGGTAAATTGTGGAAGGCTTTTCGAATCACAAACACAGTCAGTCACTTCAGCAATACAGGTAAAATTCCTAAACGAAAGAGATAATTCCCAATTGCGGCTTGATTTCACTCTAATCCAGAAGCAGGAATCAAGTCTTGGCTGATGATGCCATGCCCCTCGATTCGTAAGCTCGTGGGGAATGACAGAGTGATAGTGGGCAACTCAAGGTGGTAGCGGGGTGCCATGCGGCAAGTTGATGCCAGGTGCGGATTTGGTCATGATTCGCATCTATCTGTTTGCTTGTACTTGTTAGGGCTGAGCTGAAAACAAGGCTGATGACGTTTTGATGATCTGCGCCTTCAAATATTTGTACAAAGTAAATAGCAGTTCTTGCCAACTTGGTCACCTAACGCAGGTCGTTCCACCTGCCGGCGTAAGCGCCTGTACGATCCGACCATTGAATCGGCGGAAAGGTTTCCGTGCAATAAACACATGGTTTATAAAAATAGAAATAACTTGTTTACAAATTTCTTTTTTTTTTCAAAAATATGTGATCATCATCAGAGATATATACACATATACAAGGTACATACAATGCATACATGGGGTATCCAAACGTTTGAGCCCTCGCCCCCGCGACAGGCAGAAGAAGTATATACCAAAATATTTGGTCGGAGAAGTGAAGGTTAAAAATATTTACCCGGTTTCGAGGACCATAGTCTTTCGGGGCTATAAGAAGTCTAAAATTGTAGGAAATAGCCAAGTCGAGGCGGTAACCAAAAGAGCAAATGTAATGGCTGATCTCCCAGGACTTTGGCTGGTTGTTGCCGCATTGTCGTCCGGGGGGTTCTCGACAACTGAACCGTTAGAAGCCAATACCGTTTTGCCGGTGGGATACTCAATATTGTAAACCGGCTGGTTGCTGAGAACAGACGGCGTACCCAGTCCAGACTTGCACTTGGCCTGGTTCTCTCCAGGCCAATTGAGGGTGCACGTCTCGTCGTTGCCCCAAGAGCAGATTGGATCGAGGACGTTATACAGCACGTAATTCTTGGCAACCCAGCTGTTCGGCTGATCCAGACAGCTGGCGAGGAAGTTCATGCTGTTGGACGCGCTGAGCGGCAGCTTGTTGCCGGGAGTATGGATGAGGCTCTTGCAGGCGTCGGGCGGTGCCTCGCGGTACTCCATGGCGACGGCGCCGCCGGCCGTGGGCTTCTGGCGTGCGCCCTCGCCGGTGATCAGGTAGTTCCAGGCATCGTACGAGACATCATAGGCGCCCTCGGAGGTGTCGACGCGGAGCAGGTGCACGGATCGGCCCTCGTGGCTGAGGGAGATGCAGATCTTGTCACAGTCGACGACGCCGGGCCAGTAGGCGATGCGGTTCGTGTCGACCTTGCAGCCGAGGACGCCGACGGACGACGAGTACTGCGAGTGCGGCGTGGCCCAGACGGTACCCTCGGTCAGGGCGGTTGCGGTCGTCGAGAAGAGGGCGGCGGTGGTGGTGCAGATCGTGGTGATCAGAGATCGTGGAGAAAGGAGTGCGGGACGGCGCATGATGGTGGCTGCATGGGTTCGCAATGGGAGTGGGTGAATTAGTGCGCGCGGGTTGCGGCGATCGGCCTCGGGCTGCTAAGACCGAGGGAGTGGTATAATGAATGAATTGAATGAATGGAAGGCGATCAATACGCCGGGGTCGAGGCTATACGTAAGTATACAAGTCGACCTGATAATTAAATGAGTGGCATGTCGCCGTCGCGTGGAGATTCGCGACTCGACTCTATTGCAGAGACATTGTGTGTCTGTCTGGTGGTGAAGACGGTGTGATGTCTAGTTCTAAATTGTGAGCGCGAGATCAGAGAAGTTTCGACAAGTTGCGCGGAGCGAGGGGACTCTCCAACGGCACGGCGCCTAACAAGGTTTGGCCTGCCTCGCTTGGGCTGAACTCATTTCCGCGGATGGAGCCCGTGCTTACATGGATTACAGACAGGGACCAATGCGACGCTAAGGTAAGGTACGCGCAAACTTCTTCAAGCCAAAGTGTGACTACCAGTATCTTCTCCCACTTCCCTAGTACCGCGAAGTTTGTTTTGGTACCATGGCTTGCGTGGCAATATAACAAGCTTTGAATAGAAAAGAACCAATGTATAATAACTTTTGACACTTTTCGCTCTGAAAAAAACCCCGAGTTTCAAAGTCGTCCTCATTGAGATACCTACATATATATTTCGCTTAGACAGGGATTTAATTGACCTATCCGCCCCCACTCCCCGGCTGCCCGCCCGCCCACAAACAGAAAGACCGACACACACAAAAACTCACGTTGGTGACAACCACAAAAAGAAACATCATCAAAAAGAGAGGCTTTCAAGCCAATGGTCCCAGAGAGGGTCGAACTCTCGACCTTCGCATACACTCAATTACTTGATATGCCATCAGAAGACAACATATTAGTACGACGCTCTAACCAACTGAGCTATGGGACCGGACAGGAATTGTCGAGGACAAGCTGTTCGGGTGGTGGGATGGGTTGGACGTGAGGGATATAATCCCACACTCATCCTGTCAACGTTGCTAAGCTAAAGTGTGATATTTACGATTTACTAGCACCCGGAAGCCTTAGTTTTCGTCATCACTTGATCACTATAGAACTGCCGTAGGGCTCTAGGTCAAGCCTGGGGCTGACTTGCCTGGTCGACGCGGAGTACGTTCCGGTATTCGTGACGGACTTTTCCAAACATTCTAGAAGCCAGCCTGTGAGGTCGGATCATTCCATGCTCTTTTTTTTTTGTCTCTGTATATTGTCACAGAAACGATCCCGGGCAACCTCCTAAACTAACTCTACCTTGTGGAGGGCCTCAGGAATGCAAAAGATCATTCCTTGTCGAGCGCGGGTGAAACTGAGAACCATAGCTTGGTCTTGGCCCCAATATCGTCCGAGACAAATCGCCAAGCTTGCCTGTGGAATGCCACGATTCCAAATATCTCTCGCGAATCTAACTCTAACCCGAATCGGAAAACTCAAATAATGCTGAAGGATATTGTTCAAAAATGAGACATAGGCATGAAGATTTTATTCAGAAAAGCAAATGTGCCGAAAACGACAAAAAGATTTAACAACAGTCAAGCACGAGGGCGACAGTATTAGCAGCCTCATCCAGAATGACGTAGAGGGGCCATTTCCCATACACCAAATCGTCCATCCGATAATTCCGGGGTTGAATGCTATGCCTTTTTTCTCACCAAACCCTGAATTACATGCAGTATACTATGCTACAGGGCCTGAATTCACTTCGATTCATCCCCATTCTCAATTGTCATTAATATTCCCGATACCATTTTATATCTACATCACTTGCTAAACATTCAGCGATTCCAATTCGCTTACGAATGGCGAGATAAGGCAGTCATCCTCATCCCGCTCCACCATGCTGTTACACGACAGCATGGTTCTTGCTATTGCGCGTCTGTTGCACGAAACGGCATCTTTGGCCAATCAAGTGATCGGGTCGTCACATCAAAGATGGATGCCTGGTGCCATGACATGCAGCGAGTCGAGTGACTCGAGCTAGCTTGCTGACTTCCGACTTTTTGAAAGACTTGTTTGTCCAGCTTGTCAATCGGAACGCCATCGACGTCTTGTTGTCTTGAAATTCTTTTCCATCTTGATCATCTGAAATAGTGACCTGGCTTTGAGGCTCATCCGACAGCATAAACAACAAGCAACAAACAAAACGACACAGCAATGCATGCACCATCAGTCGGGTCCCTTCTTGAGCTCTTGAATCTAGTCGGGCCGACCATCGGCGCCTTCAACAAAGTACCAGCTTTGGAGTCGTCATCACCACCACCCATACTCCCCAACAAAGACGCAGCACGCCACAACGCCCACCGGATATTCACCACGCTGCACTCCGCCGGCCGCCAATGGGGCTCATCGACGGACCATAACGGCATGTCATTCTTCCGCGCCACCGTGCCAGAGGGTAGCTATTTCTTCCACGGCGCCGAGAGCTCAGACAGGCCGACGGGATTCGAGTGGCTCGCCTTTGAGATTGAGCACGCGCAGTACTTTTCCACGCCCTGGGATCCGAACCATGGTCCTAGTCGTATGTCCGCGGAAGAGCAGGACTGGCACAGCTGGATGCGGGGGCACTCGACCCACGGCGCAAGGTCTCTTTTGTCTGACCAAGACGCTCAACGTCCCATATCCATATCGCAAGATGAGAAACATGCTTTAAATGCTTCCAAGCCGACACGTGGCTACCTGCACACGTACAGAGCAGTCCGTCCTCTTAACCTGCTCTACGTTGACGGCATGGGTGCCGGCAAGTCAAAGTACGGAACGCTGGACACGCAGGACTTTATACTGCGGGGCAAGACACCCGGGGAATTCGAAGGAGTGCCGGGCAGAGGCTTCTCGGGGGAGGGGGATCGGGCCAAAGAGCTCTGCGCAATGGCCGACGAGTGGGCTCGGCAAGGGGGCGTGCGCATAGATGGCATCATGCGCATGGAGGCAGGCTTCGAGATTATATATTGCCGCTTCGAAGAGGGTGGAGGGCTGGATCTGGTTAGTCTCGACGCCACGCCGTTGTGGAACGAGACGGGCTGGGTGGAAATCCCAGTGCACGCGTTGGAGTGGGTACGGGCTGTCGCATTGAGATATGTGAGTTTTGGATGATCGCTTTTTGGAAAGCTTTGGATGACTTGTATCTGTTTTTGGTGTTCAGACTAACAAGGTTTGATGATAGGATGGCCTCCCAAAGACCAGGCTGAATATCGACTGGTCGAGTATAGTATCGGCTTACTTTTACAACATCAACCTCACGAACCCGGATACCCAGAGGAGCGAGATGCCTCGAGTCGTCAACGCTACAAACGAAGAAAGGGCAGCGATCAAGTCCAAGGTGCAAGAAACCATGGCTGTCCAGCGACAAGCTGGTAACGGTATCGACTGGCAGGATGTTGTGGATTTGCTGGTGACGCGATATTCGGATAGACTTGCATTCTTGTCGGAAGAGGATATTACGGTAGAGGAAATGCGGCAGCAAGTCAACTTTTTGCTGTACTCCTATATTGACTTTGACGATTCAAACGCAAAACCGTCTCTTAAAAGATGCTGGGCCAAGCATCTCGAGACAGTCTTGTTGGCAAGGCCAAACTGGACGCAAGAGGACGAGCTCCTATTCACGGCCGTTGAAACCGTGTCTAAAGACATCTGCTCGACGTTGACAGAGATGTGGGAGATTCTCGGGCAAAAAGATGCTTCGTTTGCAAAGCCAAAGCAGTTATTGCAAGGCTTGAAGTCGAGGCTGAATTGGAGTACTTGGAAAAAATGTGGGACTTGTGCCTCGCCGGGCGAGGTCTGCTTCGTGGCCATGTTCCCTTTCGGAACCGTCGAGGATCACTACCACCCACGGTGTCAGAACAAGACGGATATTGCCGGAGGTTGGAGACATGGAGGTAGTGAGCGCTACTGGTGAATGTGAGAAACTAAAGACATCTACTTCGGTTTATTTAGTTTGTTTAGTTTATTTAGGGATGCAAATACTATGTCCCGTTTTCATCATATCCCCCATCTTTGGCTACAACTACCTACCCTGCACCTACCCTGCACCTACCGCATGGCTGCATCATCCCTGAATCACGTGACTGCTCTCAACAGCACTCGATAAAATGATAAAAGATGGCGCTTTTCACTTGATGCACTGATGACTTATTGCCCAGCCTCAAGACAAAAGACGGCAAACAGTCATGAGCCAAAATCTTTTGTCTCAAACACTTGCCTCGCCCTTTGTACGTTTTTGTATTGGGATGCCTCGCGAGCAAATCTCACCGAGTCCCACGCCACGAGAAATGAAATCTGGTTTGCCCCCGAACATTGCCGAAGAAAAAGGACAATGGAATGCGTATACAGTCGCAATTGGAAATCGTCGATTTCCCGCCTCGATCACCATCAACTAGGCAATTTCTGCATCCGTTTGGTTTTTTTTTATGTACTTCGTCATGGCGAGACGACAATACGCCGAGTGCGTATTGTGGCCCGGCCTGGGTCATGGCTAGCCGTCCTGGACTGTTTAGATAGAAAACCAGAACACGAAGACTTTCATTGTTACCTTGAATATACTTCTTTTGTCAACACTTTCTTACTTGACATGTCTTCTTTTTTCACAAGCTCAAGTTTTGATCTGGTTGTTTCAACAGTAGCAAGCAGTCTTAGTAAAGCCCGAAAGGCTAGCCTTGCCTTGAGAATTCTTTTGCATAACTCGCAACAGCACTTTGCAGATTGCACAACACCCAAAGATGCTGATCGGCAACGTCGGCAACGTCGTCACTACAGTTGTTGGTGTGTTGGCCGGAACGGGAGGGGCGCAAACAGTTGTCTGTGGTGATGGCGTTGTCAGTGGCCGCGAGGAGTGTGACATGGGAGAACAGAATGGTCGGCCAGGAGTCATATGCAACACACAATGTCAATGTGTCCGCGGTCTTTACGATGTCGAACGCGGCAACCAATACTGTCGACCTCTGGTCGATGCGACCTTTAGGAAAGCCGACGTTCTCATCGTCACCGATACTCCTTCTGGAGAGGCCACCGAGGCACTCGGGGAGGTCAAGGCTGCTAGAGCGTGGAATTATACTAGTGAGTCCGTCCTCGATGTTCTGCCAGCAGACTCTTTCAGTCGCAGCATTAGGTTCTTGGCTAGGTAACTAACATTTCCGTTAGTAAACTTTATCAACACGACCAATTTCATACTCATGCTTCCCCACGAGATTCAAGTACAAAGGGCCGTTCTTATTGTGACCGTTCCGGGTACCGTCCCTCCTGGTCAAGTACAAGACGCGCGCGGATGGAGGCCACACAACATAAATCGCTTTTGGTATCTATACCTGTCTCAAAGGCGATGGCAACCAGCAATAACAGGCAACGTAATAATGTTTGCCCATCGGCCTACCACCGAGAACACTACACGTGCCCTGAACTTTGTTAGCAAGGTGTGTATATTTTCAAGTACTCAGTCTCCATCCCTACTGCACCCCTGGGCTTGATAATGAGCTAACAAGTCATCCATACAGACCATGAGGTTTGCCGTCGAGGGCACTGGTACGGGCCTCTGGCTCCAGACGCCTACCAAAATAAGAAGTGGCACAACTGAAGAAATCAACTTTCTCGACGTCGACTTTCTCCAACAATGGGGTAACTTCAGCATGCGTTTCACCAGCTCATTCTTTCCTAGCCCGGCAGTGTCGAGGTACACTTATCGCCTGATCGGCAGACACCGTCTGTTTGGGGACCTGAGCTCCAACGACACCTCCAACGTCCGAGGCGTGTTTGGCAACTTTCCCTCGACGTTTGTACCTATTTCCATCACCGACAACTTCCGTCCGACCCAGAACCCACCATATGCCATGACTCGGAGGGGAATCTTGGGCTGGCCCACGGTCATTGCTCGTTACGCCGAAGAGATCCCCGACAGCTGCCCCAATGGATTCATAGACCGTCCTGCGGAGGATTGCGACGCAGCCGGCGGCGGCTGCAACCCCGAGTCGTGCTACTGCAGCCACGGCTACAACTCGATGAGCCAGTCCTGCATATCCGCGCCTGAATGCGGAGATTCCGTGCTCGACCGCGCCATTGGCAGAGAGCAGTGCGACGACGGTCCGAGGAACGGAAGCCCCACCAGCAGCTGCAACAGCCAGTGCAAATGTGTATATGGTGAGGCCTACAACCCCCAGACCGAGGCTTACTACTGCTTCCCGGCCGGTCAGTTCTCGGACGGCAAGTGGGACGTCACGTACGGCGGAATCCCTTGCAAGCCGGCCTGCGGTAACGGGGTCGTCGATGGGCCGGTCGAGGAGTGCGACGATCCCGCTGAACCCAGGTGTAACGCGGCGACCTGCAAGTGCAGATGGGGAACGACCTTTGACCCCGCCACCCAACAAAACGTCTGTTTGGATGAGCCCTTCTGCGGAGACTCGAGGGTCACCTACATCGCCAACGAGGAGTGCGAGGGCTCCCAGGGTGGCACCTGCGTCAACTGCCGGTGCCTGTACGGCAGGGAGACCAACTTGACAGGCGGCTACACGGGCATCTGCCTTCCGCGCTGTGGAAACCGGGTGGTCGACAGCGGGGAGCAGTGCGACGACCCGGCCGACAACCTCTGCAACCAGGAGACCTGCCAGTGCGTCCACGGGCTCGACACCACCACCAACCGGTGCTACGAGGTGCCGGTCTGCGGCGATGGCAGGTTGAGCCTCGACATCGGGGAGCAGTGCGAAGGCTCGCAGGACGGCAACTGCGTCGACTGCAAGTGTCTCTGGGGCTTCGTACCGGACGCGCAGGGCAACAGCACCGGTACGTGCTATCCCAAGTGTGACAATCGCGTCGTGAACGATGGGGAGGAGTGTGACGACCCGACGAACCCCAACTGCGACAACGAGACTTGTCTCTGTAGGTATGGGCTCGACGAGTCGACTATGCAGTGTTTCGACGAGGCCCAATGCGGCGATGGCAGGCTGAGCCCCGAGGTCGGGGAGGAGTGCAAGGGCTCCCTGGGCGGACTGTGCGACGGGGAGACGTGTCGCTTTCGCCGGGGCGCCGTTCTGGACGGCCAGGGCCGGGCTACGGGGGATTGTCTTCCGGAGCCGGTCACGACGCCGTCGTCGTCGTCTGTGTTATCTACCTCGACCGAAGCTTCGCCTAGTGCTGAGGCTTCCACGACTGCTCTGGAGAGTACTGCGTCGGGGGAGGCTATCAATTCTACTACCGAAGCGGCCAGTACTTCGTTTGAGGAGAGTGTGGACCCGGACCTTGCGACTGCCTCTACTGCGGACCCTTCACAGCCGGAAGCTTCAGCCACTGCGACTCAAGAGCCAGCGCTGCCGGGGTCATTGGCCACCATGACTGAGGAGCGTGTGACTTCAAAGTCAGCGATTGCCTCGAATGACAACGCCTCGTCAACAGACTCGCCAGGTGGAGAGCCAGGAAACACTGCCACGCCTGCAGCCACAATAACGCCAGGGCCTGAAAGTACCGCTGTAGTGCTGCCCACTGGCGGGACTACCGGTTCTCCAGGCTCTGGGGAAGCGTCTGTTAGCCCATCGCCTGAGGCCGAGGGCTCATCAACAGCTTCTCCGTCCGCCGAGGAAGACGGAAGCACTGCGGAAGCGACCGCTTCTGCTTCGGCTACTGGGGTTGATGGGTCAGACCAAGTGACAGGAGGCAGCGAGACCCCTGCTGCTACTGCCACCGCGTCCCAGTCGGATGAATCGGCCGAGACAACGGCAGCTTCCCGTACTGCAACTGGGGAGGACGAGTCCGCCATCGCTACGCCCGCGTCCCCTGCGTCTACTGTCAGTGTAGCGGAGTCCACGGCTGTAGAAACGACCGCCTTCGAGACAAGTGTCCCAGGAGATATCATAACTGCGCCATCAACAGCCCAGGAAGCAGCCAGCGGGTCGGCATCGCCGGCTTCATCTGCTTCAGGGGATGCTCCTGTGGAAACTGCATCTTCGGCAACTGTGAGCGGATGCGACGAGGGTGAGCAGGCAACTACCACAGCTTCAGCCTCGGGGGATGCTGGTGGCTCTCCTGGCGCCGGGCCAACGTCGGTTTCGGAAGGCAGCCCGACCTGAACAGACGACGCAACTACACCAGAACCGTCAGGCAGTGCCAGTGCCAGCGAGACTACAGCCGAGGGGGAAGTTGTAGCTTCGGCGACCACCGCTGGGCCGACAGATGGAGCTGAGGAAAAACACCCACAGCCTCGTTGTCGACAAGCCCTAGCGGCTCTACGGATGATGGATCAATACCAACTTCCAAAGTTAGTCCCAGTACAAGCGAGGAAGCACCAGCCACAGCTTCGTCCGTGGCCTCTGCGAACGCCAGTGAGGCTTCGAACAGCGAAGATGTAGCAGCCTCGACAAAGGGTACTGCTTCGGGAGAAGGGGCTCAGGAAACATCGGCAACATCTTCCGCAGACGCCAGTAGCGTCTCGGGCGATGGACCAACATCAAATTCTGACGTTACGCCCGCCTCGACTGAAGAAGAGCAAGCCACAGCTACAGGCAAATCCTCGGGCGCTGCTGGCGAGGCTGCGAGCGAGGAACAAATCACTTCCTCGGCATCCGCAACCGCCTCGGCTGGAGAAGGCCAGCAAACTCTTGCGCCTCCCTCAGGGGATCCTAGTAGTGCCACGGAAGACGGGCAGATATCCGCGTCGGGTTCGGCTTCAGCTTCAGCTTCGGCGACTGTGACCAGCCCTACTGATGAGACGCCGGCCACGTCTGCTGAAGCAGGCTCGACGCCAGCTTCTGAGACTCCCAGTCAAACTGCGGGCGATGGTCAGGCTTCGGCTTCATCTACCAGTGGTGGGTCTACAGACGAGGAGCAGATGACGCCTTCAGCAACAGCGTCAGAAATTACGGCCGAGACTGCAGGTGGTGACGTCTCCTCCTCGCCAACCGCTAGCGACCCCGCAGACGATGAACAGGTGACAGATTCAGTGACAACCATCAGTCCTCCGACTAGCACTGCAAGTGGCGATGGTTCCGCTTCACTTACTGCCAGCGAGAGTGTGGATGACGAAGATGCTTCAGCTTCCGCAACTATTACCAGCTCGGCAAGCGATGGAAAACCTGCGCCATCCGGGACTGCTAGCGGAAGCACATCTAATGACGCATTGCCATCTCTAAACCCCACTTCGGCCATCTCTACTGGCTTTACGGATGATGAGCAAGAAATACCCTCGCCGACTCCTTCACCAACTGTCAGCGAGACTGAAGGCGGTGATGAAGTGTCCGCTTCGGCAACTACTATTAGTCCTGCGAGTGATGAGCAAGCAACACCATCGGCGACTGCCAGCGGAAGCAGATCTGACGACGAATCGCCATCTCCAACTCCGGCTCCAGAAGCTAGCGGAACTACAAGTGAAGATGGGGTGCCCGCTTTAGCTACTATCACTGGCACGGCGAGCGACAGGCAAGAAACCCCCTTGCCGACCTCTTCTGCCACTGTCAGTGATGATGTAGACGATGAAACCCCAGTGACTTCAGCAACATCGGCAGACGACGAGCAAGAAACAGCCTCGGCGACTGCTTCTGCCAGTGCAAGTGAGGCTAGCAACAACGGCATTCCGGTGACCACTACTCCGTCGACAGAAGAGGGACAGCAAACCCCCCCGACTGGCGCCAGCAATTCACCAGACAACAAACCAACAGCGTCCACGACCGCCAGTGGAGCCACCGGCGATCAACAGCCTGCACCCTCAGCAACCGTGAGCGCGTCTATAGAAGATGGACAGCTCACGCCCTCATCAGGCACGAATGGCACGACTGGCACGACTAGTTCTGAGCAGGAATTGCCTTCACCAACTAAAAGTGCATCTTCAGAGGTTGACCAACTGCCGGGCTCAATCACTGCCAGCGACGGCACGGCGGCAACTCCCACCACTGCTGTCGAGGCTAGCCCGGGATCCTCTTCGGAGGCTGCTAGCGACAGTGCTCCCATTCCCGCAAGCTGGGCTGAAGGTGATGACAGCTCTCCTTCGTTGACAGCGAGTGAGGGTACGGCAGCTTCCACGACTGATGCCAGTGCTAGTTCTGGGTCCTCTTCCGAGGCTGCTAGTGACCGCGCGTCGACCCCTACAAGCTCAGCTGAAGGTGATAGCAGCTCAGTTTCAGGGTCGGTTAGCGATGTCATCCCATCTGCTACAAGCTCTGTTGAGGTTGATGAAAGATCTTCTTCTGGAATCTCCAGTGAGGGCACGGCCACTGCCACGGCGTCGGTTGAGCCTGATTCCACCTCTTCTGCAGAAGGCAGTAGCGAGATTATGCCAGCTCCTGAAACTTCTTTGGAGGACGGCAGCTCAGAGACTCCCGCTCCAAGCGCGTCCGCATCACGAAGCGCTGAGGTTTCACCAAGTGCCGATCCATCAGATGCAGGGCTGCCTTCAGAGACTTTGACCACTGGGGGTGCGTCTTCTCCGACGACTTCAGTTGAGCCCTCGGGCAATGGCGAGAGTACACAGGCGCTTTCCACTGCAGAGGCGTCGCTGAGCACAGAAGTGCTGCCGAGTGGCAGCGGAACTGACAGCTCCTCTTCGGCGGAGGCAACGGCATCCGGTACAGAAGATCCCTCTAGTAACCCAACGACAGCTTCTGTCACCGAAACCAGTTCTGAAGCTTTACAGGCCACCGAGGGGGCAACTGGTGGGGTTCCGGGAGAGTCATCTATAGAATCCGCTAGCCCAGGTCCTCAGGAGACGATTGCTACCAGCATGGAGGCTTCACAAAGCGCATCTGTGAGCCCATTTGCAGGCGAGACTACTAACCCAGATGGTAACAGTCCTGAAGAACCAGTCAGTGAGACCGCTGGTAGCATTACGGGGACACCAGAAAGTGGATCGGTGTTGACAACACAAAGTGAGACCCCTGCTGCCTCTACAGGTACATTAGAGGCCAGCGAACCTGATAATTCTGTTACCGAGTCGTCAGTAGGCGGAAGTGCGAGCGCGTCGTCAGTCGAGACGACTTTTGCAAGTGAATCCATGGACGAGCCATCGGCAAGTATCACCTCTACAGCTTCAGAAGATCCCGCAAAGGCTACTGGTGCCTTGCCCGGTTCTTCAGCTGGGGATATCGCCAGCTCAACTACACAGGAGGCTACTGTCACTACATGGCCCTTGGAGAGCGAGACCCCGGCCCCTTCGGCCAGCGATACTGGGAGTGAAACTGCTGGAGAACCAGCAGGAGAAACCTCCGGTACCAACACCATAATAGAGGCACCAGACAGCGCAGTCACCGCTTCTGCTACAGGTACACCAGAGAGTGGTGAAAACCGGGCCAGCAGCACGTCCTCGGACCAGGGTGGTGCAGAAACTGCCAGTGCGACTGCAACTAGCTCTTCGGTAGAGGAGACTGGTCCCAGTGATTCCGATGCATCAGCCACGAGCTCCAGGGCATCAAACAGCAGCGAAGAGGTTCCGGCTACCACCGCTACGGTGGAACTTTCACCAACTGAGACTGGAGCCTCGGGTTCATCTGTTGAGCCCTCATCTGCTGAGGGTACTGCAAGTCAGTCTGGTGACTCCGCAGCGGGTGAACCTATTCAAGCTAGCGGCTTTTCAAGTGCCGAATCTACTACCACGCAGACAGATGACTGCCAGGCTGGTGACCCTTCACCTAGCGACGGTTCAACTATCACTGTGGGTTCTGCTCTGCCAGCCGACGAGACTACGGCAGCCCCGGTGACTGACGATGCCTCTACCATCACCGAGCCTCCCAGCACTGGAACAACAGCCTCGCCAGCAGACAACAACTCGCTGGCCGAACCCACTGCATCCGGCACCAGCGGCTCTGTGGCAAGCGGTGGTACATCTCCCACATCAAACGTAGCTTCACCAACAGACGGGACTCCTACTACTGGGCAGGCCGGGACCACGCAGACAGATGATACCCCATCTGCTGAAGAGACCCCAACCGCTGAAATTGAAGCGAACGGCTCTCATACAGCCAGCCAAACTGATTCTGAAGGGTCTTCAACGAATCCCTCCAGCAAAATCACCGCATCTTCCACTCAGAGTTCATTTACCCTGATTGATAGCCCATCGACTTTCGAGACTTTGACCCGCTCTGCCTCTGCCGAAGCTACCGGCACTTCGTCGGACTCATCGGCCGAGGGAGCCACCACCACACCAGCGGATGAAGATGGAAGCTCTCCGGTACAGTCGCCGTCTACAGGCAGTAATGGATCTGGACCGGATCCTACGGACGCAGCAAGCGAGACTGGGGCAAGCTCTACATCTACAGATTCAAGTGTCTCATCCGGGACCGCAGAGGCTGGTGTCACTTCTTCCATCCCATCGCCTACATTAGGAAGTGGACAACCGCCTTCTGAGGAAGAGACGGGTGCTGCCTCTGTCACAAGCCCTAGCAGAACGGTTGCAACCGGCACGCAGACCGAAGCCCTAGGCTCAGGGACCGCTGGCCCCTCGGAAACATCCCCAGCGGGGGAAGCTTCACCAGAGGTTACCACGTCAACTACTTTGTCTGATGGGTCTCTACCTGATGGAAGCACCACAATGGAAGCGTCTGCTACTAATTCAGATATGCAGAGTACCACGGCACTTTCAAGTGCCGATGTTAGCCCTGATCCAGATGCGCCATCAACTGCAGCAGATCCATCAAGCACTGCGGTAGAAGCCTCCACCACCGTCTCAGCCAGTCCCGAAGACCTTTTAACGACAGCTTCCGCTTCGACTACGATCACGTCAGCGCCCGAGCCAGATAATGACAACAGTCAACACGCAGCTACGAGAATTACAGCCGAAGATGCATCAAGTTCTCCAGGAGCAGAGGCGTCTGCGACTTCGGTATCTGATTCGTCTTCAACAGCATCAAAGGACAACCAGGGAGCTGATCCCACTACAGCAGCATCAACTGATACGGAGGAGGATGCTTCTTCTCCAACGGCCCCTGCTACTGGAACAGCTGACGAATCTCCCGTCTCTCAAACTGCAGAGGCGAGCAGTGGAACTACTCAAGTGGCAACGGATACCGAGGTAAGCACCTCGCCTGCCGACCAGGAAACTACACCAGCGGAGTCTGCATCAACGTCACAAACTACCAATTCAGGTAAAGGACAAGGCAGCGCCCAAACAACCGCCGAATCCACAGTAGAAAGCAGTGCATCTCCAGGCTCGGCTACAGAAACGACGGCGGCTTCATCGGTGACGCCAGAGGCCTCAACAACCGCTGACGCAGAGGCCAGCTCGACGGCTACGTCCGAGTCCGCTGTGGAAATAATTCGAACTTCAGCCTCGGCTGTGGACCAAACAACGACAGAGGGCACGGTTGAAAGCAGCACACTTTCACAGTCAGCTACAGAAACAATTGCAATTCCATCCAGTACGCCAGAGGCCTCGACAACCGTTAAAGAAGAGGCCGGATCGACGGCTACCTCAAATCCTAGCACCGAAGGTACTTCAACTTCAGCGACAGGTGCAGACACCGGGCCTACAACAAGCCTTGCTGAAGACGACAATGCATCGCCAACTACTGCAGCAGCAACAGAAAGCAATGAATCTTTGACATTGCCAGCGGAAACGGGTGCAACTCCACCTGCAACGCAGGAGGCTACTACGGGCGCCACTAGAGAAGTCAGCCCAACGACAACCACTGAAGCGACATCTGACAGCGATGAATCTTCAGCATCTCCAACAGAAGCGGGCGCAAGCTCGCCAGCAATACCGGACGCTACTACAGGTGTCTCTGAAGAGGCTACCTCATCGACCACCGCGGAAGCTACACTACCAGCAAGCAGCCAATCTTCACCAGCAAACACAGACGCAGGCGTTACAACAGGCGGCAGCGAAGCAGGAAGCTTACCAGCAACGCCGGAACCCACCGCAGACAGCACCAACACTGAACCCTCAACACCAGCCAGCGAGGCAGAGACCACGGGCCCAGCCCCTTCAATGACAGTTCTTTCGACCAACGCAGCAGAGAACACGGAAGCAGCAGAGCAATCCCCGACGGCCCCCGGCGCAACCTCCACCATCCCCAGCGCGACATCCACAGACAGCGCACCGAGCGCCACCACAAGCCCGTGGGAGGCAAGCATGCCCCAGTTCCTGGCCACGGTCAGCGGCAGGCAGTTCCGGCGCATGGGGTGCGCGGCCGGCGGCGCCAAGATGGACAACTTCCAGCTCCTGGTCAGGGAGGCCGACACGACGCTCGATCGTTGCTCCGAGGTGTGCAGGGACTGGGCTTACAGCGCTGCGCGTGATACGTAAGCTGATTCTATAGACTCCTCAGCTTTGTTTGGGAGATTTGTCTAGGGACGAGGAGATTTGCTGACATGTGAAATGCTTTGTTTAGGGATTGCTATTGTTCAATGGTGATTCAATGGGACAGTGCGGATACCCCATCTGGTGAGGGATGCGGGATACGACGCCCAGGAAACCCGGACCAGGTTTGTGGAGGAATGATGAGGGATTCTGGGGCTGGCTCAGGAGCCGGATCGAGCACAGGTAACGATAATGGCGCAGGCTCAGGGACAGGTTCAGGATCTGGAACGGGTGGTGGCAGTGGCACGGAGACTGGTACAGGCGGATCGGGTACAGATTCGGGGACTGGAAGTGGTACTGGTACTGATTCTGGCGCTGGTACTGGTTCAGGTACTGGTGGATCAGGCACAAGGTCTGGAAGTGAGAGTGCTACTGACACTGGTACCGGTGGATCGGGTACAGGATCGGGAACTGGGAGTGGTTCTGGTACTGGCAGCGGGGGCACACCAACCTTGCCACCTGCCAACCAACAGTTTTCCATCTATCAGAGGATACTGCAGGATCCAGGCAGCTCGCCAGCTTCCCCCTCGGCTGGCCCAACAACATCAGGCATCGGGGCAACCGTTACACCTTCTCCAGGCGGCTCATCTTCCGACCCGTTGGCTAACACCTTTGTCACCACTACTCTTGTGAATTCTGGTAGTGGCAATGGCCAGCAAACAGGAGATGCAACCGACCCATCGTTGCCCACGACGCCTGCGACCCCTCCTGGTGACAACGATGGCAGCCAGCAACCTGGAACTGGCCCCAGTACTACTCCAACGGTTCCTGACAACAACGGTGGTAGCCAGCAGCCCGGGGGTGAGCCTAATACAACTCCAACAGCCTCTGCTACTAATGGAAACGGTGGCAGCCAGCAGCCTGGTAATGATCCTAGCACTACTCCAACGTCTCCTGAAGATGACGGCGGTAACACACAGCCCGGAGCTGGCCTCAGCCCTACTCTGACACCTCCTGGAGATAATAGCGGTAGCCAGCAGCCTGGAAGTGGGCCAAGTACAACACCATCGACTCCGGCTCCTGGCAGCAACAATGGGGGTCAGCAGCCCGGCACTGGTCCCACCACCGTCGCAACAACCCTAGAAAGCGATGGTGGCAATCAACAGCCCGGGACCGGGCCTAGCGCTGCCGTACCAAATCCAGGTGGAGATGGAGGCGCTCAGGAACCCGGCGGTGGGCCAGATACCCCCGTTACTACTACGATCTCCTTTGGAATACCGCCCTCGAACGGTGGCAACCAGCAAACCGGAAACTCCACGCCCACCACCGCTGTACCAAGTTCTAGTGGTAATGCAGGCACGCAGGAACCAGGTGGCGGGCCAAATACTCAACAACCTGGGGACGCCACCCCCACCACTGCTGTCTCAAACCCAGGTGGAGATGGAGGCAACCAGGAACCAGGTGCTGGACCAACAACTGCCATCACGTCTCCCACTGGAGTACCGCCCGCCAATGGCGGTAATCAGCAACCTGGAAATGTCACGCCTACCGCTACTGCATCAGCCCCAGGTGGTGACGGAGGCTCTCAAGATCCGGGCAGTGAACCAAACACTCCGGTCACTACTTCCACTGGAATACCTCCTGAGAACAGCGGTAGCCAGCAACCAGGTAACACCATTCCTACCACTGTTGTATCAAGCTCCGGCAATGAAGGCGGTCAACAACCAGGCAGCGGACCAGATAGCCCAGCGACTACTTCTATCGGAGTACCGCCTGCCAATGGCGGCAACCAGCAACCTGGAAGCGCCATTCCCACCACACATTCAACGCAGCCTGGCGGGCAACAACCATGTGGGACTGGGTTTGACGAGTCGGCATTACCTGTGGCTCCTGCTTCGACAGGAAGCGGTCAATCCCCTGACGGCGGACAACCCAACCCCGGGTCGAACACCTCTACTGGCAGCCCTGGGTCGCCGGCTACTGTTCCCGGCAGCATCGCCACAAACGGGCAGATACCTTGGCCTGAAGAAGATGTTGACGAGCCTATTGCTGTGGACCCTGACAGCTCGATGCCAACTACAACAGTGACTAGCATACCACCAACCCGCGATGGCTGGCCTTCAGGCGTGGCAGAAACAGGCGACGACTACAGTCTCACCAGGTTCCGGACCTCGACGTACACTGTCAAACCATCATCGACTTGGGCCAGCAACACCCAGCCCTGCGAGGGATGGGCCGGCGGCCCTGCTACTGAAGCCACAAACGCCGTGACCGCCGCCCCAGCCATCCCGAAGAGCTGGACCCAAACCGCCCCGACGACCATGGCCACCCAGACGGTGCCGGTTGTTCGTACCGCCTACGTCATCATGATCAAGTACGTCTGCGGCAACTGCGCGGGCGAGACGGTGTACGTCCCAAGCTGCAACGGCAGGCCCTGCAAGGAGGGCGAGAAGCCGACGGCCTGGACTCCTGTGCGCTGCGGTGTTGACGGGGTCGACTGCACCGGGCTAGAGACGTTTAGGCCCGAGACCTGCGGTGTTCCCGAGGAAAAGGCAGAGTACTGCCGCGATGCGGGCACGAAGGACCCCATTGTGCAGCAGAGGCCGTGCAAGGGTGAGGGGTGTCGGGATGGTGATGTGCAGTACGTACCTGCGGAACACGACGGTGTTAACCCTGGTGGCTCAGGTGGATCCGACGGCTCAGGCGGTCCCCAAGATAGGACAGGAGCGGGCGGTGAGGGAGGAAACGATGGTAGTCCATCTACCGGCAGTCCAGACTCGGACTCTGATCCGGGAGCAGACCCCTCAGGACCTGATGATACTGGAGCCAATGAAGGTGGACAAGAAGGAGAAGATATTCCAGATGACGGCCAAACAGGAGGATCGCCGGAAGATGGTCCGGACGATCACAATGGTATGGAAGAAAACGCCGGCTCAGATGAGGATGACAACAAGAACGCAAGTGGCAAGGATGACGTCTACCCGTACCCGAAGACGGCATCGGTGGATGCTGTTGTTACGCCACGTCGCTCTGTTGTGCTTTTGCTCATCGCCGTGGTGATGTTTGGCCAGGCGTTGTAACCACGATACCCCTGCATATCATGTTTTTGCTTTTGTTGATTTCTTTTTTCTTCTTCTTTGGTACAAACGGCTTGAGAAATATCTCCTTTGTTAGCCAGTCGTCTCTTTGGGTTTTGTCACTGTTATTCTATATGTAACCGTTCCTAATTCAGAATGAATAGAAACTAATATTGCTCATCAACACCAACAAGTTATGCACGTGCTTCAAGTGTGATAGGTCGAGACCAGAATTGCACCAACAGCTAGCAAGCTTGCAAGGTAGCCTCGGGTTCCTGCAGCTGACAATAACAGAGGCCAGTGGGTAGGTAGTCGTTGGTCCCTTGCCGTTTGTCTCCTTAAGCCAAGACAAATCGACCTCTGTTGGCTAAACGGCGAGATGGCCAAAAAAGACGCTGGATTGCGTCTTTTTTCTTCTCTTCTGATTTACTCAAGGTTCAACAACCGCGTCGTTGAGTAAGAACATCAGCTAAACTTCAGTCATTCGCAACCCTAAAAAACCCTGTAGGGCTGTAGCTGTTGGGAACGACAGGGGGCTGTCAATTAAAAGCTTAGCTGCCATGACCCCACTATTGACGCGCTTCTAGCAGTCGTGGACCCGCGTCATTGAGCACCCATGTCACATTCACCGACCAACAAAGTCCGACTCATCAACTTCACCATCTCCAAGATCACTAGTTCCAATATATTCATGCCAAAAGTGCCCGGAGGAAATGTCTAGCGGCGACGACTCTCTGTCGGCCGCCTCGTTCTGCACCGCAAGCGAGGTGCCCGACCGCGAACAGAACGCGGACACCACCGCGCAGACCAGCCCGTCGCAATGCGACGACGCGCTCGCGAAGAGGAAACCCCATGCTGGTGCCGATGCTGCTGCTGCACGTGCGCCGCCGGTCATGACGGCGAAGGAAGGATATCGCGACGCGAAGCTTCTCCCGCGCGAGCTGCGCGACCAGTGCAAGATTTACCTCGAGGAGAGAATGTGTAAGACACCCTCCCCCCCAGCCGCTCATACCGTCGCCGCCCCATATAGCGGATCCGGTCCTAACACCCCGTTCTCTATTCTTGCAGATCTCCCCGCCATGCAGATGCTACACAGCACACTCTCCGCCAGCGGCCACCGCGCCAACCCCAACCCGGCTTTCGTCCCGCCGCATCCGCACCTCGCTTTCCTTGCCAGCCTCGCCATCCACCCAAAATTCACAAACCGGCCCACGACCTCTGACGGACAGGCCATCGGCTCGCGGGCCATGCAGTACCTACAAGCCCTGCAGCGGACCGTCGGGCCCGTCAACGCGGACCTGGCTGCGGCGTTCGACTTTGAGCCCTGGCGCAGGCGAGCGCGTCGCGGCGGCGCGGCGTCGGCCGACTTGGATCTGAGCGATGACGAGGACCTCCTCAGGGGACAGTTCGTGGAAGGCTACGTCGTTTTCGCCAAGGCCGAGAGCTTTTGGAAGTTGGTCGGCTGGGCGTTCAACTGCAGCGCGCTGCACCCAGAGCGCTGGAGGTATTGGAAGGTGTGGTTGGAGTTCTTGGTGGACGTGCTGGAGAGGGACTACGAGGAGCGGGAGAGGCTGGACGACGAGGTGGGCGGGGAGGCGGCCAGCGAGGCAAGCATTTCGGATGATGCCAGGGGAACCCGGTGGCGCAAGGGCTCCCTGCTGTTTCGGTACGTGTGCAGCACCGACCGCAGATCTAGCGAGTTCAACAGGTCCATGATCAAGGGGATTCTGAGGGCCATATTTGCGGATGGAACCGAGTCGCCCGTCAGGGAGTTCCCGGAGCTGTTTACGGATGAGGCAAAGCCCAAGCCAACAGCAGGCGCCAAGAGGAAAAAGGGTCTCAGTACGACTTTGGATCTCGAGAGGGAGCAGTATGGTGACTATCTCGACGAGGATGGATACAGTTCGTCCGGGTCGCAACCAGCTTCCCCTAGCGGAAGACAGGTGAAAAGAATGCGTTGCGGGAAGGCAAAGTCGGCGGGTCCGGTTGAAAATCCCCCTCCGAATGAGCATCTATTGGAGTCTGTGGGCTTGCGCCTGCGCCTTTTTGAACTGGTGAGTTCTTATCCTTTTGCCTTGATCTCCAACTACGTGCAGAGATCTAATCACCAAGAACAAAGCTCGGCGTAGCGATTAGAGATCACTCGGACCGTGCAGAAGGCCTGCAGGACCTCTACAGCGACTTTTGCTTCACCCTCCGATCACTCCACCTCGACACCTTTTCCGCCTTTATCGCGCCATACGGCACCGGCATCCCGCTCGACTCCCTCGTCACGGTCATCCGCGAGACGATGGAGCACTTCCAACCCAAAACCGCCCCGAAGCCGTCCAAGATCGACAAGGCGGCGGCCGAGGGCGGATTCGTCACCATGGCCCTGATGGAAAAGTGCTACCTCCCCACCGTGGCGTCGGGCGGCGTCGACAACAACGCCCGCTACTCGCTCCTCGTCGAGGCCCTCCTGCGCATCCTGTGGCAGGCCGGGCAGGTGCAGTACTCGCCGGAGCTCGACGACGCGGTCCGGGCGGGCGTGGCGGCGCGGACTGATTGCAGGGGGAGCAGGGGCAGCCGCGCCAAGGAGTCGACGAGGGACGATGCTGCTCGTCGCGTGCTGGCCGAATCGGGGAATCGGCTTGAGCTGCTCATGGATATCATCCGCGACGAGGAGGAGCGGATGGATTGCGAGGGGGACCAGCAAGGTACATTGCATTAGCATGTTGCGAACCTATGTTTTTGCTTGTCTTGTTTGCGTCTTTCCTGCATGATGTCGCTTTTGCTTCTCTAATCTCGGCTGCTTCCCTTGCGCCTCTAGCGTCATCGTTTCATACAAGCTGCAATGAATGCTAACCTGAGAACAGAGGTCCAATGCCTTTTCAGATTCTAGGGTCCAAGTCAGTCAGTAAAGTCAAAAGACTTTTGAGGCGACGGGCCAGGGATCACAAACGTTACGGCTTATGGGACGTCGAGATGACGGATAATATTGATGGGCAGATGATCCGATCCAGGCCATATGTTTTTGGCCACTCATGGGTTGGGTGTTTATGCCGAGTAACAGCCTCGGCTTAGAGTTTTTAATGTTAAGGCCACCACTGGCCCCATATCAGATGGCATGTTCAAGGTTTGGGCGTTTGGCAAGAATTGTCTATGTGGTATTACTGGTGTCTAAAAACGCTCTTGTTTGGAATGACTTGGCAGAAAGGAGCAAGCATGAGGAACGTTCCAAGGAATAATCGTATCAACGAATGAATATACCCCTACATAATGATAGTAACTGCTGGGCCTTTTCTTTTTTTCATTATGTGTCCCAAAATTATCGTTTGCTCTTGTTGTTACAATAACTGTACAAGTACTAATGTCACGTGTGTGAGCTGCTGAGCTCTTGTTCTCATCTCTTGCGCGCAGACGTAGGTTTCCATGCCTCGGGCTGCCAGCCTTCACTAGGCCCACCCCTTGCTTTAGCCCATGGGTCTGTTGCTGGTGCCTGCGATGGTGAAGTTTGCTGCTCCTGCTGCTGCTGTTGCTCAGCTGCTGCAATACCCTCATCCTGCTGTTGCTGCTGCTGCTGCTCTTCAGCTGAAAACTGGTCACCTCCCACCGGAAGACTCTGCGCACCATGGCGGCCGGCCGTCGCAGACGGCGGATCCAGGATGCTGGGCTTGGCCTTCCACCTTGCGTCGGCCTCGGCGGCCAGGAGCTTCATCCGCTGCTGCCGTACCAGGTCCTGCTGCTGCTCCTGGATGGACGGCGGGTGCTCCCTCATGTGCCGCAGCCACTGGCTCCACTGCGGGCTGACCTTGACGTCGCCGTAGTGAGTCGACGAGGGGAACTTGACGATGCGCCGCCAGCGTGAGATGGGGCCGTCGCCGCGCACATCGCGGAATTCCCAAAAGGTGTTGCCTTGGAGGTCAAGACCTGAATCGGGGGGTGTGGTTGGTGGTTTGTGGGTCAGTACAGAAAAAGGTTATTTTTGTGGTTTGGGGGAGGAGCTGTGCAAGGCATCTAGGGAAAGGGGACGGGGATAAAGGAGAGAGGAGAGTAGGGAAAAGGGCGTCTTACCGATGAGGAATCTCTTTCGCCATGGTAAACGGAGGGCTTTCCATTTGTACCAGGCTTGGCGGATTGGAGATAGTGTTGGGGGTTGCATTGATTTGACCTGGGGTGTGGGTGACTGTTGACACTTGGGTAATATTTTATGAATGCAATATGCCTTGGGGGAAAAAACGTCGTAAATTGATGAGAACGTGAATCTTACCTATTACACTCACTCAAAGTCGAATTCGTCTGAAGCGTTTTCTCGTCATCGACATGGGTTCCTGACCCTAACCCGCAGTCCACTTTTCTTTTTTCTTACTACTGTACTGACTGGTACCACGTAAATGCCATTCGAACTCCCTGGAATGTCGAAATGGAATTACCATTACAACCCCAGCCACAGCATTTCGCGGGGCCCGCTCCACCCACGTCATTTTGAGGCTGATGATTGGATGATGGCGAAACATGCCAGGGATGATGGTAGGATGCGCAGTGAATTAGGTGCCATTCGAACCATGTGTTTTAAAGGCCCGTCCTAGTAGCAACCCGCCGGCCTAACGTCGTTGGCGGCCCCAAGAGGCGCAAGCAAGATCGAGCGAGCCCGCCCATGGAACAAAACGTCGCGGAACCTGTTTCTTTTCTTTCAATATTTCCTTGATCCGGCAAACCCATAATTCACTGGCCTAGTGCAGATTTTTTTTCTTATGAATTTATTTTTTCCAGCCTCTCGATGCTACGGGTACCATCCGATATACCAAAACACTCGTCCATCCGTGCCCGAAGGCGCCGGACCGAGCCTAAGCGCCCAGCCTAATCTCTTCTCACAGTCTCACTGCCTGGCTTTTTGTTTGGGGGCGGCCCCTCCCTGGACCCTCGCTCCCTCTTAAACTTGATTCATGCCGCCAGCCCTACCTCTTACCTGACCTTGGCAACCTTCATGTCACTTTCTACAACCACATAATTGCCGACAGCAACTTTCTATTGTGCGGGCGCAAGAAGCAGCTCGAACAGTCATTTTGACCTGCTAATTGCATTTGTTACACCTACATCAAAGGTTGAGAATTTACTGCGATTTTGATCGACCAAACTTTACACGCAGGCATCCACAATGGCGTCGGTTACGTCACTGGACAAGGACCTGCGCAAGATGCGCCTCGACAAGTACACCCCAGGTGCTGCTAAAGAAGTCCGGGAATGGATTGAGTCGACCTTGGGCCGTAGTCTACCCGCCGGTGACCTTCTAGAAGCACTCAAAGATGGCGTTGCGCTTTGCAAGTAAGCAGAGACAGAACCGACGCTCCAACCGTTGGACGGGCCGACAAGCCTGTCTTACTTTGGTTGGCCGATGGAGCAAACTAACTCTTTTACCCCATCCCAGTCTCGTCAACCTCGCCCTCCCGCCGCCGGGCATCAAGTTCAAGACCTCGTCGATGCCGTTCGTCCAGATGGAAAACATCTCACACTTTCTTCGCGCCTGCCAACAACCGCCACTCAACCTCCAGCAACACGACATGTTCCTGACCGTCGACCTCTACGAAGCCAAAGATCCCGCCCAGGTTCTGCAGTGCCTGGGTGCATTTAGCCGTGCCGCCAACGCTGCTAACCCGTCCGCCTTCCCCTCCGCCATCGGTCGCTCCCGCGCCGGCAGCGTCCTGAGCCCGCAGTCGACGGGTCCCGTCCCCTTGCGCGGCAGGGGTGCTTCGAACGCGAGCAACGGCTCTTCTATCTACGGCACCGGGAATCGCCCTGCCCTCACGGCAACCAAGACGGGAGACTCTGGGTCCGGCAGGTGGAGCCCGACCAAGTCCCCGACCTCGACCAGCAGCTGGAGCAGGCGCGAGCACGAAGGATCGACCTCTCCGGCCTGGAACATTGCCCAGTACGGATACATGGGCGGAGCCAGCCAGGGCAACCTGGGCATAGCGTTTGGCGGCAGGCGACAGATCACGAGTGCGGGGCCGTTCGTGCCAAACGTGGCCGAGAAGGAGCGGCTTCGGAAGGTCCGGGAGGCGGAGGAGGAGCAGCAGCGCGTGCAGATGGAGGAGGAGGAGCGGCGGCGCAAGGCAGAACTCGAGGCCGAGGAGCAGCGGGCCAGGGTAGAAGAGGAGAAGAGGTGGGAGGAGGAGACCCGGAGGCAACGGGACGAAGAGGCTCGCCGGGCCGAGGATGAGAAGCGCAAGTGGGAGGAAGAGGAGCGGCAATGGAGGCTGGCGGACGAGAAGAGGAGAAAAGAGGAAGAAGAAGCTGAGAGGCGGCTCGCGGACGAGCGGTCTCGGTCCCGCAGCAAGAGCGACGCGCGTCTCAGGGGCCAATTCCTCAGTCAGTACCAGGCGGAGCAGGGAATCAAGCCCCAGCGCACGGGCGAGCAGGGAGACGAGTACAGGGCGCGCATCGAGCAGCTCGAGAAGGAGCTGGAGCGCGCACGCCAGCGGGAGCAGGAGTACGAGCGTGAGCGGCAGGGACGGCCGCTGCCGCAACCTTCCGCCGAGTCGTCGTCCAAGTCGAGGACGCGCTCACGCAGCCGGCCGGCGGCCGCAGCACGTGCACCAAGCCGCCAGGATTCGTGGTCGAGGGACGAGCGCGAAGTCCTCCGCACAGCGTGGGACCGGGAGCAGGAAATGAAACCGTCGCCGCTAGGCAAGCCGCAGAACGCCACTACGCCAAGGCCACTCCCAGACCCGGCAACGGCAGCCGCGGCGAAGCCGGAACCACCCCCACCAAACAAGCTTAGGAAGCAGCGGACTGGCGAGCCGATCAAGCAGCACCGCACGGGCGAACAGCAGCAACAACAACAGCAACAGCAGCAGCAGCAGCAGCCACCGCAGCAGCCACCGCAGCAAGTCAAGTCTCACCGGACAGGCGAACAAAAAGTCCCCCCGCCGAAGCCGATGAAGCCTCAGACCACGGGCGGGTCGTCTAGGCCACTTCCCGACCCCAAGGCCTACTCAAACCGGACGGACCAGTTCCTGTCGAGCAACCCGGCGCCGGCGGCTCAGCCGACGCAGCCGACGTACTCGCGCGAGCTGGGCGCCACGGCCGAGCGCGACGGTGAGGACCGGCGCCGGCAGCAGGCGCAGCAGCGCACCAAGGCGGGCGGCTGGGCGTCCAAGTCTCTCCTGGAGCGCGAGATGGAGATGGAGCGCCAGCGGCAAAAGGAGTGGGAGGAGGCGCAGCAGGAGACGGCCAAGGCCACGAGGCCGGCCGACGGCGCCGTGGACGGCATCGGCGGTGGCGTCGGCGGCAGGTGGGACGTCGGGCAGTGGTCCGGCTACACGGGCGGCGACAGCCAGAACCGCGGGCAGCAGGGCATCGGGGCCGGGAGGAGGCAGATTGTCGGGCCGAGGCCGTTGCCGGGGAGGTGATGACCAATGACAAGGGGTTGTGGCAACGCGGAGGCCTTTTTTTGTATTTTGTGCAGGTTTTGACGAGTTTGAGAGATGTGTCGTTTGTTTTTCTTTCTTCTGTCTTTCTACGGCATGATTCACGCTTCTTGCTTGTTACCCTATGTTTGCCTTTACTCACTTTAATAGAAAGCAGAGACTAGGTTTGAACGCCTGCCTAGGTCTAATGATTCTATAGACGATTGGTAGGAAAAAGACCGAGTCGTGATTCTATGGCCGGCCATACTAGATCTAGGGGGCTGGCAACAAACAGCATATTGGCTTCCTAACTAAGAACAGGGACAGGAAAGTTCAATGACCAGATACGACATCAGCAAGTGTTCCCTGGGACACATGAATTCTTCAACCTAAATAAATAAGGGTCCATGAACTCTGTTCTCTATATACTTCAAACTCTAGCGCATTAGATTTTATTGATGGATCTGGCATTTTCAGCGGTTCTGCGGTTTCTCGTCCGATGATGGATAGTCGGTACCCTTCTGTCAGGTACAAAAGTTAGAGGCCCTGAGGCGCATGCATACGTGACACGCTATGAGTGTGTCGTTTTAGTTTCGGTCGGTCTGAATTCTTACACTTTTCTTAGGTGACTGGAATGTTTGTCCGCTTTCGTCAATGCATTGACAAAAATCAACATTCCTTGCATGCTATTGATATGAGGCCGCCTTCGGTTTGTTCGGTAATTATTTCTTCTGTCTCACTTGGGCATTATCCTAGGTGCCAAGTCATTAAGCTCGTGTGAGACATTGGATTTCGTCCATTGACTCGAGGATGGGATGTCGGGGCCAGGGTTAGGGTCCACCAGCCTTGATTCTGGATCCAGGTTCAATTAATCTGATGTCACTTCTTTCAAGGTCCATCCGGGCATTTAGTCGTCGCGCACCTAAGGAAACTTGTCTACAAACCGGAGTTTGGGAAGCCCAGAACAAAACAATCACGCACACCAACGGCCCTGCGCCCTTCTCCACAAGGCTAGAGGCTTGCATGGAGTCACCCCTCACTCAACAACCTCGACCCGAGGCCTTTCAACAAAAGGTCGTCCGGCTGTACGAGACTCTATTCAAGGTGTGTTTCGATATCTTCTCATCTTTGCGTCGCCATGTCGCTAGCCCCCTCTCGATCTTTGCTCAAATCTTTGGCACCCTGCTAACCGACAATTGTCACTTTGCAGGTTAGCATAACATCTTGCCCTCCTCCATTCGAACGAACAGGAACACCACCCCATAATCTGTTCCCATTGTTCCAACCAGCGGCTGGCCGTCGGCCCCGAACATTCCGCTCACACTGAGATACAAAACCCCCCAGGATGATGACGAGGAGGGGTTGGCCCTGACGGAGGGCTTCTGGCAAGAGTTCTTCCTCCTGAGGCCGGACAGGACGTCGCTGCGTAGGATACTCGATGAGCTGGGCCCCGAGGAGCTGCTGGAACGCGAGGATGAAACCAGGGAGCTCTTTGCGCGCGCCATCGCGGCCATGAAGAGGGGCTCCAAGGGCATTGCGGATGTTCACGCGCTCGAGGTGGGTTTTGTGACTTTTTCTGCTACCCCAGGTCCAGGCAGTCGTCTTCCCTGGCCTGCCTGCTGTTTGCAACCCTCCGCTAACGGGAAGTGGGTGGGGATTCTTGTGCCGCTAGACTCTATGCACCTTCTTCATAGCGGTCGTCGCCAAAAAGTACACCAACCCTACGTCCGACATTATAGATGTTCTCGCGGGGCTTGACCAGGCAGATCAGGTGTTCTCTGATTTCGTCGGTGCATTGGAGGGGTTGATTCGCGCGGGGAAAGACAGTACGCTTACCCTCTACTCTGGCGAGGGTATCATCCTCGCGATGCTATGGAACATTAGGACTGACAAGCTGCGCAGTGGAAACCAGGGGTGCGGCCATTGACCTGGCTTTGGCCGTCACATCCGGCGCATACCAAACCAGTCTCTTGACCTACTTTATTCAGAGGGACCTTTTCCCAGCAGTGATGAAGGTGTGTGAATCCCTCGTCATTGCGGTTTAAATGTGGCCTTGTTTCCGAAGCTTACATGAGAAATCTAGTACATCCATGACATAGAGAAACCAGCCGACGTCGTCGGTCCTTTTTGTCTGGTGGGCCTCCTGGCCAACTACAACAAGTTTGAGTTTCAAAACCCATATCAGTTAAGGCTTAACGATTTTGTCAATGAAGCAACGATCCAAAAGATCTTGCGAGGGGTGGGTAATGGCTGCCAGCTGCTGCGTGATCAGTACACAGATATACAAGAAGATCACCCTGAGGGATGGTCGTTGTCGTATGCCTTCAGCATGATAGGATTGGGAGCGATAACTCCAGGGGGTAAACCCCCACCAAAACCTACGTATGACGCCGAGACTGCAAAGAAAATGTTTGCCGCATTGTAAGTCACACCTCACGAAATTTCGATAATGATGCCAAGGAGATCAAGTACTGACGCCCTTCCGCCTCTATGTAGACCAGGTGAACGAGCAGCCATGTTGCTTGCCACTTATGACTTTGCTCACGCCAACAAGCTTTTCTGTTTCAACTTGGTCACACTCCCGGCAGAAACCAAAGGCGGGGAGACTCCATTTGCGAGCTTCACTTCCCTGACATCATACCTCCTCCAGCATGCACACCTTACAGAACGCGCCACTGTGTACAGCCACTTGAATTTGATGGTGTTCCGCCTTTTGATCGAGGATCCAACACTTTGCAAACGTATATGCAGTGAGGACAAAGATGCCCAGATCGCGGTACGGCTATGCCGGCAGCGACAGCCGCATCTCCCCCTTGTACGTGGCGAGAGATCGGCCGCAGCTGCGGTCATGGACACCATGGTCGACGGTATCAACCACAACCTGAGGCGCCGGCTTGATTCGGCGCTGTATGCGCTGCTGTTGGGTATCCTGCTCCGGGTCATCAGCCACATGTCACGGACGAGGACACGCCTACAGTATCACTGGTCGGAGCTTTTCAGGTCGCTGCTTTCCCTCGTGCGGTTCCTGACAACATACGCGGCCGACCTCAAGGGACTGACGCACGTTGAAACAATATTGGACCACGTGGTCAACCTGCTCGCCCTCGCCCTGAGCAGTGGAGAGGCCTTCCTCCCAAGCCCGGCTGCGTACGATGATCTCTTCTACAAGATTGTCGAGTCTGGCGACATGCTGGTCAAATTCAGAGACACGTATGGCCTGGCGAAACGCTCAGGCAACAGCATTGACACGCTCGTGGACGTTGGCGAGCACTACAAGAGGCTCCTGGCAGAGAATGGAGGGGGCAGTGGGGCGAACAACCGGGTGACGAGCATGCAAGTCACTGAGGTGATCAAACAAGGGTACGAGTCGTTGAGCATCCAGGCCAAGGAAGGTCTGGACAGTTGGGAGAGGTATAGAGAGGCGGACGAGAGGAGGTTGTTGAAAAAGGTGGCCAGGACGGTTGTTGCTGATGTGAGTGCAAAGGTTGGGTAAAAGGAGTAGACGTGCGTTAGTATGTGGACCCATGCATGGCATTTGCTCTATAGTGGCTCTCCTTTTTTTATGCTTCAAGCCTCGACAGCGGCCATGACATATTATCATATTGTAATGACTCTCCATTCAGCTGCTGCGGCCGGGTTATGTTTAGAATAAGAATTATAAAGGGACGCTGCTTTTAGTAATCAACTTCCTGCGGGTGATAGTAAACGGTGTGGAAGTCGGTGCGTGACTAAAAACGGCTAGCATGTCATGGGGACCAAACAATCGGTCAGGGACCTATGGAGCAGCACATGGGACACTCTCGGATGGCTTTTTGGAACTGACTGTCTGCCGTACGCGCAACGACATTACAGAGAGTCAAAATTTGGTGCAGAGATCATACCACAAAAAAATCATCGTTCAAGCTCTATTTAATTAAGTAAAAAGTGTAAATATAGCGTTCAAAAAAAAGTTATAAAGAGGAAAAAGCGTATGATAGTCGGACGTTGTCGGTTGATCAATCGATTCTTTGTCATCACGTCCATCTTCGCACAACCGGAATGGTAATCGCATGTCCTCTGATTGGTGCGCAGCCATGACAGGGATTAAGTATGGTCCCATTTTATGACGGAATTTACCACTTTTTTTCAGTTGAGCGAACCATTCAAAACCGAGCCGCTCGGCTCAGAGGCAAACACCTAAAAAACCACCGAAGCCTCCTTCACATTTCTCCACCGGAACCTTGACCTCAACGGCGTCAAGAATAAACAACAACCACCGCCTCCCACACTCCTTTGCATGTCGACCTAGCAAAAACCTGCAGCACTGAGTACACATATCCGAAGAAAAAAATGAACGCACCACAATTATTCAGGAGGACGACCCCTTTCGTCTGCCGCGCCTGTCGTGCCGCCCGCAGCAGGCACGAGCACGGCAGCAGCATCAGCACCCCGGCGACGACGGCCGCCGCCCGCCTCATCCGCTACTTCTCCTCGAGGCCGGCCGCCGCGAGGGCGGCCACCACCTTTCAGTCGTATAGTCTCCCCAGCCACCCACCGACGGCGCGGCCGCGGAACGCAGACGTGTCGGTCGAGACGTCCATCACGCAGCCCATCGAGATGCCGCCGCTGCCACGCGTGCACGAGACGAGACCGCCCCAGGACGTGGGTGCGCTGGGGAGCGGCAGGTCGGGCGGGGAGGAGAAGCCCGTGATACCTGAGGTGGAGGCGCAGGAGTCCAAGGAGGAGTTTGTGCCCCAGGCGTCGAGGGAGGAGGCGCAACAACAACAACAAAAGCAGCAGCAGCAAACTTCCACAACTCCGCAGGCAGCGGCAACACAACCGACGGCGGAGAGCAAGGTTTCGACGGGCACGGCGCCGCGAAAGTCGAGGCTGCGGGCGCCGCGCAAGGCGGCCATGAAGCTCACGCCGGCGGCCGTGGAGCAGCTGCGGACGCTGCTGGACCAGCCGGAGCCCAAGCTGATCAAGGTCGGGGTGCGGAACCGGGGGTGCAGCGGGCTGGCGTACCACCTCGAGTTTGTGGACAAGGCGGGTCCGTTTGACGAGACGGTGGAGCAGGACGGCGTCAAGGTCTTGATCGACAGCAAGGCGCTGTTTAGCATCATCGGCAGCGAGATGGACTGGATCGAGGACAAGTTGAGCCAGAGGTTCTTTTTCAGGAATCCCAACATCAGTAAGTTCTACTCATCTGCTCAGGCATGGTTCTGCTTTGTAAAATGATGGGTACTAACTCGATAATCAGAGGAGGAATGCGGCTGCGGCGAGAGCTTTATGGTATGAGTAGACTGGTCTGGAGGTGATGCAGTCTCGCCACATTAGTCTTTCTCAGGCTTGACTGGTATCACGGGCTATGATTTCTTGGACTGTACAACAGACGGCACAAATTGGCGTTTTTTATCATTTACATCCTAATGAGGTACATTGCATTGTTGGAGCTCCCGTCGGGCGCCATAGAGACTGATTGAAGCATAATTGGAGTGGAAACATAATAAATATATCTCTACTTGCATGCAGCCAGGAGTTAGCACCCGTGGGTATTTACTGACAAGGTACCTATGCATTCATTGAGCATTTAACCATGCTTATGATATTAATAGAATTTGGTCCGACCTTTTGGTGAGTAAATGGATGCTACGCAAGGCAAGGTAGCTGGCAGCGCGTGTTGACCACACGGCACACGCGTAGCACTTTATGAGACCCCCACTTTAATTTGAGAAATTCCGTCATGGCATCGCGGTTTCGAAAAACAAACCCAAAGCACCATAGTCTCGCATCCACGCACCACACTCAAGCATACATGCATTGTTTCCTAGTTCCATGACCGATGCGTCTCGCACTAGCCTTACACTAGACCTCTTCACCAGCCCAACACCGAATCCGTCTTTAGCATGGTTGAATGCCCCATCTGCAACCGAAACGTGCGTGCCACCGCCATCAACAGCCACATCGACTCGGGCTGCGAGACAGGCCTGGTCGAAAATGAGGTCAATGGCAGGAATTCCTCCCCACCGGTGACCGACGGTGGAAACGGCGGCCCCATCCCCCCTTCGACGGCAAGCAATCCCCCCTCGGCCACGCAGAAGCGATCCGCATCCACCTTCTTCCAAACCCCCGCCGCGAAGCGCCATGCAAACGCAACCACTAGGCTCGTGACGGCCTCGGTGCCGGCCAAGACGAACGGCACGAAACGCACCTTTGACGAGGGCCCCGGGCAGAGCTCACCTGGGGAGCACAGCCACCCGGACGGCGCCGTCTTTGCGTCGGCGTCGACGACGATGGCGGGCCCGTCTAGCAAGCGCGTCAAGCCGAACCGCGCGGCGCCGCTGGCGGAGCGGATGCGACCCCGGTCCCTGGACGAAGTTTACGGACAGGACCTGGTGGGCCCCAGCGGCGTGCTCAGGTCGCTGATCGACTCGGACCGCGTCCCATCCATGATACTGTGGGGCGGGTCCGGGACGGGCAAGACGACCATCGCGCGCTGCATAGCGCAGACGGTCGGGTCGCGGTTCGTAGAGCTCAATGCGACGTCGACGGGGGTCAACGAGTGCAAGAAACTGTTCCAGGAGGCCGCGTCGGAGCTGGGGCTGACGGGCAGGCGGACCATCATCTTTTGCGACGAGATACACCGCTTCAACAAGGCCCAGCAGGACGTCTTCCTCAAGCCGGTCGAGGCCGGCACCATCACGCTCATCGGGGCCACGACCGAGAACCCGAGCTTCAGGGTCCAGTCGGCGCTGCTGTCGAGGTGCAGGACTTTTACGCTTGCAAAGTTGACGAGCGACGACGTCCAGAGGATATTGGTGCGGGCGCTGGACGAGGAGCAGAAGAGCGTGGGGGACGAGGTGCAGCCGGCCAGCCAGCTCATAGACGCCGAGATGATTGCATATCTTGCGAATTTTGCAGACGGCGACGCGAGGACGGCCCTGAATCTGCTGGAGCTTGCGCTTTCCCTGACCAGGCCGAGGATAGACGGTGATGGTGACGTCGCGGCGGGACCTGTCGCGCTGACCAAGGAGGATGTGAAGAACGCACTGACCAAGACGCTGGTTTACGACCGGGCTGGAGATCAACATTACGACAACAGTATGGCCATCCCTACCCCTACCATCTACACCTGTTCCCTATGTTTCACAAACTAACCAGCAATTCATCTACCAGTATCCGCCTTCCACAAGTCAATCCGCGGCTCCGATCCAGACGCAGCGCTGTACTACCTCGCGCGCATGCTGCAATCTGGCGAGGACCCGCTGTTCATCGCGCGGCGGCTCGTGGTGGTGGCCTCCGAGGACGTAGGCTTGGCCGACAACACGCTCCTGCCGCTGGCGACGGCGGCCTACACGGCGGCGCAGCAGATCGGGCTGCCCGAGGCCCGGATCCCGCTCGCGCACGCGACGGTGGCGCTTTGCCTAGCACCCAAGAGCACGAGGGCGTACCGCGGCCTTAACAACGCCTTTGCCGCGCTGAGGGAGCCGGGCGTCGCGGCATTGCCGGTACCAATCCACCTGCGCAACGCGCCGACGAGGCTGATGAGGGAAATGGGCTACGGTGCGGAGTACAAGTATAATCCGAATTACAAGGATGGCAAGGTCAAGCAGCAGTATCTACCCGACGACCTGGTCGGGAGGAGGTTCCTCGAGGAACGGGACCTCGGGACAGAGATCGATGCCGACCTGGGCGAGGATGGAGGATGATTCGACGGGTGTCCGCGGACTATGGTCTGGGGGTTTTACTGCTACAATGTCGAGACCACTGTATTTTAGGATACGCATTGCGCGGCTTTGCTGTGCGTTCTACATAGACCTGGGCTAAACTCCGTTGGATTTACAAGGGGACTGTCTCTTGTTGTATACATCTGTTTAATAAGAACCCGGTAGATTCAAAAATGAGCCCATAACCCTATGTGCCGACATATCTTGCCATATGGTAGACATGGATACGTGACATGTTGCAGGTCGTGGTCATCACGTGATTGTTCAAAAAGCCCGAGGTTTCCACCAATTATTTGCTTCTTCTTCCCCGCCAAACATGAGGTGATCAATCTGCTCGGTATTCACCATGCCCGACACACGGCAGTTGTTATCCGTTGAAATCAATTCCCGGAACTCCATTCAACATGTGCATAGCCACGAGAGACAGCTACTGCCAAGCCAACGGAATTCGCAACAATTCTTTGAGCTGGTTACACATCGGTGTGGTCATGAATCGGGTACCTTAGCAGTGCCACTGTTGACAGATGCGGGCGCGAATTTGAGTTTGTCTTGGCGGTGTATGCTATGGTACGACTGGCTGCCGGACGTCGTCTTGGTCGTCAAGTCAAGAAACACCAAAGGTATCAATCAGCGCCATGCAACTACCAAGTGAAAACAAGCCGGTCAAGCCAGTCTTTGCCAGGTCTGGGCAATTGCTTCCTCATCTTTAGCATACTTGTCTAGAAACTCTAAGGTCTATCTAGAACTAGACAAGACCTAGATCAACTTGGCTCCCGAACGCCCAGTTTTGTATACCCAGGGTAAATAAAACATTTGGCGGAATATTGACTTGGCAGCTGTGGTTCGGTTCCCCAATCAATACACCGAAGGTAGTGATTTCCAAAAAAAGCTGCTTTTTTTTCCCGTTCCAAGGCTTACTGTGCGATCCTCAAAGAACTTGCTGACGACAGGCACGCCGAGCGTTGGCGCCGCTGAGCCAAGCAGCTTGGCTCATATACGCTGTCTAATGCCAAGACGACCCGCCTCGGAAGTGGATCAGGTTGAGAGGGAAAACGGCAAAAGTGAGAGTGCGCCTTGAGACTGTTTCGAAGGAAGGGGGTTCGACTCGTGGAGGTGAACAAGACTAAAAATTTATGAGAAGAATTTCTTAAGAAAACCGCTTAACCGGCAAAAAGAATTCGATGGTTCGAAATGGGAAACAAAACAAACACCATGTTTTACGACACGTGCGGCAAGTTAAAACTGAACGTTTTATGAACCGATAGGAGCATTGGGGGGGGGGGACAAAAGAAAAAAAACAATTGTAATGAGGCGCTCCGCATATGGAGCCCAGACTGGCCCGTAACACGCCCAGCCTCTTGGCTCGCCCGCAACTTCTTGGCAAGAAGATGCGGAACCAAAGCATAGCATTGGCAGCGACCACCATGGTCAACAACACACCGGGGGCCCAGCAAGGATGGAGTTCCCATGCTTGGCACTTGGTCTTGGCGATGCAACCGCCATTTTTTTCCCTCGCAATTAACTGAAGGCCCAGGGCTCCGTCTTTCTGAAAATGGGGTCGAGAAAAAAAATAATGGCAGTGGTTCGTTTGAAAGGCCCGCTCGGTAATTCTCATCATTAGTCTGAACCTGGCTTGATCTTTTTTTTTTCTGTATTGATTTTGAGGTTCGTTTGCCAAACATCGCAGGCTAACGAATGGAAAAGAAAACATACTTTCGACAACCAAGACATTACAGCACAGGAGGGGAAAAAAACAAGGGAGCTGGGATCTTTGTCGCTCAATTGCGACAGCAACTGCAAACAAAACAACACAACGGCAGCTGCTCGGTCGCTGTCGGCAACCTCAGCAAATTCCACTAGCCGCTGGAGACGTATCGAATCTGCTGGATTCAATCGTGCGCACTCCGGCTGAGGTGCGCATGCTTGAGCTGGATAGGAAACCAACCGCCTGGCTAAGGGAAACCAGGTTACAATCAGGATTTGGAAATCCAGGATACTGGAGGAAAAGGGAAGGGTCCGGCTGGCTTGGGCGCTGATATACTGGTCACGGGTATAGAGCCAAAAGTCAGGGACGGTTGAAATCAGGCAACGTCTACACCGACACCACCAACGACAGAAAAAAAAACCACACAACTGCAAGGATGCGGCAATCATCAGTGTCATCACCATGGTCATGGACATCACAACAATCACAAGCCCCCGGAAGGCCGCTGGCCAGGTTATTACCACTCCTGATGCTGCAGCTGGTGCTCTTCACGACGGCGGTGCTCGGCTTCGACCCGGCCAAGGATGCCGACTGCGACTCAACCGACAGCATCTGCCTGACATCGTTCAAGTGGTGCGCCCGCAACGGGCGCAGCTGCCACTACCCGGAGGGCGTCGATGCCTACATCCCGTGGTCGAGCTCGAGTCCCTACGCCATGCTGTACCACGGCAACGTCTACGACGTCACGTGGAAGCAGGCCGTGCCTGGGGTACCCGTCAAGATTGAGTGGTTCTTCTCGGAGAAGCTTTACACCACTGTCAATGACGGCTGGGGCACTCCCCAGGTCATGTGGAGTATAAGTAAGTTGATGAATCTGTTTTTCTGGTCAATGGGTGGGAGCGCTGCCAGGCGCATGGAGAGGCAGGGAACCAACCCAGATGGGATGATGGCTATTACAAAGCCGCCCCGGGCATGATTTGAACCACAGAGACTAATTACCACGTCCCTACCCACAGACACCACAGACAGCTCATTCACGTTCGACCCGCTCGCCATCCTGATGAGCTTCCCGACACAGTACAGCAACATCAGCTCGGGCGAGGCCATCGCGGCCACGCATGACGTGAGCAACTACCTGCGCATCAGCCAGCCCAACGCCACATCCGACGCGCAGCGCTCCCCCGCGCTGACGGATCAGTTCCTCGTCCACACGGGCTGGACCGAGGAGTTTGTGCGCAACGTCCAGGCCTTTGACGCCAACCTCTACGGCCAGCAGCAGCGGAACTGGCAGATCGGCGTCGGCGCCGGCATCGGCATAGGATTGCCCCTCATCGTCGTCCTGAGCTGGTTCATGGGCCACCGCCTCGGCACAAAGGCCGGGTACGAGCTCGCGGCAAAGGTGGCCAGGAGGAGGGAGGTCAGAGAGATGAGGTGAAGAGCAAAAAAAGCCCACGGGGGCTTTTTTTGTTGTTGAGTTGCATTGTACAAAGTGATGAAGCGTTCTCCTTTTCTTTTTTATTGTTTCCTTTTAATGTTCTCGATGAACTTTCATGGGTTTGTTTTGCGCCGGCGTTTCGGATGTCTCTGTTGGAGGGCATAACTCAATGATTTGCGGCTGGCTGGATCTGCAGCCTTCATTTCCTAGATACCCTCATAGTAATGTTACCCACTCGTTTTATTTTCCACACACATACTGTGGGCTTCAGATAAGTCGAGAAGGTATGGAGCTTTGGGACGTCGGGAGGTTTTTCTTACCCAAGGGCTACCCAGTCTCTAGCACTATCTAGTGTCTGCCCATGGTTTCCTCCCAATTGTGCCATCCCATGCGGTATCTTGCAGCTAGTACCAGCCCAGAGGGACGCCACCCCATTTCTAGGTTTTAACGGTCTGTACACTTGGGCGCAATCAGACATCAAAGCATCGAATTTTTCCATGGAGGGCGCGGAAAAACCTTCTTCTTTCTTTAGCTGGACAAGGAAAAACGAAAAGAAAACGCACGTGGGGTGCTAGGCTCATTTCCTAGCACACATTTCCGGTGACACCCACGACAAGGTTTGAGGCCGTCCAGCTCGGCAAAAGCCGAAAGTACAATAATAGGACTGCAAACTGCAAAGCTAAGCCAGAGTTCCACATGTAAGAGCGTTTGGGGGTGTGGGTGGAGGAAAGCTATATGCGTCCGTCCCAAAGACCGTTCGTTTTGCGTCGGTCGATTGGGAGGCTTGGGTTGAGGTGTTCATCCGAAGCTTTTGCCTTTGCAAGGAGATTTCTTTTGTTTAGTCTTTTTTTTTCTCGGAGAAAACGGCATCGATTTCTTTCTATATTTTGATAATCGGAAAAATCTCCCGAGGGATAGCAGCAGATCCGAGTTCCGGAATTTGAGTCTTACTGCGGCTGTGTTGGTTGTATTACACTCTGTATTACCTTCTTCTTCTGTAATTTGTATCCGGACGGGTGGGCTGAGTTTTGTCGTGAACCTTTTGCTATTTTTTTTTATTTTTTTTATTCTTTTTCTAACTCATTCTTTTTTTATTCTTTTTTATTCTTGTCAAGGGCATGCCGGATTGCGGGTACCACAGTCCAAGGTAAGGATTGCACCAACATCACCAGGCGCAAGGACGATCTCGAAAATACCTACTATGTAGTACTCAGCTGCAACCATCCTAAGGGTAGCCATCTACTGCTAGAATGTCAGCAAGGGAGTGGAGCGGGATCAATGTTCTCTTCGTGGCCGGGTCGATGGAGCCCTGGACGTGCTTTTTTTCGGTCAGACGGGCCATCGTTAGCGGCCGGACGGGATGTCATTGACCTGCATGATATTGCATTATTTTTGAAGAAAAATACCCGGGAGGGGGAACGATCCAGACCCATACTTGTGGTCGTTTTTTTTGTCCCCCTTTTCTGCAGTAGTTTTACGGAAAATACGGTAAGGGGAAAAGGGGAAAGGGCTCCTGCGGGTGATAGAATCAGCCCATTCTACCCCACAACGTAAACGCTAGAACCACGGATCCAGGGTGCAAATATAGGTAGGTAAGGTACCTTGCCTCGTGGCAACATCCACAGACCCGACCCGGCGGGAGATGGCTTTAAAAAGGAGGTACCTGGTCTCGGGGTAGGAATTGCATCACTAGGTATCTTTAGATTTGTGCCGGGGAATGTGGAGCACATAGTATTGTAAGTGGTATGATGTTTGAACGTTGGTGTTTATTTCTTTTTTTTTCTAGTCTGATAATACAAAAACCACCGACTTGCTTACCTTGCGCAAATACTATGTTGTTTACTTTCAGTGATGTCCTCGGTAACTTGGGTTTCCTCTTGCAGCTCGTGTACAGGATGCCAACCATCAAATGGGCTGTGTTTTTCAAAAAGAAATAAACAAGATACCGAATCGTTATTTTAAGCCTTGATAATCATTTGCTACTATGGTTGGGCATGCTTAGGCGTTCTTGGGCGTCTTGGGCTTCTTGGGCTTCTTGGCTTGATTATCTAGGTATCGCACTACACAAGACAACAAAGACAAAGTCTAAAAACGCCATGCCTTGGCTGTCAGCAATTGTCTCGATAACCGTACGATGGAGATTCGATAGAGTGAGCCTCATTGCTCCTACAGTACACCCTCTCTGATCATCGTCTTCTCGGCTACCGAGCAAGGTATTTGGAATAAGGAACGTTGGTTGTGTGGCTGGTCATCGAGACGTCGCTGTCGTCAGGGAAGACCGTTTTCCCGACCCATGTTGTCAAGAAGAAACAAATCAAAGCTCCCCCGCATTTCCCCGCCGTTAGTTTGCCTCCGCTATCACATCTCCAACAACAGGACCCATGTTGCAACATGAGAGGAGAGAGAAAATGATGGCGGGGAAAAACAATTCAACACCGGCGACTACCGTAGGATATGATAGGTGCCGCGAGTCGGGGCCCTCTCGGCCTTTTTCTTCTTTTTTTATTCGTTTTTCCTTTTTCTTTTTCTCTTTGCGCCTGACCGAAATTGCATCCACCACCAACCCTACTTTTTCGCAGACCTGTAACGGGAAAAGGCATCGTTACCTATCCAAGTCTATCTTAACAAGATCTTGGCGCCACGGATCGGGTTTGATGCTCTGCGAGACAACAGGGTGCTTCTTTTTTCTGGCCGATTGCAAGTCCCGGTGTTGCCATAATTGGTCTTTTTTTGGGCCCTTGAGTACCACCCACACTGCCTGCGGTGAGGAAAAAAAGAAAAAAAAAAAGGTAAAAATAAAAATAAAAAAGACAACCCCGGCGTTACACAAAGAGGCGGAAATGTACTGCTTCACCAAGAGACACCCAAAGTGAGCGGGCTGATCATGGATGGGGCTTGCTATTAATTACAGCATTCCCCAGTTGTCGACCAGAGTCTGGAGCTTTGGGGCACCGGTGGGTTAGCGATATGTCGGCGTTATTATTACCTTGATACTGGGGTTGTTATGGGGTCAATGGCAAATTCTTTTTACTTTCCCCGCACGAGACTGTCATCGAGTCAGCGACATCAGCCTTGGCAGACAGAGGGGTTCTGTGCCTTTTTTTGTAATGTCCAGGTTGTGTTTGTTTGGCTGACTGTAGATTTGATTTGATTTTCATTTTAATTTTTTTATCGTGCTGCATACTTTTGCGTAATCACTATGCACACTAGATATAACCGGGGTTTTCCGTGGCCCTCAGATGTGGTCGAGATGCTGGCAAGTCTCACATCCAATATAAAAACAAAAAGGTTGGAGAAAAGAATGCTGGCTAATGTTGGCCTCGTGGGTTCGTTGATGAGGTTGCAGCCGCCGCCGCCGCTTTGCAGACGTCAAGGATTCTTGCGGCACAAAGAATAATAATTGGGGAGGGGAAAAAAAATCAAATAAACGAAAACCCCAAGACGGAAACTAAGCAGGTTCCCGCAGCTAATTACAAGCTAATTTACCAGTATAAGCTCGCTGATCTTTAACGTATGTACTTGTACAGCACCACCTTCCAACCAATGCGCCGAAATCATTAGCGTATGCAAGCTTGCAGAACGAAAATCCCCCCACGGAACATTAGAACCCGAGAGAAGTATTTCAAAGCCAAAAAAATAGACAACCTTGTTGACAGCCACAGCCACCACCAAGTAGAATCAACTGACCCCCCGGGCCGATTGTGAATCCCTACCACCTACGGTAAGATAGGTACCTGGTCTAGTTGCCTTACTTGTAGCTGACCTTTTCGCCTTCCCAAAAAAAGTATGCTTGCTCTAGAAATGGGGTAAGAAGGTGGGCTGGTGGAACTTCCGTCCTGTCTTTTTTTTTTCGCGCCCTTGCCCTGGTTCAGGCTCAGTTTTCGCTCGTCATGGTCATGCATGCAATGCAAGCATGCCTGCCTTCTCCAAAAAGAGCCCACCTTGGAGTAGAACCCGGCCTTGCGTCGTGTTTCGTCTTGGCAGGTAGCAGTCTGGTTCGAAAGTACTTCCCACACAACATCCCAAAGTGTCGTAAATGAGGGTCGGAGTGCTTCCATTCGTCCCTTGGCCTGGTTGCAAAGAAAAAAGTCGGGACGGGGCGCCGATGTTCGGTAAACGGTTGAGAGGAATACATAAAGAAGGGCGGTCTGCATTTTCTTCTTTCTCTGTTTCTTTTCTTGCCCTGATCTTCCCGTTCTTGTAGGTCCCAGGTTCAAGGTTTCAACTTGCATACCCAGTTCGTCTACCCTTTTAGGGCCCCAGTATCTCTTCGTCATCATCGAAAGGACTACTGCAACCCCCCCCCCCCCCACGTTCCATCTCTGCATTACATTGGATCTGCCTTATTATCCTGACCTACTGAACACGCCTTGGGTACCTGTCCAGTACAGCAAGTATCCCTCAAGCCAAAGCAGCCTCAACCCGTGTACTTGAAAGGCATTTGAGACTCGGATTTCGTCATCCTTTCCACATTTGATTCGCATCTACAGACTCGTTAGCCTTCGGACTGAAAACGTTCACGCGCGACAAGAAATTGCACCTGCATTTGCCATTCACCACCATTAGCGCTGCAACTACTCATACCCTCCTGTTGCGCAAAGGAACCCGCAAATCAAGAGAAGACCTTGTTTTTCTTCAGAACGGAGGCACATCCAAATCCTCCGGGGGTCCTTTCCCTCCATCTGCAGCACTCACATCACCACTCGAGATCTGAGATTTGGGGACAACAAAAGACGCCAAACAAAAACCAAAGATGGCCACCTCGGCATCTTTCGAAAAGGGCGATGCCCTGGAACACCAAGCGAAAAGCTCGTCAGATGGCAGCCGTCCTGCTGGAGATTCGGGCGTTGAAGCAGAGCGTGCTGCGCTTCTGGCAGCCCTTCCTGACCCGGATGCTGGCAAGACCCCCGAGGAGCGCGCAGAAATCGTAAGTTTCTTATTTTACGGTCATTGTTCCTAGTTTTGTAGCGCATTCCAAGTAGCTCCCTGAGATGGCAGTCAGGTGAGCAGCTAGCTAACATATCTCGTTTCATTTTCTAGGATCGCAAGTTGATGTGGAAGGTCGATCTCGCCTTGGTGCCATGGCTTTCTCTCCTGTGAGTGACATCTTACGAAAAGCCAAACGGTGTTTCACTTTCAAGATTTTCAGACTAACCCGACAACCTTCGCTACTATAGTTATCTCATGTCATTCCTCGACCGGACAAACATTGGCAATGCGCGACTAGCTGGGCTCGAAGCCGATCTTGGCATGAAAGCAGATGGATCTGACTACAACCTCTCCCTGACCATCTTCTTCATCAGCTATGCTTTATTCGAGCCTGTCACCAACGCCCTGCTTAAGCGCATGACGCCTCGCATCTTTTTCACCGGAATCATCTTCGTGTGGGGTGTTATCATGACCCTTATGGGCCTCTGCCACAACTTCCCCGGTCTCCTGGCTGCTCGCTGGTTCCTCGGAGTCGCCGAAGCTGGCCTCTTCCCCGGTGTCAACTACTACCTCTCCTGCTGGTACAAGGGTTCCGAGATCGGTGTGCGTTCTGCAGTCTTTTTCTCTGCTGCTGCTTTGGCGGGTTCCTTTGGTGGTCTCCTTGCAGCTGCCATCGCACAGATGAACGGTATCGGTGGCAGGCCTGGCTGGGCATGGATCTTCATCATTGAGGGTATCGCTACCGTTTTCGTCGGGATTTTCTGCTGGTGGCTTGTGTTTGACTGGCCCGAGACTGCCCGTTTCCTTAGCCCCGACGACCGCATTCGCGTCCAGCGCCGCCTGATCATGGACCGCCAGGGTCGCACAGCCGAGGACTTTGACCGCCGCCACATCTACGAGGCCCTCAAGGACTGGAAGACGTACGGATACATGGTCATCTACATGGGCTGCTTGGTCCCGCTCTACGCCTTTTCGCTCTTCTTGCCCACTATTCTGCGCGGTATGGGACACGTCGGTACTCGGGCTCAACTCCTCAGTGTGCCTCCCTACGCTGTGGCCGCCGCCCTTACCGTCACTATCGGTTTCATCGCCGACAAGACCAAGATGAGAGGTTACTGCAACATTGCAACCGTGACAATTGGAATTGTCGGCTTTGTGATGCTCATGGCCAGCCAGGATCCTCGCGTGCAATACGCAGGCACCTACTTGGGCGCCGCTGGAATCTACCCTACCATCTCCAACACCCTTTCGTGGGCCATCAACAACACAGAGGGTTCCCTCAAGCGCGCCGTCGTTTTGGGCATGGTTGTAGGCTGGGGCAACCTGAACGGTGTGGTGTCATCAAACATTTACCTTGCGCGCGAGTCGCCCAAGTTCTTCACTGGTCACGGTGTAGTCATGGGCTACCAAGTGATCTGCCTCCTGGGCGGTTCAATCTTTATGCACTTGGCCTTCCGCAAGATGAACAAGGACCGTGCCGCCGGCAAGATGGACGAAAGCTGGGCTGCGCTCAGCCAGGAGGAGAAGTGGGCTCGTGGAGACAGGAGGCCCGACTTTGTCTACACTCTGTGAGCGATTGAAAACAACCCCGGGAGGGCATCCATCATTTACTAGGCGACTGGGATCGGCGTTGTCTTTGTGTTTTGTCGTCGATGATATTTTCCGACGCCGCCATCAGATTCTTGATTTTACGATTTGTTCCTGAGGCATATATTGGCAAATGGTATTGGCATATGTTGTGTTACTTGAAAGGTTGTCTTTACTGCCAGCCTTTTATTTCTCGTCACACGACAAGAGAAGCAATCGGAAGGAGCGTTGTCTTCATGTCATGAATATTCCGGATGCTTGCAGATGACGGGGGAGGTGAGGAGAAAGAAAAGAAGGAAATAGGGAGGTCGTACATACATTGTAAACCGTGGGCGGTATTCTTGTGTGCGAGCATGTGTGGACCATAGAGGATATGACATACCCAGAAGATTACGAACAGATAGAGATGAATCTGACGACGATGACTTAATATTTTTAATTGTTCCCAATATCGGTGCAATTTATGAGACGAGAGCAACGAGCTTTACGACATTCGTGGTGCAGACAAGCTTTTTGTCTTGCTAGTCTAGTCTAGTAGCTGATTCCGTCATGGTCTTGGTCGCTGAGCAGGGGGCATTGGACACACTCAAAAGATAAGATTGCACTCCCTTCTTGGCTCCCGATGCGGCACATACTGTAGGGAGGCCAAGGACTTAGCCCAGCTCGGCTAGTCAGGGACAAACCGTTGGACGTGTTATTTGGGAATACCATGTATCATAAACCGTGTCTGTTCTTTCTCTCTCCTTTTTTATCACTGTCATCTCGGTCCTAAACCTATAAGGAAAGAGACCTGATTTGCATGTCGGGCTCTCCGTCACATGGGGAGCTGCGGCAACACAAATCCAAACACGCAGACGTAAGACGGGAAGACCACATGGCAGCCACGCGGGAAATTTGAGCGAGGTGACGGGAAGAGAAAAAAAAAGTCCTCGAGGTCTGTTTGTGTCCCCTTGTGTGATTGTGATTTGATTTCCCCTCACTCCCTTTTCCCCGACCTGTTCGGATCTTGCAGATGTATGGTAGACTCGGTCCCGAGCTTTGTCAGTCCTTCAAGGGCAGGGACTCGATAAACGAGTAGAGGAGAGGGTGTGAATACGGTGTCGTGCAAGGATGGATTGCGAGTTCTGAACTGGGCTTTTGTTCCCCGGGATATTTCAGGGGCCTTTGCTTGTTCGGTGTTTTTCTTTTCGCGGGAGGAGTATTGGTATCCAAGGTGTGGTTTGGTGTGACTCCGGTGTTCCCCATCTTTTGCTTCTTTGTGTTTCTGCTTCGGCTTCAAAGCTTGTTGGGCGAGGGGCTGTTGTGCGTCTTTTTTGCTCTGCGTTGCTCTGCATTGCGGCAAGTAAAAGTCAGCTTGGTCTTGACGTTGCAACGGGTGAACTGTTGCTCGAGGCTGCTAGCGGGAACTCGGGCCTAAATTCGCTGGATTCGTGATACAGTTATAGTGAGAGTGGTCGGTCTTTTCGCTGGTATGAAGCGATATCCCGAGCGAGCTTGGAATGGGTACACTGCGGTTGATGGGTCCACACTTGCTGTCTATGAGTTGGTGTGAATGTGTTGTTTTCAAAAAAGATACAAATATGTAGATTGGTTGCTTTGGTGGATATATATCAAGAAAAGAAAGAAAGCATACCAAAAAAATATTTCCCACTGAGAGAGCTCTCTGAAGCTCAGGTAAGACTTGTATAGGTATATGGTATGATGGTTGGATCACCGACAGTCGAGAGTTGTTCAAGGGATTTGTGTGGTCATGGCAAGCAGCCAAGTAGTGCGGGTAAGCGCATGGGCTAGGTGAATGGGGGGGGGGGGGGTAAAAGGATGGACAAAGAAAATCCATCTCTGGCTGGTTTGGTTATCACGACTGAGCGAAACACCAAGAGACAAGATTTTAAAGGCATACTTTGCCCCACCTTCCTCAGAAGTCACGAGTCTGTGAGGAAGGTGCTTCAAGATGCTTCACAGGAATGGCAAAGGGGGTTAGGTTAGGGCTCATGCCATCTTGGGGGTTGGAACCTCAGCAACCAAACAAACAAGTGATGTTTCTGATTGGAGCTGGAGTGTTCCACAGCAGAGCTGGGTAGACATTCAGGGTAGGTTGGCAGTCTTGGCTATTCCAAGAATGCATAGGTAAGTTGATACCTCGCGAAGTGACGTAGATCAAGGAGCCAAACTCGCACGTAATGTGACGGGAGAAATGACGATTCGTCACTTTGCAAAGCAAAAAAGAAGCAGGAAGCCGCTCAAACGGAGCCGCATTCTACACATGCGAGTGTTTCACTGGACGCGAGTAGAGCAGCCTGGACCTGCATGTCCAAACGCGTCGGGTTAGCGCAGCATCTTTGTTGATATGTACTCGTCCACGAATCTGGCAGTGCTTGCATATAAGATTTGCTACGAGATGTACAAGACAGAGATCATGGGTGAGGAGATTAGATGGCACGAGCACCAGATACAGTAGAACAAACATCATGCCGTAGGATGTATGACCTCTAATATGACTGGGCTCCCGGCGCAAACGCTCCGTCCCTCTCCCCCCTGCTGATCCCTGCACCCGCGAGCAAACAAGGAGGCAGCCAGAGGACTACTCACTCGCCTGTCACCCGTCTCCTTCTCCCTTCCAGCCAACCGACAACCCTTATAAGTCTAAAACTCCCGGCCTTCTTCCAACAAAAACAGAAGTTAGGTTGGAGTAGAGGTTAACTCGTCACCCTCCCAACATCCTTGGATAGGTGGAAACGCGGGTTCGAACCCTGCACCTAGCATTTTTGCCTCCTTCTGGATCGATTTCTTCTTTTGTTGCGCACCTGGGAGAGTTATTGAGCCTTGGTGAGTGGCTTGGGGGTCATTTACAAGAGTGGTTTACCTTCTGACAGTCCCACATAACTGGCACACGGGTTAACTGGCCCGTTTGGTGTTGATAAAGTGGCTTGTCTGTGCTGCTGATATGGCTCCTCATTGAAGCTTGTCTTGTCCCTCGATATCATGTTTTTTGTTGGAGCACCGTTCTGTCCCTTGGATTCGGGCACCCAACTCTACCACCTGCTTTTCCCCTTATCTAGCTCACATAATCACTCACTTCTAGCCTCTCACTTGCAGATGATGATGACTTGAATCTGTACATCAACAAATCTTGTAGCTACTGAATCATGCTTTACTTGTGAGAGAATCCACGACAGCCTGCCTTGATTGAGTAACCCTATCTTGAATAAAACACTGACAAACCACCCTCGTGAATCACCCACTTTCCGCCGTGGCAGCAGACAACCGCGCCAAAGGAACAACAACCTGATTGTAAAACTCCAAAGCAGGATGCAACGCCAGGTCCCCATCATCGCTGAACTCTTTTACATCACCATTCTCATCATCATACACATCCCCCGCCTTGAGACAATACACAACCGCACGGTAATACGGCGACCCGACACGAAAGGCCAGCTCCGAGTCGACATGCCTCAGCACCAGCTTCTTGAGCAGCAGCGCGTGCGGCCTGTGAAACAGCTGCATGTCCCTTGACAGCCGCACCTCTCCCCTCCCATCACCACCCGCCGCAGCAGCCGCGGCAAAGATGCTTTTCTGGGATTTCTGCACCGCCGCAGCAGCCGGCTTCCCCTCCAAGAAGCTCGAAAGCGGCCTCCACCGCGCAATCTCAAGCAGCACCAAGCCCAGCGAGTACAGGTCGTACTCGAGACGGTAGCCCTGCGCGGCGGCGCCCTGGTAGCGCGGGTGGCGGTACATGGCCGTCGCCACGTCGCCCGACGACCTGGCCTGGTCGATGGTCGCGGCCTCGCTCTCCTGTCGGGAGTAGTCGAAGCCGCACACGACGAGAGAGGACAGAACGGCGTTGGTGCCGCCGACGTCGGAGAGCCGACCGGCGTCGATGTTCACGGGGGACGATGGAGACGGCGACGCCGCCAGCGCGGGGAACGCCATGTTGTCGCTGCGTATGCCCTTGTGCAGCCAGCTCGAGGAGAAGAGCTCGGAAAAGGTACTGGCGATGCGCGAGGCTAGCATATATCGCTGCTCGAGGGGCGGGAGGAACTTGGTGCGCGGGTCGAGGAGCGCCGTTAGGGAGACGGGGGCTTGTGCGCGGAGGTTCGGTTGGTTCGTGGGCGAGGGCAACAGCGGCGAGGGATAGCGGAAAACGAGCCACCAACAGTAGTGCTCTGGGTCTTGAATGCAGCCCTCAGCCGCCAGAGTCAAGAATGCAGGGCCCTTGGGCTTGCTTAGCAGCAAGACCAGACGCTGGATGCGCTCAGTGAGCTTCCGCTTGTCATCTGGTTTGATGCCTCGATCATATACCTTCTTCTCGAAGAGGAATAGGCCATCGCCATCACCTTGAGGAATCTTCTTGGCTGCCAGGAACCGTGCAGGTGCCGCCGTACTGGCCTCATATTCCCGTGGGAGGTTGAAGTCGGCAAGTCTGAGACCTCTCCGCTGGGAGGGCGCAGCCGGAAGCGCAGGCATGGGCGGGAGCCAGGGAACGTCGGCCGAGATGGCCTTGCGCTCGACGCTGAGGCGGGCCGGTGAAGTGTCCGGGTAGCCGCTGACGGCGGCTCGCAGCAGGTTGAGCGATTCTTGGTCTACTGCACTCCCCACCAGGACGATGTTGATGCGGGAGTCGTTTTCTTGGGCCTTCCGTTGCTGCGAGGCCTCTGTGAGCAGCTGGTTCAAGGTCGATACTCTCGAAGAGAGGTTGGAGACTAGTGCCTCGAACTTTTTGAGGTCTAAGATTGACCAACGTATCTTTTTCCATGCCGAAGTCGTCATCTTGACTGAGCCAGAAGACGATTTACTTGTAGCACCAGTACCCAGTCTTTCCAGACTTGTCTCTATCTCCTCTACCTCGACATCTTCATCTTCATCCTTGACCAAGTTGGTCCTGCGAGGTGAGAACGACTTCTGCATCCGCAGCACCAAATCAGCAACCCTTTCAGACTTTGTCGGCGCCTCCTCGGTCCTCGCCAGTCCATATCTATCACTCAGTGTCCCGTGCTGGCAGAAGAGACCAGCGATCTCCTCGAGTTGGTTCTTTAACACTTTGCAAAGGGGTTCCAGGCGAGGCGGGAGCTTTGGTCGCTCGCCAGATCCCGGCAAGGGTACCAGACCCGAATTCTCCCCCCAAAGCTGCAGTCGAAAACGTTCCAGCTCGAAGCGGAGGACGAGCTGTTCTGCATCCTTGCTGAAGTTGAGCCCGTTGCGAAAGGTTCGGACTGCAAAGGAGGCGGTGCGGAAGGCGATCTCTGCCACGGCGATGTAGGTTCCGGGGTCCATGGCTACAATGAAGGCGATGCAGACTGGTCAAAGATGGTGTTGGCTAGTTTATTAGGCTGGCCAGTCTAAAAGAGTCTAACGGTGACTGCGCATAAAAACGGGCAATTGGTCTCTATGGTCCTATATTACCGGATGATAAAAAAATGGAAAGTAGTAATAAACGAACGAAGCTATGCTAGCCGGTAGCAAAGGCTTGTCTAACAGTAGAGGAAAAAGGCCTTTTGCAATACATTATGTAAATGAGCAAGGTCGATGCCCGATGGCAATAGCGAGATAATTCATTCACCTTTGAATCCCTAGAGGGGTTGAAAATGACTGCACCGTACGTATGCCTATTGGCTGCCTCTTTTGATCTCGTGTCAATCTGCCCCCTTGCCTCGTTCTAAGTGATGAGGGGCTTGTTGTTTTATCAAGCAATAATAAGCAATAAAAAAAAGAAAAGCGTGGAGGTGGGGTATGCGGGAAGCAACGTTGTGGAGCTGGGAATAGATAGTATCACAAATGATTTGTGTTGCATGCAACTCGCCCACTGACCAACTGTAAGACTGCGGCGACGTGTTCCCGATGCATGTTGCGTGCGGCTGAAGCTGAAATGTGGAGGCAGTGTCGTCTTGGAACTCGGGTCGCGCTGTAGAAAAGGGTTTAGCCAGCTGAGATGTTTGGTCATGGTGATTGAGCGACAAGCGAGAAACCCCTCTCAAATGAATAGGTGTATACTTACTTACCTTGGTTAAAATAGACAAGGTGGAAGAAAGACATTAAATGCAGTTTCTCCAGTTGTCTTTGTTCGTGTATATTTTGTAAGCTGCCAGAATGAAGTTTAAATCCATCGGGAAGGCCCGCTCTTAGCATTTATTTATTCTGCTCTTAGCGCCCAGTTAATTATTTGACAGTCCAAATTTATTCAAACACACAATCCCACTTTCTTTTTTCTACTTCAAGACAACAAACACTACTTGACTATCCACCAGGTCATGTGATACCCCCGGCGGGTACTCATAACAATGACCACTTACGTATATCCCAGCGCCTTCAGTCCGTTGACCTCCCAGATCGGTGTGGGCGTCGGATCCGGGGCCGCAGGAGCCATCACTTCAGCCAACGACGAAGCCACAACGTCGTCAAAATCTGCCAAGGACGCCAGCTTTGCCACCTTTATTTGTCACACTGCCTACCTCGAGGCTCAGCTAAGAAAGGGCGATCAGTCTGCCTTCTTTGCAGACGTTGGAAAACAAATTGGCAATCGGAGGAGGATCGGAGAGGGTGCATCGTTCCTCGTCGACCGGGCCGAATTGCAAGGCAACACCGAGACAGATGGCAGACATGGCTCCAAGTACGTCGCGGTCAAGACGGCCAAAGAACCGACCGCTGACGACGACGAAAGCAGTGGTAGATGGCGCGACATCTTGTTCGAGATACGCGCCCTGCTGCACGAACCCCTCCGCTACCACCCAAACATTGTTCACCTCCTCGACATCCGCTGGGACGCCGGCAGCGAGACCGGCTCTCCCTTCCCGACGCTGATGGTTGAATATGCCGAGTTCGGGACCCTACTCAGCCTGCAGAGATCACATGCCCAGGACCCCCTCCCATTCTCGATCAAACAGAAGCTCTGCTACGACGTTGGTAGAGGTCTATCGATACTCCACGCCTGCGGCATCGTCCACGGCGACCTGAAGCACGAGAACGTGCTCATCTTTGCCAACCGCTATGAGACCCCACCCGGACAGCCTTACACAGCTAAGCTTGCCGATTTCGGCGGCACCGTGATGGACATGGTGGACGACAACGGGCGCGAGCTGCAGGGCCACCGGCTGCGCGTGAGCACGTTCCCCTATGAGGCGCCCGAGGTCGGCCGGCAGCTTTCCACCGACGGGGCCAAGAAAACGGACGCCTACTCGTACGGCATGCTCATCTGGCGCTGCATGCTCGACTGCGCCGACATGTTTCTCCTGAGCGGCCTGCAGCTGCCCAAGGGCCGACCGGAGGAGGCAGAGCTGGAGAGGATGAACGAGTACAAGCGGTCGGATCAGGTGTTGGAGTGGGCCATGTCGACCATCTCGGAGCACTTTATCAGAAAATCGATCCCGGCGCCGAGCTTGCAGCTCGTCATGGCCGCCCTCATGTTCACCCTCCGCGGGGACCCGGAGCAGCGGGCTTTGGATCGGGCGCAGGCCCGCATGAGGGGCATGACGGCGAACTTGGGCTATTCTTATACCCTGGTCAAGGACGAGGCCAACAGGAGAACGACCGAGAGTGAACGGTACAGGATTCCGGGCAGCCATGGGTTGACGGTAGACACGGTGGGTTATGGGCTTGGACGGTTGGGTGACGAGTACGACGCGCAGAACAACCTGCCCGGTTACCGCCCCGACCTGCCCCATCCTGAAAGAGGTGGCTTCCACTTCGACCCGCTGACTCTACGTGGTCTGCTCGACTGGGATCAACAAGTGGCCATGCTGGAAGAGTTCAAGGCCGCCGCAGAAGGGGGAGCCCAGGAAACAGTAACAAGCCTACAGCCTTGGACGGCCGCCTTCTTCCTATACCAGTGCTACATTGTCGGATTTGGTACCCATCTAAACGCGCAAGAGGCCTGCAGGTGGCTGTCCAAGGCAGCCGATCCTCCCGAAGAGATTGCCGGCGTGGACTATTTGGCGAGAGCGTGGCTCACTCGCGTATACTCGGCGCTCGGCGTCGACATCCCTCTCAGCCCTGCAGAGCAAAAGGAAAACCTCTGGTGGAGCGTCATCCGGGGTCACCGGCTGTGCTCTGACGACTTGCGTTCCCTCGCCATGCAATACCCGCAAGAAGCTGGTCGCGAAGACTGGCTGGGGTCTCTAGAAGAGGCCGAGTGGAACTTTAAGACGAGAACCGGGGCGACCGGCATGCCGTTTTTCATCCGACGAAAGCTATCACGAGCTTGGTCTGTTGATGGAGACATGGCGGCACTCGACAATGAAATCAAGATGGAGCTAGGCGATCAGTACGAATCTTGCGTCAGACAATCAGCTGGCGAGAACGCCCAAGAGGTCGGAGACGACGAGCAGAAGCTCTTCGACAAGATCTATGTCAACCACAAAGGCCATGGTCTTCTCCACCTCGCGGCGGCGTACGGATCCGATACTGCCCTCCGTCACATGCTCGACAAGTACAACTGCAGCATCGACCTGCGCAACCAGTCCCACAGCGAGACGCCGCTCCTCTGTGCAGTCAAGGCCGGGAACCCACCGTGTGTCGAGCTACTCCTCGACCGTGGCGCCCTGCCAGATGGCCACAAGCCCGGCAGCGAGGGTCTGGTGGAGGAGACACCGCTGCACTGGTTATCGAGCTTCGGCGAGAGTAGAGACGAGGAGGAATACATGCATCGCTTAATCGACAGGCTGCAGGCGGCAGGGGCGGACATTGAGAAGGTCACGGGCGGTAGTAGACCGGAGGTCAGGGGCATTATTGCAGATTGGGAAAACAGTCTCGGCATCCCCCTCACGCCTCTTGGCCGTGCGGTTCTGCATCAGAGCCACGCGGCTGTTCGGAGACTCTTGGCACACGGCGCCGACCCTCTCGGCAGGAGCAGCAAGACGACGGCCAGGTCGCCGCTGGAGCTGGCCGCCGTGTTGACGCTGCCGGACATGCTGGAGCTGCTTCTCAAGGCGGTCGATGAGCGCGACTTGGATGACGACGTCGACAAACCCATCGTCTGGGACGAGAACCAAATGCTCGAGGCGGCGCACAGCGGTTCCGTCACGGGTTATGACCCCCTTACGCTGCAGAGCAGACTCGTGCGGTGCGGATCGAACTACAAGGTCTGGTTTCGACGAACGCTGCAAATACTGCGAGATCGAAGGCGCCATCAAGACGAAGCCGCCGGAAAGGCTGTCGTTGCAGACTCCAGCAGAGGTGCAAGCCTCTGCCGTGAAATCAATCTTGGAAACGTGGACATTGTCGAAGCGCTCCTCAACATCGGTCATCCGATCGAAGGCACGCCAGGTTCGCGGCCGATCGAGGCAGCCGTCCTGTCCAATAACCGTGCTGCTTATGACGTTCTCACGACGAACCTTTCTCCATTCAGCTTCCCGGAGAATGACAAAAACACTCTATTGCAGCTGTTTGCTTCCAAGCCAAGGACAGCACCACGAGACATCGCCATTGCCGAGCATCTCATCGCCAGCGGCGTTTCCGTTGAGCCTCATCCCCAAAGCAGCCTTCCTGGAGCGCTGAGCCTCGCCATATACAGGCGGTATTTCGACCTTGCAGACCTTCTCATCGCACACGGTGCAGGATCAGAGCTGAACCTTTACTACACACCACCAAGTACCACCGACACGGATCAAGTGTCTCTGCTGGGGGCGCTCCTAAAACAACACAACTTTGCAACGCTGGACTCCATCTCATACCTGGCGCGCATCCACAGCGCTGGCAAAGTCAGCCTCAGCCCGCTGGTCAACCGGACGCGCAACATGACCGCCCTTCACATGCTGTGCCTGCAGCCGGCTGAGGAATGGAACAGCCACTCGCAGATCTCGGACTGCATAGTCCAAAAGATCATTGAGATGTTCCCAGACAAAGCAAGCCTGGGAGAGCACGCAGTGCACTCCGAAGTCGGCAGTCCTCTCAATGCCGCCATCGCCGCCGCCAACACCCCCATGGTGACCGCGCTCCTGGACTCGGACCACGTCGCCACCGTCGACGAGCCCGAGCCGCCCAACCAGCTCGACGATGCCGACGGGGTGTCTTCGCCCCTCAGCCCCCGCGTCCTCGCCGTCCGGCTCGCCCAGCGCTCCATGGCCGACTTTGAAGCCGCCCTGGCCGGCTCGACGGCCCCTCCCGCCGACGATTTGGACGAGCTGAAGCGCCGGTTCGGCATTGCAGGCATGCTCGCTGTGCCGCCGGACCAGACCCCGTCGAACGCGCCCGCCGACCTCGTCTTCCGGCACCCGATCGAGTACGACGCCAAGCTGCGCCGCTACGAGCTGCAGCTGGCGTCTGTCGGGGCCGCGAGGCCCGCTGATCTCCACGTGCCGATTGTGGGGATGCGGTCGCTGGGCCTGGACGAGCAGCAGCAGCAGCAGCAGGCTGGGGGCGCAGGCGACGGCGGCAGTACAGCGAGGGACCCGAATATGCCGGTTGATCTCTCCGTGCTGACGGAGGAGCAGCCGACCGGGTGGTACGAGGGCGTCGAGATGACGCAGCTCATGGCCCTCAGGGTCTTTCTGAAGACGTTCCGCGGCTCCGAGGCCGGACGGCTGGGACTCGACGAGATCAATGCGTTGATGAACCAGAAGTACAATACGAGTATGGTTGGCGCCGCGGAGGGGAGCTGATTAATACAAGGAGTTTTTGTCGCGGGAGGGATTGCAAGGGTGTGGGAGTCTGTGTTCTACCCAAGTAAATGTCGAGGATCAGGGCGCCATGCCACGGATGTTGGGATGTTGCATTGTAGTTGGTATTCCATATATACCGTATATCTGTTCGGGGGCATGAACGCTCTTCAGCAAAATTGCTCTCTAAAGATTTGGCTGTCTATGAAACATGCATATTATGACACGGCTGCGAGTTACATTTTCAAGCGGACAAGAGCGCCATGGTTATGCACAATCTATCATGCCCATGATAAGTAATTTCTATTCAACCCGGTGCCAACACAACCCTTGGTTTATAAGCCCTTCACAGATCCAACCTGCTCCGGCGAGTAACAGGCGCCGGCGCCGTGTCGTTTCCGGCAAAGCGCAGAGCAGCCTCCAGATACAGACGATCCAGCTCCGCCGCCGCCGTCTCGTTGCTGACCTTGAGCCTGAGCCAGCGCTGGTTCGTCACCGACGCGTCGTCGACCCACTCGTTCGAGCCGTCCGTGGCGTTGACGCGGTTGTAGCCGCCCTTGCCCTCGTTGGCAAACTCAAACAGGTCGCCCAGCCCGCGCACGGCGTACATCATGGTCAGCGGGTCCCACGACTCGCGGGCGGTGAGGCGGTGCGTGTAGTACGAGTAGGCGGCGCGCACGGGGTCCGACGCCGGGCCCTGCTCCATCAGCGGCAGGCCCGACAGGACGTGCTCGCCAACCTCGAAGCCGCAGTACACCACCCTTGGGCTGCCCGGCGCGGACAGGCTGCCGACGACATGGGCCGTGTGGGCCGGGTCGTCGCCGAAGAAGTTGAACTCGCGGCCCGACGGGTAGCTGCCGCCCATGATGACCAGTTCGGAAACCTTGGCGCGAAGAAGCTCCTCCCCGGACAGGGGGGAGTGTTCGTCGGGCGAGGTGGCGTTGAGCAGGGCCGACAGGTTCGCCAGAAAGCCGATCGAGGCGATGGTGACGCTGCCGTCGTCGGCCGATGCGAGGAGCTGGCGGTACAGCTTGACGGGGTCCAGGGCATCCTCGGCACGGCCCCAGGGCAGGGTGCCGCCCGGGTAGTGGTAGGCGACCTTGCTGGTGAACTCGCCCAGGGAGTAGAAGAAGTTGTCGAAGAAGGACTCGTTGGTCAGGGGCCTGCGCGCGCCGATTGGGACGGCAGGGTGGCCGTAGTGGGCGAGGATTGCCGAGGCTGCGAGCGAGGAGTAGGACGAGCGGGTGTTGATGTTGACGCCGAGGATGTTGACGTCGGGCGAGGCTGCCGCTAGGAGAAGGGCCCCGGTATCACTTTGAGAGAGAAGTTAGCTAGAGGTTTATGCAAGAAATAATCGTCTGGGTAAACTCACTCGCAGTCGCTATAGATATCGGTGTCGATGATGAGATTCCGCCGAGCTGCGCAAAGGCTGGGGAGTAGGTATGCGGCAACAATGGCCGACCTGGCCAGGACTCTAGACAAGCAGAGCATGATTCTGGGCACTTTGTTGGCTATCTGAACTTGGGATGGTTCCAATCCTCAATGAGCGCTGGCAGGACGCATCCGAGTCCCAGGCTCAGCTCGTGCATGTTGCCGACGAATGGATCGGCGCATCATCTTTATTTCGCAAATGAGCTCCGATCCGGTGTCGGGGGAGAATGGTTTCCCGGCGTGGTTGCCATGTAGTATTTTTCCCCGCAATGTTATCGGCGAATAATCCACAGTGGAGGACAGGAACAAAAACAAGTTGCCCTAGACCTTGCTGCTGGTGTAGTGAGATAGGCGGGGGACTAGGTTCTAATCAAGATGTCAGGATAACAGAAGCACGATTCACCGAGGCAACACTCTTTTTGTTTTGAAATTGAATTGATAGAGGAAGAATCGGTTTCTAAAGAGTTTGGTTAGTGCGCTCAATCCTGTAGCTTGAATTCACGTCCATTTCTGGACTTGAATTCTTTATCTACTCTTAAGGGAATGTACTGTTGTTACCTTACCCCATGGTGGGGTACTTGACATTAATGCAGTGAGCTCGGTGAGCGACCTCTACTGACCCCACCCCGGTTAGCTCTCGCCTATGCCGTCATACAGCATAAGCTCTGTCCTCCAGCTTACACAACTACCTACTTTAGAATACCTGCAATAGAGGCAAGCAACGTAGATCTGTCAGCCAACCCTCTACCCGTGATTGTCTCATTTCCGTCCGAACTTTGCATGCTCTACTTTGTTCGCCGGAACTCGATTCTTTGTGACTACCGGCTAAGCAGCATGAGGTCTGTTTCTATTGGCGTGGCAAACATGTCCGTCCTTCTCGAGCGTCTTTGGGCCGGAGCTTGATGCAACCCAGGTGCCAACCTCTCTTTACCTGCATCTTCATCCCCCGCATGCTTAGATCTGAAGCAACCACTACCAAACACTCTAGAGTATTGGTTGATCCGGATTGCGCAATTCGATCATTTTTATTGCGACACCGGGAAATCTTTTGCATGGGAACAGGCCATCCCTGCTCCAAGTCAATTTGACTTCATAAAAATCTTCACGCATCCAAGCTTTGCCGTGCTACTTCTTGGAATATCATCTCGGACAGCCTCTAAAATCTATACAGACTTACTCACCCCAACGCCCATCTCTTCCATTATATCTTGATGGCTTCTGCATCCGACCCCGAGAAACAAGATGCAGCGCCGGGAGGTGTGTCCGGGACGGCAGGGACTGCGTCTCAACGAGATCAAATAGCACTGGGAAAGGATGATGTGGCCATCATACCCAAAGGAGCGCTCGATCCTGTGTACGAGGCCAAGGCTAGAGTGCTCAACAGAGCGGTAAAGACTTCTCGGGATTAGATATTCCTGTCATCGCCTTAAGGGCTGTGACATACAATGCTAACGCAACTGCTCGTCGACTCATACCTACAGATCCAGGACATTGGCATGGGCTGGTATCAATGGCAGCTTTTCGTCGTCGTTGGTTTTGGCTGGGCCAGTGACAACCTCTGGCCCATCGTCACCTCGCTCATATTTACACCCATTGCCAATGAGTTTGGCCCTCCGAAGCCGCCGCTTCTGTCCTTGGCTCAGAATATTGGACTCTTAGCGGGGGCTGTCTTTGTTAGTACCACGATATTTTTAATCTATATTCCTTATCCAAGTACCTCACGTATGCTAACAAGCCAACACTCTGTCTACAGTGGGGATTTGGCTGTGACGTCTTTGGAAGGAAGTGGGCGTTCAACCTCACACTGGGCTTAACAGCGCTTTGGGGAATGGTGGCCGCCAGCGCACCGAGCTTTGCAGCGATCGGCACCTTTGCTGCTCTCTGGTCTTTCGGTGTGGGAGGAAACCTGCCGGTGGACTCGGCAATATTCCTCGAGTTTTTGCCCGCATCGCACCAATACCTTCTGACAATACTCTCGATCGACTGGGCTCTTGCCCAAGTGGTGGCTACTCTGGTTGCATGGCCACTCCTCGGCAATCTGACGTGTCAACAAGGTCAGACATGCACCAGAGAAGCCAATATGGGATGGCGTTACTTTGTCATAGCAATGGGAGGAATGACCCTGGTCATGTTTGTCATCCGCTTCGCCTGCTTTACTATCCACGAGTCTCCAAAGTATCTTATGGGCAAGGGCCGCGACGAAGACGCCATTCGCATTGTTCAAGAAGTCGCCCGGCGTAACGGAAAGACCACACGACTCACCATTGAAGACCTACGCGCTTGTGAGCCCGAGGGCTACGTCGCCCAGACCGGAGCCACAGCGGCCATGAAACGCCACCTCCTTGAGAACATTGACGGCAGCCACGTCAAGACCCTCTTCTCCTCGCGCCGCTTGGGCATCAGCACTGGCATGATCATGGCCATATGGGCACTCATCGGTCTCGCATATCCACTATACAACGCCTTTCTCCCATTTATACTAAACCAGCGAGGCGCCGTCTATGGTGACAGCAGCACGTTCATCACCTACCGCAACAGCCTCATCATAGCCGTCCTGGGAGTGCCCGGCGCTCTGCTGGGTGGCTTACTGATTGAGACGCCGTACGTCGGTCGCAAGGGGACTCTGGCCGTAAGCACGGCTCTCACGGGGGTGTTCCTATATGGCACGACGACGGCAGAGTCCAGCAACGGGCTGTTGGGCTGGAACTGCGGCTTCAACTTTGCCAGCAATGTCATGTTTGCCGTTTTGTACGGCTACACCCCGGAGCTGTTCCCGACGCCTCAGAGGGGGACGGGCAACGCACTCGCTGCTACTTGTAATCGGATTTTTGGGATCATGGCGGTATGTTGTCCGAGTCTCCTGATTATGACACCTGCCCGTTGATATTGTGGTAAAAGTTCCTTCAGCCCTCCTTCGATCCTCTATGCTAATCTCATCCTTGTCATTCGCCAGCCTATCGTCGCCATCTTTGCCGATCTACGAACAGCAGCTCCTGTCTATACCAGTGGTGCCCTTTTTATAGGCGCGGGTTGCTTAGTGTTGCTACTTCCGTTCGAATCGAGGGGGAAAGCCGCACTATGAACCAGGAAAAAAGAGCTGGATTTGAAATTTTGTACATTTCATCTGTTTATACTTCATACTATGGATAGTAACGATTCAGCTTGGAAGCTCCTTGTCCCAACCGATTCCCAGAACAATACTGCAAAACCTCCACGGCATTCAATATCTGTAGAGGAGCATCGTGCCTTGCTACAGCTTTGCGCGAGAAACACAGCTGAGTCGGGTCCCACATGGACATGTCTCTGATGTCGCCGCCCCATTGAACAATCAAACCCCTGATGGTGTAGTTGGTTCATCACGTCTGACTGTAATCTGCCAAGTTGTAATCAGAAGGTCACCGGCTCGACTCCGGTTCGGGGGAACATGAAATACCAATTTCTTTTTTTTATTATTGCCTATACATATTTTTTTGATGGTTTTATTTTCTTTCTCTTTCTTTTTTTTTCTCTCTTTTTCTTTTGGCGTCCAGGCCATGCACGTTCGGATCAAGTCGCCACTGTGAGGGGCGTTGTCTTCAGCGACCTGGACAAGATCTACTGTCTTTGGACATCCGTCAAGGCAAACTGCCGACTCGTCATACCTGGCAGTGGCGATGCGATCCATGGCACTGAAGCGATTCAATTAGATTCCCTGGGGACAGGATACACAAAGTCTCGGTCGTACGATATTGGATGCCAGGAACTCAACCAGAGACCAAAAAAACGACGTCGACCCTCCGTCATTCAACTTCTCATGACACGAACGCCCACCGACAAAGGGCGATATGCCACCAACAACGCCCCCAGGGCACGCCCTTGATCATTCTCACATGACCATACAGTAAGTTTTGGACCAAAAAAGGCAAACTCCGTCTCCTACTGAAGAGAAATAAATTGCTTCCAAATCTCCTTCTAGGAGGTCCATGTGTCAAAGTATTTACAGCGCCACCATGCAACCATAGTATGTGGATTGTCCGGTGACGCGTGTTGGATCTATTTCGTGTGTAAGCACAGCTTTCCGGGACCGGAGCAGAGCCTCCATATACACCATACTCAATAGATATGAACGTTGTCCTTCTGACGCAGAGCTTCCCCTTTGCGACCTAGTCCTTGGGGAAAAGTCCTCCCCCCGCCAGATTGTCAGGGATCTACATTGTAACAAAAGAAAACGACAACTCCCCCGAATCGCTCCAGTGGAACAGCTAGACATCCACTCTCAAAGTCAGGACACCCCGTTCAACGGCGAGACGTGTTGAAAGGGTTTTATGGGGGGATGACACCAACTATATCTGCCAAACAGCAGCGGCGCGGTCGGGGCACAGCAAGACTGCGGCTGCAGGACAGCGGTTCGGCCCCGTGGCCGCCGTGCCGACTTTCCGGATAGTACGGATGCTTGCGACACTGACCGAATGTCGTTGATGCTGATCATCGATCGTTTCCTTTCGTGTTGAGGGTATCCCCCTGCCGAGTTTGGCCTATGCCTCAATCGTGCTATCTCTTTTTTTTTCTCTTTCTCTCTCTCTAGGTCCATATGGGGGGGGGGCGTTACTACATGGTATCATGGCCGAACATGTCCATGGCTCGTGTTTCCATCCTCCCCGCATAGCAACTGCTCCCTGATACGCAACACACATCTACCACAAATGGAAGAAGCCGAGCGCACAGATCAAAACGAGCTGGGACTCGCCCGTCTAGCAAGACGAGCTTTTTCGGCATCCCGCGGAGGCACCGGGGAAAGATAGAGAGAGGCGGGGGGTGCTAACTACAGTACGCACTTTGCCAGGCCAAGGGCGAGCTTTGTTCATCGTCTAAGAAGTAAGACTGATTCCGACACGAATCTTTTTTTTCCAATAATACGACGCTCGATTATCCACACCCGTCACCGCTGTAGTACTATGAAAGACAGCTTTGCTACTTTTGCCTCGCCCCGCGCCCCTCCCGGACCAGCAGGGATGTCCTTCGTCGTCGCCCCGCCGCGCCGAGATCCGCCGAATTGTCTTTTGGTATCAAGGGATGATGCTGGGGGTCCTTGTAAATGCTGTAGCCGAAGGACAAGAGAAGAGAAAGAAAAGTATACCCAGTATTATTACAGTAGTAGATCCCGGGGGCGTCGGCAACATTTGCCCCGCCAACCTGATGCCTATCGCGTACTTACTTTTATACTTGCCAATGCAGCGAAAGCGGGGAGGGAGGGTGTGTCTCTCTCTCTTTCTCTCTGCCCGTGCGTAGGGCCAAGGAAAAAAAAAAGAGAGCAAGCAACACAAAAAGGGAATGGGGCGGGTTAAAACGGTAACGCTTTGACGAGAAAACCTCGGGTAGTCCTTGCTTGACAGAGACGAGAGAAAGAAGAGGGCACGGCGGTTAGAGCATGGGTTTCTCGTCGTCGCGGTAGTCGAAGGGAGGAAAACATGGGACGAAGCATTCCCCCAGGCTCGGGGGGCAGGGAATTGGGAGGGAGGATTTGAGGGTGTATTACAAGGCGAGGCGCAACATGTCGCAGTTTTGGGGCTTGGATAGCTAATACTATTGTCATTTGTTGGTAATCGCCACAAGTTGTTGGATAGATGTGAGTTGATCGAAACCGAGATTTTGCTCAATTTTTTTCCTTCTTTTCTTTTCTCTTTCCCCCCCCCCCCCCCCTCCCTCTCTTTGGTGGACAAACTTTTGCGGTCTGTCACATTCTTTGTCTCTACCTTACAGTTTAGTTGGTGCACGGATGTGGGGGGACTAGAAAAGGGCAACCCGCAAAGCTATTGAGAAAAATAAAAATAAAAAGGCCCAAGCTCGAATCGGTAACCATCCGGACCATTGAGAAAAGAATTATGAGTCCCGACCCGCAAAGCAAAAAAGACGATTTGCGTCCCATCAAAGGGGGGGGGGCAGGCAGGGAGATAGAGAGGGAGGGAGATGCAGGTACCTGAGTAAGAAGAAGAGGGTGTGCGAGGGAGGACAAAAGCTCGGTCTGGGACCTGGGTTAATTGCTGCAGGGACAATCGTTGGACTTGGGTGAAACATGGGACGGGGGTCGGTTCGAGGTTTGCGATTGTTGATCTAGATCATCACTCTGTATTTTTTTCTCTCTCACAATACCTATTACCTTGGGGCCTGTGTGATGAACTTTTGACCTTTTTGCCCTTGATCTGACAAGTCAATTAAATGAATTGTGTCAGGGTTCTCTTAGCGGGTGTGTGGCTCCAAGTGTGAAAAAATGAAAAGAAAAAAAGCAAAGAAAAAAAGAACCAAAACCCACCTCGAACATTTCAGATGACAGTTTGATCCAAAGGTAAATTGTTTCTTGGATGCGGAGAGGAGCCAAGTGATCTATTTCTCAAAGGAACGCTATTCATTCGAAGATGGCGTATGGAAATACTAGTGTGACGTTCCAAGGGGGTGACTATTACAACTTTTTTTTTTCTCGTTCAGCCTCCTCTGTGTGTGAGTACGTGATGTTTTGAACTCAATGCGCATAACGCTGGGTTTTTTTCTTCTTCTTCTTCTCGCGGTCCATTTCCTCCGCAAAGTAAACCTACTACTCCTTGCAACTCGGCAGTAACAAAAAGTAGATTTGCAAACCCTTCTACCGATATGGCAACATTCGGGACCAGGGGCTATCCCTTTCGGATGCTGTCGCACGCGAGCCCGTATTTTCCTTTTTTTTCCCTGAGATAAAAAGAGATGAAAAGAATGCCAAGATAAGAAGGTAAGAGAACGAGAGTGAGAAAAGAGGAGACTATCCTAAGCGGCGTGGATACCATGGAGTTTCGAGAAGAGTAAGTCTGACCGTGTATGTGGGAAACAGCACGTGTCTCAAACCGCGTAAAGTGGTTTTTCTTTTTCTTCTCCCCCCTGTTGACCTACAACCCCCTGCCCTCCCAAAATGCTGCCTGAATTGTTGTCACCGATTGGGTTAATTCCACACCGAAAGGATGGGCCCGAGGCCGTCCTGACGCAATGTTCAAAAGCCCCGCCCAAGGAACATGTCACCGGGTACGGAGGCAAGGGGAAGGGGTCCTTGCTATTAATAAGATCGACGGCCGGGGTTTTTTGGTCGATATCACTCTCGCTTCTGTGATCTATCGTTTGCCCGCTTAACAGAGGAGAGGATTGACCGTCCTTATTATGGTTGTTAGCCGAGGTAGCAAGAGCTGTTGCGCCCTCGAGTCAAGGCTTCCTTGTCTAAAATCAAAAATTGAAGCAAAAAAAAAAAGGCGAGATGATGGGGTTTCATGGTTTCGCATCATTTGTTAGTACTGTTTAATGATCCACGACACAATGCATCGGAAACGAGGGCTGCCCGCAGGTTCGCTACGATGCCCAACGGAACTTACCATCGAGCTAGACCCAAAGCTGTGATGGGTTAAAAAACGGTTACCCAGAAAAGAAAAACAAATTGCTGATATCTTATGATCGACGTCCACCCAACGTCGTCCCAGTCCCGCCCCGTTTGTGACACCCGGCTCGGTGAGCACCCGGGTAATAACAAGACGCACGTGGGATGACCCCTGCGCTGAGACAGCACAGGTTACAGATCTTGCAGGTTGACCTGCACCCGCGCTTCCTACCGCAGAGTACAGTAGTAATTCGTCCCTTTAACTTTTTTCTCAATGCCACTTTGGACGTCCCGCCCTTCTAGAGTCTACGAACTTATGATTGACATGGAGTGGAGTGAGGGTTTGTGCACTTTTAGAAATATTCTTTCAGATATTGGTTATCCACCAGGAGATTGCGTGAACTCTAAGAACAGCAATGGTTCGCATAAGAGATGTGACCCAAAGGAAGAGATACGAGTGGCTCAACAGAATGTTGTTTAGTTTCGGAAGAGAAAATAAAACAGGATTAAAAACAAATGGCGTCAAGTTGTTAGTTATCAACCACAACATTTCATCTGGTGACTTCCAAGGCGCTCAGTAGCGAAAGTGCAGACTCTTTACCCAAAAAGAGGCATGAAGTTCGGAGAAATACCCAAACAAAATCCACCTTGCCACCGTAGGCTCATCAGGAAAAAAATTCTACGCGCGCATCATCGTCGCAAAGAGAAGCTAGACAAGGCCTGACCGGAACAATAACATCAGATGACATGCAAGACAAGCACCTAAACCCCGGATACGGTATCCCGTAAACGGCAATGGGGCCGGGAAAGCGACCGGCGAATACCGACGACCCCGCCTGGGATTTATACCGGGGGTTGGTGACAACAGCGGGGCGGCAAAAGAACGGACGTCGAATGGGGCTGCGACGGAGGACGAAGTACTATTCGAGCAAAACATCCCCATCAAGCCGATCCAGAGCACTTCAGAGTGATCCATTCGACCAACAATGCCCCAAAATATCTGGCCAAAGTATCTGGCCAAAACATTGGTCCAATGTCATATCAGGCCTCAAAAAGCGGCCATCGCGCCTCCCGGGAACTTCCATACATTCGGTACGGACCTGATTATCCCGACTTTCTTTTCTTCCTGTGTTCCTGCGTCGATCTTTGTGGCGACATCTAGTGTTTCGATCCGTCTCTTGATTCTCCTGTCCCAGGAGATCGAAACATGTCGAAAACGAAGGTAGTTCAACAAAGTAAACAAAAGCAGACAGGAAGCAGGCTAAAGTCAAAGGCGTGTATCGCCAGTGCTGGTTGAAGGAACAAGGACATAAAAATACGTAAATGAGGGGGAAAAGATGTACAGCCACAGGAGCAACTTGCCACGAGGCGGTTTCCTCATCTGTTTTGAAGGACGTGGACCATGGCCGTCAAGTTTTGGAAACGCCAGGAAACAAAACAAGACCAGATCTTGCTTGGAGTGTCAGCTGTCGGACGCCAATCTGCCAGTTTGATTGGACACACAAGGCTCAAATCCAGCTCACAATCCTATTAGGGCCTCCAGGCTAGTCAATACGATGGCTCTCGAAGGGGGTAAGAACTAAGAAAACAGACATGTTGACATGTTCATGTCTCTTGTTCCTGGGAACGGCCTAGTTTAGTGCATCGAGGCTGGGTAACACTGTCTCGTTTTGGGTGGCTTCTTCTTCATGTCGTTCATTCTGTTCTGCAGCGGGATGATGCCGCCTTTCCCCTCTTCACCCCCTTTTTTTCTATTCGATAGTGCATCGAAGAGTCCCTATTTTTTCAAATCCCGACAATTGAAGAACCCTTGAACCCTAGGCGATCCTAGACACGTAGGTGTGAGGCAAAGCCACCTCATAATCAATCTCGCGGGAAATGATAACTAGCGCTGGGAAAGTGCTTGCCTTAGTTACCAAGTGGGCTTAGCAAGACCGAGCCGCCGCGTCGATCTTAAAACATGAGACAAGCTAACCATGGCCCGGCATTGCGCCTCATCAAAAGAGCTGCCAGGCTTTTGTCTTCTTCAAAACCCATGGCTTGGGTTCCTTTGGACTCTACCCCTTTGGGGCAAGATGCCTAACAATGACATGGTGCCTTATTTTTCCTTGGCCAACAGCCAACTGAGCAACCCCGAACCAACTTGTAGAAAAAAAAGGTCGTTGCGCGAGGTTGAACGAATCAGGAGTTTTAGCGAGCCAAAGGAGCTGTCGCCGATGATGTAACGAATGTTGTCTGGGTGTTGCTGGCTAAGAAAATGCGTGTTTGCACATTAATTGGAAACCTAAAGCAAGTGACGGCGGTGGTTACAAGAGAACTCGAATGCGTTATTTGTTTACATGCGCGATCTTCTCTCCGTGTCTCTTCTCTTTTTTTGTTTCTTGTACCTTGCACAAAAGTACTGTAGCAACGACAAGCCTTGGAGTTGAAAATCAAACAAACCCGTAAATGCACCGAATGCCAAGTTTTTGTTTGTTAGAACCCGACGCGGGACATCAAAGACACCAAAAAGAAGAAAAAGTGGAACCACGGAAAACTTCCCCATTTGAACCAACCTACAAAAGCCTGATGGACTCTTTTGCTTGAATAGGACGGCTTGCCGGCTAGAGACGAAACCGGGGCCCTTTTTTGTTCGTCCCCTTGGGAGCCCAACGGGGCGCCGTTTTGCCAAAAAAAGGATGGGTCGGGGACTTTTCGCCAAGCCAAATCGTTACCGGTCATCCCATCGCTGCGGTAGAACAGCGTTGGGCGCTAGCCCGTGACGCCGGTTGAGAAACAAGTCTCATTTTCCTGCTTTCTCCGGGAGATGGGAGAGAGCCGGATCTATGCTTGACTTGAACGAGGGAAGATTGACAGTTTTGCCCGGTCGTTTTTTTTCTCCCTGCACACACACCCCCTCCTTTCCTCCGTTAAATTTAGGACCAAAGAAATGAAAACAAAACCAAAAAAAATATATACGGTACCTATATACGAGAAACAGAAACATTCCATCGGGGTGCCACCACACAAGGTGAAGTGCAAAGCCCCGAGGCAAAGCGCCACGGGTATCGATTAGTATCGTCATATCACGACTAGGCGATGCATGGAAGTTTTCCATCCCGCGTGGCTATAAGCAAAAGACGTTGCGTGTCTCACCAACTGAACCATAACATTTTCGGGCCCGGGGTTCGGGTCCGGAGTTCGAAAAATGTATCGCGGAGCCGGCAGAGGGGTGGTGAAAACGAGAAAATGGCGTAACTTACTTGCGGTAGGTGGGCTATGGGAAAACAAGGATCAGCTTCCTTCCGACTTCCCCGCCCTGCCGGCGCACTAACCGGACAGAGGAGCTAGGACTAAATGGTGAACATCAGCTCCTTACTACTTACAGCATGCCTTTTACGGAATACGGAGTAATTATGCGTATGAATCAGTTCAGGGTCTTGCCTTGTCAAAAGGTAAAAAAGAATAAGTGGGGGATGGATGTGTGAGGTTTGAGACCCTGAGACCCCTAGAAAATAAAAAGGCTTTCTCTCCTGCCCTTGTTTTGTCTCGGTGGCAGAATAATGTCCGAAGATGCTAGGAAAGAAGTTGATTCTTGTAATCTGTTATCAGCCCTTGGCACCAGAAGAGAAGATGGAAAGACATTAAAAAAACCACAGTCAGACGGGCTTGACAGAAAAAGAAGACAAAAAGAGGCGTTTGGGAGGTCGCATGGCTACGGAGTACCATCTGTCAAAGCAACCCTTTTTCCCCTCAGCCTCTGCCGCCACGCACGCTTCCAATAGATGGTGGCTTGCCTGCCACACATGAACGCCTCAAACAGAGAAGCCAAACATAGCTAAGAAAGAGGTCCTTGGATGTTGGGAAGTAAGAACAAGTGAATTCGATATGAATAAAGGAAGAAAAAAGATAAACAAAAAAAGGAAGTTCTAAAAAAAAACTGCATACACACAGATGCGAAGGTTTGCCAACCCCGCGGGCAAGGTCGCATCATATAACGTGCGTTTATTTCGGCCTGCTTCATATTTAATGCGGCCACGGTCTGGACTTCATCGACTCGGCATCCGCGGGGTTTGCATATGTGCGTTCTGCGATGGACTGAACTATATATCACATATGAAGTAGAAGCGGCAGTTGGGCGAGCTGGGGGCCTAGAAAATCGAACAATATTTAGACTCTCTCTCTACTCGGGTGCACCGCGCGCATAGTTTTTCTTTGACGCCTGTGCCGCGGAAGGAGGTTTTGTTCGTCCCAAGACCAAGGCGTGGAGCTTGTTAATGCAACGCCTTGAACGCCTAGCAAAAGCAAAAGCAAACGCAAAAGCAAAACAGCGGGCAGGTTTTCCTCTGCGGATTATTCATGGCCCTTGACGATTCGTGCGCAAGTTTCAAGCAGTAGATACTTTTTAGCTACTGTGGAAAAGTCCCCAGTTCCCGGTCCCAAAAATAAAACAAGGTTATTGAGAATGGGAGGCGAGAGCGCATGTCCTGCGTACCATAATTTGCGGGAGAACTAAACAACACCTAGTCTAGAATTTCACCCGTCACGGATAGGAGGCAGCAAGCTGCATTGAAACAAACCTTAGCAGTTCGGAGCATCTTGTCCTGTTTTTCTCTCTCCTCCCGCTGCTTATTCCTTGGCAGTGATTGCTTTCTGTCGCGTCACCCACCCGGGACCCTCGCCTACCTCGGACGTGGATTTTCTTAGTGGCCTTCGGGGAACCAGAATGTGCCAATCTTTTTGTCGTTGTACCTTGCATGGATGATTGCTGTTTTGCGGGACGTGATACGTGATTGCGGGATTGCGGATGTACTTGGCTGGCACATCCCCGTCTCTTTCTCTGTCTCGAAGCGAAGGGGCGAAAATCACACCCCACGATAATGCGGATCGGTAACAAGCGGCCAGACTCTTTCTTGTCGGGGTTTGTGATGACCCGCAAACGACCTCATTGGAAGACGTTTTCGAAATTATGAGCATCCGGCACAAACGGGGCATACAACATGGGTATACAAAGACGAGAGACAGAATTGGTTCGGACTTGAATCCTTGCGTTTGGCGTATTTTACTAGGCAGGCAAAAACAAGAGCTTAGCTTGGCAGACATATTACAGCCTGGTATTTGTCGCGTTGCATTCACGAGGTGCAAAGTAACCAATAGAGCGACGAGAAAGAAAACTCGCAGCCTCGTCGTCTCGTCACGTTCCAGGAGAGAAGAAGAATAATTATGCCCGCCTTCAGCAAAGTGGGATCATTGATCGCCGAACGCAACTTGGGCTCCTTTGTCAATCGTCACGCCCCCCACGTTCAGAGCTTGTGATGATGCAAATTGATTGATTGGTGGGTAAAAATGCGACGTCACTGAAGTGGGAAAGGATTGTCGTCCCAGTATCTGGGGGGTACTGTCTTTTTTGGCTTCGTATATTTTCAACCTCGGACGATTGTGCGTGCATATTCGGAGAAATAAAAAACGACAAGTATGAACAAGCAAAGGGAGAAAAAAAAGGGATGATTGACATTCGCCAAAAAAGAGGGTTTTTAGGCGAAAAAAAAAAGATCAGCAGGAAACATTGTCAAGGAGGAAAAAAAGCTGGCGGGATGAACTTATTCCATCTTTTCTTGACCTTCGTCATCCCACCATGTGAAACTCGGGACCACCGTTGACAAACAAACCGTTCCCCACGCGCCTTGAAGATCGTCACCATGGTACGGTAGTGGTGTTGCTGTCAAAAAAAGGGCTTCAAATTGGGCAGTAAAACATGTCGCTCCTAATCTCTCTTTTCACGTTGCCGTACAGCTCTTGAGGAGCCCGCCCCGAAGCTTCTCCATCTTTTTTGTGCGTAGAGGTTCTCCACCCTCGAACCCCGCTACGTATTACTGACAGGCAGGCACGAAAAGAGCTTACCTGCTTTCGATTGACCTTGTGGCCTCGCTAGCGGTAGATGACAAGATTTACGGCTGACGTACTTGATAGGTGACAGTGATAATGCTTACATGGATGACAATCGATCGGCATGAATTTAGTACCTACAGTACGAGTTATTCTTGGCAAGAACTTGGGCTCCATGATAGATTTCAGCAAGACCCAGTACTGACCTCATGTGACCAAAAGTCAGACAGCATGGGGGTTCAGTCAGCGTGGGCTTTCGTTTTCTAGCCAAGCCAGCTATTTGATCGCAGCCGAGTTGAAAGATGATCGTCGATGTCTGAGCGGCTTTCCCTTCCTTCGGCTCCTCGCCTCGAACTTTAACCTCAAATACGGTAAAGCGTATTTTCAGCTCGCTTCAACTCAAAAAGAGAGAGGCAAAATAGTGATTGATGATGAACGGACGTCGACTAGAACCGAACAGTAGTAGCCTCTCCGCATTGTATATCAAAATATTGACAAAAGAGTGGTCACATTGACGGTCAGGACTGGCAAGGTAATAGTGTCCTGAATTATACCCACCCAAAAGGTTAACGTGCACAAACCGGGACCTGCATGAGCATTGCATTGATTGTGTTGCATCGCAGGGCTGCTGCGGTTGCTCCATATTAAAAAAAAACCCCTCCCATGTTGTCCATGTTGATGGGCGCCCAACAGGAGGAGCTTTTGCTCTGGAGCGCCCAAGCGCTGCATTTGTGGAGAGTTGTGCGGCAGGGCGGATGAAGAAGGGATAGACCGTTTTTTTGGTCAGATACCCAGCTTGGCCAGGTAGGGCGTATACGGTACAGTATGGGTAAGCACAAAGTACAAAATTCCTAATGCAGTAGGGTTCAGTACCTTCTTGTGGAGAAGAAAATTAAAAAAAAAGAAAAAAGGGCCCTGGCCAGAACCCCCCCTTCATCGGAGCCACTTCCCCCCACCTTTTGCGACGGACCTCAGCTCACAAACCTTGACATGTGCCATTTTTGCGAGTCGCAACGCTGTCGATAGCAGAGAGAGGTTAAGTCTATGTATTGAATGCACTGACGATCTGGGTAGAGATTCTGTCTGGTCAAGAAGGTCTGGAATTGGCTGTTTACCCCGTCTGTGCTACCATGGCGCACGGAAAGCATTTTTACAGGTTCTTGTTGTTTTTATTGTTGACGTTTACCATTAAACATAGTATGCCCCGATTTGTCGCCAAGGAACCGAGAAAATGTCAACCAACCATATGGAGAAATAAAAAAGAAAAAAAAACCGGCCCTCGGGTCCCAGTAAGCGAGCCTTTTTTTGATTACCTAGAATCAGATGAACGGCTCAGACTCGCCGATTATTAACCCAAACTATTTTGACTTGACTATTAGCATATACGCATAGACGCGCCGTCGTTCAACGTTCAAAAAAGATTGGATCAAGAAAATCCAAGTGTGTGTGTGTACGAAAAAAATCGATGCCGCCCAGCCTACCAAATTTATTCAACGGCTGGTTCATGCCGGCTGTCCGGTGACGGATACGCGGTTATACGGTTCGACAAGGGAAATAATAAATTGAACAGAAAAATTGGAGAAAATAAAACAACTCGTCAGACAAGCGCGACCCCAGATTGGGCGATTCTCTCAAGCAAGTCGCCGACCTCCCCTCCTTCGGCCGTGCATAGTTGCACTCTATTCATCCTATCGGGGCGGGTCGGATGTGATCTAATGCAATGCAAACCTTGTGTATTGTGATTCCCTTGTTTTCTTTTTGTTTTGCTGACCACCACCACCAAACCACCACACCATCACTTTTTGGGCCGCCTTGTGTGAAAGCGGTACGTCGTCCAATGACAAGGCAACCCTTCGAGACGATATACTCAAGTAGGAAAAAGGGTCAACCCGGGTTACTTGTTCAGTAATTGGGCAAGTGCTTGATTGATCAAGATTGAAAGCTGAACTTTATTACTACAAGACAACGATAAGCTGATGCAGATGCATGATCAATTTCTGTGGCCCTCGCGATGCAGAGCAGCAAACCGCTGTGAAACTGCAAGTGGGCAGCCGATTATCAATCCATCAATCATCATGTCGTGGTTAACGGCTTCGCGCCGCTCATCTCGCTAAGAGAATCCGGCAATCGATCGTCGAGGTGGTCTGGCGCCTACGTTCTGTTCCACGGGCTTTCTCGAAGCCAAAAAAACAAAAAAACATGTGTAAAAAAACATAATTGGGCTTTTTGTTGTGCACACGAGGGCGGGGGATTATTAACAGATAATTATTGGGCACAGCCTCGAGTACGAAATATTTCTTGCCTTGTATTACTTCGTAAATTCTGTTTGATCCGTCTACAACTGCCGATGTTGGGCATTAATACAATCGGTCTATTATTTCCGTATCCTGTCATCGAAGAAATCCAATGTTACCCCGGTACGGTAAAACTGCCAATCCAGAGCCAAGCTTTTTGCAGGCACTTCCAGGTAGCCAACCTTTTTGCCTTTATTTTCGTTAAGTTTTTATATCACATACATTTTTCTTTTATAGTATCATTCTATTCTTTTGCTTGGTCCAGGATCCCCAAACCTATCGTCCCTAGTCGAGTTAGGTTTCGCCATCGCTTTTTTTTCTTTTTCTTTTTTTTTTGCTCTTCGGCAGTGTCAATCAAAAAGCCATGTGGTTGTAAGTTTCTTATGTGTCTCTCCCGCCCATTCATCTGTCTGAACAACGCTTTCAAACCACCCCAACAAGCTCTCAAACGTCCATGTCAGGGTTTCCTCCCATCGAACCCCCTAAAAAAATCCCCTCGTGCGCCAGCATGGCAGCGCGAAACCACCCCGGAGATAATTGGTCTGATATTTTATTTTATTTTATTTTGGGGCTACGCCTCGGCGGGAATGGATCGAGCGAGACCAAATTTTTTTTCTTGTCTGTTGGTACAGGGGGTTCATATTGGAATTCTCTTCTGTTGCATTGTTCCTCAGAGCTTCCAAGTTCCAACCCCAAAGAGCGATTAACTTCCATAGATGGGGCCAGAAGCAGGTCATCAACCTTGCTCTACAGTAGTAATCTCGTTTCCAGAGGATTGGTACGGTCAGCACCAACAAACGGGCCTTTTATTTCCCTCAATTTGATCGTACCATCCGACATGTGAATGTCGCGCATTGATTTCCCTTCATTGATTTTATTTTTATTTCTACACGGTACAGATATCCCTCATCGTTCTCAATTATAGCTGTTTATTCAGAAAAACCTGGAGAGATTGAACTCACGTTATGCAAACTATACCAACCATGCATTTCGATATTACGGGGCCGAGACAAACATGTCTCTCCCGCGTGCAAGGGCCGCCTGACGGGCTCTGCTTTGCCCATCGCCCTTCTCCACATTGTGCCAGCGGCCGGGATGCTTGCCATTCTTACCTTATTGTCGTCTCCCTTTTTTTCATTTTGTTCATTGCCCTTTTCACAAACCCAAACCCCACATTTTTCTTTTCGCCTGCACGACGAACATCAGGCGGAGACGTACATGTTCATTAGTGGCAGAGGCGAGAGAGGGATAGAGATGGTAGGAGGGAGGCTCGTGCGTCTGCGAGCTGTTTGTAACATACATACATGTACTTCTAACATATCGTACAGTCCGAGCATTATCGATGCAACGATATGTACACAGTAAGGGATGATGCAGATGGTCAAAGAGGTGCGGGTTGGGTATGGCGGGGTTACCTCCCTTAAGATGCACCCTCTGTGCCACAGTCAGTCCTTTACTCTTGTGAATATGCTTTTTTAATGCACCCAAGGGATACCAAAGAACGAGAGCTGCGCGAAAGCAAAGCAACAGAAAAGAAAACCAGAATGCCACAAGCTCCCCAAATGCAAGCGAAAAAAAAGAAAAAAAGGAGACATGGGAGCCATGACTGTCCCTGGTCCATGACAAGGGTTCGGAAAGAAGCCCCGGGGGCCCCCCTTGTCCTATCTGCGGTTGGTAGGTGCGGATACCCGTGCATCTCCACTTTCTACAATTGTCAAATCGAAGGAACAAAAAAGACAGAGGTGATGGGTGGTCGCGCCAGAGGGATGACGGATGATGGGTGGTGACCAACACGTTCAAGCTACGCGACTATGCCCGAAGGAGCATTTTCACACCCAGCTACCTACGGTTGGGACCTTACAATGTATGGGAAGGTGCGTAAGAAGTTTGGGTTATTGGGTGTGTGGCTAACAAAAAGAGCGACAGCATCAACCTGCAGTACTGGTATTGGCTTTTACCACGTAGCCTAGCCATCTTCACTTTTCAGGTTTCCCAAAGAATTGAGGGCTTCCATCGGCCTACTATGTCCAAATTCGACGTGCTAAATCATTCGACTTCGTTTAGTTAGCGGCCGGTTTAAGAAAAGAGACCAGAGAAAAAGAGATTCCGTCATTTTACAACTGGCGCTGTTCCAAATCTTAGGCGTGGCAAATGACAGATTGTTTGGCAGCCGTCACGGCTTTGCCCTGACCGCGTCTGCTAGTCAAGTAGGCAGACTTTTTAGCAAGACAGAAAAAAAGGGACGCCCGTTTCCAGTTTAGGTTCCAAAGTACAGTAGCTAAAAAGGGGGACACATGGTAAAAATGTGTTTCCTAGTTCTGCGAGAATTGGAATAAAGCCGAAAGAGAAGAAAAGGGTAGACAAAAAAAGGAGAAGAAGCTGATGAAAAGAGACGACCAGCGTATGTGGCGTGACCCTTGGCTTTTTCTTACTTTACTTCGTTAGCAAATTGACAGGTGGTTCAACGTCGTCATATCTCAGGTTTTGGAGTGAGGTCTGAGGGTCTACAATCTGCTTTTGCTTCTTGTAACAGACAAAAAGGTCCAGCTGCATTATACTGTTGCTTTGCTCGAAAGGGGGGGAAGAGGGAGTAAGGAGAGCATAGCATTGATACGGGAGAAACTAGCAACGCGGAAAGCGGTCATCGGATAAAACGGTCCCGTTAATTATGCAATCGTGATCTACAGTTACTTGGTAAGATCATTTGTGGCTACCAGATCAATGTTTGTTGATATCTCTCAAGTTTGTTGCCGAGGTTTGTGCTGTACTGTACTGTACAGTATTTTGTGGCTCTCTAGCTTCCAAAAATGGTCATGGCAGACATTCCATCATTGATTGACATTGACCGTGACCTGACCTAACCTAACTTACCTGACCTGACTTGATCTCCACTGACCTGCGCTGGGCAACTAACTGGGCTACCGGACGAGTGGGGTGGTGTTTTTTTTTTTTTTTGGTCCATCCGCCAAAATAGACACGGAGTACTTCCTAGTAATAATCAATGTACCAGAACCGGTTCTAGTTTTAGATGAACACCCCCAACTTCTTTGGGTCTTCGAAACCTTGAGCCCCCAGGACCCGTCGTGCCCAGCATGAATGCAACCGCTACTAGGTTAGGTACAGTAGACTAGGCCAGGCACGCACACCAGCCCCACCAACGCTACGCACACGCCAAAGGACCTACTGTACCTACCCTTCCACCCTAGCTCGGTCATGACACCCCCGTGGTCCCCTCTCTCTCCACATCTCTAAGGACGGGGCGTTGTGCTGCTTCTTCCCAAAGTTCATGTCAAGTCATACACATCCCATTCCATTCCTGAACCCCGAGTCCTTTGACCAGCTTTCCCCCTCCAACAACAAGAAAGAAAAAAACAACAACAAATCCACTTTCTCTTTCGTCCCAGTGTATTAGGGCGTCACGACTGTTTCGGCTTGATCAGAGCCCGTTCCCTGTCTTTGAACGCGCCGCAAGCCATTGATAGACACTTTTTTTTTCTTACCATATCTTTCTTTGACTCGACACACGACACAAACCCAGTTCAGCGAGAAGTTTGAGGCTACATCCCGTTCCATCTTTTTCGTCATTTTACTGTAACTGCAACGAACCAGAACCGAAAAAGCAAGTAAAAGTACCAAGCTTGCTGTCTATTGTTCTTTTTTTTCCCGCTCATCGGACAAACGCACTTTTCCAAGGTTTCCCAGACAGACGTACATCGTCTCTTGTTTAAACTTTCGACACAACCGGCGAACCTCGATTATACTTTCGCTGCCCTCCCACGGAACCAAGCCCAGCTACAGTCGGACGAACAAAGCAGCATTTCACAACAGGAAGGAAAATAGACAGGAGGAGAAGACAGACAGAACTTTGACCGTTGACAAGATCAGAAGCGTCAACGAGCAACGCAACGCACGAACAAACACAGATTACGATTGTGTCCCCTGCTGACAGATAGCAAGGGTCTTACGAGAGAGGCCTGTAATCCTTGGTTACTATTATCGCTCACACGAACCGACTTCTTGTCCAACTTTTGGGGGGGAAAGGTTGCCCACCGTCGCTAAAACGGTCAAGGCGGTCGCCCCCCAATCTGATTTGATTGTTGTTGATATTTTTGTTACTCATCCACTGCTGCTGGCCGACGATCTCCCGGGTCAGAAAACGCATTATCCGAACCAGAACGAGGGCCAAACACCGCTGCCCATGCTCGCCCCCACGTGCATTGAGTAGCCATGGTAATGCCCGGCGACCATTCCATGCAGCGGGCGAGCCTTCAAGTGGCACCCCTCGCCATTCGTAACAAGGGCTCCCGTCACGGCCACGGCTCTGACACCGAGAACGATGCTTCTTTCACCTCAGTCTCGAGCAACAACAGTGACGCCACCATCACGGACTCGAGGCCCGACGCAACAAACCCATCCAACAAGACAACAGCAACGACCACCACAAAGAAATCAAACGCCGCGATCGATTCGTCCAACGGCTCCCACATGAAGTCGTCGTCGCGCAATGGCCCGCGAGAGGAACCGCTGGAGGCGGATCCGGACATGGCTCCGGCCGTCTTCCACAACTTCCTGCGGGCCTTCTTCCACTTCAAGCCGAGCTTCCTTATGACGGACTCGACTGTTACACTACCGCTAGCCGAAGGCGACGTAATCCTGGTGCACTCGATACACACCAATGGTTGGGCAGACGGCACCCTGCTGGCAACCGGCGCGAGAGGCTGGCTGCCGACCAACTACTGCGAACCATACGGACCCGACGAACTCATGAACCTTTTGAATGCCTTGCTTAACTTTTGGGATCTTTTGCGTAGCACGTCGGTCAACGACCACGAGATTTTCAGCAACCAGGAGTTCATGAAGGGCATAATAGCCGGCGTCCGATACCTACTGGTAGGTCTTTTTTTTACTTTACTTTTACTTCCATATGTTGACCTGCTTACCCCCGAGCCTTGCGCTGGGTTGTGGGATGAAAAAGTCCCTCGAGGCCTGTGCGAACTGACGCTGATTAATTTGGGTGGCACAGGAACGCACAAACTCTCTAACTAGAGAGACCCCTCTCATTCAGCGCCACGAGGGCCTCAGACGCAGCAGGAAATCGCTATTGTCCGAGCTTAGCTCGCTGGTCAAGACGGCCAAACGCCTCCAGGAGCACCAGCGTATGATTAAGCCCATTGAGGACACTAACGATATCATTGACGAGATGATCCTCAAGGCTTTCAAGATTGTGACCAAGGGTACTCGCTTTCTTGACATACTTGACGAGGACAGGAAATCTCGAGCACCAGCAGTTACGGTCATGGCAACGGTCATGGAGGAGGTGACCCCGCCCGTCGACGGAAGGCCTGCGAATAGCGAACAGGCAAAGGCACTACGGGCATTGACGGCGGGTGCAAGCGAAGACTCGTCTGCCGTCGGCGACGACACCACAGAGCAGACGGTTGTTGTACGCCCGACTAACAGGCGCATGTCGACCATCACATCGCCAATTTCGGCAACCAACACGAGGAGAATGTCGCTGGGCAGCAATCCCCACCGGGTGTCGACGGCAATCTCGCACCGAGTCTCGCTTGTTCCGTCCCCATCCACCAAGGCCCAGAACCTCATCTCGCAGCAATTGAGCGACAGCCACGATACCTTCCTGTCGTACCTGGGTTCGTTTATCGGCCGCCTACACCTGCAATCCCAGTCTAGGCCGCATTTGGCGCTTGCCGTCAAGCAGTCGGCAACGTCGGGTGGAGAGTTACTGGTGGTTGTCGATGTGGTTTGCGCCCACAACCGCATGAGCCAGGATTTTCTTGACGCATACCGCGATGCAATGTATGCACGTCTCCGAGACCTTGTCTTGGCGGCACAGGAGGTTCTGACCAGCCGTGGTCGTGAGATGGAGGACGTCATATTCCCCCAGGACAATAGCAGACTGTTGCAGGCGGCCACGGGCTGCGTTCGGGCCACGGGAGAGTGTGTTGCCAAGACCAAATGGTTTCTCGAAAAGATTGGCGACTTTGAGTTTGAGCTGGAACGGGGAGCTTCGGCTCTAAATATGGATCTTGGCTTTTTGGAGATTAACGTTGCCGAGGACAGGGACAAGGACCAGGGCATCGACGCCACCAGCATCGCCGAGTCCAATAAATCAAGCTCAACCGAAACCTCAACGGTAACCGCAACCACGACACAGTCCGTCGCGTCGACAACCGCCACGGTGCGGCCGACGGCCCTGGCCACCAACAAGCCGCTTCCTGAAGTGCCCCAATCCACAACTCCTGATGAGGAGGATGCCCCGCGACCTCATCGATCCCCCGCTTCTTCACGACCAACCTCGATTGTGGAGGAGGGTCCTGCCAGCATGGCTTCGTCTGTGGCGTCGCTGCGACCTATGCTGCCGCCTCTACCGAGGCTTTCCACCTCGCTTATGACGCAGGATGAGTACAGCCCGTCGGAGCACTCGGCTGGCCACGACAGCGACAACTACCACGGCTCGTTCCGCTCTGAGAGCATGACGGCCTCCAGCTCTGGAACTGGCAGCACATATATTAGCCGCGACTCCGAGTCAAGCCTGGTATCGCAGTCGTCGACACGTGCCACAACGCCAGACATTCCATTGGCAAACCAAAAGTCGCTTTCGGATATTAGCAATTCTGGCAGCGGAGCCTGTGTCGTCGAGGAGGATGACGTCGAGTCGAGGCTACTCGAGAGGACATATGCGCACGAACTCATGTTCAACAAGGAGGGCCAAGTTACTGGCGGCTCACTCCCTGCTCTTGTCGAGAGGCTGACCACTCACGAGTCCACCCCCGACGCCATGTTTGTGTCGACCTTTTACTTGACTTTCAGGCTCTTCTGCACACCCGTAAAATTGGCAGAGAGCTTGATCGACCGGTTCGACTACGTTGCCGAGTCTGCTCACATGGCGGGCCCCGTTCGGCTGCGTGTCTACAACGTCTTCAAGGGCTGGCTCGAGTCCCACTGGAGGGACGAGACGGATCGCGAAGCCCTGAGTCTCATCGAGCCGTTTGCTACTTTCAAACTTGGCGAGGTGCTCCCCTCGGCCGGCAAGCGTATCCTCGAGCTTGTCGATCGCGTCTCTGCGTGTGGCGGTGGTGCCTTGGTCCCACGCCTGGTGTCCTCTATGGGCAAGACCAACACATCCATTTCTCAATACGTCCCCGCCGACACTCCCCTCCCGAACCCGGTATTCACCAAGAGCCACGCGCACCTGCTGGCTAACTGGAGGAACGGTGGCAGCTGCCCTAGCATCCTCGACCTTGATGCTCTGGAGGTTGCCAGGCAGCTTACCATCAAGCAGATGAACATCTTTTGCTCGATAATGCCCGAGGAGCTCCTCGGCTCGCAGTGGATGAAGAATGGAGGTGCGGAATCGCCCAACGTCAAGGCCATGTCGACCTTTTCCAACGACTTGTCTTCGCTGGTGTCGGACACCATCCTGCACTACAACGAGGTCAAGAAGCGCGCGGCCGTGCTCAAGCAGTGGATCAAGATTGCCCACCAGTGTCTGGACCTGAACAACTACGACGCCCTCATGGCGATCATCTGCAGTCTTAACAGTTCAACCATCACGCGCCTCCGTCGCACATGGGAGGCTGTCTCGCCTCGCCGCCGCGAGGTCCTCAAGCAGCTCCAGGCCATTGTCGAGCCGTCTCAGAACAACAAGGTCCTGCGTGGTCGTCTGGCCGGCCATGTTCCTCCTTGCCTGCCATTCCTTGGCATGTTCCTCACGGATCTGACCTTTGTCGACATTGGTAACCCAGCAATCAAGCAGCTCCCCGGTAACGAGGGCGACGGCAAGGCTCCGGCCATCACCGTTATCAACTTTGACAAGCACGCCCGCACGGCCAAGATCATTGGCGAGCTGCAGCGCTTCCAGATTCCTTACCGGCTGCAGGAGCTTACCGAGGTGCAGGAGTGGATCCAGGCCCAGATTGCCCGACTCCGCGAGCTCGAGACACCTAATGATAATGTCCAGGTCGCCTACTACCGCAAGAGTCTGCTGCTCGAGCCCCGCGAGGTCACGGCCACGCCTCAGGCGGTGCGTAACTCCTCCGAGACCTTTTCCGCGTCGTCGGCCACGCTTGCACCCCCAAGCGCCAGGGACTCGACCGCTGCCAACGGCAGAGCGGCAGACAGAACTGCTCACTCGCAGAGGACGGATTATTTTGGCTGGATGCGAGGATCTGGCGGCAGCCACCACAGAGATCATCCTGCTACTTGAATATCCAACTGAGGACGATTAAATGCGTCGAAACGGAACGACAATCAGAACAAACACCAGTGCCCGTCACACACTTGAGTGTTTACAATCATCAAACGCCCAACATACCGATACCATTATCATATATTCTCACGCTCCTTTGTCTTTTTCGGCGCCGTCGACTATTCAATTGATACCCAAACTTTTTTATACCTTTTGCTCTTTTTTGCTTCCATCACATTACCACTTCGCTTCTATCACATGTCTAATCAATGAGATTCTGACTCTATTTTCCCGACGCTTCTTCTGAACAAAACAAATCCACTCTTAAAGCATAATTCTCCAATGCCGCAACGAAAGCTCCAAAGAACCACAACCTCCATTGTACAATGTATCAAATATGTTCTCGTCAGTTACTTGAGTGATAGAAGCAGGTCTTGGCTTCTGTCTTATTCTTTTTTTACCTCTTCTCTTCGTGTTTCTAATAACAGTCTTTTTTTTCTTTTGCGTGCTGTGGAGGTTTCGGTTTTTTTCATGGCTCGTGACGGCTGAAATGTTGTTTTTTTCCTTTTCTTGTCTTTGCGAGGGGAGACAAAATTGAAGACATGCGTGATCTTGGCATCATGCTCTCTTCTTTTTCAGTCCTTTACCCTTCGTTATCACTCGTTTTTTTCAAGTGTCGGCGGGTTCTGGGTTTTCCTTTGGGACAAGGCAGCCTCATGGAATGGGGTTTTCGGAGTCGGAAAAGGGCGCAATAAAACACACCAGGGAATGGAGGGGACATACCGGGGGATTTGGAACAAGGGCCTTTCCCCCTTAAAAACAAAACAAGAAGAGAGGGCGACCCCAATTGCAAAAATGACTTTTTGTTACTTGTTCTTCCGGTTTTCTTTTTGAAAGGGCACAAAGATCTTTTTGTACTTCTTGTGACGAATGTCTTCTCTCTTAGCTTCTTCTTTTATGACGAATGATCGTGGCTCGCGCCGCGCGTCAAGAATGCGAACAAAAAAAAACAAAGACCCTTTTTACAAAACAAGCACCTTGATTATTCACTCTTTTTCTTAGAAAGCCTCGGACTCTGGGGATCTTGTTTTTTTTCCTTTGCAAGCTACACCTGTGGTGTTCTCTTTTTATCAAGCGTGCTCGTCGTTTTTTTTTTTTTTGGGTTTGGTAAACTAGAAGTATTTTTATAATCCTCGGCTAGACGAGGTCGAAGAAGAGATTTTTGATGAACCTTGGGTGTTTCCCATCTTTTTGTGAGAAGATGCATGTGTGACAAAACTTGTGGACAAAAGAAAGTAACAATAGTGGTCAATGAAAAAAAAACTTGACTCCTCTATGCCGTGAACAATAGATCTCAAGATCAAAACTCGCGCCTTCTATGCGATCCATTCCCCCCTATTCATTTCGCCTGAGACGCCAAAAAAAACATTTACACTGGAACACTCCACCTATTCTTCCTTGTCACGTCAAACCATTAAAGTCCCATATCATAACCAATCATCTCCTTGTCTCTCCATTTCGTAAAAGCGCAAACCCATAACCGCATCTCGCCATCTTCAATCATTATCATCAAACTTCTTTTCTCTTGTCTTGTTCTTTTTTCTTACTCCTTTTTCTTGTTCACTACCCTTCAGTTCCTACCAGCAACGACCAAGCCGGCAATCCCCTCGCAGAGCTTGTCGACGCTGGCAGCACCGAGGATCTTCATGACGCCGACATCCTTGCCGACGTTCTTGAACACCCACGACCGGATCTCGTTGGCGGCCAGCGAGTCGACGCCAATGTCCGACAGGCCCAACCGCATGTCGAGGGGAGCGCCCTCGCGCAGCTGCAGCATCTTGCGCAGCTTGACCTCCAGGCCGGCCGCCACGACTTCTTGAACCTCGGCGGCCGTCTGCGCCAGCTCGACCATGTCCTTGATGCTCTGGCGGTCGCCGGCAGCCTTTGAGGAGACGATGCCCCGACCAGCCTGCTGCAGGGTGTAGTGCGAGAAGCGCGGGTCGCGGTGCCAGTGCAGCGGCTCCGCGTCGTCGATGCTGTACCGGCTCAGCCCGGTCGTCAGGTCCGCGACGGCTGCTCCAGGCTTTTGGCTAGAAGGCTTGCCCGCGGCGATGGCCTCGAGGAACATGTGGTGGACGTCGCGCTCCGAGATGGGCGGGTAGCCCTCGCGCTTCAGGCCGGCGTACAAATCATCCTTCTCGCGGTGCAGGAAGCCAAGACCGTAGATGACGCCAATGTTGAGCACCGAGGCTGCGAGGCCGCGACGGCGCCGGTCGGCCGCCAGCCCGTTCATGTACATGTTTGCCGCGGCGTAGTTGGACTGGCCGGCGTGGCCGCCGATGGCGGCGAACGACGACGTCATGATGAAGAAGTCGAGGTCGGGCGAGTCGAAGACGGCGTCGAGGTTGCTGGAGCCGATGGTCTTGGGTCGCATGACGCGCTGCAGCGTCTCGATGGACATTTGCGCAAAGACGCGGTCGTCAAGCACCATGGCGCCGTTGACGACGCCGCCGACGGGCGGGCAGGTGGAGGTGAGACGGGCCTTTAGAGCGAGCACGCTGGCGCGGTCGGTGACGTCGAGCTTCTCCATCAGGACGGTGCAGCCGGTGCGGGCGCGCAGCTCGTGGCGCCAGAGCGTCTGCGCGTCGTCGGGTGGGCTGCGGCTGGACAAGACAATGTGGCGGGCGCCCTGCTCGGCGAGCAGCTGGCAGAGCGACTGGCCGAGGTCGCGCGTGATGCCGACGAGGACGTAGGTCTTGTCCGGGCTGAGCATGTTCGTGCCGACGGCTGGGGGCGCCAGGTACGAGATGTTGCGCTCGGCGCGCCAGTCGATGACCTGGAAGGGGGCCGTGGGAGGGGCGGTGCTGTCGAGCAGGTTGGGGACGGTGATGGCGGATGCGGAGACGGGCTCGTCGCACGATGGGTGGATCTGCAGGGCCTTCATGTCGGCAAACTCAATAACGTCCTCCAGGTCGCAGTTGCGCATCTCGGTGATGGTGTACGTCAGGAGCTGACCGCTGGGGTAGTAATCGCCCTTGCCGGCGGCCGCCCCGCGGATCAGGGCAGACACCGGCGAGGACTCGTGCAGGAAGTTGTACACGGAGAGCTTGCCCATCCTAGCAAAGACGTGCTCGATGGGTGCGCGCGATTGGTAGCGGTGGACAAACGTCCAGCCCGGGTTGCGTATGGCAAGCTCCCGGTCCAGGGTGAAGACGGAGATCTTGTACTGCGTCGACGTGAAGAGCTGCATTATGATGTTGTACAGGCACATGTCGGGCTCCACCAGGATGATGCTGTCGCCTTGGGGCTTGTCCATGCACGCCATGACCGCCAGGGTCCGGAGGGCCCAGGCGGCGCAGGCTGCAGAAGTGACGGCGGTCTCTGGCGCGTCAAAGACTATCTGACCAGGGGGCGGCTGCACGATGGACGCGTTGGAGTCGCTGAAGAGAGCCACGGGCCGTCCCTTGCCGTTCAGCGAGAGCTCGCGGCCAAAGCACAGGTAACCCTTGTAGGTGCCGACGTCGATGGGTTGGGACGAGCTGTAGAAAACCTGGACTGGGGGATAGACCAAGGAATTCGGCTTGGCGACGTGGCCGGTGGAGGCAATGCCCGAGTGAATCTTGATCTCGTGGGTAGCTGCGCCGGTAGATGCGGCAGCAACAGGTACGATCTCGACACACTGCTCGCTGGTGTTGACCGTTGAGGTGACTACCCTACGCGGAGCGTTGACGCGGTCGATGGCCGGCCGGTAAGGCAGCACGCGCGGGACGAGACGCCTACCCTTCTCCATGTGGATCTCGGGCTCGTGGGTCCAGAGCATCTTGCTGCCCTTGCCGGTGGTGAGCTTGCGCTGGCAGAGGCGGCCAAAGGTCTCGTTGATGATTGGGCCTGCACCGTTGAGCACCTCGAGATCGAGCAGCTGGAGGTTAAGGTTGGGGATCTCGGCGAGGAGCGTGCGGGCAAAACCAAAGGTGGCTGCGTGCTCGGGGTTGGAGTCTCGGGAGTGGAGGGTGATCCACAGAACCGTGGTTCCGGGCCGCATCAAGGTGCGAATGTTTTCCAGGCGTGCCGCCGTCATGGTAGACAGAACGGGCGTGTCCAGGTCCGCGAGGACGATGGCTGCAGTGCAAGTGGCAAGGTCCTCGTGATCAGCATCCTCAAATGATTTGGCAGTAGCCAGCTGGTCACAAAGCGGCTCAAGACCGGTTTCGATGTAGTTGATCAGCGAAGTTGTGCGGTTGTTGCTGCCGCCTATCAGCAGAAGCTTGGAAGTGAGCGATGGCGAACCAGGTCCTCCCGAGAGAGGAGACCGGAGCACATCCTTGAGGGGAGACTCCGTCTGACGAACCGTGATGGAGAAGCCGGGGATGTGTTGCTGGTCGCTATTCTTGACGGCATTGACAAAGCCACACTCCTCGAGGACGTCGGGGTAATCCGGTGGGGTGATGGACAAGGAAGAGTCCACGGACTGACCCGAGCATCGACGAAGCCGCTCTCTAAGCGGGCTAAGCGACATGTCCACGAGCAGGAGCCAGGCGCCGGGGTTCATCAGGGCGTGCATCCTCTTGAGGAGAGCCACCGAGTCGCCGCCGGCAATGGTAGACATGACGACCAGGTCGTGCTTGTCCCACTTCTCGTCCTCTTTGTCCAGGTTCTTGGCGAAGATCCGATCCCGAACGGCGTCGTTGGCAGCTTGCAGAAGGCGCTGCTCAAAGCTAGGCTGGACTTTGCCAGCCATGGTGAAGGAGGTAAATGAGGATTTGAGACCGGCGAGTACGTGCTCCTTCAACCCGAGGCCAGGCTCCGTCACCACGAGCACCTTCATGCGCGGGTAGCGGTGCGCAATCTGGCTGACGATGCCGGCGACCTGCCGTTGCATGGACAACATATTTAGGGACTCTTGGACGACCGGAGCCGCCATGGCTTGGAGGACTCCATGCGGCAAGTTCTTACCGAGCTGCATGAGCAGCTCGAGGGCCGCCGAGTGGGGTGAGGACTTGACGAAAGACTTGAGGCCGTCCTTGGTCTCCCGCGGCCACGACTTGTAGTCCTGGCAGAAGAAGGCGGCGACGCGGTCGCAGCTCTCGACCAGGCTGCGGAACTCGGCCGAATTGACGTCGAGCGGCGCCTGCGGGCCGATGATGGCGTCCTCGGGGTCCTGATGCATCACCGTGTGGAGGTAGAGCTCGTAGTCATCCTCTGGCTTGGTGGCAGCGAATGAAGCTACGGTCATGGACTCGATCTGGACCTCCGCCTGGCCGTGATCATTGTAGATGGCCATGTCGGCATTGATGGTCGCAGCGCCCTGCCTGGAGGTTGGCTTGAACTCTGTCAGAGTGGCGTCGACCTTGATCGTCTGGTCTTGGCTGCCCTTCAAGTCGCAGATGGCCATGCTGAACCGCATCGCCGACACAAAAGTTGGCAAGAACGTCGTCCACAGCGAGCCGTCTCCAGGAGACGCAAAGGCGGAAAAGCAGGCCTGGAAGCAAGTGTCCAGCGTCGCGGGGCTCACGGCAAGGTTTGTAGTGTCTTCAGGATGCGACTTCAATAGGGTGGTCGAGGCAAAGTTGTAGCGGCGATCAATTGTCTTGATGCCCTGGAATGGACCAGTGTACTCCAGGTCAAGGTCCTTCATCATGCGGTAGAAGCCTTGGGGGCTGACCGATGTGGTCTCCGGGTGCAGAGGAGCCTTGTAGGGAAGGGCGTCGACGGTGGGGCTGCCGAGGGTTATGGTCATGCCGCCGCGGAAGTTCATGCGCATTGGGCTTGATCCATTCGCGTAGGCAGAGGTGAGGGTAAATTTGGCAGTGATTGTCGACTCGTCGTGGTGGTCCTTTGAGGGAGGGAGCACTGTAAGAGTGAAGAGGGTTTCAATCCCATAGTTTCCAGCCTCTACGATCATTCCACTCAGGAACTCCAGGTTCTCCAGCTCAATGATTGTAGCCGCCCGGCCCTTGAGAAGCACGCGGGCAGCATCCAGAGCCATCACGCAGTAGGCAGAGGCGGGGAGCAGAGCTTGGCCTTGGAAGCGGTGATGCTCAACCCAGGGGACGGTCTCCAGCTTGATGATGTTGCGCCAACGAAGCTCAAACTCGGTGTCGTCGCGAGTGCGGACGCCGAGCAGCTCGTGGGGAGGATCGACGCGGAAGTGGTACTGCTGTGAGATGCGGGACTCGCGGTAGTGAATCTGCGAATGATCCCAAGGGTATTGGGGCAGCTTCTCAGACCAGGACTGCTGTGGTGAAGTGGAAAACAGATTGGCTGCGGGCAGAACGGGGAGACGGACGGCCGAGTGGCCGAACAGTGTCCACATCGAACCGATAAAGTCCGAAAGCGCCACCACGTCATTCTTCTTCCTATCCAGGACACCAAAGTAGGGTAGAGTTGAGCCGATGGCGGCCTTGATGGTCTCGGTGGCAGGACCCTTGAGGGCTGGGTGCGGTCCAACTTCGACGACGACGTGATAGAGGTTGCTTCCACCCACTGCCGACTCGACAGCCTCGCGGAAGAGAACAGGCTTGACCATGTTGTCAGTCCAGTAGGTAGACTTGAGTTCGTCCACCTCCAAGACGCGGTCGTCACCGTAGACTGATGAGATCCACTTGGTGTTGTTTCCCTCAGACGCCTGAATCTCAAAAGTGGTCAATGACTCTCCATAGTGGAAGGCGGGACCAAGCATGTGAGCCGAGTGGTAAGCAGTATCAACCTTTAGCAAGCGTGCAAACTTGCCCTGCTCCGTCAGGTGTTGAGCCATTTCTTTGACGGCGTCCAGGTCACCCGAGAGGGTGACGCTGGTGTGAGAGTTGCTCGCAGCCACGGATAGTCGTCCACGCCAGGTGTCGAGGGCACAGAGTTGCTCAGCTTCCAGTTTCGAAAGTCCGACAGCCAGCATTCCTCCCTTGGCGCCCAAGTCTGGAGATCCAGCCACGTGAGCATCGAGGCCTCGATAGTAGGCAATGAGGATGGCGTCATGAGCAGTGATGCGGCCCGCAGCGTAAGCTGCTGCGACCTCTCCAGAAGAATGTCCGACCACTGTGTGGAATGTGATGCCAATCGAGCGGAGGACGTCGACGAGGGCAATTTGGACTGCAGTGCAAAGGGGCTGTGATATGGCGGCAATGTTGATGCGAGAGCGCTCGGCATCAGCACTGAGCTCTTGTGAAATGGTCCAGTCAGGAGGGGTAGGGCATTGACAAAGGATATCCTCTAGCTGATGAATGGTCTGCTTAAAGATGGGGCAGTTGATCAAGAGGTGCTTGGACATTTCTGCCCACTGTGCGCCCTGGCCGGTGAAGATGCCTAGGATCTTGAGGGGACCTTTAGCAGTTTGCTTCAGGGCAAGAGTGCCAATCTCTTGAGGGCTGTCGGTGGGGATGCCATCAATGGCCTTCTCCAATGCATGAATTAAATCTTGGCACGTAGCGCCAGTGACACTCAGTCGATAGGGAAAAGGGGTTCGATTGACGAGCAGGAAATGCAAAAGCTTGTCGAGCTCCTCGGGGCTAGAAAGCTTGTCTTGAATGTCTGGAAGTGACATGAAGTCTTTGAGGGCCAAAGCCACTTGATACAAAGTCTTCTTCGAAGCTGCAGAGAACACAAGAGGGAGCTGGACTTCTACATTGTTTTGGCCGACGAGGGAAGATTCTGAGCCAGCGACAGCAAGACCTTTCTCGGCAAAGTGTTTGCCGATTGGGTCATGGATGTCTGGAGTGTAAAGCTCGACGATGGCATGAGAATTGGTGCCTCCAAAGCCAAAAGAGTTCACACTAGCACGCAGAGGATGACCGCTCGCGGGAGCAGGCCAGTCCGTGCAGCTTGTCGGGATCTTGAGATTCTCGTAGAAAGGCTCGACTTTGGGGTTTAGCTTGCGGAGGTGCATGTTTGGCGGCACCGTCTTGTTACGCATGGACTGGATGACTTTGAGCATGCCAGCAAGCCCAGCTGCTCCCTCGGTGTGTCCAATGACGGTCTTGACTGATCCCACGAAGAGAAGATTGCGTTGTAGCTGAGCATATGCCGCGGCCTCAGCCTCAATATGTGCCTTTTTGGTCTTGGCCTTGGACTCGGCATCTTGATCTGCGACAATGGGTGTATCTTGGGTCGCGGTATTGCTTGGGAAGAATGCGTCTGCGATAGCTTGAGCCTCGCGTGGGTCGCCGGCTTGAGTTCCTGTGCCGTGAGCCTCAAAGTACTGGCAACGATCCGATGCGTCCATGGGATCGAGACCCGTCTTTTGATAGGTTTCGCGGATAAGCGTGGCTTGTGCAAGGGGATTGGGCATGGTGATGCCTTGAGTCCGACCGTCAGAGTTGACACCGGTCTCCCGAATGATGGCTTGGATAGCGTCACCGTCGGCCAAAGCCTTGCTCAGCGGCTTCAGAAGCAGGGCAGCGACTCCCTCGCCGCGAGCGTAGCCGTCAGCATCAGCATCCCACATGCGACAAAGACCCGTAGGACTAAGCATGTGGAGGCTAGACTCTGTGATGAATTGCTCGGGGGTGAGGATGAGATTGGAGCCAGTGACGCAGGCCATGATGCTCTCGCCGCTACGCAGGCTCTGTACCGCCTGGTGCAAGGCAACCAAGCTGGCAGAACAGGCAGTGTCGATCGTCATTGACGGTCCACAGAAGTTGAAAAAGTAACTGAGACGGTTTGAGATGATGGAGCGAGCGTTACCAGTGGCGAAGTACTGCGAGGAAGTGATGTCGTCCCGTTGGCAGAGAGTATCGTAGTCAGCGGTCATGACACCGGAGAACACAGAAACCTTCTCGCCAGAGTACTGCTTGATGGTGTATCCAGCAGACTCGAGGGCCTCGTAGACAGTCTCCAAGAGCATCCGCTGCTGCGGGTCTATGGCTTCTGCCTCCTTGGGGGCAATGTTGAAGAATGAAGCATCGAAAGCTCTATGGTCATCTTGGAGGAAGTATGCCTTAGTGGAGTTTGTGGTTCCATGATACTCTCCGTCTTGGTGAAAGAAACCGGTCGCAGAGAAACGCGAGGGAGGGATGGTTTGTGATAGATCTTGAGGGTTCTCGAGCAGTTGCCAGAGCTCGCTCGGCTTGGAGATACCGCCGGCAAACCTACAGCTGCTGCCCACGACAGCCACAGGCTCGTTGGGCGGGATGCTGTACGACATGGTGATGCCGGTAGCGAAGGAAAGTGCCGATGAACGGCGGGTGCAAAAAGTCTTTCTTGATCAAGATATAAGACAATCAAAAAGGTGAACTACTTTATGTTTCTCCGAGAAAGATACGTAGTATCTATAAAGGAAGGCAACGCAAGTCTGGGTATCGTGAATGAAGGTAAACTAGCAGAGAGTGACGAAAAAGCTGAAGTTGAAAGGGAGAAAAAATATCAACGGTGATAGGAAGTTTGGTGTTGAGAGTGAAGAAGAAGGAAAAGATTTTCTGACGAGAACATGAAGTCAAGGTGACCAGGAAAAAAAGAAAGAAAGGTGAGCAGCGTGGGGAGGAAGGAAATGAATTCGCTGCAGCGTAATTTTGTTTGCCAGCTCAGGGCAGAGACCCACACACAGTTTGGTATCAAGAAAAGGATGACGAGGAGGATAAGTAGAAAAAAGGGCATACCGCCCCACAAGTCCCTGATCTTTTGCTTCAGTTGGAAGCAGAGGGGGAGGAGGAAGCCTTGATTCCAACAGTCGATTCCGTTTACCTACCCACCCACCCTGAACAGGTAGCCATGCTGCTCTCAACCAGGGATCAACAAGCAAACAAAAAGGATGAGATGAAAGCAGCAATGTCCAATAGGAAGGCACTCAAGACGTCAGATGTCACCAGTGGGGGAGAGGGCATGGTATTTTGGCTACAACAGAAGCTGCTCAAGCCCTCACGTACTGACTGATGACTGCTGGTGATTGCGGGGGACTTGTACTTGCAACCCCTCATGCTGTCAAGGACTTGTGTTTGACACGCTAAATCTAAATCTGAAAGGCTTGTTCAAGTTTTTATTTTATTTTTGCTTAGCACGATGCCATTGCTAGATGGGGGGTGTACTTTTGTTTGTTTTGTGCCTTTGTACCGGGGTATATGTAACAACCATTCAGATTGACACGCCCCATGAAGATCTTGGAAAGGTAGACAAGGCATGCCGAATCTCGAGTGCTATTTTGTCTTTCTAGTCATCTTCTTTTTAATCAAAAGCCTAGTGCTACTATGATGCCTTTTGGGATTCATCTTAGTTGCTAGAAGTGATGTGGTTCTCGGGAGTTATCCGATGGTGTTTTATACCAAGTAAAGTGGGCGCACCCTGTCACAGCAAGGTCGTATACCCTCCCGCAGCGTGAGCTCTGGCTACCTACCTACCTACCTACCTACCTAAGGTGGGTGGTCATGGTTGGAATGAAGTGACAACCGACTTATCCTAAAACTGGTGCCGCTCAGGATTTAAATAAAAGTCTTCTTCCCATGTGAGACAGCAAGCCCTAGGTACCTTGCGTATTTGCCAGGTTGCTACCTTAATTCTGTCGCCTGATAAGAAGGTGAGCAGGAACGAGTAGGTACATCATGAAGAGAGATGTCGTCGTCAACAGTGGGTCCTCTTGTGCAGATGCTTTGTCAATCACAGTTGCTTTTTGCCATCTTGGTAAATCACGTGGAACAACCTACCACTATGTGCTTGCCCACCCAACTTCTACCATTGTCTTTGGAAGGTACGTACCTGAACTTAGGTACTAACGGATGCTTCTGGGCTAATTATGTTGATTTCGTGTCTTGATCATGCCATTGACAGGACCTCACCAGTGCCATCCAATCAATCTCTTTTTTTCCAAATACAAGCAACAATCTCGGCTCGCTGAAGTTCGAGATCAACTAATCTAGAACTAGTCAGTACAGGTATATCTCTGTCAATGTCGCACTCAACCGGGCGACCCGCAGCTTTATACCATCCGTCAAGCCGTTTACCCTCGGTACGCTTAAGCTTACCGGGAGCCGCAACTTCGCAGGGAAATGCGATAAGCCGATCAAAGGCGAAGGTAGTCCGCGATGCTTGATCTCGCTAACGGGCGAGTTGTGGCACTTTGGCTGTTGTCATATCTGAATCGGCTTCTTGAAGACATTTTTGTTCCATAAACTGTTCTCTGCTAAGTGGCGTCATCGCCATCATATTGGCTCCTAGGATGCTGTTGTTTGTGTGTTGCTTGAGATTTTGCCCCTATTTCTTGGGTGCTTAAAATTTCGTGTTAACTTACTCAATGCCGCTCCGAAACTATCCATATTGTCTGCTCCAAGGTAAGCATCCAGGACAATGACGGCACTTGCTGACGCTTCCAGTCCCTGGCTGTACAACTTACCTAGGTATCCCTCTCCTGTCATATTACTATCATGGGCCAATCCTTGCTCTATCATGCTTTTTTCAGTGGCTAACTACAGAAGGGAGCAGGAGTGGAAAACTTCCCAACGACTCGACCCTGAACAATGTTCCACAGTTCATCACAATGTATTGCACAATCTTTGCTATATACCAAGAGCAACCAGGGACTGGATGTGATTGGCACCAGAGGGAGGACACCCCAGGATTATGCAGGCTTCCGCCGGCGGGATCTCGCACCATCGCAACTATGGTCACGTCTGTCATCACCATATGCAGGGACAACGCCCTTTCGACTGATAACAGATGACAGAATTCTCTACTTGGCACGACGACATCGAACTCTTCTCCAAGTACTCCGTGGATCAGGTGACGCTAAAGAACGGGCAGACTAGCTTAAGAGGGTAAAGCCCCGTACTACTGGGAGCTTGAAATCTAAGTCGCGATACTTTACAGGCGTGGAAGCGGAAGTCGACCGGCCCAGCCTCATCAAGCGATCCTGGGGCCAATCGCCACCCTCAATTGATACATAAGCCTTTTGAGTTATATTGAAAATCTATTTAGACAGCTCGGATCAGATGTATTCTGCAAGGGAAATGGGACCCGAGGTAAGTTATTTCCAGTGGATTTCTATTCACTCCTTCAACTCTCTAAACCTGTTTCGCAGCAGCACTCAACAAGCTCCGAAAATTGTGCACAGTAGAACAAATTCTAACATTTACTCGCTCACAGATATTGAAATACGAATTTGTAACACATCAAAACGACAACACAACAAGATTTTCTGCTAAGTTGATCTGTGACCCTCTCTTTTGTAGCTCAAGGGCAGTTTCGTTGGCTTCGTGCTCAATCTTTAACATAAGCCCCTACAATCATATCTACAGCAGTAAGCCTTGTAGGGGGCAGGGAGTTGTAGCACGCACCTACACCCTTCTTGATAGCCGGCAGATCTGATCCCGTGAAACGTGGAACCACATCTGGAGGTAACACGACAGAGGCTGTATAACCGATACTCTATGATGCTTCGGCTACAATATCCAGCAAATACCACATGTCGTACAACAGATTTAAGATGCTCTCAAACTATTTGTTGGACAGCAGTTAATACATCCCAGTTGCAGAGTACAGCGTCGCGAAGACCCTAGGGACCATCGTGTTCTGGTAATAGGACCGGATCCTCTAAGCCCCAACACATGAACATGCTTGGAATCAGAACTTCTTTTTGCACGTAACAGACTCCCTCCTTCAGAATACCAGGTTATGCTGACATTTTAGAAGATTAATCTAGGCCTGCTTGCCTCACAATCTGCCCTGAGAACAGAACGATCCACCAAATGGTCTCAAAAACCAGTTCAGCAAGAAAGCTACATCCTTATCTCCGAGTTCGTACTCCCCGATAGAGAGCCAAGTGCGAGAAGCTAAACAGTCCTTAATTCTCTCATCATTACTTGGTGCGTGAGAGAGGAGAAGCAACAAGAGCTGGAAGTAAAACTTGCAGTGGGATAAGATCCCCTTGGCCACTATCGAAGCCGCCTCAAAGGGGAATCATCGAAGCATACATCGCGGGCTTTGTTCCACGAACCTTGGGGATTATACCGACTGACATATATAAGTGGTGTGGGGCGCTGTAGAGGAGTATGATTTGAAGCTGGACACCCTCGAAACGTTGTCACATTCAACTGTACCTCAGTCGAGTAAGCAAAGGCCATAGCCTGCTGCTGCAATGTCTTGGTACTGACTTCCCCAAACTACACAGATAATATTGCCGTGACACCATAACATAATGACCGGGCAAAGCCGCTGTCAAAGCCTTGCTCACCTTCACCAACTCTTGACAGGGCCGTCATCCTTCGGGTCACTGCATAGAGCGTTCCACGACTGCAGCAGGCTTCCAACACTGATAGGCGAAGACTTTGTTCGGTTGCGGGATCTGGATTAAGCATGTCTCGGCTCTTGTACACTCTGCAGACTCGATGGCGCAGTCGACGAAAAAAGGGGACCGACTTGTTGCCCATTCACAAAAAGACCATAAGCCACTCTACCTCCGCTTTTTCAGAGACAAGGAAAGCGGCAGGTCCGGTTACGGCTAACTTCCCCGAGCTGTCAGGAGCATGCAACACTTGTGTGGCTTGGCTTCTGGGTCTTACGAGATAAATTGGACCTTGTGTGGCACATAATGGCCCCATCGGATGACAGGCACTGTGGCACATGCATCATCCGTTCGGACCTCGCGCTACGTCGCTACCCTTGGGGACGTCTGCAGTTTGGCCTTATATGACGCTCTCGCACAAGGACGCCGAGACAGCAGGCCACGTCGTGTGTTCTAGTAGATTGCGAAATCGCCTCGCCGATTAGTCAAGCTGTCGCAGGCCTTCCTTTTGTTCTATGGTGGCTCTGGATGTTTCAGGCGATTCGCCGATGTTGTCAGTCTTTCCAAGCTTGATTGTGATGGCGGGGTCGGGTGGATGGAAAGGGGCAAGCCCAGCTCTGTCCAGCGTCAGGATTATGTTAATAGCTTTGATGTGTGAAGAGAGCGGCAAAACGAATAAAGTTGCTGATTTCCCAGTGAAGGCCTGTAGATTTATCGTTCTAAAAGTTGCTCATACAAAAAGAGAAGAAATATGGAATGACAACTCCCCTGCGCCAAACTAAACCCGCACCGACAAATACATTGTTCTTTCCTGGCTCCGTTATAGTCCCCGCATGTCTCCTTGTATCCCCCCCGGAGAACACAAGAGACAAGAAAAAGACAAGAGCAACACCCAAAAGAACACACACACGGTAACGCAAATATTTTGCCACCGTTTGTTTACTGGACGTCACCCGTGGCGAACAGCTCGAGGTGGATCCTCTCGTGCGCCACGCCCATCTGCTCAAGCTTCTCCCTCGTGTCCAGCATCCAGGCCTCGGGCCCGCAGAGGTAGTACTCGGCCCTGGGGTCCGACGTGCGCAGGTCCCTGTCCGCATCCAGCTTGCCGAGGTCCATCCTGCCGCCGCCAAAGTGGAAGTGCTCGTTGGTGACGTCTTTTGCCGGGTCAACCTTGCCCAGGAACAGCCGGGTCCGCAGCCGCTCCTCTCCGACCGCCTTCTGGATCTCGGCCACGCGCGTCTCGAACGGGCGCTGGGCGCGGGACCGCGATGCGTGGATCCACGACACGGGCCTCGTGGCTGCCGGCGCCGGCACGCCGCCGTCGGCCACCGTCACGCTCTCGAGGATGGAGAGCAGCGGGGTGGCGCCCACGCCGGCGGACAGCAGCACGAGCGGCGCGCCGGCCTTGGTCTCGTCGGCCGGGTCGACAAAGAACTCGCCCTGCGGGTGCGAGACCTCGACCTCGTCGCCGACGCTGATCTTGTCGTGCAGCATGTTGCTGATGATGCCGGGGGTGCCGACCTCGACGCCCTCCTCGCGCTTGACGCTGATCCTGTAGTACTCCCCGCCCTTGTTGTAGCCCTCGCTCAGGCTGTACTGCCTGCTCTGCAGGTACCCCAGCTCCGGGACGAAGAGCTGCACGCTGACGTACTGACCGGGCAGGAACCGCGGGAGTGGCGTCTTGCCGTCCGAGGGGGTCAGGTAGAAGGAGTTGATGGACTCGGCCTCGGCCTCCTTGCGCAGGACCTTGAACTTGCGGAAGCCCAGCCAGTCGCTGTGCTCGCTGTACATCTTGCCCTCGACGCCGATGAAGACGTCGGCGAGGACGCCGTACGCCGCGATCCAGGCGGCGACGATGTCGGGCGTGGCGGCGTCCCCCAGCACCTGCCCGATGGCCTCGATCAGGTACTTGCCGACGATGTCGTACTGGCCCGGCGTTATGTGCAGCGACACGTGCTTGTGGGCGATGCGACTGACGGCGTGCGACAGCTTGGCGAGGTCGTCGATGTAGGTGGCGTAGGCGAGCACGGCGTTGGCCAGGGCCCGCGGCTGCGCGCCCGTCGCCTGGCTGGTGGTGCTGAAGACGTTGTGCAGCTCCGGGTGGGCTTCGATCATGTTTTTGTAGAACACGGTCGTGATGGTCACGCCGTGCTCCTTGAGCACCGGCGCCGTAGACTTGACAATGGCGACCTGCTCGGGCGTTATCGAGGCGGCGGGTTTGTTCTCGGCTGTTGCGGCCGGGGCGGCCGGGGCGGCGTCCGGTTGTTGCTTGTCCCTGACTGCCGACATTTCTTTTTTCTTTTTCTTTTTGTTGTATGTGATGTGATGATGGGGAAACAAGATCAAGGGTAGGATGAGCTTGAGTTTCGGTGTAGCTTTTGTAGCTTTTGTAGCTTTTGTCGGTGACTATGGTGATATCGTCATGACACTCCGAATGTCGTCTCAATACTGGGGATTTCCCCAGTATTTAAGCCTGGCACGTCATGGAGTTTTCATCCCGACCCAGACGCTGCAGACAGGGTCCATCTTGCTGTCGGCGGAGAAGCGGAGATGCTGCAAAGCTTGTCCCTGGCTGACTGTACACCTCGTCCGACTTTTACCACTAGCAGTTCTTTGTATCAACAAAATGTCACATAAGGTATATTTCTCTCGGTGTCGGGCTGAATTTGTGACTCGTACGATGCATTCTTTATGGTACTGCAGTCACTTTTCGCCTGTGCAGGTCGGAGTCCTAGGTACGGTGGCTAAGCTTTGTGAGCCCAGTCCTGGTTTGGTAAGCTTAGAAAACCCCGCAGGCGACGTGTGGTGAATCTTTACCGCTGCGTTGTTAATTACAAAAAGACCAAGAAAAAAAGACATTAAAATGACATTCTCCGCGGCGGTATTGCCCGTTTTATCAGGTGCTTTCCGCGAGTTGACATATTTTCGACCATGACTGCTGGCATGGAGTGGAGGTTGTGGTAGGTGAACAGTTCGTACTTGCATGCACCCCTTGCTTAGGGCCTTTGTCGGTACTATTTTAGGCCCCTGGACCCTGCGCCCTTTGGTCCGATGCCACTGTAGCGCAGATGGAGGTGCGGAATGGTTCGGGCTTGGCGGGCGATTTGCCCGCCGGCCGGCCCACTATAAGTAAGGACCTTAAAGGGAAGCCATTTAAAGAGCCCAGATTTGTAAGCCCGCCCGAGCAAGCGTTCGGCTTTGCTGCGGCTGCTCCTGCGTGGTACGATTATTAGTCGGCGGTCTGCTATTAGTCGCTTGCATGAGCTCCGCTCTTTTCTCGGCATTTGTTTACGAAGTACTTACTGTACGAGTATGTCGTCCCAAGTGTTTGGTTACCCAAATTTGCCCATAATGCACACATACATCAGTACTGCCTCTGTATCGCTTCATCATTTGTGAAGGTCTGTAATATACGCCTACTTTGGAGCCGGTTTCTAGAACATGACGAAAACATCAGGGCCTCCACGTGTAAGCGGATATTTCCGGTCAGAATCTTGGGTGGTTTTTATCGCGCAGGACAAAAATAACTGGACATCCATGTCAGCCCACAGTGACGCAGTGGGACACCATCACGCGATGACTACATTTCAGCCTCAAAAAGAACCCCCCCCCCCCCCCGCGCTGCAACCTGCCATCATCTCCCGACCCGCATCACGATGTCTTGAATATAACTGCCAAGGACGTATCCCACAGGCGAGGACATCTGACCAACTTGAAAGATGATAAACTGTGGAATACCTGGCCAGCAGCTGACGAGAGCCTCGTCTCATCTCCGCGGACAGGGAGGAACTTCATCTTTTGCGCCTGTCTTACAGTTGCTTGTACATTTCTCTCAAGGTTCCCTGTGTTGCTGTCCTGTTTTGTCATGGCGCAGTTGGTAATCTAGATCAGAACTGTGCGGAATAGCCCTCGGTCGAGGTTCCGGCTACGACGACAAAGAACGGCGACGGTGATGGTAAAGCAGTGACCGAAAGCCCGTCCGGGAACTTGGAGGACATTGTCAAAAACGGGGACAATCAGGCAGAAGAGGCTCCATTGTTTGGTTTCTTTGTTTTTGTCGAGGCGCAGGATCTAGAATAAATTCATTATCGACTTTGGAAAATGAGCATTGTGCGAATCGTAAAGGATATGGGTTCTTTGTCGGAGGGCTTCGAGTTCAGGAAATTTTGTATATAAGAGCTCAATTGTTGGTTGTTATTGGGGCTGTAATTTCTATCCCTACTCAAACCCAACTTTTTTTTCTTTACTGATATCAACGACCTGCGACGCCTTCAAACCACGTTGCACGTTCTCGATATCGACAACAAGCTAAGTATCGAACCCCCAACCAGTGTCAGCCCCTTCGGCCATGTCTTCGCCCACCATGCCGAGTGTTCTCAGAAAGCAGATCTTGCTCGACGAGCCCGTCCGCAGGAAGAGTGAAAGCATGGCATCCGAGGTGGATGAAGTCCTGTTTGAGAACCTCTTGCTGGAGAGTGACGACGATGACGAAGAGACCGTCCAAGGCGACGAGCAGGACGCCGATGCAGACTGGGATCAAGCGACCCAGTCATTCAGCACCCGCATCGACTGGCAAGGCGCCATGCAATCCCTGACCATGACCGCAGCTCACGTCCTCAACCTCGAAAAGGAGATATTCGACGTTACCCGCGACATCACCAGCTTTGTTGCACCCGGCTCCTCCCTCGAGAGCAAGACTTTCGAGGTCCCAATGTCGCCCCTGCATGCCTCGGCAGCCATGGAACCAAACGCCGTTGCCTACCTCACCGTCGACGAGCTCCTGCAGCTCACGCTCCACATCCCGCACATGCGCCTGCTCTCCGAGATCATAACGCTCAAGGAGAAGCTCGGGCAGAGCGACTGGAGCTGCTGTGACGAGCATCAAGGCAAAGACAACGACGAGTGCGCTGTCGTCGACGAGGAGGAATTGGAGGCAAGGGAAAAGCTCATCTACAACATCGCCGTGATCGCTAGCAAGGCTGGCCACCTCGAGGACCTCATGTCCATCATTCTGCCCAAGTGGCGTTGGATGATGGCCGACACCGTCACGTTTGGAAAGGATACCCACAAGGCCGCGATACTTGACCAGTTTGTCGATAGCGTGCTCCGCTGGGCTATAGACTACGCAGCTCGGTCCGAGACATTTCTTTGTGATGATGACATCTGAGTAAAGGTGGAAAAACATGGTCACTGTTGATTGCTACTTTGGGTTTTCAACGCAAAACTGCTGGCAGTGAAGCTCTGCTTTTCTTGAGAACATAAAAAGAATCAACAGACATTTCACTCAAATATTCGGTGCAAAACGCCACTCGTGTGTATAAACATTTTTCTGTCCCTCGCTTATTGATAATGTGCTAGTTATCTATCAAGCTTATGGAGATTCATCCCCGTTTTTAGCAGCCCGGTTTGACTTGCTTGGAATGCAGTGGATGTATGAATATCCTCCTTGTTCTCACCTTCAGCAAAAGGGAGAGAAACGCCGTCCAACCCGGAAAGAATATGGTAGTAGCTCCTTCTCAGGGTAGACAGTGTTTGTAAACAGTGCCCATAGCTCGTGCCGGAAGGAGGAACAAACATTGTGTGCTGAATCTCTAAAAGTGAGAAGCAAGCTGAGGCGAATGTCAACCTCTTTCTCTATGCGTAACGCCAAAAGGCAAACGAAACGTTCCCTCCAATCTTGGCACCGAATACCACAGAACTCTGCATGAAAAATCAGTCATCAGCACTCACTGCTTCACGCATAAATCTTTCATTCACTATCAAAAAAGAAGCTGATTTCTATCATTGGTTTCCCTCCATCAGTCGCACCAGCAACATGGCATCCATTGAGGGCTACAATATGGACGCCGAAATAGGAGAGTGGACTTTTGTCACCTCTCACGAGGCCGATGGATACGAGGACAGCGTCGTTTCCTGCCCGTCTACCAACAGCAGCAGCAGCTCGTCGGCATGTCCAAGCAATGCTGGCACGCTCACCCCCGACGCCACCCACACGCCCAACAGCCCTCCCGGTCCACAGACTCCCCAAAACTTGTACCCAGTGGGCATTGCTCCTATCATGGATTGGCTCACGCTACTGGAACATACGACAAATCCTTCCGCCTATCCCGCAACACATGGTGCAATCCGCGACCCGACTCCCCAAAACGCCCACCCTTGGGGTATGACTGGTACTTGGGGTATGGCTGATGGCGTGAATCAGCTGTTGCTACAGTCACATGGAGGCTTTCCTATCGCCTCGGAGCCCCCTCATCAAGCTCGGGAGGTAACCGACCCGCCCGCCCCATGGTCTTGGCCACAGCGCTCTGCGAGTCCGACGCCTCAAGTCCGCCCCATCGAGACATACTCTCCAGACGAGTGGTACGAGGCGGTCCGCACGTGGAAAGGGGGCGTTCTGCTCACGCTGGGCCTTGAAGACTACTTGTCCGAGCCCGAAACTCACCGCCTACACAACCCTGACTCTGCCAGTAACGGAAGCAATGACAATGACAGAGGCGTCCCGGTCGCAAAATCTCTAAGCCGGCCCGAGACCCTTTCCGGCAACGACACCCAGGTTTTGTCGCACAGGAGCGCCCAGATCTAGTCGCCAGGGCGCCTCAGGCACACGCGACATATTGGATACTTTACATTCCCCAAGTTCCTTGCCAATCATGACCGGAGGGAAGATACCGGCCACGAGGCGAGCAAGAAAAGAAAAGCATCCCACAAAGAAGCCACCCAAGAGACGAGAAAAACAAGAAAAAGAAAACTGGTGCACTCCGAGACCCCATCCAAGTCGGCAAATCCCTTCTCCCCCATCACAAACAAACCATTACCAACTTCTAGTTATAGCCCCTCGAGCCAGCTCGTGCTTGAGGAGGATCACTTTATCGGAACGAAAATCTCGAGATCGCGTTTTGGGACGCGAAGCAGAATAAGCCCCATGCACAACTCCCCCGAGGCCCAGGACCAGAAGCAGAAATCACTGCACGCCCAGCAAGGTCAGGTCACGCCGCGACAGCGGCTCGACCGACCCAGCAACCTTTCGTGTTCTGGTCCGCCGCCGCAAGAGGAAAAGCACAGGCGTGGCAAGTACACGACCAAAGTTTGCTCTCAATCATTGGAGAACTGCTTTATCGGTGGCTCTTCGAAGACCCAAAAGTTATGTTTTCCACTGTACTTCAAGTCAAGCGAGCAGCTACCGCTCAAAAGGCCTCGATACTTGTCGTTGGGCAGCAGCCCCTCGAGGAGAAATTCCACAGATGACCTGGGTGAGTCTCAGAAAATGAACATTTCCGCTGGCTCTTTCACAGTTACTGATATGTGTCGCTATCTCGAAGCTCTTCATGACTGCAAAACAGCGCGCCAGCGCTTCTCGCCGAGAACCCTGCTTGTTGGTCCTAACAGCAGTTGAAGATACTTTTTTATGTTGACAGGGCTTGCTGGGACATCAATTTGAGTCAACGAGCTTGTTTTAGCCCGATATACTTAGCACTGTCTGCCAGTTCGTCACTGAAAGAAGTCAGGCACTAGCTAGGTCTAGTTCTAGTTCTAGTACAGAAAGCAATGGGTCTTTGGATGGGTGGTATTAGCTCTAGCGTTTTATATGCACTTTTTTTCAATCACGCAATGTTAGAGTCAGCGTTTATTGTAACTACCTAAGCCGGGCAGTGATGTGAATAAAGGAGATCTTTGATGATCCCAACTCTGCACTACTACAGAGATGTATCATATTTCCCCCGTTTTTGACAGATTAGGCCACATTCATTCCATTCTGTGAATTGTTGCCAGTATCAAGTGAAAGTCCCCGCAAGTTTATTTCTTAAGAATCATCGCAAAACTTCTGAGGGGAGATTTGTGTCTGCATGTGGACATCAGTGCTAATGTGCCTGAATGGATGTTTTCTGAGAGTAGAGTTGAAGGAACCATCCGAGATTCTCCCAAAAGATACAATAATCAGCACATAGCCCTTGAGTGGAGATTTGAACAGAAAGTTCTGAGTAGAGACTTTTCAAAGCGGCCCGTCAGGGTGAGGTGACCGACACATGGAGCAATGTCAGTGAAGATCCATAAGTGGAAGTAGGGAGTAAAGAGTCATCGCAAAGAAAATCAGAATTCAGCGTGTAAAGTCATTGTTGCAGAGCATTTAAAAATCATCGTCCGAAAAATCATCGCGAGAATAAAGACACTTTTGAGGGGAGTGGTGAATGGCGTTAGACCGTAACACCTGACAGAAACCTTGCCTACGCCGGCCAGATTCCAGTAAATCAAAACTCAAAAACTTGAGTCATCAAAGATCAACAGTATGGAGGAAGGCTTGTGATGTTAAAACGAGACAAATGAAAACGGTAAAACTTCAGCTTCGCCTGAATTACTGGCGACGGCCCACATTTGCCATTGACAGTTTGAGAATTTGCTTTAAGCTGTCTGGACTGGCAGCTTCTTGGCCTGAGTGAAGTGGCGCGGCAGGCGGTTCTCGTTTTGGACGTACGGGAATCCAGCTTCATCTCGAGCCATGTCATTGACCCATTTCTCGTCGCCCCTGAGACCACCCTTACCATTCTTCTCTACACCGACCTCGTTCCACTTGGCGGCCAAGTAGTACCAACCAATGGCGTTGCCAATGGTGCCAACCTCGTCAGAAACACCAGTAGCGGCTGCGTGGCTCATCTTCTTATGAAGCTCGTGGTCAGTGAACAGATTGATCAGATGTCCCGCAACTGTCTTCCAGTCACCAGGCTGGACAAGGAATCCGTTTATGCCGTCCTTGACTTGCAGTGGGATACCGCCAGCCAGAGTAGCAATGACGGGTCTTCCAGCATGAAGCGCCTCCGAAACCTTGACCTCGAAACCCTCGCGAGTGGAGAGCTGCAGAACAACATGAGCATTGGCAATCATTGTGTTTAGGAGCTGATCATTGGGCTCAAGACGCATGATGCTGACATCCTTAATGAGGTGGGGATAGTGAGTCTCCATCTGCGTCATGGTCTGATCGTAGATCATTGAGGCATCAGGGTCATCGACCGAGCCATTGCCACATACAACCAATTGAGGAATGTCAGTGACACCCTCCTTGTCACAGCGGCGACGGAACTCGGCATAAGAGTCGATAACGGTAGGAATGCCCTTTGCAGGATCAAAGCGAGCAACCTGGACAATGTACTTGCGGGCCGGCCAGTTAAGCTCGGTCTGACGCTGAGAGTGAGCAGCCACGTTGTAGAGATGGCCATAGTATCCAGCGTCCCAACGGCTAAGAGGCTTGTTCAAGCCATCAAGCCAATCGGTAGTGGCAGGGAAGTATACCACCTTCTCGCGGGGAACGTTGTGGGGAACAAAGATGGGGATGGGGTGACTGATGAACATGTCAGCACCCTTGATGTTGCTCCACAGGAAATCCCAAACCTCAGCCTGAGGAGAGCCAGAAATTGCCACCAGATCGCTGCGGATTTGAATGTGCGAGCGATAGAGCACAGGACGGTCTGGGGTCAACTTCTTGATCATCGGGATGAGACCAGGCATCTGGGGGTCATCGATCTAAAGGAAGCAAGCAGTGTTAGAAAGATTCTTAGCCATCGTATTCTAGAACAGGTACTCACGATAACCACATCAGCACCACCCTCTGATGCAGGACGCAGAGGACCACCCTCGGAGAACCAGTAACGTTGTGCATTGTCGGAAATCCAGTCGATGATGGCAGCCATCTCCTCTGAAGAGATTCTCTGGTCAGGATGACTGACACCTTGGAGGATGTTGTGAATGTTCTTGGTGATCCTGAAGACACCTGGACGAGGTTTTGGCACTGGTAGTAATGAATATCCAATGTCAGAGCTTGCCAGCTGCTTGAGGGGTATGATAATATGAACACTGCAGTTCAGGCTTTACAACAACAGTTGATATACGTACCATACCAAGTCAGGTCAACACCCATCAGGCGTGAAAATCGCACCAGGGCGTGTCGCATGAGAGCTACACCGCCGCCTTGAGGGGTGCTGCTGAAGAAGGCCACCTTCGTCTTGTTTCCACGCAGCTTCTTAGCATATGTGAGCATGGTATCCCAGGATGCAGCAGAACAGACGTCCTTGTTGTTTTGGATGGTGTTGATGGGGGCTCGGAAACCAGCATCGGTCTGAACAATTCCACGGAAACCGACGTGTAGCAGAGGCGCCAGAGATGGTCCAAAGTGCCTAATGAAAGTTTAATGTGAGAAAATTGCCCATGAAGTTATGAAGTTGTTGTATCAGATTGGTATACAAGACTTACATGATGCACTTGCGAGCCATCGAGTCGGCCTGTTCATCGACACGCTTGGCGTCCCAAAAAGTCTTCTCCTTGTGGTCATCGTCGGGACGAATAACAATGGGAACAATGTCCGTCTCGAGCCAAAGGCGGGAGCAGAGCGTAGGACTCATGTACTTGAGAGTCATGGGTAGACCAGCGCCAATGAACTTGGCAAAGTTCTCGCGTTCATACTCCTTAACTGACGCGATGACAAAGTCAGAGATGACATCCTCGCCCATCTTGAATGCATCATCAAGCACAATATGCTTGACGGAGAAATCAATGAGGTAAGTAGTGTCATGAATGGCGAGGGCCACAACTGCAGTATGGTCATCTGCAAAGACTGCCGAGATTCCCAAGAAGAGGGTCTGTAATATGCAAGTCAGCTGGTGTATCTTGAATTATTGGGTAACATCTGTGCAAGACAACGAGGAATGCTTGAGAAGCACTGCTTTTTTTGGGAAAGCTGAGCGGCAGATGGTAGGTAGACAATATAAAGCACAAAAGTGATTCATCGCCTGCATTACCCTTGGCCGACCCAAAATATCGGGCCTGCCCCTGAGAGGGTGTAGTGGGGTTGAAGGAGGATGGGAGCAGATCAGAGAGCCCGAAAGTGATTGGAAAGTGAAGCTACCCATAGCTTCACGATTTCCCGGGAAGGGAAGCAGGCGAGTTGCGATGTGTGATGATTCTGGTTTGCACAGCGAATGTGAGGAAACAGAAATCACTTACAGTCAGCTCGACGCCGAAGTGACCTTCCTTCTCAATGACAGTACTCATCTGCCGTCTACGGTGCGCCGAAGCGCCCGTGGAGAACTGACGAGTTGGCTGAGACATGGTTGCGGACGTGTCTCAAGTCCTTCTTCTGGTGGTGCTTTGTTGATATCTAGAACGAAACGTAGATGAAAAAGACAAGACGTTGAAAAACTCGAAATGGTATTCAGACAAGAAACAAGATGGAGAGGATTTTAAGATCGGATGGGAAAACAGGAAGACTGAAAGAGAAGAAGTGGTTGGAAAAAAGTTTCCCTTATGGAAGGAAGAGGAATTGGGTTTTGTGCGAGACGGCGGGAGCTTGCAAAAGCTCGAGGTGGGATGGAGAAAACAAACCGTCGTCACCGGTCCTTCCGAATTAGGAGTCTTGTGCACTCCTGGTGGTCGAGATTGGCCAGTCGGGCCTGATCCAACCTTCCGGGGAGAGTGCTACCAGGTTGTGCGGGATGGGATGAGTGGGGGCCGGGGGTGGGTGCAGGCAACGTACTAAGTTACTGTAGCTAACAGAACCCAACGTGAGTTACGGATACCTTGGCATTGATTGGTTCAGGCAAAACAAAGCTCCTTACTCTTTATGGAGCTACCTGGGGAAGCTGGTTGGACAGCCGCAAAACAGATACTGCGGACGGAGAGTATGTGTTCCTTGCTCGACAGCTCCGATGAAAGATTGCCTCTATCCCCTGCTTGTATTTGATGTAACACACCTTTCCTATCCTGCTGACCGCCACTCGAGAGCTGCACGCACAATGTTAGTTTTATTGGTTCATGTTGTTTACCATAAGGTAGCTGTTACAGCAAGCCATCATTTCATAGCATTGACAGCCAGAAATAGTAATCCAGAGTGGCATGCAGTAGCTCCTATTATCGGGATGGATTTTTATAGAAGTTTGCCAAACCGGTCTGGGCTGTTGCGTCCCATGATCTAATCTCGAGTGCAGGTAGGTCCCACTACCCGTGTCGTACAATTCGATCTCGAAAAGAAAAGAGAGGGAGAGAGCCGTATCCAACGTACAAAAGAAAACCCCGAAATATGCAGACGCGTCATGATGCTAGCAAGGCTAAGATGCAACTATCAACCCATATTACCCACAAAAGCAGCTCGGCAAGCTCGCCCCATCGAAGACCCTCAGAGGGGCGTGATGTGCATATGAGCTATTAGACTAGCCTGACGGTTGTCTTGGCCGTTATGGGATGACATCAAACCCAGATTGGAGGGTCCTGGAAATTTACTACCTAACTACCTACCTTTACGGAGTAGACAGAATACCTTAGCTTACCGGCACCGGAAGCTACTGCTGGTATGCAGACAAGACCCCTCATTTGTGTTGCCACTGAGATCCAAGTACCTATGTTTCCAATTTCAATGACGTAGACTAAACAGAACCAAATTACGCTTCTTCCTTTCCATCTCCTTGCAGGAGGCTCGTACAAGCCAGTCAATGGAACTCGCACATCAGTAGGATGGATGGAAGCATGCATGATCCCAACAAAACATGCGCGGCCAAGACCAAAAGACCTTAAGAGCTAGGTAGGGGACAGCTTGCCCCGCGTTCCCACCCTTCCCGGTCAAACCCCACCGCTCCTTGTTGCTCTTCCCCCCTGTCAGCCCTTTTTTCTCTTCCCCCTGTTGTGACAGATGCAGTATCCCGGTCCGTATTCACTGCGTACAGTCGCCAAGTACGTACTGTAGCCAAGCACGTACTGTAATTAATTAAGTAGGTGGTCTAGAGCTAAGGTGAAGTGCGGGGTGAGCTTCGTTTTGGCGCGTTGGAAGGATGAGCTTTTCTTTTGTCTTTATTTTTCTTCTGGAAAGAAATAACAACGGTCAAGACATTAGGATGCGGGGGTGGCTTGCTGCACGCTTGCCAATTTGTGTGTCACGCATCGGGGCTAGAAGTCATTTACGTTGGTCTGGTAGCTAATGCCAAGCATTAGTGATGGAAAGTGGCAGGCCATCAGACCACAAACCCTGCGCCACACAGGCCTGTTGTTTTGATACGAAGTCGTAAGTCCCATGGTTGATTTGTGAGCTGACAGTGGACCCGAAAGTCACGATATATCAATATGATCTTACACCTTAAGACTTGTTGCTTTTTTCACTCTTGTTCTGGGCAGCAGCAAGCTTATATGATTGAATCTAGTGCAGTGTTATACAGGGGAAGTTGTACACAGTCACCCCAGTTTACATATAATGGGGAGATTGCTCCGTTGCAGATACTGGTTATAATTATACTTTGACGGGGACCTTTCAACGTGTGACAAGCTCTCAAGAATACACAAAACCCTAGGCAAATGCCGCAAGCCATAGGCGCGTCGCCGTGAGCAGAAATTGATGCGTCTTACCCCGTCTTGGTGGGCTGTTCTATATTTCAGGCATCTATGTCATAAATTTTTCGTGAAACTCTAGTAGTGACTTATCCCATCGTACATACAACTTCAGATCACTTGTAGATAGGTGCCTTACAAACAGTTCAAGAAAGTAACACAATCACACAAAAATAACTTGACTAGCAGATGACTTGTGAAATCTTCTTCGTTAAAAACTTCTCCAAGAATTATAATTAAGACAGGACCATTTACATAACCCCACCATCCTCAACGAGACCATCCAAACCACCCTTTCTTGACATATAAAAAGATACATATCTGCCACAGCACACAACAAACGAAAAGCAAATGGGTATCAAAAACACAACCCCTCAACCCGCCTGGTACACAGCCAAAGCCGCGACGTGCGGGTTTAGCATGGTCAAGTTAGCCGGCGTGACATAGACGTCGGCATCCGTCAGGGCGATGAACATGGTCGAGTTGATTGCCGGGTCGCCCTCCCAAGTCGACACGTTTGGCTGTATCGTGTACGCGGTGCGGTCCTCGAGGCTGACGTTCAGAAGCGGCGAGTACGTCACGTTGAGCTGGGACACCCAGGCGGCGAACTTGGGCTCATGGATCTCGGTCGCCGTAATGTAGCTGTTGTTGGGCCCCACCGGCTGCCCGGGGGCGTCCCACTGCAGGAACACCTGCCGCCCGGCGTAGGACAGCGGGATGGACCGGTTCTGCGAGATGGCGGCGTTGCAGTCCTGCAGCGGGTCGGTCGCGTTGACGCACGACGCCTCCTCGGTGATGTTGGCCGTCTCGGCCGTGTTGGCCCAGCCGCCCGTGGTCTCGTTCCAGACGTCGGAGCCGTCGATGCGCCACGGGTTCGGCTGGTTCAGGACGTGCAGGGCGGGGAAGTTCTGCCAGATCAGCCGGGTCTGGTTCCACGGGCAGCTCGAGATGTAGGGCGCCAGCAGCGTCCAGGCCCAGGACTGCGGGATCCCGACCGTGTGCCACTCGGGCATGGGGAAGAGGCCCTCGAACTGCCTAAAGATCATCTGCTGGCGGGCCTCGGTCGTGATACTCTGCAGCAGGAGCTGGGCCGCGGGACCCGAGTTGAGGTGCGGCAGGAAGCCGTACACTCCGGCCTCGCCCCAGCGGGTGAGTTTTTGGTTGAAGTCGATGTACTCGCGGAGGTTGGAGACGGGGTAGTTGTAGGTGCACTGGCGCGGGGCCTGGGCGCCGAGCATGTTGGTGAGGACAGTTGCGTGCCCAACCTCCTGCTCGGCCATGTGCTGGATCAGGTAGCGCGCCTCGCCGTTCAGGCCGAGCTCCTCAAACTCCTCGTCCGAATACGTGGCCAAACCCCAGTGAAAGAGGTCGAGCTCGATCCACTCCTGGTAAAGGGCCAAGGCAAGGGACTGGTAGTCGAAATCGCTCATGACGCGGTAGACGGGGGCGCTGCCGTTGGTCCAGATGCCGCCCGAGGGAGTGTAGGGTGCGGGCTGGTCACCGTGGAGCTCGCCGTCGGCAGGGTAGTCGTATGCATCCTCTGGGGGAGGCAGGACTGGAACCGCGGATGCCAAGATACTGGTTGAGATGGCACCGGTTGTGGTCGGTGAAGGACCGGTGTAGGGTCCATGGGAGGTCACGTTCGTGTGAGGCACCACAGATGGGATGATGGCTGCCTCCGAGACAACGGTCGTCTGAGCCTCGGACACATAAGGGATGGCCAAAGAGCTGGAAGCCAAGGCAAGAAGCCCGGCATAGTGAAGTGTGCTTCTGGGAGCCATTGTTTTTCGGTCCCTTGTAGAGGTCTCTAGAGTCCGATGGATATGTTTCGAGCTGGACTGCTAAGACTTACTTGGTCCTCTGAGTGGAGGCACGGGGAGGCATGTTTTATACCTGGTGTTTTTCTTACACCGAAGGTCTCTGGCATTTTCCCAATCATGATGAGCAGTATGTACTGGTAGAGTATGCCGTATGCCGATTTGCCGATGAGGCTCCATTGACAAAGCAATCTGGGTGCGGGTCATTGTGATTCCTGGTTCTGTAGATTTACCAACTGCAGAAGTCAGATTCAATTACAAGATCATGATCATCACCATTTCGCCATGACGGATTATGTTGATTGGAGCCAAGCTTGGTATGCGGCTTCGGCGGTGACCCATGTCTACACCAGTTGAACATACTTAGTTGTTGGTCGTCATGTCTCCGTCATCGGCTGTTGTGATCTACCAAAGTTGCGTTCCGGTAATTAGGAACATAGCTGATCCAGAGAAGCCAGGTTTTTTCTTGCCAGGGCACCTACCGCACCTCAGGGAACATCAAAAGGCAGGGCTATTATTGAACTCGCCAGGAATGGCAAGTCGGTCCGAGTGTGGTGGCAGCTGGGTAGGTAGTATTCTAGTTACCGGTAGGCGTTTCGATCGTCAGTTAGACGTCAACTTGATCAGATAGACTTTTACCTAGTGCGGGAGCTGTCCCTATGGTCGACTCCAAAGGGAGAGAGGCAACATTGGGAGTTCATTGGTGGATCTGACCAGGATACCGATGACGCTTACATTGAACGGTACAGCTTTCTTTTTTTTTTCCAACGCGGGTATTTCACCGTGATGGATCAAGAAAACCCATGAACACCACGTTCCCAATCGATATGCCGGTTGATTGAGCAAACAACACGTGGGGCGTGGTGATGTGCGCAAAGGGGTAGCACGACCCAGCCTTTTGCCTCGCGGATGTGAAGCTCCGGAATGCTCCCGCATCCGTAGCGTACCTACCAGTAACCCTTACTAGCGATTTGTGCATAACATAATTGTTTCTTGTTCCTGGATTTTGCTGTAACCCAAACCTCTTCTGTTCTCACCGGCGGGTGGTGGACCATTTATCCGAGCCAATTGTGAGTATGGCAGTTGATTAAAGGCATACTAATTGTTGATGGATCGAAAATAAGGTGGTTTTTTTTTTGCCACATGTTATTGGGGTTCGTCTGAATAATACTTTTGTCAAAAAAGAAAACCCAGGTCCCCCGAAGATGGTCTTTTTGTTTCTGCTCTAATGCAAGATCTGACCCGCCGCAACTTTATTGATCCAACTGCCGCATTTTCCAGGTACGGGTTCCTCGAGGCCCCCTTTTTGGATGATGGTTGGGGTTGTGGGTGTTACTCCACTATCAATCGACTTCGTCACTCCTGCGTCTTCTGTCAAAGTCGATGACAAGTACACGCAAAGTCCACAAAATTTCTCCGCACAACCATGTTGGACACGGCGAATTGGAGCCTTAGTGCACACCAAGTAGGACTGCGACGAAGCAAGCTTTCGGCTGCATTTTTTTCAGTAAATTTTCATCCCAGAGTACTGTAGACCATATCTTACATGTCTGATTGCTAACAAGACGAGGTTGGGTTCTAAAAAGAAAATCGACCTTGATCTATCTACTGTAGATACACGATTGTTCCACAAAGATCAAGCAGATTTGATACCACCGATATTACTCGATTCCCAAGAGTATGGCATTTGTCCAGATCGGTCAGTTCCTTAATTAATATTACTTTTTGTTCGTATCACGCTACAATATCCGTGCCGACTAACCGATCACAGACATGTCTCAACCTGGAATGGATCGATTATTTGCGGCTGCCATGAGTGCCTGCAAAGTTTCACATGATTTATTTATTTGTAGATAAACTGCCGCGAGTACACATTATGTACCCCGACAGTCAACTTCTACGGTATGGCCCGCTGGCCTTGGCTCAGATGAGCTCCATCTTGATACCACGCTTGCCAGTCCTCTCATCCTTCTCATCCGTGATCTTGACCTTGACCTTTTGGAATAGCTCTGCCGTTATCTCGCGGCTTCCAGAGGTCCGCAGCACGTAATTTTCAGCATCAAACTCAGCCTCGGGTTCGGGCTCCGCAAGGTCTCGCAGCCTGATCAGTCCCTCGACGCCGAATCGCGGCACGTAGACTACGAAACCGTTGCTGAAGATCTTCATGATAAAGCCCTCCTCTTCGGCCACCTTGCCCTTAAGTGACTGTCCCACATAGTAGGCTACACTGGCACGCCCGGCGAGCTGAGCGTTGCGGTGCCTGACGTTGATGTTGCGGCAGACGGCCTCCAGCCTGCCCCGGCTACGTACGCTCGGGTGGACTGCCTCGTAACCAATTGCGGCTGCCAGCTGTCTGTGCGCTACAAGGTCTGCATATCGGCGAATCGGGGACGTGAAGTGGGTGTAGATCTCGGATGCGAGACCATAGTGGCGGAACTCGGGATAAGCTTGGGTTCCGGAGCAAAAGTACTCGGCCGACATCATGCAACGAGTCGCCATAATACGAACCAATGTGTTGAAGAATGGATCTTTGGGATCCACACACGTGTCCAGACTGTCCGCAAGTGCGCGAGAAGAGTCGACTCGCAGCTCAAAACCCTTCTTGACCTTGAGCTGGTTTGCAAGCTCGTCAAAATTGGTTTTGGGCGGCGCGCCGTGTCTTCGCAGAATAGCCGTTTGGGGAGAAGCTTCGTAGATCTTTCGTGCGACGCTGATGTTGGCGAGCAACATGAATTCTTCGACAAGTGACATGGTCTCGAGGTGGACTTTGGTCTTGATGTCGATAGGGTCAGAAGTTTCCGACTCCATTTGAACCTTGACTTCCGGCGAGGACAAACTAAGAGCACCAGCATCCATACGCTTCTGCTTGAGCTTCTTGGAAAGAGCAAGCAGAGTACGTATGCCTGTGGTGAGCTCGTCCTGCTGCGATGCATCATCCACCCTGATCTGTGCTGCCTCGTAGCTGAATGCCTCCCGTGACTTGATCACTGACTTTGTGAAGCGCGCATTGACAATGTCGGCGTCAGGTGTCAACTCCCAAAGTACTGAGAAAGCAAAACGCTCAACATAAGGCTTCAGAGAGCACAGGTCTGTGCCGAGAAGCATGGGCAACATGTCGATACGCTTATCCACCAGGTAGACCGTTGTGCCACGAATGCTGGCCTCGGTGTCCATTGCATTACTTGGCTTGACGAAATGTGACACATCGGCAATGTGGACGCCAACCTCAAAGTTGCCGTTCGGTAATGCCCGGGCATGCAGAGCATCGTCGATATCCTGACAACCGATGGGGTCGATGCTGCAGATGAGGAGTCCTCGCAAGTCCTCGCGGTCCCTCCAGCCTGGGTCATCTATGCTCGCCGGAACCTTCCAATCATGGCCTTCCTTGGGCAGGCAGTCTAGCACAGTCTTGGGGAACGGCCTGTACTGGACATCATACTCGAGCAGCAAGGCCTCTGTCTCTGCGGCTTTTGTCTCTAGCTCTCCTAAAGACCGGACAAAGTGGCCGACTGGATGCCGAGAGTCTCTGTCCCAGGCATCGATCGTCACTAGAATGCGCTTCCCGAGCAGCTCACCAACCTGTCTTGTGCGAAGTCTGATTTTGGGGATCTTCTTGTCCATCGGGATTAAGAAAACCACCTCCTGCTTCCTTCCTTGAGTAGCAGATTTGCTGACGGAACTCTGGTCAATGTGGCCAACGTACTGCCTCCAGTTACGCTTTATAACGCCGACTACTCTGGCCGTTGGCTGTGCTTGTGCTTCGGCTCCCTTGGCTTGCATGCGCTTGACTTCATCCTGCAGAGCCTTGCGCTCCTTCTCGGTGACATTCCCGCTGCTTCCTTGGTCTTCGCCATCTGCGTTCTCGTTCCTGGTAACAGTATCCTCCTCTACAATTTTGCTCGATGGAACCTTCCATTGGTCTTTAGGCAGTACCTCCACTACAATGGAATCGCCGTCGATAGCGCGGTTGATGTTCTCGCGTCCGAGGATGAGCAGGGCTTTTTCAAAGGCCGGAACTCTTATCGTGCCCTCGAGGTAGTTGTATGGTGAGACGTTGAAAATGCCTTGATGAAGGAGACCACTCTTGACGCCTGTCATCATCTTGGACATGGTAAAGTATTCCGGGTATATGTGACCTGAGGACTTCCCTGACGTGATCTCTTCGTCTTGCGACTCGGGTACCAGGTCCATAAGCCTTTCGGAATCCTTGAGCCCTGATACGTACTGCGCCAGAGAGCATGCAGGAATGCCTTCCTCCTTGGCCTTGCGCAGGTTCGCCCTGTCGTTGCTAAGCATCACGACGGCCGGGAGATTCTGGGCCTTTTTCTTCGACTTGGCTGAAGCCCCAGCCAAATGCTCGCTGTACCATTTGGCGGCGCGGCGAACAGCTCGATCATTTCGATCGTTGATAGACTCGTCCTGACCCCGGACAACATGGGTCTCGAGCCTGAACTCGTTGAAGAAGACGTAGAAACGCTTCTCGTCGCTTTTGGTCAAACCGATGAGGCGGTTGTACAGCGGCAGTGACCGGTTCCGGACCTCCTCAAGGACGATCTGCAACACAATAACATCGCAGAATGAATCGCTCTGCTCGAAAAGGTCCATGGCGGTGAGGAAGGCGTTGGTGTCCGGCACCAGGTAGTGGCCCTGTGGGAAGTCCTTGGTGCCAGCCGGCCTCTCGGAGAGGACAAAGTTGATCATGTTGCCAGCAGCATCCGTCGGTGCGTTCTTGGGGCATTGGGTGCAGAGCTTGGACGAGCATGGAATGTCCTGCCTCAGATAGACCTCTCGCACAATCTTTTGCACCTTGCCACTCCTGGTCGACCGGACGTAGACCTTGTTGGAAATGCTCGAGGCCATAGGGTCAGAGCCCATGGACCTCTTGAGGCTCGCCATGGCTGGGTTCTGACTTTTGAGTAGGCAATTACGATTCCTCTCCAATGCTAGACTTTTGGCTTTGAATGTCCCGCGTAAAGAGTCGCCAATCGTCCGTGAGAAGACGTTCCCTGCGATCTTCAATTCATGATGTTTTTAATGTGGGTCAAGCCCAGCAAACAAAACTGGCGAGCGAAAAAACCAGGTGGGGTCACTAGATTCTGCCTTATCGCCTTATCTTGATGCTTGCAAACGCGCTTGCTTACAAACTCTCCCCTGACGCGCTCTGAGATTGAGAATTGACATTGCATAGGTACAATAACCTAGTCTAGAATTAGACCTAGATCGTGATGGAAACACTTTTGAAATTTTTATGAAAAGACCATGTCCTGACTTTGCTTTTCTCTATGTCTAGTTTTTTTGATCATCATGATGAATTGTCACGGACAAGGTATCTAGGTGCATTTTGTGAACTTGAGCGACTACACGACATACATTCCTACCTACCCTGCATCGAGTTCCAAACCACATACCTTGATCGCTCCTATGACTGAACTGAGAACGACATCACTGCCATGAATATAAAACCGTTTCAAGAAAGCGCAATATGGGACCATGCGAGAAGCATTCGAGAAGTATTCTCTAGGAACGTCAGATGAGCTCATAACACAGCAAGTCAAGTCAGATGATCCGCTAGCGACTTCAGCCGTTCCATTCTACCTTATTACCTGTGAAAAATCTTCGGCACCAACGCTGCAAAGGAGCTTATTTACCTAACGCATCAACAAGTTCCGCCCTAGCCAGAATCGAGACATATTTGCTGTCAAAAGAAGTGGACAAAAAGAACAAAAGGCCATCAATCACTGATTGTCCAGATAAGATAAGTTGCCGTCTGGGGAAACACCTCTTTTTGTTTCCCCCCAAAAAAGTCCCCTTGTTTTCCGACTCGTAGATCTACATGATTTTTTGTTGCAAGGTGTGTGACATGGACGGGTTGAAAAGTGATGGTGGCGTAGTCTGTAGATAGCCGCCTGGTTTTTGTTGGTTCCGACCTGCACCCTCTCATCGTCTTTGCCACGATGTGGTCTTTGTTGGTCGGCGTACGTCCACTTTGTTCATCCCAACTATTATCTTTTTCTTCTTCTCGTGCATTGCATAAATATCTGCTCAGGCGAAAAACAACACCAACCAACAGATACTCAGCTCATGCACCTAATGCAGTGCCACAAACAGCCTTGTGGCCTACATGTTCGCTCTATGACGGCATTTTCCTTGTGACGGGTGGAGACGATGGTCATGATGGTGGTGGTGACACTCGGGTTGTTGTAAGATTGTTGGACTGCATAAACAACCCTAAAAAGGAGAGAAATGGTCGCGTTTGTGTCACAAGCGTATATTTTATCAACTTGGTCGCAGAAATGCGCAGTATTCCTGGCATTGCAATCGCGACAAGATATCTAAGGTAAGGCGTAAAACTAAATCTTGGTCTGATTGGAACTTCATAATCCATTTCCACACATCGCAAAAGCAACCCTTTCCAGACAATCAACAAGGGCCCTTGGGTCAATCATCAACAATTGGATATTAGGACAACAGATGTGTGATGATCTCGATGCAAGAACGATCTATCCGGCCGGCATTGTTGGCCAGCCTCCGCTCCCAAGCTCAATCCTGGATCCATGTAAATGCTCTCGGAAAGCGGTGGGGTTGCCGTCGCCTTCTTTTCTTTCTTTCTTTTTTTTCAAGTCAAGCCCACGAAAGCAAGTTCATCCATTTGACAGGCGGCTCTAAAAACGACTAGAGTAGGTGTGTGATGAATCATTGGGGGGACGTTCTACTCGTTGCTGTGTAGGATGCAAGAGCGGCTAGCAGGGGGGGGGGGTTCTCGACACCCTTTCTTCGCTTTGATTTACCGACCAGCCTGGCCCCAAGCGGGAGGGGAGGGGGGCAGGGCAGGTGTTTGGGATGCTTCTCAGTGGGTGATGTCGCACTGCAAGATCTCGGAGTGGAGAAGAAAGCAATGACGAGGATGGGCAACAAAAAAAGAGGGTTGCGCTGAGGGACAAGATGCGATCCATGGCGACCATGTGCTTTTCGTTATCATCATGGGAAATGATGCTACTCTACACGCACCTCTCTACTGGTGGACATTTGTAAAGTAACATTTTACCAAGGACAATTCTCCCCGTGTCACTCTGCGACATGTATCCTGCGGGCTTTGTCTGTACTGTATCAATAAGGTATCTAGGTAATATCATAGGCGACATTTGGTTTTTGCTAAATTCCAAGGCCGACCGGGATGCGCCGCTCCAAGGTAGCCTGGGTTGCAATGCGAATTGGTGGGGCGCCTTGCCTTCTCTTTTCTTTCCCCGCAAAGTGAGCTCTTTTGCAAAACGTTAATGGACGATCAATTTTTGACAAGGAACTTTTTGATTCCAATCGACCGCCAAACCCAACAAGACAGGTGGCGCCTGGACCACTCGTTTTTTTTTTGTTTTTTTTTACTGTACCGTACATGTTACTCCGTACCTACAGGTTCATCAACTATGTATGGATTATGCCGCCTTTCCGCCGTTCGGCAGGCAGAACGATACACTTGACCCAGAAAGGTCAGCGTTGCGAGCTATCCGTATCCTCTTTCCCTGGTCGGTTGTCAGCGGTCTAGAAGCGTAAAATGATGTCAGTGTTCAATACTCGTGGGATTTCTTCTGTCAATCATGGTAAAACCAACTGTCGATCGTGAGATGTCAGGCTGCGCTTGTAAGTCGCTTACTGAGGCGAATACATTTTCTTACTCTCTTTGCAAGGTACCTGCTCCTGGTTAAACGAAATATTGTCTGCCACAGCCTCAAACCTGTCTTTCGTATTGTGTTGGAGCTAGTAGAGCTAGCACCCCCATGAATACGTCAGACGGCTTAATTTTTATTTTATGCATTGGGTGGATATAGGAGACTTTTCAAATGTATTCCATGCACTGCTTTTAGACTATCTATTTCCCCTTTACGCTCCTTTGCCACTTGAGCAATTCACTACCAGATACAAGCAAAAGATTGGTAAATTTATGAACAACTCATTTGACTAACACAATCGAAACAAACTTCGCCTTCATTTCCCTGTACGCGTTTTACGCGTCGACCCAAGCCAAAGGACGCTAACGGCGCAATAGTCAGCCCGTCTCGTCACGTCCCAAGGTAGACAAGAAGTACCGCTCAAGTACCTAGGCAAAAAAGCCAAGGCTATCCGTACAATCACATAGCTATTAGCAGGAGAGAACAAAAAGAAAAGGATCCACTCTCGTTTACCTTGCAAGGCGTCTGCAACGTCGGTTGGCCCGCCCGTGTGATAGGCCCTCTTTCTTCATGCATGGTCCATTATTGCAGATAATGGGGACCTGTGACTGCAGAAGAGCGGGCTGCCCAAAATCGCAAAGCCATGATTTGCAGCATGGTCCTGCGTGTCAGCTGCACCCCATGCACATGCTCATCACGGCCAATAAGCGCCTGTCGCGCTGGGTGAGAAAAAAACCCCTGTTGGATTCTTCAGTTGCGCTCACTCGGGACCCACTTGGCTGCCCCTCCTTCGCACCCCTGCCCCTGTCATTGCGCAACCTCTCTCTTCTTGGCTCACTTCTCTTTCTTCTCCTCCCCCCAGTTCTTCTTCATGCCTCCTCTATTATGCTAGTTGTAGGTAAGGTAAGCTTGGTAAGGTATGCACAACACCCGGTTCGGTCCATTTTCTTATCCTTGTCCCCAAAAAACTGCCAATGTCGGCAACAGGAGCAACTCATCTCAAAACTTTTCGCCACATTCTTGGTTTCTTGCAATAGAGATAATCGCCTCCAATGCTTACGGTACTTTGTATCACATGGCGTTACAGTACACTCAAGCGCAGGTAGAAGAGGTATTGGACGGCTCCTACAGCAAGACACAAAACAGCTCGCAGAATTGACAGCCTTGCCCTTGCTGTGCCACAAGCACCTACCGTATAAACAAAACCCCAATTATTTTATCTCCTGATGTGTAATCAATGAAGAGCGGTGCTTACGGATGGGATCCTCTTTGCGGCGCGGCTGTCATCCGTTAAGGCATGTCCTTAGCCCGCTCTCTTGCCTCCCTGTTAGTGGAGTTGGTACTAGGTCTAGATAGTTGTAGTGAGATATGTTTCTCCATCAACCTGCAATGCGTTTGTTTAGCATCTGGAGCAACAGCGCGAATGGGGCAAAAAATACTACCCCTGGATCTCCAAAAGCCGAGTCAGATGAGAGACAATAGCTCATACGAAAACAAGGAAACAAGAAGAACCTTGAGGCCACAGTATACCGTACACCCATCTTGCAGCTGAGGTGTTTGGAGCAGCCACCTTCAATGACGGCGCAAACAGTACCGTGAGAATACAAAGCTGCTCCAAGTCAAATCTTCAACTCCGACACTCGCAAAACCACCCCCCGGAAAACCCGGGCAACCTTCTTCATCAGGCAAGCGCCGACCGAGGCCAGGGTCGTTTCAGCTGTGGCGCAGAGTTGCTCGTCTTGGAAAGATGGCGGGACAAGCCAATCAGCAAACAAGAATCTTTTTGTTTAAACCGGTCGGGGCGTGATTTGGGGTGTGCCGTTCTCTTTTTCCAAACCCGAAAAGGTGACTGCTTTCGGCAGCTCTGGGGTTTTTTTTCTGATGATGTAAAAAGTTCCAAATGCAAGGACCGACCACGGGTGCTTAAGCATGGCTTTGCCTATTGCTGTGGAATGTCGACCAAAGAAAAAGGTGGGTAGGACAAGGTGGATCTGGTCCTTCTTTTGCTTTTTCCCTTTTTATTGATATTCTCTTTGCGGTTGCTTCGAGACGTTGTTATCAACGTCCCAACCAATGAGATGTGTACTGGCGAGAAGACCCCCATAAGCCACATCACCAGCCGCTGCGTTGAAGTATGCACAATCCTCTGGGTATGGCCGTGTGTTATCTCTGAACCGGCCCTGGAACATTCGGAAGAATCAACTAGACCCACGGTGTGTCCAGTATACCTGGGGGAGAGTCTTGCTTGTACACAGATACAAACCTCTTCAGTGAGTCTTTGTAACACACACCACAGGCGAAGTCTAGTGATCAAAATCACGACTCGCAAAAACTGGAAATCACCTGCCGCCGAAGTTCCCGGCATTCCTTCTTAAGGTCTTGTCTCCTCCATGACGAATCTGACAGGACCATTTGAGACTATGGACTCGACCAATATGCAACGAAATATAGGCATCTCGATGGGCATAAGCTCAAAATGAGCATGCTATGGAATAGCATATCGACCAGGAAGGATGAAAAGACTTATGCCGACCCCCCAAGGTGCTTGACTGGATCCGAGTGGTCCCAAAAAATTGCGAATGAAAATACACAATCCGTTCCTTCGTCTGCCTAGATGCGATTCTTTGGTTCGGTGTAACCCAAGGATCTGCAGCTAGGGGGGGAAGCTGACTTGTAGGTTGGGCGTCGTTCGAAACGAGAAGACTGTACCAGCCAAAGGGGGGCTTTTTTGCTGAGGTTTTAAACTTTGTGAATAAAAAGTTCGACAAAACAGCTTGTTCCTGTCAAGTGGTCTCACAGACTGTCTAGAGGCAGGTACGTCAACGGAGAAATTTGCACCCGCCAACATACTCAGCCTATCGTTTTATTTTTGGGGTATCACTGGAATCCAACAGACAGAAGGAAGGGGGATAAAAAGAAAAGAAAACAAAGACACCCAGAGAGAATTAGTCTCAGTCCCTGATTAAGCTCTAGATGGTGGCCCGACAGTCGGGAAACGGGGGGTGATGCACACGAGAGGGTCCATGGTGGTGGTAGCGATAGCCTATGATGGGTGGGCGGTGCACCTGTCCCCCTCCAAGCACCACACTCAACTTCTTTTTCCAAAGGGGGTCTTGGGAAAGGGAGGGACGAACTGGCCGATCGCTTCCCGTCCGTGACATACCCGCCTCCCCTGCAAACCTACTAAAAAAATCTCCAAAGGGAGGTCCTGTGGGGATCTTCTAGGTACCTAGTGGGCTCTTGCTTCCCGCAAGTGGTAGGGAAGCAAAAGCGGATGTAGCCACTGGGGGGCATGTTTTTTATTTCTTTGCTGTGTGGATTCCATGCCGGTTAAATTAGTATGTAGATTCGAGTGTGGACTGGGGGCGTGGATGGGGGGGGGGCTATACCAGAAACCCTCAAGCCCAAAAGCCTCAAAGTCGCTTAAGAAAAGGTATAGACATAAGATAGTCCAGCCCTCCTTGGAGAAGACAAAACATAAAGCCATCAACTCAGGATATGCAAGCTTGGCAGGATATGTAAGATAGGATTCGCAAAGGACCTATAGGCACCAGAGGAATAAATGAGACAAGTGCTCACGTGTAAGACAAGTTATGGGGCAAAACGAGTGCATTATGGCGTAAGCCCCTGCTTTGCTGTTGGTCCAGCGTTCCAAATTCTGTAGCGTAGTTGCGTAGGTATTTTTTCGGGAATTCTGGAAACCCCGAAGCATCATCTTCTTTTTGGCGAGACGCAAACCCCCGACACGACACAGGGGGTATTAGTTCTGTAGCAATTCTGCTGAACAAAGGCTGAGGGTAAATGAGGGAAGCCAAGATTTTCGAGGGTTTCTCGGCGCTCGGTTTCGGGTAGAACACCCTGCGAGCTGACGATTTCTGTACGAATAGGAAAAGGGAATTTGCGGGTGATGTCCTAGAGTCGACACTGACCAGTCACGTTCGTGATATACCAAAGTAGGTAGTAGGTGTGTAAGCCGCTGTTAGTTACAACAGGCCTTGGTACTACCCTGCCAGGCTTAGCGTCTTTTGAGCTGCGTTTAATTTGTTTTAGGAGAGATGGAAAGGAACTAATAATAATTAAAATAAAAGAGGCATTTAATTCCTTCAGCGGGGTTTTTTGTGCAAGCAAGGACGGGGGCCTTCGGACTTGAAATACCCACTCGGGCCCCCGAGTACCAGACAAAACTGGCACCGTGAAATTGATGGCAAGGCAGGCGGGCGGGGTATCACAGCAGGTAATCCATCAAATGCATGGTGAAGTGAAGGTATGCAAGTACCCGAGCTAGGTATACTGCAATGTATTTTATCCCTCTGTGTTTCTTTTTACCTTTTCTTTTCTCTTTATTTCCCTGAGGCGAAGAGAATTACTTTACTCTATGAGAAGCGAAAATCCCGAATGGCATGTGCAATTGTGGGAACAAATTTATAAGAGAGTTTGTTGCGACAAATCAGGCAGGCTCGTAGCTTGCAGCGGTAGGTGCCGAAACAACCGGCCCTATTAGCAAACCAGATCACTCCGTTTGTTTGATTATTTGATTGATGCGGGAGTTTGTTTAGGTTCTGCAGAGTGTGAGTGGAGATGAAGCTGCATTCATCTGTTTATTCCTTTTGGCCCTTCCCACGAGGTTTTGGCCCGCTATTCGTACAAGCTGCGGCAGCTTCTCTCGTCTTCGATGGCTTCTGCATCCGTTCCGCTACAGAGTACATCCCAACCATGACTGCCAGCACTGACTGCATACCGTACTTGGCTAGGTGATCCCAACCAACAGACGAAATGCAGAGCTCAATGCGCACCCTTTTTGGACTAGATTGCCTAGCTAGTTAGCTTCTCGAATCAACATCTCAAAATCGAAATGTACCTTTTTTTCTTGCAAGTAACAACCCTGGTCTTTAACTTCTTGTTCGTACAGCTAGTCTTGGCGTCGTAAGAGCAGCAACGGACCTCCTTCATCTGAAAAAGACGAGCGCATCAAGAGAATAACTGCGCTTCACAACTCTGAGGGACAACGCGGGGTCCCTTTCTAACGGACATCAAATGAGTTTTTCACGGACTCCAGAACTACGTAGTTACGTAGGGCCGTGATCGAAAGCTAGCCATGTTTCCGATCCGACTACAACACTATTGGAGATAGCGTCAAGAGCCAGCTGTCGTCTCAATACGTACGTGCGGCTTTAGGTTGGGCATGTGAGCTCTGACTTTTCGTCAAGATCAAGGGTCGTCCCCGGCGCTTGTTTGTCTAGCGCTAGGTTGTGTACTGGTGCCTTTTTACCTAATCCTGGTGATGAGCAATAAGGGTTTTTCTTTTTGGATCTTTTTTTTTACCAACCGCTTAACGCGTGTCCCCCAGCCACCTGCGGTGATGGCACTAGCAAGACCGCCAGTATAAACATCCAGTGTTGAAGAAATATCCCAAGATACAACGTCATTGTACCCTAGAAATAGACCAGTCCGAACAGAGAGTCCGGGTTTCAATTTAAATATTGTCTCGAGAGAATAGGTATCGACGAAATAGCAGTAAAAACATCGAGTCAGATAGGCATACGTAACGCTTGTTTTATGATGCGGAAATACGCAAGGGAATAGTAAATTCTATAATATATTTTTGGGTTTTTCTCAGTTTGGTCAACTGTCGATCGAGAATCACTGAAATCCCATGGTTAAAGTCTGTTTAGACGCCTCAAAACGCACAGTTGCCCATATCCTGCCTAGTCATCATCCCAATCCTAGACAGATCAGAATCTACGAGAAGAGTTTTTTTTCTGTCCTATCACGAATCTCCAAAATCATGAGAGCGGTTGGCTGTAACGAACTCGGCGCTTTAGGCAGGCCCCTGCAACCTAGCTGAACCCCGATTGGCATTGAACAAAGGGGCAATCGACAGTTAACTGGGGATAGGATTATACTACTTTGTACATTCACTAGGTACCTAACCAACCTTGGTGTCTTACTCATAGGTACGATACCGTATCAAAATCCTTACTCGTGTCCGCAACATATTCTTAGGTACTTCGTAGCCTCGCATTAACAATTGTTTGATGCCAATCACAAGTTGGATGTATGCCTTACCTAAGGGGTACCTAAGGTAGACACCTACCAGACAAGGAAGTTCCTATCCCGGACTACCCAACAGTCTCTCTCCGTGGCAGCCTCTGATTACCAGCTCCTTCCATTACCCGAGAAGCCATGGATGATTTTGGTTGGTTTTTCTTTATTAATTTATTTTATCCTTATTTATTTTTTTATTTTTTTATTTTTTTCCCTTTCCTGTCATCATTTTTTATTTCCGCCCACATCCTTACCGGTTCCCATTTGGGCAAGCACATCACACCCCCCGTCATGTCCAGAATGGCACACCATCCACCCTACCTCCTTCCCCTTCATCCCACCCACACCAGATCACCCCTCAAAGCCGCAGCACATGGAGGACAAGACTAGAGCTCCTCGCCCTTATTTCCCGTCATTCAGTCCGTTCTTTTCTCTCAACCTAACTCCACCATTTGCTTGGGCCGTCGTCCATCCTTCAATCCACCCATCCATCCCCTACCCAGGCCCTTGTACGCACCCATCCACACTGTCGAGCAGCAGGTCCGACCATCAGCAAAAGAATATCAACGCATGGGGGGTTTGCGGCTACACTTTACTCGGACAGCCTTTGCACGATAGTTTCGGTCGATGCGCATCACCAAAAGCCACGACCCCCAAGAGCAACAAAAGAAACCTTCAAGGGCTCGAAGAGGTTTCTTGACTATCTGCCTTGCCTTACCTTGACTAGCCACCTCCCCTACCCTTACTCCTTGGCCTTTTCTACCTGCTCTTTGTTTTGTTGCAGGCTGGCTTCTGTCTACACGCGGAGAAACAACGTTCCATCCATCGCAGACGTCCGAATAAAAAAGAAAGGGCCCCAGAACGCACAGACAAAGACCACACGGGCACGGGTACCCGCTTGCCGCAGCACCAACGAAAAAAGTAGCGGGGGTGGCAGCTCAAATCATCTAGGTACCTCCTGGGTACATCCCAGGACTAACAAGCCGAGAGCACCTGTGACAGGGATCCACAGGGCCCCAAAACCACACACCCCCGGGGGTCCCCCGCGCCCGTGAGTGAGTGACGGCGGCGGCGGCGCACGCGCTCTTGCCTGGTTCAGGCTGGCAAAGACGAAAGAATACCAAACCTGAAGAGAGCAGAAGCGAACAGTCAAGGAGTTGAATTTTCTGGGCATCCAGGTCCATGTGGATGAACGGTTTAGCCCGTTTGTCGTTCGCAAAAAAAGGGACCAGCTTCGACTTTCACCTCCCATCTTAGCCAGTTTTTCCTTCCTTTCTTGTTTGAATTTGTTTACGCCCCTTCGATTCGACTCGACTCGACTCGACTTTGTTCGCCGCGCGCGCCCTTGCTTGTGTTGCTGGCTACCTACTATCCAACTCCTAGCTGCCGACATGGTAAACAACGGTTAGACACAGCATAACTAACTTACTTACCTCGCCTCACCTACCTGTCTACCTCACCAGGTACCTGTCCTGTCTACCTTATCCTTACCAGGACCTACCTACTTCTACTTGGCTTCGTCGTCAGCATACACAAATCGACAGCCACTTACTCGGTATCATTTTCGGCCTACTACCGTCGTCCGTCCTGATCAACAAAACCGTCTTGCTTTAAGCTTGTTTTCCTCGCGAGCGCATCACGAATATATCAAACTCTCTGTGCAGCCGCATGCATGGCTAAATATAACAATTTATACATCGCAGCCACATCAACATAAGCCTGTTCGCCAACCGTCAAGGAAATAAAACGTCTGTTTTTTTCCTGGTGTCTGTCGCTTGCTTCTTGGTATAAGCTAGCCTAGCACCCGAAAAGCCAGGACAAGACAGCAGCAAGCAGCCACCACCACACACTCCATCCCATCAGATCCAATCCTCGGCCCGACCTTAAACTTGCCGCACGCACGCACACCTGCAATCACTTGCGCCAACTTCTCCGCTCCCACGCATCCGTCCGATTAGCACCCATCACATCACACACGCAGCAGCGATTCGCGCACACACCCCATACATCGCATCGCATCGCATCGCGCGTCCAACGAAGAAAGTTGGTCTGTCTGTCTATCTATCTGTACCTCCACCACGCAAACACTTTTTATTTTTGCTGGATCGACTTGACCTTGCCGCCACCTCCACAATTATCTCCATTTGCATTTGAATCAGTCCAAACAAGATTGCATCGCAGCACGTCGCCTCGCCAAACTGTGCACAACGTGGTCGGCCGTCAACTGTCGCCGTCCCCATGTACCCTGCACAGCCCAACGGTGCTGAAGGTGCGACCATCAATCCTGCTGCTCTCAGCTCTTCCGGTAAGTCCGAACAACTGCCTCATCTTTTTTTTCTCTCTTTCAACCCCGTCGCTTCATGATTCTTGATGAATTCTTTCTGCGCATTTCGGATATTGTCATTTTCTGTTTCATTTGCGCCCACGCGCATTCTCCCATTTTCCCGCTCTCGACGCGGTGACTCGCTCAACTGTTCGCACCAATACGTCACAATAGCTCTTGCGCGCGCGTGCGGCCTGTGCACCTTTTTGAATGTTTAGGTACCCATGACTCTGTACCTACAGCGGGCGACACGCGCGTTTACTCTTTATGTGCATCATGATGCCCGAGAGGGATGCGACAAGATGAAAACCGCAAAGTTGTCGCGAACCGAGATTGATGGCTCGCTGTGGCCGAGCTAGCGTTTTCGCGTCTTGCATCGCGACCCTAAGAAATCGCCGCTGACACTCTTGGTCATGATGCACAGATTTGAACCGGGGCATGAAGAGAAGTCGCTCTCCGGAATATCCCATTCAGACCGGGACTATTGCGGATGACGGTACGTCGCAGATTCCCCAGTTTCGTACACCTTCACACCACTCTCCCTCGGCTTGTATACTTCGGCATCTTGCGTTACGTGTCGCGCCGTACGACATAGACCCTGCCTCTGCAAGACCCTGACTGTTGCTAACGGTACGCCGGACCCTGGGAACTCAGAGAAGCCAAGGAAGCGCGGAAGACCCATGAAGAACAGACCTAGCGGGAGCCTTGACGACTCCCAACACGGCCTTGCACCGATGCAGACGCCCGTACCACTTCCCCAAGCAATGCCACCGCAAACCCCTCAATCTCAGACGATGCCTCTGCCCCTCCAGAGCCCCCAGCAGTTCGCCCCGCCGACTGCCACGCCGTCGCACGCTTCACCTCCGCCACCACCCAAACCGACACCAAAGTCTACACTGAAGGCTCTGCCAACTGTGCGCGACCACACTACCGATCAGCTGGTCCCCGGCGGCGATGAATACATACCACGCGAGACAGACGAGGCAGGGGAGAAGAAGGTCATGCCAAATGGTCAGCTAACCGGAGGTCGTGAATACAAGTGCAGAACATTCTTGGTCCCGAATCGAGGAGACAAGCTTTTCATGCTCGCCACTGAGTGTGCGCGTGTGTTGGGGTACCGAGACTCGTATCTTCTGTTTAATAAGAACAGGTCTCTGTACAAGATTATCGCGAGCCAAGTGGAGAAGGACGACTTGGTCAACCAGGATGTCTTGCCTTTTTCATACCGCTCCAGGCAGATCGCCATCGTCACAGCTCGCAGTATGTTCCGGCAGTTTGGTAGCCGCGTCATCATGAACGGACGGAGAGTTCGCGATGATTACTGGGAGGGCAAAGCCAGGAAGCAAGGTTTCACGGAGGCGGATCTGGCAGGCGAGAAGAGGCCAGGCGGAGGAAAAGTCAGGGAGGCTCAAGAAGCTGCCCAGGCAGCCCAGAATGCAGCATTAATGGGGCCGCCGCAGGGAGAAATCGTTTACAGCAACACAGGCCACTACGGCGGCGCGCCCCAGGCTCCTCTCATTCAACAAGGTATGATTGGAGCCCCCGCCGGGTCCTCGACCAGAATGCCTGTGATAACACTAGGACCAGAATACACGGATACCCGGAGCCGCGATTATTCCTCCAACGTACTCAAGGCACCTCGCCAGGAAATCACCGGCCCTCCTTACCAGGACAGGATCCAGCCGTCGCCCATTCCAGAGCTCCACGCTCAGGCTCATCACGCTGCCGACTTCAACCGTGGTATCAACCAGCAGCGTGAGATGCGAACAAACTACATGCAGGATGTGTACCGCCGGCCTCATGAGCAGCCCCCTTCCTTGACCAACGTCATGAGCCAATCCGTGGGGAGCTCCGATACGTCTCTGCCCCCAACGAGCAGGGCATCTCATCAAAGCAATGCTACATCAGGACTACAGCAGCCACACCAAACTTCATCCACTCAGTCAAACCAAGGGAGCCTTGCTAGCCAAAGCCCTCAGCTTATGATGACGGCGGCGCCTTACTCCCAGCCCCTGACCTCTCAGTCTCAGATACAACCGCGTCTAGGTATGAATATCCTATAATTATATTCAATTTTTCTACTCTCTGGACATGATTTCTCTGATTTTCAATCGTTGGCTCTGTACTTGACTAGGGAGCTTTTACTAACAAGGTTTTGCCGGTTAAAAAGGCTCTTCGGGCGGCTTGCCATCTGGCGGGCAGGCTTACAACTACCAACAGTCAAACAGCAGCTGGCCACAGACGCCACAAACCCCCCAGTATAGCTACAGTCACCCCGGCCAGACGCAACAGTCACCTCATCAACAACAATCCCAGCAGACATCATCTTCGCAGCAGCAACTACGACAGCAGCCATCAACCCAACAGAACAGCACCATGCCTTACTCGGGCATGCCAGGGATGGCTCAAGGCTACACAACTGGGGCTATGAACCACGGACTGCCGTACGATCAGACTCCTCGACAGTACATGCACCAGACACCTTCGGCAGCCCCGGCGGTCACACAGTCCTGGTCTAGCCAGCCTCAAGCAAGCTGGCAAGGATGGGCTGGACAGCCGCAGTGATTATGACTGGCTTGCCAACCCTCACTATTTGAATACCCCTATCGAACATTGTAGCCGTGCTCCAACGCAACCGAAACTGGACGCTACGAGGGAAGTTTATAAATTATATTTGAAAGAGCACACGGCTGTTCGCCGTTGTCTCTAGATCCACTCAGCTGGCGAGCTCAACGGATCGAAACGATGCGGCCATACGACAACACGCGATCTATTTATTGATGCCTACACTTAACGTGGAGTTTTTGCTGCCAATCAAATGCGGCAAGACTACCATCATCAACATTTCTATGTACCCACTCGATTACCTACATTTCTGGCTTACTCCGTTTCCGATATCTCCCTCTTGAGGATTCTTGCCTTTTTTTCTGGTTATTTAATGCATGGATCCTTTTCAAACAAGATGCCCTGCTCATTTGGTTCAGCTGCTCGATGGACAGCTTAGGCAATATGGCATCACGTACCGGGACCTCTATTCGTTGGGAAGGCTGATCTGATACATTGCCTATGAGGTGGAAAACTCAAGGTTCAGGGGCCAGTTTGATGGCTTCTTGACTTGTTTTTCTATTTTGGTTTCATTATCACAGCTTTTTGGTCGACTCTTTTTTTTCTACAGTGGTCTTGGGTTCAGTACAGGACCTACTCCTGTTTTTCTTTTAAGGAGGAATTTGTGTTTTTCCTCCCAGCAATTTTGTATGCCCCTTTGAGCACTTGCTGTCTTTGATTTCAAATTACCTGCTTTGCTTACTTGTTTGATATCGGGCATCATTCGGAGGAGTTTTCCTTTTCGTTCTTGGGCACCCCTTTTCCTTATTATTCTCTTGTCTTCTATGTATCGGTTTTATACAATTGTTAGTCGTTTCAGGATACCTGTGCACCCTTGTTGAGGGAGGGTCGTGGCATGTTTTTGTGTTTGTTGCGGTGAGTTGGGATAGTTAGCTCGTGGTTTGGTATTTTTTTTTTCGGTCTGGCCACAGGAAGGTATACCGGTTGCATACAGGTTTTTATTTTAGTCTCAAGCTCACTTTCTCTATCTCCTTTGCGCGCGAGTTAATTGATTATCGGACCTTCGAGTCTGATTTGGATATAAGATGGAACTTGGTACCGGCTGGCAATTATCATCTGGACCGATTTCCACTATTTGTTTTTGCCATTCGAGCATTATTTTTTCCCTATCTTCTATCTCCTTGAATTTCCCAGAATTATATTCCTCTTGGTCCATTGAAAGTTTAATCGCGAATAAGTCCACATCTCCAATAAATTTCTCCCTTTTTTGCTTTTCTTTTGCTACCCCTATTGAGCAATTTACATACACGCATGTTGTAGAAGGCGCCAGGCGCTCGTGGTTCTCTCTATTTGTGCTGCCGGCAGCTGCATTATCAACCATTGTCAAGGCTGTGAGGGCCTTGATGAAGGAGATATGCCGGTTCTGATCCTAGATGTGATACATCAAACCAAAACTTTCGTCGTACTTGGAGATTTCAGTTTAAGAAGAGTATGAGCGAAAGTTTGTGTGTCATTTCAAAAGTGATGAGACCTTCCCCTCTAATATGCTAAAGCTTGGTGAATCATATCCCCGAACGCCAAACAACCCTCGACAAGCAAGCGTTAAACCCATCAACAACCGAGGATTTGGTTCTTTTTTGCAATGGAAAGAGTAACAACACATTAAAAAGATAAAGAGAAGGAAGAAAAAGGAACATCACCAGCCGGTTAATAATCAGCTAGAGACAAGAAAAAAGAACTCCAACAAAAGTCTTACCATAAAAGGCAAGAAAAGCCGGCCTAAGGCCCGAGGCCCCTTTCTTCACAGCGTCGTCGCGACGGCGAAACCGGCCGCGAATCCCGCGACCGCGACGGCGGCCACGGCGGCGGCCGTGAGCGACGCGCTCACGTCCCGCTCCAGCCATCGCCTGCCGAGACGGAGACGGCCAACGCGCATGTGGTACAGCTCCGTCGAGACGGTGGCGCCCTCTGCCAGGGGGCCCGGTGGTCGTGGGAGCTCGATGGAGGAGGATGGTCTGGGGGTTTCTTCTTGTTCGACTCTTCTTGGTTTGACGTTTGCGTGTTTTTTATTTGTCTTTTTAGTCGTCACTATTTTCAGAGAAAGAGCAAACATTTTTTTCAGTGGTTTGCTCGTATTAAGCAGAGGGGGGCCGGGAGATAGAGAGAGGTTGGTGAAGGGGACGAATGAGGACTGGAGACTTGCTGAGGGATATATTGGTCCAAGTCGGGGAGAAGAGGCTTACAGCAGACAAAGCGTCACGTTTCCATCGATGCGCGCCTTGAGCTCCAGCTCAAGGTCCAGGTTCAAGCCCAGCTGGAGCTTTGGGACCTTTCTCCTTTCGGTCGGGCGCGGGATCTCCTCCGTCGCGTTGCTCGCGCTGCTGGGAAACGCATTCGCATTGTTCCCACTCCTGTTCTGCCGGTACCGGTTCTGCTGTTGTTGTTGTTGTTGTTGTTGCTGTTCGTACTGTTCTTGCTGCTGCTGCTGCTGCCCAAGCGGCACCGTCGTCGTCATGAGCGCCCCCTTGTTCCGGTTCCGCCGCCTCCTGCTCCTCCTGCTGCTGCCGCCCGCGCAGCTCTGCGAGCTGTCGCCGACGCTCGAGGCCGCGCTGCTGCCGGACGTCGACATCTCCTCGATCCTGCGCCTCAGCTCGGCGATGATCTCGTCCTTGGACTGGTCCTCCGGCGTGGCGAAGCCCGTCAGGTTTGGCGGGAAGAGGTGGTTTCCGTTCATGTTGTATCTGGGAATTTTCTTTTGGGACGGTTTTATTTGTGAGGCAGCTCTTGCACCTCGCTCTTCCTCCTTTGGATGATCCCCTTTTTTTGGTGATTGCAGCTTTGATGCTTCGATCGTGTTCAAGTTCTGGCCGTCGCTGTCCTATCCGGCGTTTGTTGACTATATCATACAAGCCACACAACTGAGCATCGACGGGATGGCTTTCTTTTTTTAATCTGGCGGCTGAGAGGAGAGCAAGAGAAGATCGAGTATTATGCTAACTACAGAGTAGAAAGATGCAAAAAAAAGTTTGAGTGGCAACGGGCTTGACAAAACAAACCCAGAAGTCACCGTAACGTGTCAGAGCTCAACAGGGGCAGAGCCGGGAGCCCTGTCCCCTCTTATAAAAAATAATAATATTGATCATAATAATAAAAAAAAACCTCCTTCTATAACGTAGTACAACCATGGTACGGTTGTACCAGCCTACCCCCGGGCGGATCGGATCATCAAAGAGTTTGAGAGGGAACCACAAGGCGTTTTTTCTTAAAAAAAAAGATCTCCACCTCCACATCCCCGGTAGTGCACACCGGGTTTAGCTACGGTTTCCCAAATGCTACTGCTAATGCACGTCTTGGTAGTTGAAGGAGAGTAATGAAAACACTGTACAAAATAACTGCGACGCTGAGTACTACTGTAGTGACAAGTGAGTAGCGTCAAGGGTAGTCACGTGCCAAGGTTCCGCCGTATTTTATGAACCAAAGGGTCCTTTGCTGCAGGGGTTTTTGTTTCAAAAGAGCTCAACCTCGTACGATGCGTGAAACTGCCTGTCAAGGCGGGACCAATAAAGTGTGGGGGGATCGGCCCATTCTACCGACAAGTTGCCTTCAATATCGACTGGCTTTTTGATTTGTTTGTTCGATTTTCGATTTTCGAACTTTTTTTTCACCCCTTCTTCGCATCCCTCTCTCGGCAGTAGAAGTGATTGTGATGCCAAGTTGACATGAGTGACACGTTTCTCTAAAATAGACTCGACATACAAAGCACATGTTGGGAACAACGTGTTCAGACACCAACTCCTGGTTGTGCACTTACTCGGTTATCGGTAGTGGCTGTTATATCTATGGTGGTTCATGACAAAATTATTAAAAAATGTACTGCCTCTAAACAGACCTCTCCAATCTCCGTCCCCCCATTTTGTTCTGGTCTGGGTTTGTCTATTACCAGTAATATTATATGATAAAAATACCGGGGTAGGTTATCCTGGCCCTAATCTTCCATAGATGCACTCGAGCATGGCGTATGCCTGCAGAGCGTTTCTCGATTTTGTTCTTTAGCTCTTCAAAGACACGTGGAAGGGTTCACACGTGTCCCATGTCCGACTTTGTATTTGAGTGGTTCTCAGGTCGTCTGGTGCGGATATGATGCGGGTGGTGATGGATGCATGTAGCATGGCCTCAATATCTTCTGCTTCTGTTGCCAGCATCGAGCTGAGCCACTGATGAGGCTGGCGCTGCTTGGTACGGCGCCGAAGGGTGCTCCAAAGGATCCGATGGGCCGGTCCAGCCTCTGAACCCATGTTCATTCCGGTAATGGGGGGTATCATACTCCATGCAGGACCCCACAAGCAGGCCAAGACTTTCGTGGGTTCCGTTCTGGACGACCATATAAGCAAGGATGGAAATAGAGCAAGTATCGACATCGTTGCAGATGATTGCTTTTGGGTTGTATTGTGCTTTTCATTCGTGGTTCGTTCATCCTCCAGCCAGACTCATCAACTGCTAAGCAGATCCCTGACACTCATCCCCCTCACCCCTGCCGGCGGGGGTCCTTGAGAACCGGGCGATGAGCCCGTGCTGGCGGTGGTACTGCCACGACGATCGCTATTGAGCATCAGTAACACGGCCGCACTGGCCTCCTGCTCGTCCCTCATCGGCCCCAGTGCCGGGCTGGTCAACGTCGAACCCGGTCTCGACGTTGAGTAGTATCCGCTCGTCGGATATGACTGTGGTCCAAACGCCGGCGATGGGGTTGCCGACGTGGCTGATGTGGCTGACGCAAAGCTGTAATGTCGTCCACCATGTCCGTGACTCCCTGCTGTTATCAGCGCTGCGGCGGCTACTGTTGAGGTCGACGAGTATATGCTGTCACGCCGCGGTGAGTCTTGTGCCATTAGCGCGGGCGAGATCGATGCAGAGTGTATTGGCCTGGCATTGTGATGCCGGTAGTGCTGTGCGTGTGATTGCTGTATGGTCAAAGTGGGCGATAAAACCGCCTCTGGACCGCCAGCCATCTCAACATCTGGTGAACTATATGTCGAACCTGGAACTGCCGGAACAGTCTCATGTGGAGTGCGTGCTCCTGTCGGCGTATGGTGATGCTCATCCTCCTCATCCATTTCATAGTCATCATACGATGCAGTTGCTGTTGGAGGTGGTGCGAGCTCCATAGGGGTAGACTGGTCTTCCCTCTGTGCCTGGAGCTTAGAGACGCAGTCTTCGAGATAGCGGATATAATCAATAGAAGCCTTGAAGTATGAAGACATGTGTTACTTGTTAGATTATTCAAAGATTTCAGGGTACCTTGAGATATGATAAACTTACCTGCAGTATTGCCAGCTTATGCATCTCACCAGTGCATGCCGGAATCATATTCTTCAGTGTAGCAAACTCTTCATTCATCTTGGAACGTCTCCTCCGCTCAATAAGACTATGTGCAGTCTTCCTCGCTATCTTTCGACCCGCAGCGCTGGTCGCCGAAGGTGCCTTCTTCTTGGTCGCCACCGGAGAGCCGGTAGCCGCTGGCGCTGGCGCTGGCGCCGGCGCCGCCGATGTTGCCGTGTCATTAGAGTCAGCTGCTGATTTTAAAACGCCAGTTTTGGCCTTTGATGCCAGCTCCGGTTGGTCATTATCCTCAGTCTTGGATCCTCCTGTCGACTTTGGCTTCATCTGAATGATCTTCCGTGACCTGGTTGGTGGTGGTGGGAGTGCGAAAGTATCCTTCTTGCCACCAGCGCCCACAGCCGTAGCAGCGGCCTGGGTCTGGACAACTGAAGACCTACGCCTGGACTTGACGGTCTCGCTAGCTTGCAGAGGGTAGGGAGTTTTCCTGGGGCTCTGTTTTGGACTTGATAGAGACTCGGGTGACGGTGCGGGTGGAGAGGATGTGGCATTGGTCTGGAAGGCACCCGTCATCGCTGCGGGCTTGCCGTTGCTGATTGCTGGGGGCGGGAGCTCAAATGCCATCTGCAGCGAGGCTAGCTGCTTGACTCCGTCTTGGCCTTTGAGGTCAGTTGATGACGCGGGCGTCAAAGGCTGCGCTGCTCGCGGCATTGCTGCGGCGGGTTGTGTTTGATATCACCTTATCTTGTTGCGTTCCAAGGATCCCTCGATGGCGTCTTTGTGGTTGTAAGCCTTAGATAGAAACCAAGGCAGCTGATTGAACTAACTGCTCTGTAGTAGGGCAGCAGCTGCAAGTGAAAACGCCGTACGTGCTTTTTTTTTTGCCGACACTCTGCCACCTCGCAAGCTATTGATTGGTATCTGACCAGAGCCAGAACCCAATTACCAGATAGGCGTGAATGGCGGTCAGGGAATCACAGCCAGTGCAATAAATAGCTGAAGTTGAGGAGTAACAACCAGTACGTCTTGTGCTGGGGAATGAAACCAAAAGTTAGGTTTCATGAAGATGGTGGGCGAAAATGGAATACACTGGGCTCCCGTGGTCAAGTGACGCAAGCGTACGCCTCAAAACCAGAAAAGAAAAAAAAGGAAGTTGAAGAAGCAAGAGGAGTTGACACTCAAGTTGCGAGAGAGCAGGGCAGTGGGTAGATACAGTAGATGGGTTATGAGTTGACCCTGGCTCGTCGATCAAGGTCGGGTAGGCAAGGCAAGGCAGGGTAGGGTAGTAGCTGTAACTAAGTACCTAGTTAGGCTGTAGGGAAATAACGAGCACGTGCTCCAGGATCGAGCTGTAGTTGCACCTGTCGCGTGTCAAGAAAAAGAAAAACCCCCCCCCAAAAAAAAAACCCTAGGCCGGGCCTTTTTTTTCTTTTCTTAGCCCTTCCAATGCTTGAAAGGCAGGCTTTCGTAATTAGGTGGGCAGTGTTGCAAGGCAGAGATAAAAAAATGTGAAATGAGTCGCGTGCTACCCGCTGGGCGGGAAGAGGCAGGAGATAGCGAAACGAACGAACGAACGAACTGCTTTAAGATGGAGCGTGGAAGGATTGGCCGGACCGGCGATTATGATACAAGGGTATAAGAAAGAAGGGGGGTGTGTTCGATTTCGAAATGGCAGTGCAGATGGAAGTAAGGTTTGAGGCGGAGTAAATTTTAGCTGAATACTTTGGGTAGACTAGGCTTTTGACTGTAGCCGAGAGATTGGGATAAGGGAGAGAGAAAAAACAAAAACAACAAGAAGACAAGATTATTGGCATCAGACAAGGCTCACAACCGTCGGGAGAGGGACGCAGGTTTTCTTTGGTCTTTTTTGGAAACACTTGTCTCACCTGATCTTGCTTTGAATCTAGTCCTGCAACCGCTTCTTGAATATAGTTAGTTGCCTTGTCTACGCCCCCCAGAATAGGCACATCCTCGATTTGATATTAGCTACCGTTTGACACTTTGGAAAAAAAAAAAAGACCACAACCAAGTTAGCAGCTGCACACGATCTGGTTCAAACAGAAACAGCCTGGGCAGGCACGTTCCCAGTTTCCCAAAGATGTCTGTCGTCCGGGCCGTCCATCCCCATCCGCCACTCTAAGCGACCAGCTTACAAAAAAATTATGCGAAAGTTGCTCTCGTCTTCCATTCGGAGCCCAGGGAAGCCAGCACGAGCTCAAACCTCTGGCAGATAGCAAATCGGAATTCCAAATTCCACCTCGGGGGGGAGGTAGTGTTCCCCCAAAATTTTACAGGGGACAAGCATCAAGGGGAGAGGGTTGGTGGTTTTGCCTCCCCCAGAAAAGAGTATCCGTAGGCGCAAATCGAGGACATTGACGTTTGGGGAGATGTGCTTGGCTTTTTTTCTCCTTGGCGGCTGGGCCCAATCACAGGGCAGAATTCGGGCACGTTGTCGTCTTAATGGGCAAGGAGGCACGCGACTGCGACCAGGGACCATGGGCTCAATCTACCAGATTTGATTGGTTCGCACCCCCCGCAAGCAAAGAATGTTTACTGTCGTACGGGTACACAAACTTGCATGTTTGTATTTCCTCAATTGTATATGGGAGGTGGTGGAAATTGATTTTGGGATTGGGAATATAAAAAATAAAAATACAGAAAAACAAAAGGGATACCACTGTAAAAACAAGATAATATCCCAATGCAACAGCCGCCGTCTTGGCATTCGAGGTCCATCCCCTGAGAGCGCATGGTGAGGAATGAAATACTCACGTGCTCTGTTTGCAACTCTACCAGCAAATCATCAAAAAAGAGACGGACGGCATCAACTCGTAGCCATTCCTTTCACCCACATGTTCCGTCCGACGCCATGGGGCAAGTCCAGGGGAAACCCTGAAATAGTCGGGCGGACCCTAAAAAAGCCAATCTTCCAGTGGTTCCGCTACTGCGCAAGAATCTGGAGTTGGCTCCTCCTTTGATTCAAGGGTTCCCCTTCCATTGTTAGTAATTGTCACGTGCTCAATACCTCGTACGTGGTACGAAGTAGACATTTGGAGATGGAACCCGTCTGTTTAACTGACAAAAAAAATAAAGAATAAAAAAAACCGTAAAATTCATCCAAGTCAGGGGTAGTTTGCTGTCATACCCCATCTAAGCTAAACACGCAGGTAACTGGTGAATACCTCCGTAACATAGTTCATTGCTTACAGTACAAGTTAAACCCCGTTTGCCCTCCTTTAAACGTGGTTGCTCGGGTACAGCACCGACGTCGTCGCGTTGAACTCCTCCTTCAAACTCCTCGTGCTCACAAAACGACCAAGCAGGTTCATGCTGCCAGCCTTGTCATTTGTTCCACTTGCCCTGCCACCTCCAAACGGCTGCTGGCCGACGACGGCACCTGTGCTCTTGCAGTTGACATAGAAGTTGCCCGCCGAGTTGCGCAGCTTGTCCTCGGCAAACCGCACCGCCGCACGGTCGGCCGCGAACACTGCACCCGTCAACCCGTACTCGCTTGTCGAGTCCACCACCTCGCAGATCTTTCCAAACGCCGCCGCCGGGTCGCCGTGAAGGTCGTCGTCGTAGGCGTATGCCACCAACACAGGTCCAAACAGCTCCTGGCTCAGCAGCTTGTGCCTTGGGTCCGTGGTCTCGTAGATGGTTGGGTGTACAAAGTAGCCCTTGGAGCTGTCGTACTTGCCGCCGGCCACCAGCTTGAGCTTGCTGTCGTTCTTGGCCTCGTCGATAACACCCGAGAGCTTCTTGAACGAGCCCTCGTGGATGACGGGGCCGATAAAGTTGCTATGGTCGCCAGGGTCGCCAATCTTGAGCTTGTTGACCTCCTCGGCTAGCCTCTCGCGGAAGCGGGGCCACATGGACTTTGGAACGTAGAGACGCGACGTGGCGCTGCACTTTTGTCCCTGGTACTCGAAGGCTCCTCGTACGGTCTGGATGACGGCGTTCTCCAGGTCGGCCGAAGAGTGCACGAGGTGGAAGTTCTTGCCACCAGTCTCACCGACGATACGCGGGTACGAGGCGTACTTGCCCTCGGCCACGCCAGCGCCGATCTGTCCGTAGAGCTTACGGAAGATAGCCGTGCTGCCCGTGTAGTGCAGCGCGGCGAACTGCCGGTGTGAGAGCACCACTCGCGTCACCTCCTCTGGGTCGCCCGGGACGAACTGGATGACGCCCTTGGGCAGACCAGCTTCGAGGAGGATGTTGTAGAGCAGCCAGTTGGATGCGATGGCAAAGTCAGATGGCTTCCACACCACGACGTTGCCCAGAAGTGCAGGTGCACCGGGCAGGTTGCCTGCAATGGCTGTGAAGTTGAAAGGGCTCACGGCGTAGACGAAGCCGTCAAGGGGCCTGTACTCGACGCGGTTCCAGACGCCAGGTGAGTTGTGTGCTGGCTGTTGAGCATACATTTCCTCGGCGTACTGGACGTTGAACCTGAGGAAGTCGCACAGCTCTGCGGCCGAGTCAATCTCGGCTTGCCACGCATTCTTGCCCTGGCCCAGCATGGTAGCTGCCATGATCTCATAGCGGTACTTTGTGGAGATGAGATCGGCCGCCTTGAGGAAGATGGCCGCTCGGTCGTTGAATGGTAGGGACTCCCAGTCTTTCTTGGCGGCAAGCGCCTCGTCAATGGCTCGAGAGACATCTTCGGGGCTCGCTTTCGAGTAGGTCGCAATGACTGTCTGATGGTCCGCCGGGTTGACTTGTGTGCCCGTGGATGAAGTCTTGATCTGTTTGTTGTTGTTCGGCAAATATTCAGCAAATCAGTAGCTTGGTGACGTGGGCCGGACGTCAAGGAGAAATTTCGGAATATGGTACACACCTCTTTGCCTCCGACTACAATTGGTACCTCCACGGCACCCTTCTGCTTCAAGGCCGTCAGGGCCGCCGTCAGCCCCTCTCGTGAGGGAGAGCCCTTCTCATAGTGTTGCTGCACATCCACCGGAAAACATGTTAGAATCGAAACTGACACCCAAACACGCAGCAAGCGGAGGGCAGGGTCCAACATACGTTAGGCTCGTTAACCACCTTGGGAATCTTGAACGATGCAATAGTCGACATCCTGATCTGTGAGGTAGAGATTTGTCTGAGGCCGGACGGAGCTCTTCGGAGTTGGTGTGGCAAAGGTGAGGAATATGAAGGCCGCAGAGCAAGTCTGCTCGCCCTTGTTAACGTGAGACCAAGCCGTGTTAATGCCATTGCAGCTGAAGCTAAGGGTGTGATTGGTTGGCAGCCAAAAGTTTAGAGCTGATCCCAGAACGAAGCAAGCACGAGGACAAATTTATGGCTGTAACCGGCTTGTTTGTATCGGACGATGGTTTGAAATGGTTGAATTCTTGCCTTAAACAAAGGCAACGAGACTCCGATCGGAGCGTGTTAGTGACGTTGGGGCTCGCTTTGTAGCGGCTCAATATCTTAAGAGGACGACCCCGCAAAGGCAGCCCCTCCCACAATGGCCAATCACGACACTGCATATAGCGTCTAAGAGTCCAGATGCGGGGCTAAACTGCCGGCAAGACGGACTAAAAGAGCCGACAAGTAGATATCACACCATTGCGATCTGCTACAGTAATCCACTGCTCCTACAAAGTTTATTCGATGGGCCATGCTGTTATCTTGCTATCACTCGGACGTGCAGGGAAAATTTCCAGGAAAACTTGGTCGAACTGACTCTACAAATTCAAAGCACTGACTTACACAGGCCAATGAGTACCGGATTCGGGGGTGCACAGTTCAGGCGCATTTACATTAATGTTGGCGATGCTGGCATAATGCCCTCCCTGCATGCCCTGTATGCCGCACAAACTCTCAAAATCACAGCTGATCATTTCAAGATTCGTCTTGACTGCGCAGAAAACGGTAATTTTTCATGACAAGTGTGTTCCAAGTGCTGTCAACATACGAGCCTGACCTGAACGCCCTGAACGCCACATATCCCTCATCTCCGACCTGCTTTGCTCTTGTCAGAAGCGGCCAGCCACCATGTATTACTCCATCATCGAGTCCTCCTGATCGACCTCTTCTCCATCGCCAAAGAGGCCTTCAATCTTGAACTCCTTGGCCCACTCAGTCACAATCAGCTTTTGGTCGGGCATCGTAGCCTCATCGTTGACAGTAGTAACGGAGGACCCAGCACCAGTGGCCGAGGAATCCGCGGCCACCGCCAATACGGGTGCATCGACCCATCCTTGGATACGACCATCCCGCCAGTCCGTCACCACGGTCATGGCTGCTGAGGCAATGTTGGGCACACCACCGCGGCCCAGTCTGCCTCGCTTACGTGCGACCTGCACCAGGAAGTCGGTGGTCGCATCACCCGAAGCATCAGCCAAAAGCGGCGGTAAATCGTAGACATCCGTCAGCTTCTTCAGGAGATCAGGAGAGGCCGAAAGTCGCTTCAGCAGTAGAGTTACTGCTGGTACAGGGTCTTCGATGTGTTTAGGCGGCACGGCGTTCAGAAGGACCAGGTGGGCGTGGGCTTCAGTCTTGTTCTTGGGGACAAAGGAGTTTGATGTCGATGACGTAGATGGGAACACGATACCCGGCGAGTCGAGTAGTGTCAGTTTTGAATCGATCTTGACCGAGCGGATTGCGGTTGTGACACCGGCCTCGGCACCTGCAGGGCAGGCAGATCGTTGGCCGCGAGTACCGCTCATGCGTGACAACAGGGCGTTGATGACTGAGGACTTTCCAACATTGGGGTATCCAATGACACCGACTGAAACGGCACGCTTCAGGTTGCGTCCAGCCGCAAAAGACTTGAGCGCACGGAACAGGGCCGTGCTTGTGCTCTGAACCGTAACATCGCGGTGGTTAAATGTGTGTGCGTTCGGGGCGGCGTTGGACGCCCGGAGAGGTAATGTGGGAAAGTAGCGTCGCAAGTGCGTCAGCCATCCCCGGAGAACAGGCGGCGGGATCAGATCCACCTTGTTCAACACAAGAATTAGCCTCTTGCCACCACTTGCCGCCGCCATTACGGATCTCTCCACGTCCCTGGACCTGGTTCCCTCTGGATCCCTAGCATCCAGCACGTAGAGGACGACGTCGGCCTCCTCGACCACCTGCTTGAAGACCTTGTCGAAGGCCTTTCTTGAGGTTGCACCACCGCTAACCTCGATCGCCCCGCTTTCGCCATCGCTGTCTGAGCTGGCATCCGAATCATCATCCATCCCGTCGTCATCGTCGGTTTGTAAATCTTCGTCGTACTTCTCGGCGGCAGCGCGTGCGCTGGCAATGAGCGCCGCCATCGGGTCCGACTCGTCAATGTCCTCATCCATCATGTCGTCGTCCATACCCTCCCCATCCGAGTCTGCGCCGTCCTCCTTTGCAGCATCGCCATTCTGCTGAGCCTTGGCTGCCTTGGCCGCCTCTTTCCTCCGGCGGGTCTCCTCCTGTTTCTGGATCTTGGCCTCTTCTATCTGCTGGAGCAGCCTCTCCTTGTAGGGGAAAAGATTAGGGATACCAGGATCCTTCTTCACTTTCGAGACCCATTGCGGGTTCTTTTTGGCGAGCTTCCTGTCCTTTCGCTGCTTGGCTTTCGAGGCTTTCTCGATCTTGTTTCGTAGGCGCACCGGTGTCCGCTTGGACATGGGCTCTTTTGGTTGACCGCAAGGTTAGTTGAATAATTCCCAAAAAGAGGGCATTTTTCCGAAGCAATAACTACTTACTCTTTGGCTTGTTGATCGAGCCTGCCATTTTGAAAGTGATCGGGCGCAAAGATTATGGCCTATTAACAGTGAAGCTCTTGTGGCGCGCAAGACAAAGAACCACGGCCTGCTTGCTAGGAATTAGTGGGATGGGAACGACTGCGAAAAATTTCTGCCGCTCGTGTTTCCCAAAAAACTTGACCGCCTGCCCGCGTGGCCCCACATTATGAAAAGCCTTATCAAGTGTCGACCTTGGTGAGTGGGTGGGTCCACCATCGCTTCAACGAACGACCCATCAACTTGACCGCGTAACATGGATGTTGTCCTTCATAGTATTTCCCATGTAAAAACCAAACATTTTGACCGCAAAAGTACTATTTAAATAGGACCTTTGGCGAGTCGGTTAATCCTAGGAAGAAACAATGTGTACCTTGAATTCTTGGGCGACCTGCCCGCTACCAACGGGCGGTCACTCCGTGTCGGCGCTCCGATAATGTGGCGGGAGCGGAGCTTCCCTAAAGAGCATGGCCCCAGCAGGCGGGGTTCTCAAGCCCGGGCAGATGCAGCATCTGGTGTCCGCCATGACTGAATCGTCTGGCACCGGAACCTGACAGTGGCGGCTCTTTTGCGCAAACGTCTTTTGTTATAAGTGTCGTCTGCTGCAAGTCAGATTTCATCTCAGATCTCCACGTCTCAACCAGAACAATTGCATAGAATAGACCACCCATACGGTAGAATCCTGCCACACAAGTTAAACCCTCACACCGCCGAATTTAGACCTGCTTCTCTTTTTTTTCTTTACATACTGCCACTTCCTTCTTGTTCAACCTCGCCTCATAAACATCACCAATTCTTCACAATGGGAAGCATACAAGTACCTGAAGGCACCTTTACTGCCCCTCCGCAGCAGGTTGTCCTCGATGGCTTTCTCTTTGACATGGACGGCACTATCATAGACTCGACAAGAGCCATTGAGATGCACTGGGCATCGTGAGTCACTCATTGCTCACCTTCCCGGTAAAACCCGAGGTATTGAAACGTTTGACTGACCGAATTCGTTGCTGTTTGTGTGGTTCAGGGTTGGCAAAGAGATTGGAGTGGACCCAGAGCTCATCTTGAAGACATCGCACGGGCGCCGTAGCATCGACACGCTCAAGATATATTGCCCAGAAAAGGCAACCATTGAGTGTAGGTTGTTGGTGACGGCTCGTGCCTTCACAGGGAGACCCATGGGCCAAATCTGGCTCACAAGCATACTCTCTTACACCTACGCCTTTATCACATTATCGCGCTATACAGGGCTCGGCTAACACAAATCCCAACAGACGCCTCGGAGATGGAAGGTCGCCTACCCAAACTCTACAGCAAAGAAGCAGAGGAGATCCCCGGCGCCCGCTCGCTCCTCGACTCGATAATCGCCGCCAAGGCTGCCCCTTGGGCCATCGTAACGTCCGGAACGAAGCCGCTCGTCAACGGCTGGCTCGAGGCTCTGAACCTGCCGTGGCCCGCGCACATGATCACGGCCGAGTCGGTCGAGAACGGCAAGCCCGATCCCACCTGCTACCTCATGGGCCTCGACGGGCTTGGCCTCCGCGATCGCGCCGCCGACGTCCTCGTGCTGGAGGACAGTCCCGCCGGCATCCTGGCCGGCAAGGCGGCCGGGTGCAAAGTGCTCGGGCTGGTCACCAGCCACACCGTCGAGCAGGTGGTGGGTGCCGGACCGGACTGGGTGGTCAGGGATTTGTCGTCTGTGAGGCTCGTCGGTGCTGAGGATGGAAGGGTTACTTTGGAGATTGTGGATGCTTTGGAGTCCAAGTAGAGTAGCCGAGCATGGCTCGGCCCAGGTTCACCTAGTTCTCGTCTGTGTTATTCGTTTGAAATTCATTGCAAAGCGGATAGATAGAGCTCTCAATGTCATCAGAGCCAAGATGCGATATCCTCGATGGTTTAAAGCTGATATCATAACCTCTGATTTTGATCATTGAAGGTGTGCCCGAAGACCTGAAATATTCCCCGTACTCGATCGTGCTTGGAAACAGTAAATTACAGTCAAAGACAACTTGGATTGTTCTCATACCTGCTTCATACTCTGGATTGACCCCTTAGAATCGACCATCATAGTGAGAAAGCCGTGAGCATTTGAAGCGAAATAAATCTGTAATTAGTAGCGCCGTGCATCATGCCATTACATTCCCCCGGTGTTATTCTACGTATCCCCCTTTTCCCTCACAGACTGGAGATTAGGTGGCCGTCTCACAGTATATCAAGTCAAATTAGCTCAAGCGCAGCGACCACCATGCGCACATTGTTTCCAGACTCTTGGTATCACCAGCACTTTCTCTCCCCTCCATCTGCGCAACTATCAAAACCTGTTTCTTCAGCCGGTTTTGCAGTCTCACAAAAAGGGGGGTTCAGTCATGTAATGCATACCAAGCTTTTGCCAAGTGGCCATGCTTTTGATCGAGATGGCAAGGTCGAAATCGACGATTGACTACCTACAGCAGGACAGTGTGCAGCGTTTTCTTATTTCTTTGATATTGCTTCCCCAGAGCATTGCCAAACGGGTCAATGTGCCGAAGCTCGGATCAAGTGTCGTCCCAAGGGCTCCCAGATCACAACTTGGTTTGTTCACCGCCGAAAACAATCAACAGCGGCTTTCCTTGTGGGCTTTTTTTCTGGCAATAACATCATTTGCGACGAACTTATCATCCCCTAAAAACAGTAAACACTGGAAATGACTGAACCAAGCCTTGGGGAAGGAACCATTGATTCCTGCTAACCTCCACTTCGCAATCAGAGAAGCAAAAGGCAGCTCTCGCAGGGCAGGGGGGTAGATCTGCTTTCTAGAAGGGGATCGGATTTACCCCCGGAAGCTTTACGCGCCTTGACCGTGGTCAAGGTCTAGTTAAAAGCCACCCTTTTCTGTTTGGAGGAGGGAAGATCCAAGTAAAAATGCCTTGTAGGGGTGGTGTGTGCATATGTGATTCCAAGCATCATAATACCTCCGCAACTAAGCTTTTATTCTAGGGCAGATTAATTAGCTTCTCAGTGGCTGGGAGAAGAAAACGATAGCACGGGAAGCATGCATGGAAGCTTTTTGGGCTTGAAAGTTCAGGCTTCTGCCTTGGAAAGATGTGGGAGATTATGGTCGGTTGCTCGGCAAGAAGCAAGTTTTAGAAGACAGAGAAAGCCAAATCGGAAATTTTACTACCGTACATGAAGTTTTGCTGCTACACCCCCGGTGGCACGGCATAATAGTCCGGAGAGCTACCTATGTGTACGCCCCTCATGGTCCCAGCAAACACACGTGGGTTTAGATACTGCTTGTTGGAGCATAATGGCAACTTCGGTCGATTTCACATCATGATGTTGACAAAGTTCATTTAGATAAGTAAACAAAACAAAACAAACCGTTTTTGTGTGAGTGCCGGGGGTATTCTGCTTCCTGGCGCATGAAAAAAAGCCCATTGACACTACTGGGTACCGTGGGTCTTGAAGTAGCATACTTTGCCTACGTTACCTTTGATTATCCCACCGGAATCGTGCCATCCTCCCCTTACCCTCGAGATGCCGGCCGGAGGAGGATCTACACGTTGTTCACAGGGACTATGGTCTCTCTGAGCGTGGACCCCTCATGCGTTTACGTACAAACAAACACCCAGTCCAGGGTCCACATGAAGGATCAATAGCTTCGAAAAGGCTCCTCCATCCTTATTTCCCCCTTTCCCGCCATCGCCGAGATGTCCTGCTGCTACCCTATGTCTGCCGCATGTCAACAAAGCATGCCTCCTTGGCCCAGAGGAACCAGTGGCGGTGGAGAAATGCCAATAGCGTATTCGAGATGATGCCGGAAGGGCATGTTTTGGGTTCGAGAAAGCGCGGGGATAGCAGCCGGGTGTTCTCAACCACAAGCTTGGATGATCTTGTGGGCTGGATGCCCGAGAAGTGCGCTATTAGGCCAGGAGAAGCACCTCCCAGTACCCTGATCGTCGTTCCCTCGCTCTTCACCCCCTGGACAAGCATCTTGTAGTCTCCTTGGGGCTCTATCCGGCAAGTGGAAAGCTGTATGGATGTGATGTGTGTGGACTGTGGGCTTGAGTAAGGTAAAGGTAGCACCTCTTCGAGGGGTCAATGTGAGCATTGAAGTATCACATAATGGTGAATTTGAGAGCAGCAGCCTACATATCTGTATTAGATTTCCTATGCTGCTAAGGAACTCCTATGGAATACTCTTGTATAATTCCTCACTATATAACTTGCCTCCGTGACTCTTACATTGTTATCCAAGTATCCTCAAGAGCAATAAAAGCTACTACCACTGATGAGCCTGGTCCAGATCCTGTTGATTACAGAGTATAACGGCGCCTGTTCAAACTGCCCTCCACGTGTTCGTCTAGACTGGGTTACTTTGTGCAAACAAGGTCAGCTAGATAGTTTCAACGTTGAGGGACACAGGCCCACGACTAAATCCAATACTACAGCATTAAAAACACGTTGAGCTATAAAAGAAGTTCATCTCTACTTTTGTGCCCAACATGAGACGAACTATTGTAAAGAAACCGGCTGCAGAAGACAAAATCCTACAGAAAATGACTCTGCACAGCACGAACCACATCAACGTTGTTGTTGCATGTCAAAGTCATCTACCCTATCCAGTTTGTGGTTCACAAGGCGTCTAGTTTACTCGGTCTGATATTTCACACTATCGATGTTTTGCCCTACGAGATGTACGCCTCTACAGGGCTGGTCGGGGATTTATTTCACGTCAAGGTTCTGCCCAGTTATAATCTCCCCGAGTTTTCGATTTCTTCTGCAAAGAATAGTCGATCGAACCAAACAGGTCTGCCTTGTCTCGCCTTGCTGGCAAGCCTGGGTTAAGGACATTTGTTTTTCTGCTTTTCAAAAACGGGATCACGCACTAGCGAATAGCCACTTCTTTCTTTCCAAAGACAAGGGACAAGGAGAAAAAAAAAGAGGACAAGAATGAAAATCCCCACCCACCAACATTGGAGTTTGTCTGCGCTGCAGCGAAACAAAAACGCACGCGCGCGTCGCACAGTGCTCCCATTCCTCCCTAACACCCTGTCGTCATGCCGCCGGGAACGTCATCCCAAGCCAGGCCGCGCTCTTGTCTTTGCTGACCTTTAACTCGCCGTAAGATAAGTGGAGATCTACCGCCCATATTTTTGCTTTACCATACCACGTATGGCAACTAACAACACTGTACATAGTACGTACACACCCTTTCCACCCCTGGGCTCTCGCCCTAGGGGGAAGAAAAGCCCAGCAAAAAAGAGTGGAAAAATAGAGAAAGAAGCAAGAGAAATGAAGAAGCAAAAGGTTTGCATCAAAAAAGGAAGATTAGAATGGAGACCCTGACATCCTGGGCTTAACGCGTCTGCTTCTTCTGCGGGCCCCCGGGTTGCCCGCTAAGGCAAAGAGAAGAGGGTAAGGGTAACGAGTGTCTTGGTGTGAGCACTGTACTTGGGTTCGTCGTAAATTAGCTCTACCTACGGTACCCAGGTATACTCCGTAGTATAACGCAAGTTAGGTAGAGTTGTGGGTTTGCGAGCTTATTACTACGGAGCACAGCGCTCTCTTAGCTTCCTAAAATGTGGACATTTTGCTTATCCACAACCACACACGTGGGTTTGACGAACAGTCGAACATATGTTTGTTCCCACTTGTCGGTATCTCTAATAAAGTCGATTCCATCAAAGTAATCTTTTCGGAAATCTCTCATATGCAGGCATGGCGGGTTTCTGCTTATCTCAAAAGAATGGGGTACCCCCTTTGAATTTTGATTACTTCTAGAAGTGGTGGAGTACTTTTAACGGGTAAGAATAATACGCACAAGGGTTGATACGGTTACTTTAATCAGTACTAAGAAAAAAAGAGGCCTAAAAAGAGTCACGAACAATTAAGTAGTAGAGCTACTTCATTCAGGTCTAGATCAATGGAGCCGACGGCTCCGGTTGGGTATTTTTGCGTAGCTTGTACTTCCTAGTCAGCCAACACAGAAAAAAAAGTCAAGTTGCCCATGTTACCCTGAACAACCAGCTCAGGAGCTAGGGGGGGGGCAAGTTCAGTTTGCAGCAAGTCGGGCGACTCATCTGAAAACAGGTGCATTTTCCGCCATCGGGTCAGAGCCCAAAGCCCACCCCAAAAGTTTTTTTTCTTGTGCAACTGGGCTGAACCCCGCGGGGACCCGGAAGGTGGGAGGAGGAGTACAAAGTAAGGGAAAGGAGGAAGGTTACCAAAATGAGTAGGTGGGTGTGTTGTGTAGTTGTTGGGTGGCTTCTCATCAAAACAAACCCAGGAATAAACACGAGGGTCGCTAACCTCGTGGCTCGCGTCGACCCGAGCGTGCCGTATTACAATCAAATTTTGGATCTTTGATCATGTCAAATTCGCTACCTTGTCCTCGGGACTCGCTTGCCGTATTATGTTCTACTGAGGTTCGATAAGCGAGACGAAGTTCTAGAAAGAGACAAAGAACAACAAAAAAAAGAATTGTAGGAAACAAAACAATAGAAGTCATTCAAGTCACCAAACCGTTGACTTTTTTTTGTCCAGCTTCAGATTTCATCACATCTCCAAAGTTCCCACCTAGCTAATAGCTTTGACAGCCGCAGGACAAGGTCAAGCCGGTGAGCCAAAACCCTTGCATGCCGCGTGACAAGTGAGCAAAAGAGTCGAGCGGCAAAGTCGAGCGGCGCAGCTAGAGGAGAAGGGGGGCTCGTGCGTAGGCGGCAAAACCGCGGGTGGATTTAGCTCTAAACCATGAGAGCAAACAAACAACAGAAAGATAGGTAGGTACATCAACCCAAAATAAAACGGTGCCTGTCGGAAAAAGCGTGTAGTACTGCACTGTAGACCGGGACTTGTCGCAACTCGCGCTCGCCCACCTGCCCGTCCAGGGGCGAAAGGACCAGGTGGGGGTTGGTAATCGCGGTGCCTTGCGTCGTTGACCCTATCTGTAGAGGAGTTTGAGTTCAAGGCACGCAAGGAATTACCGGTAAAGACAAAGTACAAAAAAAAGCCTGCGCCGTACGCCGCGCTGTGTTTAGCTCTCAGGCTGCTGGTCTAGACTGAACATGTGCGAACGGTAGTTCAGGGCAAAAGAGGGGGAGGAAATTTGGATGTAGCGACAAGTTTAGTTGTGTGGCGGCGTGCGTGAACGATGCGCAAAATGGCCTACGGCATGGGTCTTCCGGTACATCCGTGGTCACTTTTTTTCTTGATGGTCGTTGGAGATCAGTTCCTTGGGTTTTTTTTGGGTTTTTTTGGGTTTTTTTTGCTTGCCGCGACACACGGGCGCCAAAAATCAACAGAAAATGCAGGTCGGATTTCTGGGCTTCGTTCACTGTCTTTGGTTCGTCCAATCACCATGAGAATCTACGCCAAGGCAGCCCAAATCTCAAAAGGCTTTGCCCATTCCATCACCTTGGAAAGAGCTGTCGATCCCGCACTCACCATGTGTCGAGGGTACATCGTGTACTGCGCGGCGTTGCGCAGCTTGCCATTTATGCGCTAGCCATTTTGATTGGATTGGACTGTGGCCTTTTTTTTTGTCTCTTTTCGAACTTTAAGGGGGAATCGGTGATTTAATCCGTCTTTTTTTCATTACTTTCATTATTTTGTTTTAAAAGTGCAAATATGACGGGAGATTAGGAACCCGCAATGTCATTTATGCAAACCCCCAAGACCCCTCACGTTGTCATAGCGAGCATAGATGTTTTGTTGGTTAGCGAAAACCATCAGTCAGGCGGCATAAAATTCACACAGCCCTGCGCCTGCCAGCCTCGAAAATAGCCATCCGAGATGAGGTTTACACTGACAATGACACCAAAAACTCTCCCCCCATCATTCCGAACAGATTCCGGATGACGCGGTGTAAAATCCCCGACCAAAAAAAGGAGCTCGTCAACATTTAGCAAGCGATTGCGCATGAGAAAAACCCCCGGTGCTCTTATTGCTGCCACCCCGGCATCGGAATCCATCCTCTGTTTTTTTTTTGCTTGCGCCCCCAAAAATGGAGCTCAACCTGTCAAGCACTGTCCCCCGGGGAGCGCGAGCGCAACGCAGCGGACCAAGCCGGGAAGCTGCTTTGGCTCTGCGAGGTGAAAACCGACGCCGATCCCAATGACGGGCACTCCCTGGTTGCCGTTTCCGGAACGATAGAGTCCTTGCAAGTGCTGTCCGATTATCGATACGATCTTTTTTCCTTGGTTTGAATTTTGAACTTTACTTGTTTATCGCAAATAATGGCGGGATCAACACTGCAAATTGCCCAACCCAGAGTCTTTCCCCGGCCTCTCGGGTATTCCCCCTCAAGAGTCAGTTTTCTTTGGTCGTAGTGGTCCACATTGTTCACGAAAGATCGTCGCCCGCAAGGGAGGCTTGGGAGGGTCCCTTTTTTTTCCAAGATGCGGTTTTCGATGTCGAACATTCGAAGTCCATTCAGTTGCGGAAAAACCAGGGTATGGGGGCATTTGAGTTACAACACAAGGGGCCAGAGGGTACCACCTCAGGTACCAAGGTAGCCTGGCAGCGGGAACGAACCAGGGTGTGCTGTGGTTTTTTTTGTTCGTCATTAATCCACACTTGCCACCCATCCCCCATCTCTCCTTTTAACCACCTGACATGCGAACATTAACAACGTGCAACCACCTTTTTACCCTCAAGGTACCTTGTAAGTACCATACTACGTATATAATTTGCAATTAAGATAGCATAGGAAAAAGGCCCGCCGTACTGGCGGTCAGCACGCGTAAGCCCTTTTTTGTTATGGTGATGAATGATTTATCCGCAAAACCCTTATTTATTTATTTATTTTTTTTTTTTTTCGTTGCCCATCTCCCATAGTCCCCACTATCCCGCGATAAGACGGAGAAGCAAGAAAATACGAAATAACCGCCGCTTTCGTCGGCCACCTTCGGGAGGTCCGAACATTTCAAAGTTACCGAGGCGCGGTCGCACGGCAGATTTTCGTCGTCCACAACATGCTGCCGACCCCGGGCTGAACCATACCCTTTGAAGGTTGTTTTCAGCGGGCTTTTTGATGTGGTGTGGTGGTTTTCATCCCAAGTCCTCCTCCGCAGCAAGGGAGCTGACCAACACAACCCCCGGGGCACATTCTCTTTCTTTTTCTCCCTTTTTTTCCTACTGTGCTGCGAAACTGATGGTGTACACAACCAACCAACCAGACGAAAGCGCGCGTAACTCCCTTTTTTCTCTCTTGTACTTCGTACATGGTTAGTCAATTCACCTAACCAATCTGTAGCACCTTTGGACCGTGATGCTGTCATCCGCGGTGGGTAGCCAGGGGAAGCCTGCAGCCGAACGGGCTGCCCACATCCCCCCAAATGGTTCATCGGCCGTACGACCGTACCGTGGTTCATCCGGGTGTCATTCGTCCCGACTCGCGTCAAAGGGTCCAGAGTATATCACCGTCATTATCGACTGGGATGACACGTCCCGTCGCTTAAAGCGGATGTCGACCGTTACTACTGTAAACGGCCCTCGGGACTCCTCCGAATGGGGCCAAGCGGCAGATGGGACGATAACTGCACTTTTTTGGGGGCTTCTGTTTATTCGTTTTGTTTTGTTTGTTTCGATTTGCGAGGTGATGATTTCTCGTGGTAGGTAGTATTTATGTTTATTGGAGAATCTTAAAACCTTTGCCAGAGAAGTTGGTGTGATTGGGTCTGTGTCAGCGCTGTTGTAAAGGTATAGTATGGCTTTGACTTTTTTTTTTAAAAAAAAAAAAAAAAAAAAAAAAAAAGCAAAGAAGCTCGGACCCACAAAATACAGGCAGCACGTTTAAAAAAGCGCCCACACACGAGTGAGCACGCAACCAAGTGACAGCATATACATTACTTCGTACTGGGCAGGTACCTACCTGTATGAATACCCTCGGGGCAACCCTTGCGGGAGGTGGTTGGAAGGAATGCCCGAGAGACAGACCTGAGGCGAAGCGGGACCCAATGCTACACAGCCCACACTCACGACTCTGCCTTTGCAGATGGAACCCACCAATGCGCGGGGCTCGCAAGGCAGCCCAAGCCCGCCAGTCCAGCTGTGGCTAGTGCGAATATGATAGAGATGGAGGGGGAAAAGTGAGAAGAAGAAAAAGAAAAAAAGAGAAGGACAAGAAAAAAGTCATCACAATTTACAAAGTCACACCCCATAAATAGAATCTTTCTACCCCCATGCAAGATGCCGTGTAACAACGAGAATGTCTGTACGAGATGAGGGAACGTAGGACAAAGTATAAGCACAAAAGTTCTAGGATCGGCCCACTGCTTGTTTGTCTTACTAGGAATTAGTCTAATTACTGCGTACTACTCTGCCAGCAGTAAGAAAGCAACAGGCAGAGTGCAGTAAAATACTCGGCGACCAATCACATCGGGAGCGGTTTGTCGAATATTCCATACGCTGTGTTACCATCCTGCCGTGTCTGGTACCCAGGTAATTACCTAGGTACGCATCAAGCATATCCATTGTGCAGTGATTGGACCGTGCTTTTCAACAGGCCTTTATAACAGATGACAAAGCTGCCTGCCGGCAGGCGCATGAAATACCCCCATTAAGAGCACGTCCTGCGTTTGGGGCCCTGGACTAAAGTAGGTAGGTACCTGGTCAGCAAACACCTGTAGCCTGGCAAACTACAGCGTAGTAACGGTGGCTATGGGGAAAGGGTGCAAAATGCCGAGTCGGCGTCCCCTTTTGCCCACATGGCGGAGCAGTCTTAAAACTGAAAGCATGCCCGAATGCTGCGCTGTACATATGTAGTAGCTTTGACAGACCGGCCGAGTGGTAAACAAAGAAGTCCGGGACTCCATCAACAAGTAAACCTTGGGCGACATGATAGGCGGCACGCAAGGCCTGGCATCAACAGAAGCACGGCGCTGGGTCCGGTCCCAGGGCCGGCAGTTATTTCTAGCGTCTCGTGGCCAAGTTACATGGTCGTCTTGTCCTGCAAAGAGACGCCATAATCTCGGGGCCGAGCTTGGTGATTGCGAATCAAACGGACGGATAAGCGAGATGGGACCCCCCCTTCAAGTTGCATATGCGGGTGGTCTGAGCCAGCGGGAGAGGGATGAGAGGTTCCACAGTCAGGGAAGGCTGGCAGGGCGGGCAAGAGAAAGGTCAGCCGCTGCTGTCCAAGAGGAAGGGAAAAAGAAATAAAAAAAAAAGACGAAGACGAATGCGGCTGACAGGTAGGCGAACGGGAGACTGGACTTGGCTTGTCTGAAATTATGATGATGGTGATGAAGATGATACTGGTGATGATGGATGACGATGCGCATAGTGTGGTCAGTGCTAAAAAAAAGGGATGCCTACTGCCATACCGTGGCTGTCCCTCATTATGGTTATTTTCCCCTTGGGCGGTTATGATAATAATAATAATAATAACGACGATAATGCAAAGAGCGGCGCCTCGCACGGCAGGACCTGAAAAACGAGGGACGTGCGGTATGACGACTCCTGCGCTCTCGGCAGATCTCCCCGGAAGTGTAGATTGATGAACTGCGATATTACCTACCGGCTTGGGCTCTCGTGTAATTGCTGCGGCGGCGTGCCGAATGATTGATGCACATTTGGTCCCCGCTGAGTTTATGCTCCCAGAACAGAGTTCGACGATCACATAGAGTTCTTAACGAAAGCGTAACCAAACCCGTGTTCTTTGCTCCCTTGAATTCTCGACCGAATCGATTTAACTTATTCGTACTTCTATGATCCCATCAATCTCCAAAGCCCAGACGGCAGACAAGCAGAGATAAGCAGGGGCAAGGATGAGGTGGTCACGGTACCTTATGGTTGTAGTACCGCACGGGGAGGTAATCTTGTATGTGAAGGAAACAAGCCATGGCAAGACAAGGTACCAACCAAAAAAAAGGTTACTACAATGGGAAGGGTTGCGGGCTGTCGGCGCAAAGGCGACAACAACAACAACAACAACAACAACATCATCATTTTTTTCTTTAAAAACCCCCCCCCCCCAAAGCACGGACGGGGAGCCAGTAAAGTGTCGTGATCCGGGATCCCTGTCTCCATTCAATACCCACCTACGTAGGAGGTCAACTGGCTGCGGGTGGCTTCACAGTATTGATTAGCATACACACCTACCAAACACTGTATTCAAGCTCCTTCCAATTCTGTCATAGCCTTTTGCTTTGCGCGCCCAACTTGCCGCTCCTACTGCGGCACAAGGTGTGAAGCATGAATACGTCCTGTGTGCAACCCATTTGGAAGTCGCACCCGCGTACTGTACTCGCAGATAGGTACGGTACCTACAGCATACTTAGCAGCTACTTGCAAATTAACAACGCCTTCTCCAAGCCGTCCCTTTCTTCCCTTTTGTCGGGTGCGGAGAGATTGATGCAAGGAAGGATAAGATTTCAAAAGTAGTGACCGCCTACTGTAGACTGGTACCAGCACCAACACTCATCACAAGCCGAACCTCTACAATCGGCCCATTCCACCCGTCTGTCGACATATTCCAGAGAGTCGGGATTATTTAGCTCAAGTGGCTGCTCTTCTACCCGCTGCGGATCTAAGGCGGTCAGCCAAAAAAGATGCAAAAGCAAAAGCGACAAGGCACAAACATGCAAACATGACAGTTGGCTGACTGACTTGCATGATCAAGGTTACCGGCCTGCCCTCGTGACATTTTGTTGATCAGGTACACAATGAAGTTTGATCGTGGACATTTGCAGCTTATGCTGAACTGAACCATCTTAGTTCTCGAGCCTAGTCTATATGGCAGGTCTTTCTCCATGTACCGACTTTAGTCTAGTACCTTTAACGGGTGTTTGTACCTGGAACTTGTTGCGGGCTAATGCTAACAGGCCACACCCTGGACTCATGTCGACCTCGACGCACATCAACGGGTGGCCGCTTCAATGCTAGTGCTAGCCAGGGACGGTCTACAGTACCTCTTGTGATGATCAGCCCAGTTGCCCGGCTGGCTTCATTGTTGTGACAAACCAAGACATCTTTTTCTACGAATTTTTCAGCATCCCTATCCACGGACCCCCGAGGCCAGAAAAAAAACACTTGATTTTTTTTTTTAGTTCTGGAGATAAGCTCACAACAAGAGGGGCTTTTTTCTGGTCACTTTTCAACCGTCAGCATCTACAAAGTAATACCTACGGTACCAAAATGCGCTTACTCAAAACAAACATCTCAGCATTATTGTCGGCATTTCAATTGCACCTCGAATAATAACTATGACTACCACGCATTGAACACCTCGCATGAGGATTGACAGCGACCATTGATACATTTCATATCCTTCGCATCAACTCTTCTTGTGGCTCGAGATCAATCTCGATCCTTTCGATGCCACGATTTTCCTGCCGCTCCACGCCGAGTGGGGGTGCGGCTACGACGCTTGTGGTCCAAGCCAGGGCCATTTTTCCTCTCTTTCTTTTGGTTTTTCTGTTTGCTCATTTGATTTCTATCCGTGCATGCTCCTTGCATTGACTCGCCAGGCGATATCATTTCAACTGAACATAACTATCAATGTCGCCCGTTACTTCCGACTACCTTTTTGGGAAGTTTTCTTTTCCGCTATGTTTCTCTATCGATTTCCCTATGTTGCTTCTTCACAGTGTTTGTTTACCACCCGTCAACCAACCACACCACCACCAAAAAAAAAATTATTCGTACTGCTGAAATCTTTCGTCTGTCTACTTGTCTGTCGCCGTTCGAACACCAAGGATGAACGACTCCTGTCCGACACGTGTGTAGGCTGCGGGCGGCGCTATGGGAGGGACCGGGATGAGAGGCCAAGATGCTAGCTAGGGTTGCACCGGTTAGGTCAGGGGCGTGGGTGTGCTGACAGGGCCTTGCCAGACAGACAAAAAAAAAGGGCAAAAAAAAGGGTAGTAGCCCGTCCCCAGCTATGGTCAAATCAGCGCCGCTGGCGCCGAATCACAACCATGCCAGAATGACCCCCGCACAACAGGACAGGCCTTGGGTTCCCTTGCCCAATTGCAATGAAAACTCCGGAGCTTTTGGCCAAAGGGCTTGCAAGCGCTGGCTGACTGCTGGGGCCCCGCCCGCCGGGATAGGCAACCTGGGCGACTTGACTACTGTACAGTACTATACTGTGCCAGTAGTAGAGACATGGGTGCAGCCCCAAATCTCCACCCCCCCTTTGGGTGCCTTGCTTCCAGGTCCAGGTTCAGGTCCAGGTCCAGGGCTTCTTCGGACCCAGACACAAGTCACCCTCCAGCCCACCCCGAGTGAGCGAGCCAGAGAGGCTGTGAGGGAAGCATGCGACAAGGGCGACATCACAGTGGGCGACGGCTTCCCGTTTCTTCTATTCGTACATCGCACACCCCCTCTCTCCCTCTCCTTACCTACCACATCCCATCCTTCCCTACCGCCCTACTTGTCTAGTGCCTGTCTCTCTGTTTACATGCTTCTGCTTCTGCATTCTTTGCTTGCTGCACTTTGAATCCGGAGTCAAACCGATGATAGGGCTTTCTGGGCAGGATTATGGCTTTTGTTTCTTGACTTCTTCTTCCAAGACACTGACCTCTCCAACCCTCGCCTTGCGCGCACGCTCCACTCAGACGGCCTGCGCCACTTTCGACTGCTCGTCGTCATAAACAAACGAGGTCCCCCGAATATCGAACACCAAAATCTTGTTTGATCCGGCACTGCAAACACCACGTTCGCTATCGAACACCACACTCATTTCCCGGACCGAGTCCGCTCATCAGCTTATTTTGGGTATCTGACCCCTAGTCACTCTTTACACCAGGGACTTCCGTTGCGGGGGGTTTGTTTGCCTCACGACCAAGGAGATAGAAAGGTCTATCAGACTGCTTGGGATATCAGAAATCAGTGCAGTGGACAAACAAAAAAACATGGACTACATGAACATGTTCCAGGGCGGTGGCCATCAGGCCGGCTACTTCGTCCCTCAGTACAACGCCATGGGCCAGCCGGCACCTCACCAACACCAAGAACGACACCAGGCTCAGCAACGGCAACAGCATGGTTACCCGTCCTTTCCGTACACGAACGAGCACTTGATGGTGCTCGCGCAGATGCAGCACCAGAGGACTATGATGGGTCAGGTTCATGACGCGAGCCTTTCACCAACGTCGAAGCAGGACCAGCCCAAGCCGAGGCTTTCAAAGGACGAGGTTGATCTTTTGGAGAAGGAATTCCAGAAGAACCACAAGCCCACCAGTGCCAGGAAACGGGAAATCGCAGAGCTGCTGAAAGTCGACCTGCCAAGGATTAATGTAAGTGGCCTTGTTTTTTTCTTCTTTTTTTTTTTCTCTCTCTCTCTCACTCATTTCTTTGATCACGGTTATTATACATGTACCTTCCCGACCCTTCCAAGATCTCTGAGCCCCAATGAGTCACGGTGCGAACAGCTGCTAATCAGTCATAATTAGAACTGGTTTCAAAATCGGAGGGCAAAGGAAAAGGGAATCAAAAAGACGCAAGAGTTCGCGGCGCGTCAGGCGGCAGAGCAGGCCGAGCAGCAGTCTGAATCAGGATCACTCAACAAGGACGAGCAAGATGGAGAAGGCAGCGATGGTGAAAGCTCCGATAACGATCACACCCTTGCTCAGCCATCAACCGCGGCTTTCCCCACCGATAATGCGTCGACCAACAGCGGAGTTGATGAGGAGGATTCGACAGTGTGCAACACCAACAGCCACACACCTATCGAGTCAACTGTTATGACGAAAGATGATGTGAGCCGAGATGGCGACGAGTATCCATCACCCCAGTCACTGCCATTCCAGAGCACTGACCAGGCTTCGGACTTCAACTTTCAACACAACTTTGTCGCCTTGTCGGAGGACCAAGGTTTCAGCAGCGACTATTCGCAGTCTGGTATGCCTCTCAATGGTCTGCCCGCCCAGTTTACCCACGATGGATTCTCAGTCTCGGACCAACTGTCCTTTGTCGGCCAGCAATACCCCAGCGCCGTTGACAACGATGCGATAATTGCCCCCACCCCGTCATTCCCCTCGCAGCTGCTTGGACGCATGGAATACCAGGATATGGACCCCAACCAGGCGGCTTCATCGTCATTCGACTTGCAGGGTATGCAGGTCGAGTCACCCACCGCCATGACGACCATTCCAGATGACGGCTCGCCAAACTCGATGCCCACGTCGCCACCGACTCCTTCCGACCTTCGATTCAAGTCACCTCCTCCGCCAGCAAACTTGGCTTCGCGAAGGAACAAGGGTGTCCCGGCCCAGCTCAACGCCACTGCTCTCCGAAGCTATTCATATGGTCCCAAGACGGGTCTCGACCTTTCCAAGCGTGCCGACTGCCCGAGCCCCATCCGTCGCATCGCTTCAGCCACGGGCCCTATGCCAGGCAGGATCCAAAAGTCTCTGACTCTGGGCACGGGGTCGTCAGCTCCCCGCTCACCCATGTACTTGGAGCGCACCAAGGATGCTTTGATCCGTTCTTTCAGCAACACTCGTTCGCCAGTGCCTCTCCAGCCCATCAACACTTCCCTTTCGCCAATGACGCCTAGTGAGTACTATGGAATGCCGGCAGCAACTCAGGGAACCAGGGAGAACACAGTTTCGTCAAGCGCGTCAGATGATGAGCAAAGCTTCGGTATCGGTGCCAACGGCGTGCAGCCCAACAACTCCGCCCTCTTCTCGACTCTGAAGACACCACCTGGCACACCGGGCTTCAACAACGGGTTCGTCTCGGACCAGCAACTCCCACCGAACCAAGTCAACACTTTCGATGCCGCTTGGAACTTCAACCCACAGGACGAGCCTCTGGTGACCCCAGGGCTGGGAAGCTTCGGATCTGAGGAATTCGCCATGGCCCCTCCGGCGCCCGGCTACATTGGTGGCAGCAGCCAACCTCCTACACCATCATACCCGCACAGCATCGGTCCCACATATGGAGGCAGCTTTCCATGGGGCTCTGCAGCCATGTTCAATGGTTCCAGGGTGGGCATGTCCGGAGGCAACACCGAGTACAACTTTCCCGAGTCCTTCGTACCCGACACATCCGACATATCTCCCAGCCTGTCTACCAAGGCCAGCAAGCAGTTCCAGTTCACCCAGAACGTAACACCACGGGACTACAACACGGGTGTCGAGAAGTGAAGCCCCGGACGGGATTGCACGATCAACGACCTCATGCCCGCCTTTGCGCCCTGACAGTCAAGCACATACATGTAATGATCTTTGGAGTTTCTTGCACGGCGACTGCTTTCTTCGATTTGCATTTTGGTTTTTTTGACGTGGGCTCTATCTGTACCAACAGTTTCCATGTTCCTAATTTCCTCGTTTTTCACCCCCGATGCATGCTTTTGTCTCATATCATGATTGAGCAAGCCAATCCCGTTTTGTGTTTTGTTTATTCATTTTTATTTTCATACATGATGAAAGGCAAGCGCTCGCTAGAAACGACGCTTGTGAGTTTTGCTCTACACATTCAGCCACCCCGCCACATTACATACTACGCATGATACTGGAGTCGGGGTGGCTACTTTTTTACACGCAGCAATTTTTTGTTCCCCCATACCCCTTTCCCGCACTCCCTTTTTTCATTCTTATTTTCATCCTTCCTAATCTCTTTATGTGTAATATAATGGGACTCAAAAGAAAGCGGCGGAAAGGACATGGAGAAGTGGATCTGGAGGTGGCATTTCGTGTTTTTGGCTTATTGTTTTTGTTGTCTTTTGGTCCTCATATTTCTGGCAGCAGGAATATTCGCAGCCCACTGTGGAATGTGAGAGGAACACTTGGGGGCCAGTATATTGCGGAGAAATGGTTTGGAAGCCTTTTTTTGGGTTGTACACAATTGAGCGTTCAAGGATGATTTTTTTTCAAAGCGAACATGATTTCTCAGTGAAATGATCGTGAGCGAGCATTTGGTTTTCAGGTCATAAGATGAAGCTCAGGTTCGAAAATCATAAGGAATTACATATTAAAGATGAACAACCGGAAATATTGAGATGAGCTATACGGCTTGGTGAGCTCCCTTGCGTGCAACTGTCAAGATTAAAAAGATACTGCAGCTAGAAAGATTTGACTGAAGGCTGGCGGCAATTGGACCATGATGATGGAATGGTGACAGTGGAGACTTGTTTTTTTCGTCTTTTTTTTGCCAACATTTACTCTGAGGTTCAGATAAGCTTTGGGGCCCAAACATGCCCATGAATGACGTCTCGGGTCGCACGTATATATGTGGGTTATTAAATTCATTAATCTCAAACAACCAGCTAATGACTTACAGGGAAGAAGAAAGAAACACCAAATACAAGGACACCTAACCCAGCCGAGCCCGCATAGTACCGACATTTTATTTCCTGGCTGCTATGCACTTGATATGACGAAAAAAGGGGGGATTTCATATATACATAATCCCGGTCCGGCTAAATTGCAAAACACATTGCGGCAACGCCCGTCGGGGGGGGCCAAACCGCGTCAACACTCCCCAACCTCGTCATTTTAATCATTAACAACCCTTAATTTAGTCGTCTTCAAGTCATTGCCAGTTTTTCTTTTTGCTAATGCCCATTCTCTGTGTGGTTTGGCCTCTTTTGAAACATCTACGTTTGGCGACGCCCTCTGATGAAATCCTGCGCGGCTTGAATTCCCCCACAGCTCATGGTCGTTATTAACAGATATGAGAGAGAGGGAGAGAGAAAAAAATAGAGGGAAAGGGAAAACAAGAAAAAAAAGCAAAAAAAAAAACTGTTCAAGCTGGCGGTGGTAACAACCTTTTGTTGTTCCAGTTCCAGAATCCCCCACCCCCACGTACATATGACGCCCACCCAAAAATCCACAGGCATCTTGACAAGGAAAAAAGCAATTAATCCAGCCCATTCCCAGCCTCTGCATGTCACGATTTTCACGGCCAAATATCCCCTCTCAGACATAAAGCCCGAGAAAAAAAAGCCATAAACACGCCAGGGCTTCCAAACACTGCTCATTTTCCTACTTCACCTCCTTTTCAGGGAGAAGTTCATTCAAGTGTTATTGCTGGCCAGGTGCCAAATATCAAAATGAATCGAGCATTTTGTAGTAAAAGGCTCTGCCAGAGGCGAAGCAAGACAAGTGAAAGTCGAGCGTTCTCCAAAAATAGAAATCCCCGTGCGCCTTTGCTGAAAGTCAAGGACCCAGTAGGCATGTTATCGAAAGCCTCAGACCGAAGCCAAGATGCATGCGCATATAATGACTGGTTTTACCCCTGAACTATATGAGCTGGGCAATCAGTTGAGAATCTACCCAGACATTTTACTCCTCACTTTCTCAGCCCATATGCTCTCTTCGTCCCTCCTCGAGCCTTGCACACATGGCTATTCGTGACTATTGAACTTATCACTCCAGAACTTGTCAATATCAATGTTGAGATCAGATGCATTGCGCTGGTTATCAAGGGGGAGAACCGGCTTTGATCTTTTCAAAACATGTCATGACTCAACGCTGGGTTTCACCATATTCGGGCAGCAAGCCAATTCGGGTATTCGCTCCAATCTGAGCTCAAAGCTTGACCTTGATATGTATTTGTCCCGTATGGGAACTTGGCTCAGACGACAAGGAAAAAAAGAGAGAAAAAAAGGATGCAACAGGCTAATAGAACACGGTCTGGCAACTAATCCCTGAATTCGAACAATGCTCGCATCGACTATCCCTGTCTTGTCATCAACAATCTAGACGTGTAAGAGCTTTCAATCCGCAGAATGAAAAAGAAAACCCCAAATGCGCTTGCCGCAACGCAAAAAAAGTGGATCATTAACTATATAAGTAATGTTGACATGTAACCCAAAAAAAGGTATCAAATTAAATATAAAGGACCTAACAGACGTTCCGAGGCAATGCGGAATGATAGGTAGGTGAGGCAGATAGACACATCGCGGGTTTGAAAGAAGGGGTATGTAAGTTATGTAGGTAGGTAGCGGAAGGTGGGCGAACCATGCCCCAGGTTAAAAAGTCCTCCGAGCTCTGATAGGATTATTGTTCGTGACATTCGTATACGTAGATGAAAAATAATAGGTCTCTAGAAGGTAGGATAGGGGTACAGACGTTTTAAGATAACAGCCACGACAGCTTTCCCAATGACTGCAAGTCATCAGTAGTACCCATCACTACTCGCACCGCCACCTTTGCTGGACGAGGCGGGATTGGGAGTGTTCTGGGCGCTGGACGAGCTTGTGTCGCTTGGTGTTGGAGGCTGCTGTGGCACGATGCGATCACGGATTGTCATGATCCATTTGTGATGCAGCAGCTCCAGCGCCGTGGCTCGCTTGGTACTGTCGCGCGCAAAGCAGCACTTGAGGAAATCGATACCCTCGGGGCTGAGCTGGTCGGGTGTCGGCAGCTGCGGTGGGTTGCCCTGTGCGATGTTGTACATGATGGCCCACTCATTGTCCAAGTTGGCCCATGGGCGGCGTCCAGTTGCCATCTCGAGGATCACGCAACCCAGAGACCAGACGTCGACGGCGCCAAAGTGGCCAGGGTTTTCTCCCTTGATCACTTCGGGCGACATGTACATGGGGGTACCGGTCATGGACTTGTTCGGTTTGGTGGCGGCCGACATGAGGTCTTGGTTGGCAAGCGTCCGGCCTTGGCGGGCGATGACCTTGGCGGCGCCGAAATCAACGTACTTGATAATGCCGTTGTGGTCTAGCAGAATGTTCTCGGGCTTGATGTCGCGGTGCGCAATCTTGATCTCGTGCAGGTACGCCAGACCCTCAAGCAACTGCAGTGCGTATACCATGATGACCGACTCGTCCTCGATCCGGCCGTGCTCTAGCAAGCTAGCCAGTGACCCGCCCGAGCAAAACTCCATGAAGATGTAGACACGGTCGCGGTGCACCTCGATGCCGTAGTATGATACGACATTGGGGTGGTCCACCGACTCCAGCACCCGCATTTCGTCCTTGATGGCGCCCGTGATGGACGGGATGAGCTTTGGATCCTGGAGCCTGATCTCCTTGACTGCCATGAGATGACCCGTGTCGAGGTTCATGGCAGCGTAGACGTTGCCAAATGTACCACCTCCCACAAAGTGGCCCTGTTGCCAGCGCATTGTGAAGTTGGTCGCCGTCGACGAAAGGTAGGCGAGTGACCTATCCACCTCGTTGGACACCTCAAGAACCCGTCCGAGAGCCGACCGTTCAAGAGCTATCTCTTTGCGAGCCTCATCAATAAGGTTTAGCTCCGAGAGCCTGTGGTTTCGTACGTAGCGGATGGCCTCTTGGTCGTCCATCATGTTGTGGTCCATGCGTCTCATCTGTCCTACCATGGCCTCCAGCTTGAGCTTCTCGGCTTGTGCAGCCACCGTGGAGCGAGCGCCCATGATGTCAAAATGGGAGATCAACAGTGACATGCAGCCGGCGACCTTTAACCTCAGCTTGACAAACTCGGCCTCGCCTAGCGCCAAGATATGCCGCCCGCGTGTCATGACCATAGCAAATTCCAGAGCCAACACTGCCCATTTGAAGGCCTTGCGGTCTGACGACTGGCAGTCGTCGCAGACGAAGCCGACCCAGTCAAGCGCAAGCTTGGTCAACTTGATGTTGTTCATCTGTCTTCGATTACTGTCCAGGTAGAGCAACGACCGCTGACCAAACTCTGTGGCGAAGATGAAGCAGGTCTGAATAAGATCCTGTAAACCAAGGCCTTTTGTGTTGTTACGTATAATCTCGACGCTGTCCATGAACGTGTTCGACAACTTATATTGAACCTTGCGGATCTCCATGAGTCGTGCATTAACCTTTGGCAGGTTGGAACGTTGCTCTATGAGCAGGTCTAGGTGCATCTCAATGGTGGCAAGGAAATGCTGCTTGGCATTGGACAGTCGCGACTGCGAGCCGCCTGCGATCAACCGAAGATGGCCCATTTTGAGCTCCACAGGTTCCTCGCGCACTGAAAGTTGGATCTTGGGTCCCCACCATCCAAGCTGCCCCTCGGGCCGCATGATGAGGATGTAAGGGTTCGTAGCATCCTGCACTATCTCATCGTACGCCGTGGTGCCAATCAGGGACTGAATCTCGGGTTCCCGGTTGGCAAGCGAAGGCGAGGCAATGACGAGCAAGCCTTCGTGTTCGAGGCTTCCCGTGTATACCTGGAAGTGGCCTGTCTCTTGCAGGCGCAGGAAGAATTCCTGCATCTTATCAGGCCGGAAGTTGATGCTAAAGTCGCTAGCGTTCTCATAGTTGTCGTTGAGCATTCGCGAGAAACGCTGCAACATTCTCTGGCGCACACGAACTGATTCGAGAACTTGCTTGTAACGCTTGCTCATCTCGGATGGAGTCTCCTTCGGCCTGCGCTGGAGTTCCTTCTCAAACGTAATGGCCAACCTGTTGAGTGTCTTGTAGGTCAAGGAGCTGAACTGTTCCGCCACCTCGATGTCGCCGCGATACAGATGGCTGGCAATCTCGTTTGCAAAGCCCCACTCCTGAAACAGCAGCTCGGCCTCCTTGAACGTGTTCTTGTTGCCACCCAGCTTCCAGTTCAGCATCTTGAAGTAGTATTTAAGTGCGTCGAGTACGACCTGGTCGAACGACTCGTCGATGCAAGGAGGAAGCTCCCAACCAGGTTGAGGCTCCGAGAGCTTAACAGCCTCCTGCTTTATGCGGATGGCCAGCTTGAGCAAGGTCTGAAATTGGGCAATCATGTTGTCCTGCATCATAGGGTTTTGCTGGGCCGACTCCTTCATACGCTTTGTGTAGGCCAGTCGTACCTTGATGATCTCCTCGATAAGGCGTGCCGGGAAACCAAGCAACATCAGCAGCTCGTCCATGTCCAGCGACATTTGTCTCTTCTTGAAGACTTGGTGTTGCTCGACAAGAGCCTCTTTGGCCTTTTCAATGGTTTTGCCGACCCTGTGAAGCATTCCATTCCTTCGGCTTTTCCTGTCCCCCTCATCCTCTTCGTGGTCGTGTAGTGATTTGAGACCCTCTTCTTTCATAAGACGGTCCATGAACGACGACTCGTCCGAGAGCCCGTGGTGGCCATTCGGGGACTTTTCCCTTGCGCGCGTAAAATCAAGCTCATGGTTGCCCACCCAGTTTCTCAGAATCGTGAGCTCGGTGTTTATCAAGTAGTTGATGTTGGTCCATGTGTACACGGCGTCGCAAGCCTCCTGAAATCGCTCCGTGTTGGCAGAGGTATGAACAGCGAGGAGTGCGTTTCGGGTGGGGTACTGCCCCTCGATCTTGTCGATTTTGTCGAGAACTTCGGCGATTTGTTCTGCCGCCGACTTACCGGCTGTGGACTCGCCTTTGACGCTGAAGTCGATGACTTCGTCGATCATCCTGGCCAGGGTAGCCCTAGTCTCCTCAACCATACGCCGCTGTACACTGAGGTGACGGCCACACACACGAGCGCGGATACCCATCCATAGCTCTGCTCCGCGTTGCAACTTGCCGAGATCCTCGCCGGTGCCAGCGATCAAGCGTTTCTTCTCTTGCCTGACGACATCACCAGTCAGCACAGCCTCGAGCATGCCATGCCACTCGAGCCTCTCCCGGCTTGCAGGGTCTTTGAGTTCCTCCTCGCTCGGGGCGGTGTCTTCGTTGCCGTCGATCATAATGACGTTTTGGTCGTATGCGTCGTCATATGGAGCCTCGGATGATGGTGTTTCTCCCTCAGAGTCCGAGTCAGGATAGCCATCCCCGCTGCTGGCACCGAGCTGGTTTCCATTTGAGTAGGATACAAAGTAATCACCGCCGTAGTGTTGCGCACGGAGACTGCGGACGTATTCTTTTTCTTGTTGGCCATAACCGTTGCGCATTCTGGATCCATTCCGGAGATCAGAGGTTGAGGTGTAGAGGTAAGAGGGCGTCTGTTGCGCCGTGGGTTTCCTTAGGGGTTGGTATGTGTTGGAGGGTGTTCTTGCGGGGCCCATGGGCCGCTGTGCTGGCCTCGGGGTTGCTCCGCCGTTGGTGTAACCGGCTGCTGTGGACTCTCCGCCCGAGTTGCGGTGACTCCGGGCGGATCCGTTGGTGGCGAGCGATACGTGCGAGCCGCTATGACTGGTCACGTCTACGTATCTGGTAAGGGACCCCATCTCGTCCGGCGTCTCGACCATGTGGTGCAGGTCGGGACTGGACAACTCGCCGGACGAGTGGGAATTGCCGGAATCGGCGCCAAGGACGAAGGGCCGCATCGGCCTTTCATCTTCGCCTTGGGAAAAGCGTACGGCGCGGGGGGAGGTTTCGGTCGACATAGTGGCTTTTGTCGGGATGCGACCAGGCTGAAAGGGGGGAACTTGTGACCCCGAGTGGATTGCGGCCATCGAGGGGCGCGCAAAGCCACCGGGTCGAAAGTGAGTTGTGGCGGTGTCGGTTTGATCCTAGGACCTTCACCAGGCGGATGTCAAGGTGCTTTCGGAAAGCATTGAGGGCAGTATCGGCTTGTCGTGGAGAAGATTGCGGGGGAGCTGTTTCTTTGCAGTCGAGATTGATGGTGGTGGTTAGCAACAAGGTTGGTTTGGGATGGGCGACTGAGATGATGTCGAAATGCCGAATTCAATTAGTCGGTTCGGTTGAAGCCACAGCGAAAGTTTGTAGATGTGTTGTTGTTTGTTGCAGTACAGTCAGTGCAGTACACGCGACCGAGCAAATCTGACAGGAAACAACCAAAAATCCGCGAAAAAAGCTGCTCCAGCGCAAAAATGGTTTTGTTTGAATCGAGATCTCGGATTGTGGCGTATGGGATTGGCTCACGAGGATCAACAGCTGGAGCTTGCGTCGTATATCTCCTACCGTATGTACTGATTAGGTTACTGAATGGGCGTTCGTTGGGTTCTCCAGGTGGTGCGATGCAGCCGAAAGATTGGAGGAAGGTGTGCGGAGGTTGGACTAGGCACTTGGCGTGGAGCACGACGCTGGCGCTGCGACACGGGCCAGTTCTACCGGGCGCCAGTTAAAACGGCCCAAATCCCAAGTTGGAGCCGCAATTCAGTGTCTATTCCTCCGATCCCGTCCTCAAACGCGATCCTCAGCCACGAGTCGACAACGCACGGGCTTGACAGGCATCCACGCATCGGCAGACAAATACACCTACAGAGTACCCTACCTGGAAGGGGTCTGGTGAGCAATTTCTAAACAATTTTGGGGCAATTTTTTTTTTTTCCTGTCGTTCATTGATTGGATTCAACATTGCACTCTGTCTCAACAGAATCATTTGCATCCACACACAAAAGTACGGAGAAATGATCACAAGAATCGTGCCATCTATTCTAGAACTATTTCTAGATTATCTGATTTGCATGGGGCTTCTTTCTTCAGACCCAATCACTCGGAGACTCCTATCTCTTATCCACCAGCCTAAAAAAAGCCAGTGAAAATCTATCAACCCAAAAAGCCTACCGTACCACAAAGTCTTGGCTAGAAATAGTACTAGCCCCGCCCTCCGACAGTTGAAGGCTGCCCGCTAAAGCCCCAAGCCACCACCATCCCCCAGCCAAGCATTCGCCAGCTCCCTTGTCCAGGCGTCGATCACTAATAATCCGGAATATTCCTAGTTGCCGATAGGGATATCTAGACTAATCCATTGTGCATCGGGGCATTTGAACCCCCTACAAATGGTCCCCTCCCATGCCTGACCTACCTATAATCTTTGGCAATAATGCTCGTTCAAAACTGCGTCAAGGGTTTGTCAAAACCCTGCTCGCTCATGAACGGCTTCAGCTTGACCTCCTCAGGGACAGGGTCAGGGAATCCCAGGACAGCCAACTCGCCCGTGGCAGGGTGGTCTCCCGGAAAGCAATCCGAAACGCAAACATCAGGCGGCGAGCTGACCTCCACCGAATCCTCACCCGTCACCATACCCATCCGGCCGCCGCTGGCGACGTCCCAGATGCTCATGCCGCCGCAGTGATCCTTGGTCTCGCCACCAATGCCCAGGTTGTTGGAGAAGTCAGGTCCACACTCGGCCTGCGGCAGCCGGGATGCGACCTGGGCACTGTCGCGCAGTACCATCTTGGGACGGCCCACGGCGCCAATGTTGACCCGGGGCCTGACCTGGACGCAGGCCTCGGCCGCGGGGCCCGCCTCGGAAACGCACTCGGAGCCTAGGAACTTGCCCAGGTTATTGCGGAAGATGGGGTTGTCGTACTGGAAGGCACCATCGGCTAGGGTGTGGACTATGCGGGTGCTCGTGTTGTCGGCCCGTTCGGGCTCCATCTGGAATATGCCACCTTGGGCGCAGTCCTTGGCACTGATCGTCATGGACACATCATTTCCTGTGCGGGAGATCTTGATCACCTCCTCTTTGATCTCGAGTGAGATCTTGGAAGTCAAGTTGGCTCCGCGGTGATCAGGGACTTTTGAGGCAAAGACGGTAGTGTACTGGCGACCCGTCATGTCCCCAACGTTCTCTTTCCCAAGCCACGCATAGTTGTAGATGGCGAAGTTTGCGGGGTCGATCATGAACTCGACAAACTGCATGTCTTTGGGTCAGCTCCCAAAATCTTCACAATCTCTCTTGTTTCTTCGAGCAGGGTAGGGCCTCTTACCTGTCCTTGGACTTTGAAGTCACCCGAAGGGGCATCGACTTCTCCTCGGAATCTGTCATTGCCGCCGGTCTTGCCCAGGGTGGACCAGCTTCCGCCTTCGCAGAACTTACTGCTGGCGCCGAAAACTGGGGCTGGGCCGGCCAATAGGCCAATGAGGGCCGCAGCAGCGAGAGAAGCAGTCTGTAGCATCCTGTCGGTTGGTGAGAGGTACAAAGACTGAAAAGTTGTCTGATCAGGTGGCTAACGTCTCGATTCGCTGTTGCTGTCTCCCACCTATCTTTTAAGTGGAAAATGGGAGAAAGTAGGGGTTATATATCACAAAACTGACCCCCCTAACTCGGAGCTGGGAGATCAACGACGGCGGCTATAGCGGTGGTCGAATATGGCCGTGTTGTATTGCGGCCTCCTGAGGATGAGATTGGTAAGACTCCTTGCCAATATCTTGCATTGCCAGTCGTCTATTCCTTCCCTCTTCTTGCCCCGGTCCCTCCAATTTCTCGTTGTAAAAAGGATGTCAAGTTTAGCAGATGTGCAACCAATGATTTCCTTCAGGGAGAATGCTGCGCGGCTACTCGTCCTTGGTTGCATTCCAATGCCAAGACGCGCTGTGACTGCAGGCCCCATGTAGGAGAGGGGGAAGAGGCTGTCAAATCGAAACCCCCCCCCCCCCCCCCCCCCCCCCGTCATGTGAAGCTTGCTTATTGACATGCTTGGCTTTCCAGCACGCCGGGAACACTGATGTCAAAATGGCATGATTTCAACGCGGATGTGCCATGGGTTTATGTTTGTTTCAACGTCGTGTCGATTCTATATGGGAATGTGTGGAGAAATCGGTTTTGGGCCACACATGCTACTTGGTACTTTCCCATGGCTACCTCACTTTAATGGGCGACCTCCTGGCCGCGCGGACCGTATGTGAGCTCCATACTGCCACGCCTCCTCCCGCCAACTAGTGATCCGGTGTTGGTGATCCCCATGTGAAGGCGTTGGCCTTAATGTCACAGTTGTGCCCGACAAAATCCAAAGGCCGACGCGAGGACGTATTTGTTCTAGCGAACCAGGAGCGAGCACTACATCCTCTGGCCTTGAAACAATGGAGTCGCAGGGATTTGTCTTATGGTGGTGATTGTTTCTTTCTTGTTCGAAGGGCTTGAAAGTCCAGACCCCGAACCAAGCCTACCTACCAATAAGCACCCTGCATGAGATATGGATATTGTTTTGTGTAGTACTTTGTCGTATGGGTGGGGTCCACGTGCCTCACCTGGAAATGCACTGCGGTCAAACGAAAGTGCTAATTTTCAAGCTTAATAGTTTTGTTTCCATTGCAACCAAAAATACGACCCCTGACTTCCAGACCGCTTGCGGCGCTTCTCGAAAAATAGAGAAAAAAGGCCACCCTTTCCAGCGATACTCCGATTTTCCCGAACCAATCAGATTCCTGCTATTTCAGAGCTTGATTTATCAGGAGCCAATAAGATGAACCGTGGGCCTGTCAACTGGAAACACCGTTCAAGTCGCCTCGGATATGTTACTCACCCAAGCAGGTGAGGTATGATTTAAACAGCAGACCCAGCAGTAACGGTATTCAAAAACTAGGGTTTTGCGGTATGCGATTTTATCCGTGATGGACTATAACCACATCTCTGCTTGTCGGGGGCCGTGCTTCCTTCGGTATCCTTCGTACTGCAACTGCGGGGGGGGGGGGTCCTTGATCAAGAGGAAGAAACCACGGAAAGAAGACAGAAAACGCTAAGCTCAGCCTCGGGGTTTGCCCACCGGCATGCTTGGTAATAGATGCAGCTCGGAGTAAGCTCGCAGCACCTTATCGGGCGCGTCTGTGTCGTCAACATCCAGGGGTTCAGGCTTGCATTAGCAAGAATCTCCACTAGGACTCTCTCTCTCCATCAAACTTCTCCAGTCACTTCCAAGGAAACGACTGGTGGGGAGCAATCGTCTCGTTCAAGAAGGGAAGGTCGTTAAAGGACAAAAAAGATTTCTGTCACCGCCGGCGCCTGCGTTGCGGAAAAAAAGGATGATCTCGTAGTCCCCGGTTCGACTTTCCTGAGAGTGGAAGCTGGCTGCCCACCATCAGCTGTCTCTCTTCAAGAACGCAAAAGATAAGCTCCATATTTTCACGATGCGCTGTAAAAGAAGTGTCTTGTGGGCGCGGTCCAGACCAGAGTTGGGCATCGGTAAGGATTACGAGCTATCGATGCAGAGCAGGGGCTTTTCATCAAACTCATGCAGGTAACGGTAGCGGACCAGTGGTCGAGGTGCATCAACGGCTGGTTCCTTGTGCCCTTGATTAGTGACGAGAATATCATGAAGATGCAAGTGACCAAGCCACCGCACACGTGGGTCTCTTTTGCCCATCCTGGCCTGCTAGATGATACAATGCATCTTGTGATTTTCTCCAAGGACATGATTGTCTTGCCGTGACAGCATGTGTTTTTTTTTTGGGTCAGCTTGGCGCACAATAGTCTGCGGGGTGCTTGCAGCTCCTTGACAGCGAGGTTAGCTTTCAAGATACAGCCTTGAGAACTTCAAGGCATCATGTTGAGGTATACAGACCTACAACAACAAACCCAGACCAACCGAAAACAAAAGTATCCGAAAGCCCTTCCTCTGGCACATCAAGGCCCATCATATCTCCCACCACCGTCCGTGATCCAAAACTCGACCAGCCTCGCGGCTCCTAGCGCATCCCCGGCCCTCACCAGCGCCGCGACGTCCACGTTGAGTGGCGAGTCCGGCTCGGGCGTCGCGAGCAGCAGCCTGACGGCCCGCACCGTCTCGAGCACGCTGTACGCCGGCGTCCAAGCCTCCTTGAGCAGGTCCAGGCACACCTCCCCGTCGGCGAGGTTCACGTTTGCGTGCACCACGGGTGTCACGAAGCGTACCGTCGGCGGGTGGAGCGGATATGTGGGTGGGATTTTGATCTCGAGAAGCCAGCGGCCAGCTGTTGGTTTTGTAATCCGAATCAGTCAGACGAACCTGTTGTCAACCTGTGAGAGTATCCTCGTGAAGCGTATTCACTGCCAGTATGCCATCTCGGGGCGCGTGGAGGCAAGCCCCATGTCTTGTTGCGCAAGTTCCCTCTCCTTCCAACCTTCTGACGGAAAAAAAGGATTGTTCAGCAACCACTAACCATCATAACCACCCCCTATACCCTTTCCGTTGATCACAGCCTCCCATTGCAGCAACTCCCCCTCGTTCACGGGCCCGAGCCGCTCGACCCCCGTCTCGGATTTGGATTCCGCGTGCCACGTCTCGAGCTCCTTGATCAGTCGTCGGGTTGCGGACCGGTCGGATGATTTGGGCGCCATGCGTGCGTTCTGGCCCTCGGAGGGAAAAAGGAAGGAAGAAATGAAAACAAAGTGTCTCTTTTTTTTCTTTCTTTAGGATTGCTCTTTCGTTTCGTCTGAGCAGGCGCGTGCGGAACCCCAGGGTATGGGTTCGTCCGTCGTTTCAAGAATAGCTCCTGCCCGCTCCCTCCTTGGGGATTTTCGAATTCCGTAGCGTGGACTATTACCTCACAGCCTCTTGAGACAAGGCTTGGCTCTCTTTTTAGAAAAAAAAAAGAATCTTTTATTGAAAGCGGCCCGAATGTTGCCGGCTAGTTAGTGTTTAGACAACTGTTTAATACCGCGTAAATCGTGGTGCCTTGTTGCTTCTGTAAACCCGCTGGACGCGTCGGAGGGTTGGGGTCAAGCGTTGGCCGATCGCGCTCAATCGACGGTTTCCGGAGCTGATGTGGAGAAAAGATGGGGGGACTTGGCCTTGCCCGCCCGCGCGAGCGGGAATAAACCCAATCCCAGCAAGCGTTCGGGGCATGTGCTTTCATTCTGTTATGTAACCTTGTTGGTACCAACCAACCAAGGTACGATGAACCGAGGCTCTTTTTTTATGATGGTTCCCACAATGTAGATGTGACGATACTTGCCTTCAAGGTTTTCATTAATTACATGCACTCACTCATTCATATGCGCCTCACGGCAATCAAGTGCCATATCATTTGTTCCCATTGTCATTTCTCTGGGTACAATCCCTGTATAGCCTCGAGTTCAAGCCAGCTCCGGGAGCTAGATTGTCGCACTAAAGGGACCTAAGTATGGCACTTAAAGAGGTACATTTTTCTTCACAGTGCGCACAAGCCCATGGCAAAAATAACCACAATTATTCTCATTCTGTAGCTTCAGCTCCTTCTATCGGACCATCTAAAAATCGAAACCTCATAATATGGGCTTGAATGCGGTGCAGCAGTGTGGTGTGCAGAGATAGTTAAGGTCGTGGCGCTTTGCTATGTGCACAAAAATACAATGGGCTTAGTTAGGAACATAATGGAGAGGGGATTCGTGTCCCCTTTCATGCTTCCCACAAATGGATTCAAAAGGAAAGACATAAAATAAAGATAAAAGAATGAAACTCATATGTTCAATGATCCCACACCCCCCCGTAGCAGGCGCCCTTTGACTTTAGCTGTGTATGCCATAAGTTGGATTAAAAAGATAGAGAAGACATCAAGTCTCTGGGATCTCGTGCAAAAAGAGCTCTCGCCTCTTTTCTTGCGTCCTCATGCTAGTCATCAAAATAAGAAATGAAAATCCTCCAGTATTGCCATCAGATACGTGAAGTAAAGATATGTAGTGCCCCCATCACGCGTCACCAGTGCCTTCAACTTCTGGCCACTGAGCGCGTACATTTCCGCGTTGTGGCGATGTCGTGTTGTCGTGAATTTGTTTCGCGCAGCTCTGAGCTGCTCTGAAAATTGTTGCAGGTTGGGCCTCCGTGGCCTGCGCTCCGTTGGCGGTGCCATAACTGGAGGCTTCTTGGCTGCAGGGCAGCTGTGCAAGGCGTTGGGCTTTAGCGCTGGTGCTGTTCGGTCTGCTGGCCAAAATTGCTTATTTGGCTGCGGTGCTCTCCTTGGGCTTCCAAAACTGCATCAGGCGGCTGAAGCGTTTTGATTTGCCATTTTTCTGCTTCTTGTCCGCCTGCTCGGTTTCGAGAGAAACCTCCGTCGATAATTTGCTCCTCTCGCCGTGTGATGTGCTGATCAGACGACCAATGCTAGCCAAACTACCCCTGCGTCCAAATGGTGATGAGAAAGAAGCCGGGCGCTCTCCTCGAACTGGCGGGTGCGAAAGCTGATGTACGAACGCACTCTCCCTTGTCATCGTCGAATTGCTGCTGGTAAGAGAGGGGATTTCCATCGAGATGCGCACTTCAGGGCCCGGCTCACCCATGAGGAGCGACTGAAAGTTGTCCTCTGTCACCGAAGATGGCGCCGTAGAGATACGATTTCCGTCCTCATACGACATTGGCGATCGTGGAGATGGGAACGAGGATGAATGGCCGATAGAGTACGGACTGACAGGTGCCAGCGAGGGGGTCGGCAGGTGTAAGGGGCTGACATCCACTGGTGCTAAGTCCTTCCCCTTGAATACCCGACGCGGTGAAGGAGTCGACGAATCGGACGTCTGGCTTCCCATCAGGCTGTTGCTGTCCTTGATGTTCCATTTGACTTCTGGAGTCTCCTCCAATATTATCTCGTCGTGGAGTGAGCTAGCCGAGTAGTCCGAAGTCACACACATGCTTGGCTGCGTCCTCTCCTCATCACTCAACCCACTCAAGTTGCTGCCTCTGCGACTCAGAGCTCGTGATGATATGGCGTCGTCGTCGTAATCGGACGCCCTTATCGAGGGGGAGCAACTCGTGTCGGGAGTCACGCGTATGTTGATGTTGGAGGTTTGTCCATCCGGTGCGGATCCTTCGGGCGCTTTTGTAGACAAATCGCCGCTGTGAGTCTTCTCATCAGGCTTGCCTTCCTCCTCCTCCTCTTCCTCGAAAACGTCGGCCATCGTGGAGTTGCTGTTATACCGAGGAAGCCCTGCCCTGTTAAATGGAGGCATCTCTGGGGCACTCTCGGCACGTCGATGCTGATAGTTCATGCCTGGCCCGCTAAACCCACTGAGACGAGCAGCACTGTGAAGAGGCCTTTTCGTCAAACCGCTGGCACGTTGAGCTGCCTCCCACTCGGGATTTCTTGGCAATGGTGTGTTGAAGGGACCAAGGGCGGCATCGAGGTCTATCATGGGGAACGAAGGCTCGTCCTCTGGTGGTGTGTCGGGTCTTGGCTGGTGCGCATCAACCTCTGCTGAGATCGCGTCTGGTGATGTCGCTTGTTGACTGATTTGCTCCGAGTCTACATTGTCGATTTCGCCGCTGACCTCGCCAGATTGCACATTCTCCAGGGAAACAGCGCATCGACTCTTGGAAGGCTTCTTGCTGTGGCGTGGCTTCGTTTTCTTGGTCAGTATCGAACCAGCCCAAGACCTAACCTTCTTCTTCTTCACTTTGCCGTTTTTACGGCTGCCGGATTTCTGCCCAACCGTCTCGTCCTCTGTAACAAAGTCAAGAGTGGACTCGCTTTCGAGACCTACTGATGAAGTTGACGAGTTGCTTTGCTTTGTGGCCGTGTCAGAGGAGCTTGCGCTTGACCGTCGGGGCTGCGTGGGAGACATCGAGCCTGCGAAGGGCTCAAGACCAAAAAAAGACCACCGCTTCTGTGCCTTGCCAGGGCTAGGGGCGTCTGGGTCAACCTGTGCGTTCGCAGCAGCAATATTCAAAAGCGGTATCGAGTTTCGCCGCTGAGGGGACTTGGCCGGGCCTTCTGGGAGAGGACTAAGAGACCGTTCAAGAACCGCGCCTGCTGTGCTGGGTCTCGGTTCCGTCGAGTTACGCGACGGGCTAGGACTGAGAGCATACGTCTCGGTTCGTTCATTGCTAGTCGTGCTCGTAAGGGAGATGAGTGATGAAATGCTCCCGGAGAGCGAATGCCCGGGTCGGGCAGTCATGGTGCTGGATGTGTCACTGGAAACCAAAGACAAAGGCCTGGGGATGAACTCCAGTGTATCAGAGAACCCAACCCTAGCCCGATTCATGGGTCTTGCAGGGGCTTTTGCCTCTTCCTGTACAGGCTCTGGCTCAGCGAGCGCGTCCACAGATGATTCTTCAGGCTTAACCAAGTCTGAGGCTTTTGGCTCTGGGGCGCTTTCGGCTAGGTTAGGAAAGGAAAATTTCTGAGCTGTTTCGTTCACCACAGGGCTTGATGGCGCGCTGCTGCCCCTTGGCTGTGGGTTTGTAGGCTTCAGAATCATGGAAAGGTCATGACTCGATATCGCAGCCGAACGCCTGTGTGCATGTCCTCTCCGGGGATTTGAAGGCTTGAGTTGAGGAGAGGCATACCCGCTTTCGGACTTGGTCGGGCTTGTGCTGAGCACAGTTATTGCGTCTCCACTGCGAATCTGTCCTCCAACAAATTCGCTGCCGCCACGTCTATGGCCATGGTTGCCAGGGCGTGTGGGAATCGTACGGGGTGAAGGAGGCGTTTGTAACGTGTGTGGTGATTGTGGCGGACTAAGGAAAGGATGGTCGAGTGGTGCAGGTGCCATGCCAGCACCAGGGTTGAACTTGAAGTCGGGGAGTTGAGGTGAGAGGCCGGTTGAAGGTCGTTCAGGCTTGGGTGACCGAGCTCCAGGATTGAATGAGAATTCCGGAAGTTGAGGGGACAGCGATGCTCGCCTATCGGGCCTGGTTGTATCAGCCACTCCAAGATGGAACGAATCTGCAAATGACTTTGGTCTCCGTCCACTAGCCCGTGAATATGAGGAAGGGGCTGAGGAGGGCGATTCCCGCGCTGGAAACACAAACGGTGGGTTTGGCGGAGGATTCGCCCGGGGCGATGGCTGAGGATTGTGTGATTCGCTGTCGTCCATGGTGCCGGAAACAACCGCTTCGTGAACGGGCATTACAGATGTAGTCGTAGATGGCTCCGTGGGCAAATTGGGACCGAGCATGGTTGCCATGATCTCCCCCAGCCGCGCTGCGGCACCAGATTCGAAGGGCAACTAGAAAGAGAGCGAGAACATGTGGTTATCGTCTTCGGTGGTTTTAAGGCCCCTTAGGTGATTTGATGCCACTTCGGTTACCCGTCCGATGGGGTGAAAAATGCTTGGAGAATGGGGATCGAGAGAAATCGATGAACTGCAGTAGCCAGCAAAGACGCACTGTTATCCTGCGGTCAGCAAGCTGGGCCGTGACCGGTTAATGCGTCGCTGGGTGTATGGGACCATTTCCTTACATTTCCTGGAGACGTACAGAACGGGTATCAATGGAGACCGTCGAGGGGAACACGGAGAGCAATTGCGGGAGAAAATTAAGCGAATGCTCAGAACACCGAACTCGAAAGTCGACTGGAAGGTTTAGATAAGGAGCGGACAGTCAAGACCAGCGCAAATCTCGTGATCCACGTCTGGAATTGACCTTTGGTCGGAATTGTTGGGTTGGAAAGAATGAGGCCAGGAATGGTAGAGGGCGATGATGAGGTTGTCAATGTGGGAGGGAAGACACGGGAGAGATTTGGTCGGAGAGATTGAGAGGTGGATGGCAGTGGGCCTACCAGGAAGAGGAGGAGCCGGGGCCCGGCCACCTGGAGCGACCAACAACACACGCCCACACACACTGTAAGCCAGTTCGCTGTGGCTTGCTGCGCGCGGGTGGGGTTTGACGGCCTGGGGTTGCCTAGAAAAGGACGCCAAGGAACAGCATCTCGCACTGTACAAATTTGATGACCAGCTCCCTGATTCAGCCACTGAAGTGTCTTCAACCCAAAGGAACTACCATGGGTCTGCCCAGCAATGCGACCCTAAAAACAGGACAGTACGATAGAGTGGGAATACGGAGTGGAAATCCCTGCCTGCGTGAATTGCTAATTGCGTCCACTTTGGGGGGACCCGATGCGACGCGCAACATTTGTTCCTTTTCCTGAAATTGCTGGATGCCTCTTTGCGGCAGCCCCCGTCAGCTGGACAACAAAATACTGGATCTTTAATCCGTTCTAGGGCCAGATGATGTTGCTTTCGCACATTCGCTGTGCTGTTGTACTGTACGGTACCGTAACCCCCATTTCACCCAGACCTGACAAAGCGGCGGTCAAGGTAAATTTCGCCATATCCGTTCAAAGATCTCCAGGGCAATCAACATGTCAGATCCTTAGATGAAACCCCAATGTGCACCTGTGTGAGTGCGGCAACGCAGGCCCGTTCGCCTCACCCCCAAGACGACCCGATCCCCTTCATTTGCGGCAATGACACCTATTTGGCAGGGGCCAGGAAAACAACAATTGAGATGGATGTCTCGAACTAGACTACAGTTGTACGTAAAAACATGGGTGTAGGTTTGATACCATACCATGTCTTGTGAATACCTACCTAGGTACTCGGCGACCCGGTCGCACGGTTCTCACTTGGGCTCTGTATTCATTAGAGACCTTAATTACCTTAGGCTCCTTTTAGGTGCCATGCCAAACACGAGGACGACTCGGCGATTGAGTTTATTTCCCTTGCCTGTGGATGACATACTTCGTAGTTTGTTACAAATCGTTGAAGGCAAAATAAACATTGAGTCTTTTTTTGGAAAATGTCCTGAATGTATTAGGTTGAATTTCGCATCTTTTCTTGGTACTTTCCTTGGCTACTCATTATTGTGATTTGTCGCTTTATTTTCCTCTCTTTCTTTGATATGTCCACTCTAATTTCTTGCCGCCGGCGAATTGACCACAAATTTTGTATGATATCAAAATACACATGCAATATGTGCAGCGTTCTTTCATCTCGACAACGACAATCATGCAGGGGTACACGGCCATTTCGGCACACGAGCAAACAATAAAGTGACGGATCCAGCGACGCGTTGGGTACCCCGCTATTCCAATGAGCGAGGCACCCACGATCAAGGAAGGACTCGGCCTAGCGACAAGACCGGGCAAGGCGGGACAACCCTGTCGGCGCCTTCGTCTTGATCTCGTTTCAATATGCTTTTTTTGTTTTGTATACTCCGTAGCTTAGTTCCTTGATTGACCACTAACCATGAAGAAGAGAGACCTGGCTTCGCAGATCTTATGAGAACAGAAAAACTTTAACATCGACATGATTCCATACGTGGTAGACATGCATGCATAAAAGCAATATGGCAAAGCGCTTGTAGCACAGAGTGGCACAGCGTACACACACACATTTTGCACAGCGCGGCACTTCACTGCAAAGGAAACATTAGATCCACAACGATGTGCAGGAACAAGGCACGCCCCTGGCCGGCTTTCGGCGCATTGAGGAGGGATGCCAGGACAATACTGCACTATAGACAATTTGAACCCCTCGGAGATGGACGCAGGCGGATAATATAATCGCACATAAGATGGAAATCTTGCTGCATGCATGCGACATAAGCACTGCAACCTCACTCCAACCCTACCGCAGCCTGCACAGGTCTACATTAGGTACTGTATGTAATTACATCAACGGAGGAAGCGGTCTACGGAGTAAAACCTACAGTTAGATCTATCTCCCTTGTCTTAAAGATGGCGTCGACTAGCCCGCAGCCACACTATCGTTTGTCGCCTACGGAGAGTTAATTTTCTTGTAGTCGGACAAGTCGGACACACCGTCATTTTCTTCTCTTTTTTTCGCGGGGCCGTAAGCCAGCCACAGAACGCGAGCTCAGCGTAGTCGGTCGCGCCGCATCCGCCAAACTTTTTCGCTTCTGAGGACTTGAGTGGAGACCCAATTAACACATTGGTTCACCACAGCGGAGTGAGCTTACTGCTTGGTAGATTACCTGACGTAGAGGTATTTCACGCTTTTTCTTGTCTTGTCCCGAGTCAGAAAGGCAAACGAAATTGAAGCACAATTTTGTCGGTCACAAGTTCTCAAAGAAATAAGGCATGGAACCCTAGGTGTCCACCTACAGAAGTCATCTTGTTTGTTGAGACTTTTTCTTATTTTTTTCGAGTCTCTCGTCCAAGCAGATTCCGTCCCTGCTGTCTGTAAATGATTACTGCATGTCACCCTGAAGCCTGCAGCTGCGGTCGCCCCCATGCCATTTGGCATTTGGCTGTGATGAATGGCGCCCTTGGCCGACTTCGTTTCCCCACTAGGCGAGCAAATCAGAGTTGCGGAGAGCTGGCGGCTGCTTTAGCCCCTGAACAGGTGCACGGCCGACCCTGCATGACGGACGCCACCACACACAGCCAATGTCAACCGCCCACTGGCTACGGAGTGAGATTCTAAGATCAAGCTACTTACTGCAAGCCATAGAGTCCAGAACAAGCTTGATAACGCCATCGCACCATGCTCAGTTAAAGTGCACGCATCTGACTATGGTTGGTTGCTGGGTTAGCCGTTTACTATCACAATGTTTACTACTCAGGTTGGAACTGTTCGGTTGTCGGCAATCCAGCCAGGTACAGAATCCGAGCCGGTTACTGTTGAGTGCTTCAGCCCCTGGATTTTTGTCAACTAGCCAACCGCCCATGTACAATACTTTCAAAGGTACAAAGGCTCGGCTGCTTGCAGATTAGATTGTGAATACCATACTGGTCCGGTTCGCTCTTCCGTGGCATTCCAACCAGCCGGCAGTGGCCACGGCAGAACCCGGTAAAGCCCCTACGGAGAAATTTGTCTAGAATACCTGGATTGTGGCTGCGAATAGCTCTCTACATATGGCAGGTGTTCGACTCGGGCGTAGAGCGTGCCGCGGCAACGCGGCAAGAAGACAGCAAGAGGCATGCGGCTTGCGCGAAAATGTCTAAAACGGTGTTCGCTTTGGCCCGTCCACCCGTCTTAGCCGCCCCAGCGACAAACAAACGAGAGGGACGGAATTGTCATTGCAACCCTGGTTATGAACTGCAGATGCTTATCTCGGTACAATCTCGTCCACGATATTCTATTGCTATCAAATTCGTGCCTTGAGTGGGCTGGGCTGTTGCTATATTTGTCACATAGCAGCTGGCATGATATCTAATAAACGAAATGCAGGCTTGCTGCAGCGCGCATTTCGTCTCGCCTGCCTGGCATTGGCTTGAAAGGGGAGAGAAAAAAAAATCCGGTCAAGTTGGACCCTGATCGGCAAGCTGCAATGCACCGCCTTTTCCCGTGTGCCTCTCGGGTTGACCCATGAAGACAAAATAAAAGTCTTACTATGCTCTCATATCCTCGCAATTACATAGCTCTTAATAGTCACTGCACCTTACCAGGCTCTGTCATAGTAATCCCAGCCTCCAAAGAACACGACGGCGGAGACAAGGAGATTAAAAGGAATAAAAATCTTGGATAATGATTGACGCGATCGGATACAACCATGACCACGTCACAATACGGGGAAACAATGGCGAAATCCAAAAGAGGTTCCGCTGTTTTCACACCCATTAAAATGATGGTAATTAGGACGTTACCGAGTAGGAATTCATAGTTCCCCTGCCAAAAAGTAAATGGCGTTCAAGCCACAACTCGTGGCCTTTGTTATCGCACTGTCAAGATTGGAAGGCGGTCAAGGCGGTGAATACACATAGTGGGACACGAGGCGGCAGATTCTATCGATATTGACGCTAGCAGCAGAAAAAAAAAAGTCCCACCACTGGACGCGAAGCTCTAAGACCGATCGGATCCTCATTTACGCCCACCAGCCTTGCCAGCGAACCGCATCATTTACTGTGCAATTTCCAAGTCTGTGTTTAATTGCCGCGACAAGATTGACCACGATCTCGTGGCTTTTTCTCAACTAGCGAGGAAAACCAAGATACAATGTCTTCCGACGAGGCGTCCACAATAGCCCAGGCTAAACCTGCCGGCCCTACCGCCGCCCCCAGCGCCTCCAGCTTGGGAATGCGAAAAAATGGTCAGTTCATCTGCGGGGAAGGGCGACTTGGTAGCGCATCTTGGCCATTCGGTATTTCTGACACCAGCTTGACAGGCAAGAACTGGCACGCGCCTCGTAAGCCGTTCAGGCCGGGGTCTGGGTTGACTGCGTACGAGAAGCGCGCCAAGGACCGCGTCACCATGTCCGCCATCAAGGCCAAGGAGAAGGAGATGAAGGACGAGAAGGAGGCCGAGAAACAGGTGAGCACAGCTTGTATTATACGACATAGTCCTCGAGGATTTACTGACGTGCGTGGTCACTAGGCACGAATCAAGACGATCAAAGATAGGCGAGCAGCGAAGGAGGAGAAGGAGCGTTACGAGAAGATGGCCGAAAAGATGCACAAGAAGCGCGTGGAGAGGTTAAAGAGGAGGGAGAAGCGCAACAAGGTGCTCAACTCGTGAATGACGACGGGCATTGCTTCAAGTTTTCCGGCGTCGCGCTGGCGCTGTTCGGCGGAACGGCTGGCCGATGCAAATGGACGCCAGTCCCAACCTGCTTGGCCGGGCACCGTATACGTGCCTCGGCACAGCAAAAGTCTTGGGGACTGGTTTTAGGGCAATATCCTCTATGTGGATGGGATATACAGCTTCACGATTGTGGCAGAGGAAGAAGGGTTTCAGGTTAACGGTACTGCCGCTTCTTGGCCTTTTGACACCGGTAGCGAAGGCCTATCAGAGATCACATGGAATATTCAGGCTGCATTTGTCCGCCAACAGACCGATACGGAGGATACGACGCCTGCCCATAAAGTTGGGTTTACTATACCTACTGCCTATCCTGTGTCACAGTGGTTTTTGGGAAGACACACTCGGTACAGAAAAAACAAAAAAACAGACCACGAGTCAATGGTTCTGGTTGTTGCTAATAGCTAGAGGGCGGGAGTACGTGCAGAGGCCGACGGTACACCGCAAGTCTTGATAGCGAATTGCAAAATAAGACCAGCGCAACAAAATGATTATGATCACGAGAATTTAAAGTGCTCTCCAATTAAAATGAGTTAGCTGAAAGTATAAGGCGTTGCTTTTCTGCGCTAGGCATGTGCATCTAACTGAGACGCTGAGAATCTGGCGTAATCGACCAATCATCCGCGGAGATTCAATCCAACGTCGAACTGACCCCTCCCTTGAACGCTGGCACCAACCTTACTTCTGCCAAACCTTTTCGCCCAACCGGCGCCGAGGCAAGGCGCCTCCACAACACACCGCTCTTCAACAACAGACGAACTCTTTTTCTTTTTTTTGTACGCACCGTCTGAACGTCAGCTGCAAGCGTCGATCGGCCCGAAGGGCAATGTCTGGCCATGGCGCTCTCGCCGAAGCGCTCAGCCTCAGGCACTACGCGCCTCCTACGACCACGACGTCAACGTCCCCTCCGAACAAGGAGCAGCAGCAGCAGCACATCCGGCCCAGACATCAGATAAAACGATCGATCACGGAGCTCTCGGCGCCGATACGGAAACACCGGCACAGCCACTCGCTCAGCCGGCGGAACGATGACAAGGCATCTATGCCTCAATCGGCCGCGCCCATGATGCAGCTTGGCCAGCAGCCGGGGATGCTTCAGGCCCGGCCGTCGTTTGACGGCCCCCGGTCGGAGGGCGTCACCCCATACAACCTCAGTCCCAACCCTAGCCGGAGGCCTAGTATCATGGGCGGAGTTGGCGATGACGGCGCTCCGGGTTCTCGTATGCCCATGTCGTCCGCGGCCACGCCGGAGCGGAAGCTGGTGAAGCATGAGGATCCGGCCGTGGAGCGGGCGAAAGCACTGGCTACAACTAGGTATGGGTTTCTTGCTGCATTGAATGGTCTTGCTGGTTCTCTGTCCCAAAATGATATCATTCTAACAATGTGCACTCTCGACAGAGCTCTCAAAACAGTCGCGGGCGACCTTGCGTCCTTATCTTCGGACGCCTCCCGCCGCCTTGACGAAACCTACTCATCCATCTCCGACAAGCTGGACACCCTACAACGCACCGTTGCGGACCTCCAAGAGCTCACTGGCATGTGGCGGGAAGGGAGCACGGCGTTTTCCCAGGAGGCCGGGGACCTGGTCGACGACGTAAACAACCAGATCGAGGGGCTGGGGACGTACGAGCCGCAGCGGGCACGCATAGAGACGCTGCAGTCACGCATCCACGACGGCCGCGAGCGCATTCAGGGCCTCAGCCACAGGGTCGAGGCCGTAAGGGAGCGGATCGACGGCTGGGAGCGCGCGGACAGGGAGTGGCAGGAGAGGACGCGCCGTCGGCTCAGGACGGGGTGGATCGTCATGTCGGTGCTGACGCTGGCCTTCCTCTTGTTGTGGGCATTTGTGGCGACCGTGGTGCCGGAGGATGTTCTCGATGCTGTGGAGGCCACCCCGACCACGGAGCCACCGCCGTGGGTGCAAAAGGCTTTGGAAGAGGGGACCGTGCCAGAACCGCATGAAATCGGGGCCGCGGCGGGAGATGGTGTCACAGCGGGAGACCGGCTGCTCAGGGCGCTTGATCATGCTCTCGAAGATTCGCGAAACGGATCTGACGAGGGGCTGAGGGTGTTTGATGAATTGTGAATTAATGTATTATTGTTGTTTTACCGTCTAAATAACTGCATATCGTCTACATCTGCCGTAGGGCGGACCTTAATTACATACATACAAAGCTCTAAACTCATATGTGCCTGGACGTTATAATATCCGCGTTGTATTTCAATGACAGGCTATGTCAGTCTCTCATATCTAAGTTACTGTTTGTTTGTTTAGCCATGAGGCTCTTGCTCTGGGATATATCTGGCACATCTATAGATAAACAAAAGAGGAGGAAGCGGACATATTGTGCTTATACTGTATTATATTGGCAAAACCTTCGAGCTCCACCACTGTGTTGGTTTGTATCTACGGATGGTTTTACGTAGAATCATTTCTCACAGCAACAGCTAATCAGGTAAAAACAAGATTTGGAGACCGGTGATCACATGTGACAGACTCCTGAAGAATGCAATATATGACACGGCTTTCGATATTGTCAGAGGATAGGTGCCATGTTGGTTAGCAAAGGCAGATATATCCCATTCAGTCCACAACTTATCTCCATCATCTCTCCTCCTTGGAAGTAGTTACAACTATACATTGACTGTCTAAGTTCATGGCAGCACACCCTCCCAAAATGGCGTAACATCACAGGGTGCTTCTATAGCAACTGCTGCTAATTTTGTGGTACTGTTACATTATTCCACATATTTCACCATCTAACAAAACCATATCCAACCTAGGTCTAGTATATACACATGTATACATATACGTAAATTTACGGTCTTTACGTCACTGAGCTCGCTAGACCTGTCCTCGATATTGCAATTCTGTTTGTACACAATGTGTAATCTCATTTTGCCTCGGGTGACCATCGAAATGGCAAAGCTGTAGCCGCCAAACTGAGTAGTGCAGCTTCCTACATGTTCAAGACGTCGTAAACGCATTACACTCACCCACGGGTCAACCATCGCAAGCAATCAATACAATTTAAAAGGGGCTCATATCATGTTCACCACATGATATGTGAAAAGTGAGTTATGGGTAGTGCTGGTTACTTGATCTACCTTGGATCGTTGAGATGGGTTTCGGTATGTTATCTCACGATATTATATCGCACATAAGCGATGCTGACGTTGGCGGCGCTACCATCAAATGCATTCTGATCAGGATAACCCCACCAGCACCACCGCAATGTTGTTGCCTAGCGGAATTGCATGTCTTGGTCGTATACAATTACACGATCACCTCTGTTTCTCATAACAAGGCACCTTGTAAATAAAACCCTTGCTCTAGAACTAGTTCTAGTCTTTTCGTCATCTCATACCCCTGAATACTGATCAGGGTCTGCATAAATTATTAGCCAAGTTATTTGATAGACAGCATGTCAAACGCCAATCACTCCCTCGGAATACCTGTGACCTCGTACAACGAGGTTGTCCCGCCCGGATATGAAATCCTACCACCCATGACGCTGACAGTCGAGGGTCAGGGGATTTACGCCGGGAAGCCAGAGGAACAGTTGCTGTACCGCCTGAGCCTGGGGATAACCACGCTTTCTGAAATAACCACCGATGTGCAGCTGTCCCGCATCGAGACCACCAAGAGCGGCTCCGAGCGCCAACGCAAAATATACGACCTGAAGCACATGCGGCGGACCCCCGGTGGATTCGAAAAGGTGCCGGCAGAGTCGCCGCAGTACTATTTTCAGCGCGCCAGCAGGCTCGTCCCGGAGCCCGCGGCGGTTGGGATCAGGAAGAAGCGGTCATTGATGGGTGGGAAGGCGGAACAGGTGACCGCGGTGGCCGTCAACCTCTCGGGCAAGGCCAGCAAGTTCGGTATCCCGACGTTTGTTAAAAATGCAGAATCCATTTTCACCTCCAAAGGGCTCGAGTGGCTTAACGCAGAAGGCGAATCCGTTGCCGTCATGTACGACGGCAACAAAGAAGACAAGGACCACAGCTTGGTCGTGACGGCATCACTACCTCGCACGCAGTTTGAGATACTCGTGGCCTTGTGGTGCTGCCATGTTTGGGAGTTTAGCGTCGCCAATTCGGAAAAGATCCACGAGGGGTCTGCGGGATGTAGGTACCGGGATTTGGAACAGGATCTATCCGTTAATAAAAATATCACGGCTGACATCTGACATGTGATTCCAGTGGCAAGGAAGCTGAGGCTAGGGGAGGAGTTTGGATACAGATGGATGTCAGGACCAGGTATGTCGCCTTCATATGGGATGATTTCTGCTCAAGAGAGCCGTTGAACTTTGCTCACACACTTTCTTTTTTTTCCAGCGGGAGGTGGGGGAGCAAGTGGGATGTTCTGAATCGGTAGTCTGGTCTAGGACAGACACCAGATTCATAAATGACAGACGAGGCTTCTGTCACAGGGACGTACGAGTACGGGCGATCAAAGTCGCTAGGATGCTACGAACTGGCCAGATCAGAAATGTTGTCTGAGAGAGAGCAGCAAACGGATATGTCATGGATGTAGAACTATAAATGCCCAGAACTAGAACTGTCCAGAACTAGAACTAACCCTAGACTAATCTGTGCAGTTTGTCAAACGTGTACTTCATATGTGCTGGATAAGGTGATATTTCTCGAAACAAACCGAATCGAATTCAGCAATGCGACAACTGAGGCATTGAAGGATGTCAAAGTGTACGGTATTATCTGCTTACCTCACCTCGATCTCGACTTGTGAAGATTAGAGGCTACACGTGACTGCATACTTTCTTAATCAAGCGCTCATATGTACCGGTATGTATACCAGCACATCGGGTGAACCTCACTCAGCTCAAGCTCATTGTTTCAACAAACGCACTCAAAACAGGAAGTTTACCGGTAACTGCCTTACCAAGCATCATCCCCAAGCACCCCACTCCATTCAGAGCTTACGCGGCACATCACATACAAACCACTTAGATTGCGTGGGAGGCTTGGAAGGATAAAGTAGGAACTAGGTCTGGTGGGGCCCTCGACATGCGACTCTGGAAATACGTGCCCTTTTACTTGCCCTTATTGGCCGGCCCCGATCGGGTAGCGCCGCGCCATCCAACTCTCATCCAACCTACTCAATCCGGGCATCCGTTTGTATGGCATGTGTTGCACCCAGCTGCGTTGCATCCGCACCTCGAGCCCCCAAGGCAGCCAAGCGAGCCCAGATATTTGCGGAGCACGTCCAGGCCCAAGTCGGCAGCTCCTTGCCGAAGTTCGCCGGGAGGAAATAGAGATCCATCGATGTGACTTTTGTATGCTAGCAAGGTAGGGTACCTGTCTATTTTCAAGATCTAATTATTAGTGCGGCCCCCAACCGCACCATGCGCAAAATATGTATAAAATCGCTGTCGGAGTTAAACATTCATTTGGGACATTGGCCAAAGCCAAAGAGGCGCTTCGCAAGCGACAAGGGACATCCATGATAAGTTCTACAAGTACAAAAGCTTGCTGACTTTTTCTACATTGAACACCGAAAAACCAATTAAAATTGTAAAGTTGTTTCATCATGGCGCAGTGTGACGACCTGGACAAGAGACCACAGCCACACCCGTGACCAAAAGTCGTTGTTCTGCCGTGCATTGGCTGTTGTTATTTTTATTTTTTATTTTGCTAGGCTTGCTAGGCTAGGTAGTTACGTATTCTCCCCATGAATTTGTCTTTTTTTTTTTTTTTTTTTTTGCCGTGGTGGGGAAGCCAGGGACGTCATGCTTCCCCACCGAGCGCGTCACTTGCATTTCTATTCTGTCTGGGCTTTTGTAAATTTGCCAGAGAACCAGAGTCATCTACCCGTCCCATACCCGTCTTCTATTTTGGTTGATGGCCAACTGGTGGTAACCGTACCGCTAGTCGGCGGATGTAGCGTTAGTGAATTGCTCTAGCACAATCGTGCCTTGCTGTGCTGAGGACATAACTGCGCCCCTTCCGAGACAGATGAGAAAAGGCAGCACATTGCAAAAAGAGCTGACGTCGCGCCCCATGCAACAGGCAGGGACCATGTGAGCGGCTGACAGAAATTGTGAAGGGCCCCCAGTCGATTACCTACTTTTCTCGGTCTTTTTAAGCAGTAGAGATTTGCAAGGTGATGGGGATTGTCATCAAGGAGCTTAATCTGACCAGGCCAGAATAAAAGTCTTATACTCCCCCTGGTTTTATGCTATTTATTAGCACAGTTAGTTTGTCTTTTTTGTTTATTTCGGGAACATCGCATCGCATTCGGCTCCGCTCCAGTAAATCGGTTGTTTCTGACTTGTTTGTAAACGCAAGGGACAGACAAGACCCTTGCTCGAGCTTGTAAGGCGGCAACCTTGCTCCTTGGAAACTGCCGGGGCTTACTCGCGTCTCGACCTCAGCCTGATTTCGACTTTGCAACTCTATCGCCTATTGACCTGCTGGACAAAGTAGGAAATCCGAGAGCCCCCCCAGCCCTACAGAACTGCAAATGACACAGATCTTTTTGGGCACCTACACACGCAAATCCTCAGACTTTGGACGAACCGAAGACACTCCCGGCCCTTGCGCGTCATTACCGTACCTTGGCGGATCGAAGCGTTTCCACGCTACCCCGCCACCCGTAGGCGCGACTAAGAAGGAAGTCAATCCCATCAATCGTCATTGCTCTCACCCACACTCAACCGAAGGAAACTTGGGGACGCCGACATCTGTTTTCCGCAACCTCGGGCGCCATTATTTGCTAGATTTGCTGGCGCGAGCCTTCTTTCTCACACACACAAATACCCTCGGCATAAACCATGGCATCTTTAGCAGCGCCTGAAAACGGCACGGCCGGAAAGGAGAACGGTGCAGCTCATGAGAATGGTGCGGCCACCGGCGAAACGAGGGAACTTCCCGTCCGCACAATCAGCACAAAGTCTATACCACCACCAGGCCAGACATTGACTGGCAAGCAAGAGCATTGTGAGTCTCTCTCTGGAGCATGTGACAGATATTCATTCAAAGAGCAATCCCTCGACCGGATATACTCGGATTTAGCAATGAGAAAATGTTCAAGAGCAATATCATGTTAACCAGATTCTCGCATTGGCAGACCTCAAACGTGAACTCGTCTCCGAACAAGTCAAGAGAGAAATCTCAGAGCTCAACTCGCCGACGGCATTGCGCCGCTTTGGTGCCCCCTTCAAATCAGACCTGGGTGAAGTCTCACCACTAGACTCCGATCTCCCAATCCTCCGATATATCTTTGTCCACCATGTGCGCGAGTTCCCGTTCCTCGACAAGGCCAGGGAGAAGGAGTTTTGGCAGGACAAGCTGCAGGTCTTCCTCGAGTCCTTTGCTAGTAAGAATATTTCGTCCTCGGAGGACCGTTTGGAGGAGACCAAGAGGCGCAAGCTTGCGCTCAAGGCACAGAAGCTGGTTGAGCTCATGATCGTATCTGGTGTGCCCACCTCATCGGGCTACGAGGAGCGTATAAGGTTTTCAGAGCTCGAAGTTGTAGACCGTGACGCCATTGACACTGGTGTCCTGTCGACCATGCCCGAGGGCAACTACCTCAACGGCTGGGATGTCAATGTGTGCGCTGTCCGTATCAGCTCCACGAAGAGGAACATCAGGCATCACAAGCATGCAGTAAGTCCCCCGAGGACCTCGATGGCGCCGTTTTCGAGCATGAAGCGACGTGGCTACTGTGCGTTGGATCGTGGCCTGACAGAAATCACCCCTTATAGGAATTCATACTGCGCGTAAAGAGGAAAGGCGAGATGGAACATTTCGTCGCGCGCAGGTATGGTGACTTTACTAAAATGCGTAATGCGCTCCGGACCGAGCTTCCCGGAAAGATTCTCCCGCCATTGCCAAAGAAGAACAAGAGCAACACGTCGGCTGCGAGCATTCTTGGTAACTTCTCGCGCAAAGATGATGATGACGACTCCTCAGTGTCATCCGTCTCAACACAAATGACAGGTAAAGATGGATCCGAGGGCGGTAAAACTTTGTCTGTCAGGAGTCTTGCAGGTCACAGGAGGAGTGCCTCGTTGTCTGGTCGGGGGTCACCCCGTGTTTCCACGGATGGTCAACGTAGCCCTGGCCACAAAGACGTATGTTAGCTCCCTGGGTATTCTGCTTGGAATGAGAAAGTCCGACTAACCTGATAAGCAGACCATATTGTTCCGCGAGAATCAAAGAATCTCGCTGAGGGCGTTCTTGCGGTCATTGTTGCATAACAACCAACTGGCCCAGACCAAAGCTATGCAGGAATTTCTCACACGTGACTCGATAACACCAACCGATGATGATATTAGAGACATCGTACGAAGAAAGGAAGTTGACGAGAAGCGCATGGAGGAGCAAAAGAAGTTCTACGATATTGCACGGAAACGGGCAGCCGAGTTAGACTCATACATGGAACAGTATGTTTTATTCATCATCGTAGATCACTCAGATGCGACCCACAGGCAATTTTGCAGCGTTATTTACTAACCCTCCTCCATAGATTCCGGCAAGATATTGTCGAGCGCAATGGCCTCACTATGCTTTTCCAAGAGATCAAGGAGAAAGAGACCATTCAGGACCTAAGCATACAATATCAAAAGTTTGCAGAATGGCTGCGAATCGAGGTGGCAGCTACCATTTACCACCTTTTCCTCGCTGAGGATAACTCCCCAGAGCTGTTTGCGCAGGCCAAAAGGATACACTCCCTCATGCCTTATACACTTATGAAGAATGCTATTCGAATCGCAAACCCGGCGGCAGTCATGTCTGGTATCCTTGACATCTTCCTGGCGCAACCGTTCGGCACAAGATCGCTGCTGCAGCGTATCTTTTCAATGACTCTAAACGACGGCATCCGAAACTTCCAAAAATCCATCGATGCGCTCGCGGCTAGGATCGACGACCAGCTCTTCGTGGACAAGCTGAAGAAATTCACAGAGGCCGAAGAGCATATCAAGTTGGCGATTCGCGAGGAGGCTGAGGCTGATGATGTCGACATAGTCGTGGCAATCCTGCGATCTGAGTTGATCGAGCCTCCATTGACGGCTGAGCAGATTGGAAGGCTCTACAACGCCTATGTAGCCTTCAACAGCGCCGTGGAGAACGTCGACGAGGAGCTGAAGCAGGGTGCACAACTCTTCTCATACTTGAAGCAAATGCTCAAGCTTCAATTACGGCAACGCGACAAGGAAATGATGTTGCACCTGATAGAGGAACCAGTCACTCTTCAGCTGTTCAGAGATCTGTTTACAATATTCTACGAGCCTTTGGTCCGTGTATACAAATCAGCAAACGTGTACAATAGTATTACGGATTTTGCAGTGTTTGTGGATGACACGATACAGGTAGGTGTTGCCATTGGATTCTGTGTTTTCTCTTTTCTGAACCCCACTAACACATTAACTCACGCAGGTTGTTGATCAATGTCGCGAGCAAGATGCCTCCGCCGATCCCAACCAGACTGTACAGGCATTCATCGATCTTTGCCAACGACACGAACACAACTTTTACAAGTTTGTTCACGAAGTGCACACACATGACAATGGCCTCTTCACGCAGCTCATGGGATGGATCGAAGGCATTCTGGAGTTCCTTAGGCACGGACCCAAGAATGGCACTCTCGATATCAACGCGCTGTTTGAGGGGGGCATCAGCACAGGGGTTGTGGATAAGGAAAAGGCGATTGCGGAGATCAACCAACTGATCGCATGGCAGGAGGCGCGCAAGAAGTGGCACCAGGACAAGACGCGGCAGAAGATGGCAGCGGAGGGCGGCGTGGACGGCGCCGTCGGTGTGCCGGTGGGTTTCAAGTCGAGCGACTTTGGACTTGACCAGATGGACCTGCAGGATATGGCGTACGACGATGACAGCGGCACGGACGAGGAGGACGCCGAGATTGAGGATGAACTTGACCCTGTTGAGGCTGAGAGGAGGCGCAGGGCCAAACAGCGCGACAGGCTGCGGAGGAGGGCAGGCGAGCCCGAGAAACCGGCCATTTCAGAGGTGCACAAGCTGAGAGAAAATTTCCTTTCGATGCTGCGGATGGTGTTGGCTGAGTAATAGGATATTTTGGGCCAAGCCTGGACAAGATTGGTTATCCGGGCGTGTTGGTTTATGTTGATACTCGGGGTTTGGAGCAGTAGCAAGCACATGGGTGTCTTGGTTATAGGAGAATACACAACTCTTTTGGAGTGGGAATCGTTTCACACCGGAGTATAACGTGGTTTTGTGAGCGCTGTATAATGTGCAATATAGAGGGTACATATCTGCGCGGCGATTCCAAAACTTGCATCCTTCTAATAGTATCATTTTGCTACGAAGGCTAGTTTGCAGTGAGTTTCAGTCGGGCAGTAAATGTGCTTTGTGATCTCGTGGTAAATTAACTTCACGTGTGAAGTATGTACTGGATTCTGACTTGAAAAAACCTTTTTGATATGAAATACTACATGGTATATTCCGGGTTGGACTTTTGTCATAAATACAAACTTTCGGAAAGTATGACTTTTTTTTACAGAGGTTTGCTCAACAAGAGCCAGAGAGGCTAGCCAAATTCAATAGACACATTTGCAATAGTGCTTTTAGGATGAACAAAAACATCATGCTCATTCGACCTGCTCGTAGGTCACGTCGATAGACATGTAGTGCTGGGGAATGACGGCGGTACCTAGAAGCACAAGGTGTCAATACAATAAAGCACAGCATCTTAGAGACGAGTGTAGTCCAACAAGGGTGCTATTCTAGACGAACGAGGAGAATCAAATAAGAGAAGAAAAACTCAAACTTACCATCATACCAAGTAACAACCCAGCTATCCTTCTCGCCCGAGGGGAAGGCGATCCACCTGCCACCAGGCGAGCCGAGGTAGTCGAGGTGGCTGCTGCCCTGCTCGCCGTCGACGCCGTCGGCGCCCTCAACCATGGCCCACGACGACCAGTCGGCGCTGGTGCCGTCAGGGAACTCGACCGAGTACGGGTTGCTGATCTGCGTGAGGGTGCCCAGGCCGTCGGACCCGACCAGGCCCAGCACGCACTCGACGATGCCGATCGGGTGCGTATGCAGCTGGTACTTGGCCGCCTCCGACGAGCCCTCGGACACCTCGACGGGGAAGAAGCGCACCGCGGGGGAGCCCGGGTGCACGCCGACCTGGTTCTGGTGGACAGAGAGGAGCTTGCCGTTGAGGAATTCGTTGGCTTTGCTGGGTGACGGGGGAGAGAGGTGTTAGTGGGTTTGGTAGTTGGATGAAGGATAGGGGGTAGGAGTAATGAGTACGGGTAAGGGTAAGTAGGTAGGCGAGTATATATCAACTTACCTGGTGATCCGCAGGTTGTAGAATGACATCTCATCTGGCGATGGCTTTGGTGCGGGTGCGGCTAGCACCGTAGTGGCTAGCAGTGCGGTTGCGATCTGGGTGAACCACTTCATTGTGACCTGAGGTTTGCTTTCTTGGTTGAGGGCGTGATATTGGGGTTTGAGGTTAGAAAGGTTGGGGGTACAGGGTATCGTAAAGATGGTCGAGTGTGATGTGAGTGGTTTATATACTTTCGGATTCTGGTAGATATGAGCTTTGGATTTTAGGTTTAAGGATAAGGGCTTAATCGCCCAGTTTATGTGAGTAGAATGTTGATGCTTTGTGAATTAGTGCAAGTTGCAGTCACTTATACTTCCAGCCTCAAAATCAGGGGCCGGCTCTGAGCCCTATATATACCCTTTTTTTCTCTTTTACTTTGTTACCTAGTTATTCATAGACAGACTTTAACACATGCTGCACAATGTGTTTGATTGTGGCCTTCTTTCTTGGATCACATCACTACCAAGCAGAACGTCGTGATGAATTATTTTCTTTCTTCCATGGTTACAATGGTGACCAAGGCCAAGGCTGGGACAAGAGTATGGTGTGATGTCAATCTCATGTTTCCCTTTCCTGGTCTCGATTTCCGAAAGTACCCAGCAACCAGGGCAGTCCAGAATAAAAAGTTTTATTATTGTCAGTATGGAAAACTTTTCTTGGCCACTATATGGGATATTAAGAGACATGGCTGATCGGTTTACCGTTCAATTCAGCCGCCACCAGTAGTAAAAATGCTTGTAACAAATCAGCGTGAGACCCCGCTCTGATCAAATGCCTTGGATATTCCTGCATTGTCGGTACCTGTACCTGTAACTGTAACTGTACCTGAATTCATGTTGCCACTGGTAATGCATACTTTGATCTAATTTCCTGTGTTTCTTTTACCAAATCTTTTCGATTTCACATGTCATCATGTTGACGGTTCCGCCAGTCTCGACCGACCTCACCTGTTTTTTTTGTTTCTTTCTTTTTGCTGTTAACCCCCTTACGGCTAGAGACGGCCAAAGAAGATCAGTACATTCAAAGACATGTGCCAAGCTGGGCTCATGTCGACTGATGTTAAAGTGCCGTCTTCTCATTTGTGGATGCAAGCCGCTGCAAGATGACTAGACTAGTCCGATGGGTGCATCAAAGAGGGTACCACAAAATACGAAAATTTATAATGACGAATGCACAACGGAGATGCAAATTTTCGATACAACCAAATGATGGGTTGGGAAGTTCTAGAAGGCAATTTCGTCGAGTTTCCCGCCACTATTTCTGGGCATAAAAAAAACATGGCAAGTCCACAGCCATTCCTTCGCTACCAAAGGTTACTCGGGTACAACTCCCCAGAATTTTTTTTTTTCGTTTCTTTCTTTCTCTACAGTACCTGCAGCCAAGAACCAGCCACCCAGGGCCTCAACGGTAGTTGGCCATTTTCGTCCTTCAAAGCTCCGGTCAGGAGCCGAGAGAGTGCGGAAACAGGCGAGATTCTTTTCCGGGAGAACCTCTTGTCCCAAAACTGCTGCTAATATATTCAGGGGCTATTTTGGGATATTTCGAGATGAAGTCTTAAATTGCGGTTGCAGGGTCGTCAACAGGACGAGCCCGACTGAAGCCGTTGCAAACCGTAAAGTGAAGAGGTGGTGGTGCATTTTGGAGAACTGAGACAAGCAGGTAGGTAGGCAAATACGGAAGTTCGGCAGTAAATAATCAAGGACTCCAAGTCGATCTTTTTTGCCTCTTGGATCCCATCAGGCAAGTAGGTGAGGTAGGTAGGTAAAGTAGGTAGGTAACCGCAGTGGATATGACATGCGTCACATCGGCTGTGGAAGCTACACAACATGTAAAAGACAGCATCTTGCTTCATCAAAGGGTCGACGACAGCTAGTTGTTGGCGAGTCGAGTCGGTGCGGCTGCCTTTGCTCGGTGTAGCTTCCAGCATCAAAATGATATTTTGAGAGCGGTGGTGGCATTCCGTGCTTCATTTCATCCCCCAAATCAGAAATTCTAATTTTGTTCAGCCGGCGGCACGAAACTTGTCTTTTTTTCATCAGTGCGTGTCTCTTTAGAAACCGGCAAATTTGACCGCAGTCCTGCAGTCCGACGGAAATTGAGACTTTCATGCTTTACTCCGTTGCCCCGGACCTTGATTTTGGGAAGCATGTAGAAAGCATCACCCGGCCTCCCTTTTTTAAAATATTGAACTACCGTCGTCTACCAAAAGCCCGGCATTCCTACCCCTGCCAAAACCCCGTGATACGGAAATGGGCACCGACGATCTTTTCATGTTCGGCCGGCCCTTCGTATTACCAGTAGATGTGTGGCCGGCTTTTGGGTGCGACGTTGCCATTTTGGGAAACTATTAAAAGTGTTACGGAATTCGGGGCTGTGTTTAGGTATGGTAAGCTAAAAGAAAATAGCTGGGTATTCTACTTGACTTATAAGCCTGACCAACACGTGGAAATATACCTACCTTATCTATGTTGGTGTTTTTAAACTAGTAGATATCGAGGAAATTACCTAGGCAGACAATTGCAGACAAGGCAAGGTCATCGAGGTATACATGTTACGGACAGGTACCTATGTACCTCATGTATGTATGCAATATTAACCATCCAGTCCAATGGTCAAGTGCGTGGCAACATTTAAACGAGAAGTGAAGGCGTTGTATCTGGTGCTGCCCCAAACCTGATACTTGCACGACAAACTCTTCTTGTAGTATATGATATTGCTCATCACCTCGAAAGCTGTGTTCCTCGTGATGACTCGAGCAAGACCTTGGTGGAAGCTCTAATGGCAAGTCCGTCTGACCTTGTAATATATGGACTCCCGAACAGCAAGAAGCACCATTCTTCGACGCCGGCTTAAATACAAAGGGCTTAGACCTAAGGGGAAGGAACGATAAAAAACAGGCGTGCACTGTGCTCTCCTTTTGGTCTCGACAGCGAGCCAGGGTCTCCACCTCCAGTTGCTCTTGTTCAGCCCCATCCTCAACTTCATCTCAGCTTGGCCTTGTTTGCCCTCTTCTCGCTATTGGCTTTCACCACAACCTGGAGTTTAGCTTGGTTGTCCTTCGTTTCTTCCACTCAGAACACACCAGACTCTCTTTCAAAACCAGCATCAAGACATCTCGAATACCCAAGCCATCACCATACGTCACAAATATGCTTCCAATCTTTACCCTCGTCCGTGTCGGCGTCCTCGCGGCGCTGGCAACGGCCGTTTCTGCCGTCCCAGCTCCTGAGCCACAGGCTGCTACCCCTTCCAATCCGTCTTCTGTCGCGGCCTTCCAACCATCTTTGGCATTCTCGCCTCTCCCGCCCCAGGCCTCCCTTGGTCCACTCACGCCGCCCGAGTGCGAGCCACGAACTCTATGCGTTGAGGGAGCCAACAAATGCGGCAAATGGGAAGGGTCAGTTTCCGCCAACTTTCATCTCCCAGAGTAGAGCAAAAAGAAAAGGCATACTTCCTCCCTAGGCCTTGAAACTGACCCCATATTTTTCACATGGCAAAGTTGTTGGGACACCTGCAAGCCCTGGGAGAGCCCGACCGAGCCGGTGTGTGTGCCTTCCTCGACATTGGTTCCGGCTGTGAACCCTACCGCCGCGCCTATTCCCACGCCAGCCATATGTGAGCCCGGCATCATGTGCGTTGCTGGCGTCAATGAATGCGGAGTCACCTATTCCGGGTAAGTCCTCCTCTCCTGTTATCAAAGCAAGTGTTTATCAGGGTTCGCAGCTACCATACTGACCTCTTCCAAGATGTTACGATACTTGCACTCCCTCGTTGGAACCCACGACGCCCCCCTGCATTACTGCTATTGAGACTCCCTCCGCTCCTCTGATCACTTCAGCTGGTACCAGCTCTCTTGTTGTCACGCCTGCTGTCACGCCTGCTGTGACTCCAGTCGTGACTCCGGTTTTGACTCCTGTTACAACTCCAGCTCCGACTGCTGTCATCGCAAGTCCGTTGATCGACAACTGCAGCACCAGGACGGTATGTGTTGACGGAATCGACGCCTGTGGACAGAAGTATGGAGGGTAAGAAAACTCCTCTCTTCACCTGTTGAAAAGAAACTCGGATATCTGTGGTGCCATCCCACTAACTAACATGTTGCACCCGGCAGTTGCGTGCCTGACTGCAAGCCTTTGGCAATCACCACGCCCTTGTGTTCCCTCAACAGCCTGACCCAGATGACCATAGTCACTCAGCTGCCTCCCACTACTGCTGCGCCTACAAATGCAACTCTGCTCCCGATTGTTGATAACTGCAGCGCAAGAACTGTCTGTTGGGATGGAATCAACGAGTGCGGTGAGATGTATGGAGGGTAAGTGAAGATGCCTTGGTTTTCATGGCTGAACAAGTCAAAAAAGACCCTCGTCGACTCCAGAGGCCTTTTGACTGATGTTCTTGTAAACACCAGATGCTTTCCTGACTGCACGCCTTGGCCAACATTCACCAAGCCACCCTGTCCTTTGACTGAGGCTAAACCTACAACCTTTTCCACAATCACCTCACCCACTGTCGTCAACGGCACGGGTATCGTCACTGGTGTCACTGGAACCAACTGCTTCAGTCGGACAGTCTGTTGGGAGGCAGTCAACAACTGCGGTATCCCGTATGGCGGGTAAGCTTACATATATCTCTTGGCACATGTAGTCATCAAGAAAAGAAAGGAGCAACAGAAGGTAGCAAACTGACATACACGTGGTAGTTGCTTCCCTGACTGCCGTCCGTGGCCGACTTTTACCCGTCCAGCCTGCCCGACTCCCACAACAAGCCCTATCGTGCCTTGAGTCAACCCAAGTTGTTGTCTATCACACGAATAGGTAACTCTTCTGCGAGCATAATTGCGGGGAAATGGCTCTATCGGTTACAATCTCGGGGCATCTTGTCGAAAAGGTCAGTATGGCTATATGGTCATGTTGACAAATTTCAGACTTGACGATCTCGAGATGAATGCCTTCTCTTTTTGGGAGAACCATATTGACTTAAGGTAAGCCCGAATGTAACTAAGCTAGGAATTAATCCAACGAAGGCGGAACCTGCGCGTTCATGTTGTTGAATCTTTATCCGCGCATTGCAAATTAAATGCCTCTATGTGTTTTGCACTTTGCACGTTATTCAGAGTTCGAGCTTGTCGCCGTCACAATTAATAGTTAGCATACCGGCCCCGGCTCTTCCGGGCCTTGCGGGCCGGGTTTCCCTGCGGACCTCCGCGATATGAGTCGATCGCTGACCAAGCTTGCTGTCATGGCGACGTCAGCGATGGGAGCGGAACCCCATCATACGCGACGGGCCCTTCAGGGATGCAATCTACCGGTAAGCAAGGTACGGAGTAGGCAAGTTAGGTAGGTTATGAGCTGGATGACATTGGGCAGCAACTTTGTCCTTCCTGACTGAAGGAGGGTATTGAATACGCGGGATAAAAACGCATAAAAGGCTGACTTGATAATCCATTCAACCGCTTTGAGCTGACTGACTATGCGGGACTTTTTTGTTTCTCCAGGATACGACCAGGCAGGGCGCAAAAGCACTTTATCCCGTCATCGGACCAAAGGTCACCAAAGGCTCTGTGAGGGAATACGGGTCCCCCGCTTATCTTTTGGTCGAAATAAACCCACTGACTCAACCGAGGACCTTTACTACTGTACGTATCATTACTTGGCGAGCCACTTCCCAAAAAAGGTCCGCCCCCAGCGGATGATACCTTGCTAACTTTTTGGTAAAATAGAGGTTGATGTCTGGTGTGGAAACTGAGTAACGAAACGAAGGGAGAAACAAACGTCACTCGTGGCTTCGCCAGCAAGGGTCGGTCGGTGGGGCATCCACTCTCCAGCCATGAATGTCTGTCCGCAGGTGGACGAAATTGTGTAGGTACATTACAGTTTAACTGCGTAACAGCGGCGCGCAGCCCGAGCTTAGCAAGCACTTGCATTACAACTTAACTCCCCCTCTCCTCCACCCCACTTTCGGGAGGACCGGGCGGTGTTACCAAGCTATAGTACGTACAGTACTCCGTACCCTCCGTTGGTTGGGGGGGAAAGCTGAGAGGTAGGGGTGGTTTCAAGGAGGGGCATTTTTTTTTGTTTGTCCCTCTCGAGGCTTTCTTCCCGGTAAAGGAGCCGGAAGTTTCGCCGAAACGTGTCCAATGATCGGTTTTGACTGGACGTTGTTGTTGAAAATAATGAGAGTGAGTTGTCCTGTACAAAAAAAACCACTAATGCGGAAATACCCGTCACAATTCGTTGAAGAAAAAAAACAAGGGTCAACGAGAAGTGGCGGGAAAAGAGGCTTTTTTTTCTTCTTTTTGTTTTTTCTTGTCCTGCGACGTACAGAATCACGACCCCGCTTTGACAAGAGATTCTGCTTTACTCTCTACTTTTTCTACTCACAATCTTGGCCTTTCTGCTTTTTTTTTTTTTTTTTTTTTTTTTTTTTTTTTTTTTTTGCTCACTGCATTAGTCGGGCCTAAGCCGGCAATGGAGCCTTGGGAGCCAACAAGATTTGTGGGCCAAACCACGCTGCACGTTTCCATTACGCGGGTTGGGTTGTGGGGAGCGGCTTTTTTTTGTCGTCAGTCCAGGCCAGGCAAAAAGAGGCAAAGGACGGGATCCAGCGGACAGGGAAGTAAGAGGTGTGGCCCATGGGTGGCGATCTTCCTCTTAATGTAGCCGATGAAGCATTTCGCGCCACGTAGAGCTTGTCTTTTCGAGAAACATAGCCCGAGGATTGGAACAAAGTAGCTTGAGTAGGTAGGCTTTGATCATCAGCCCACGTCTGAAAAAAAAACAAAAAAAAAAAAAACTGTAGCTCATTGGAGATACAGACTAGAACCAAGAGGTGTTCGTCTAGTTTTTTTTTTTGTGAGAAAATATTAAGCATGCAGGACAAGAACGCTGAGCTATGCAAAGATGTTGTTGCATGTTTTGAAAGGGTTATCCTGCAACACGGCCGACATCGCCGGAGTTCCAGTCGGAGCTTGACCCCGGCCGCTTTGCCAGAGATCCGGACAGGGTTTACAAGTAGCTATCTAGCGGAAAGACAAAGTTTCTGTACTGTACTGTACCTACCGTTAGGTTAATTAGGTTGCTGTTCATGAGCTGGGATCGAACAGAGTAGAGCAATGCATCGATTTTAATAGTATTGCTTGATCATTTCATTCGTTTCATTTACGTTTGCTCCTCCTTTGACGTCACCGCGTACCTTACATGACTTGGTATCCTTCCCCAAAACCCATCGCAAATCCATGTGTATCCAACTTCTCATACCCACTTTGCTGGGGAGGGTCATTTTTTCGGGGAACAAAAAATCCAAAAAAAAGAATGGCAAGAAATATTAGTTCGGCAGCGTAGCGGTAGCGCAAAGCAGAAACTAGCGTGGACCATTGCAGCTTGACGTTGTGTTGTGCTATGCTTTCATTGGCAGCATGTAGAGAGTTCTTGAGTAAGCAGGCATACAGGGCAGAGAGAGGGACGGACGGAACGGCTGCCCCGCCATGGAGCACCCAATTCGAAGGTGGGAGGAGTAGGTGAGCTACGACACCCAGACGCGGGAGGTGCATTGTCAAACACTCCTAATCCTCATCCGCCTTGGGTTTCCATCCCAACACTCTGCCCGACTTTTTTTTATTAATCTTGTAACCTACCTTACCTAACCTTCCTACTTAATCCCGCGTCACCCCTCCATCCACCCATACTAGATATCCTTCTCTTAATCTCTTTTGGAGTGCTAGACATTCCTCCTCGAACAAAGATCCCCCAACATTTCAAGATCAACCTCGAGACACAGATACCCAACGTAATCAACATGTCTGGCGCAGTGTAAGTCCACTACCTATTACCCCACCATCTCATCGCCCCCTCCGCCCGATGAGCTGCTTGCCACGCAGCTCAACGACTCTTTGTCACGATGCCGACGCCGCGAAGCCGACGAAGCCGTCAATGCCCGCGGCGGTGCAACTGTCACAGCTGCCGCTGCCTCCCCGGATGAGGATGCAAGAAACTCGGCAGCACTCAAAACATTGCTGGCGACCTCTTTTTGTGACGACCGTTCCTTTTTGTTTCCCGCACCCTGACTGAGTGCCCGCAGCGCTCGCCTCGCCGGCCTCGGCAGGGCTTTTCCGTCCATGAATGCAGGGTCTTCTTCATCATCTTCAACGTCAAACAATGCTGACAAGTCCGGAAGCGCTGATCTCGGCCTCATCGGCCTGGCCGTCATGTAAGTTGTCTCCCCTAACCTCCTACCGTACCCCAATTGCTGGAAGATCCGACCGAGGTACTCCTTCCGGATATCACGGGACGGATCTAGCTCGGCTACCTACCTGCATTTGCTTAGCAAAGTAGGCTGGAACCCCGCCAATACGGATGACTGACGGTTGGTTTTCTGTACCACAGGGGCCAGAACCTTATTCTGAACATGGCCGACCATGGCTTCACCATCTGCGCCTTCAACCGTACCGTCTCCAAGGTCGACAACTTCCTGGCCAACGAGGCCAAGGGCAAGTCGATCGTCGGTGCCCACTCTACAGAGGAGTTTGTCTCCAAGCTCAAGTCGCCGCGCCGGATCATGCTCCTGGTCCAGGCCGGCAAGGCCGTTGACGACTGGATTGAGACCCTCCTGCCCCTGCTGAGCAAGGGTGACATCATCATCGATGGTGGTAACTCCTACTTCCCTGACTCCAACAGGAGGATGAAGTACCTTGAGGGCAAGGGTCTCCAGTTCGTCGGCTCCGGTGTTTCCGGTGGTGAGGAGGGTGCCCGGTACGGTCCCTCCATCATGCCCGGTGGCTCCGAGGCTGCCTGGCCGCACATCAAGGACATCTTCCAGAGCATATCCGCCAAGAGCGACGGCGAGGCATGCTGTGAGTGGGTTGGTGACGAGGGTGCTGGCCACTACGTCAAGATGGTTCACAACGGTATCGAGTACGGTGACATGCAGCTCATCTGCGAGGTTAGTTCATCATCACTGTTGCCGTTGTAACGGTTTCCATATGCCTGCGAATGCGGGGTTGGGCAGCATATGCCGGTTTTGCCAAGCCCAGAGACTAACAGTACCTGATTGCATTTAGGCATACGACATCATGAAGCGTGGTCTCGGCATGTCCAACAAGGAGATTGGCGATGTTTTCACCCAGTGGAACAAGGGTGTCCTCGACTCTTTCCTGATTGAGATCACCAGGGACATCATGTACTTCAACGACGAGGACGGACTTCCCCTGGTTGAGAAGATCCTCGACAAGGCCGGCCAGAAGGGTACCGGCAAGTGGACCACCATCAACGCTCTGGACCTGGGCATGCCCGTCACCCTGATCGGTGAGGCCGTCTTCGGCCGCTGCCTGTCGGGCATCAAGGAGCAGCGTGTCCGTGCTTCCCAGAAGCTTGAGTACATTGGCCGCACCAGCTCTTTTGAGGGCAACAAGGAGCAGTTCATCAAGGACCTCGAGCAGGCTCTTTACGCTTCCAAGATCATCTCGTACGCTCAGGGTTTCATGCTGATGCAGGAGGTACGTTCAAACCCAGGTTTCCACTGGATACTCCAGATTCCGCTCAAGTTTTCTGTTGTTGTTACTGACGCTGCTTGTTTGAATCGTTATAGGCTGCCAAGGAGTACGGCTGGAAGCTGAACAAGCCCTCGATCGCCCTCATGTGGCGTGGTGGCTGCATCATCCGTTCCGTCTTCCTGAAGGACATCACCTCGGCCTACCGCAAGAACCCCGACCTGGAGAACCTCCTCTTCGACGACTTCTTCAACAAGGCCATCAACAACGCCCAGCCAGGGTGGCGTGAGGTTGTCGGCCGTGCCGCCTTCCTCGGTATCCCCACCCCCGCCTTCTCGACTGCTCTGTCATGGTTCGACGGTTACCGCACCAAGGACCTGCCCGCCAACCTTCTTCAGGCCCAGCGTGACTACTTTGGTGCCCACACCTTCCGCATCAAGCCCGAGTTCGCCAACTCCAAGTACCCCGAGGGCCAGGACATCCACGTCAACTGGACCGGTCGTGGTGGCAACGTGTCTGCCAGCACGTACCAGGCGTAAGTTGAGGGTTAGGAGAAGCAGGGGACTAACAAGAGAAAACAAACAAACCAGAAAAAAATGTAGGAAAATATTCTGGGATGGGATATAGGTAGACGCCAAAATACTCTTAGAGGCACGGTAACCAGTCAATGATGAATGTCCTTTTTCGCAGTTATCTTTATGGAGCTTGTCGATGATTGAGTAGAGTGATGATGTTTTGAATGAAATCATGAGATGTATGAAAGTTCAACGCTAAAACATTTGAAGTTTACCTTTATGTGTTGTGTGGTGCTGTAAACAAGAGCCAGAAAAAAAACAAAAAAAACACCCAAATTGAGATCGCAATGAGCAAACCTCGAATTCTCAAATCAAAAAGAATGCTGATGGATTGAAGGGAGTGGACAAGACCTTTTTGAGATGATGCCGGTGATGAGGAGGAATACGAACGAGTAATTGACCCACTTTCAATTGGTCTATATCCACTTTTCTCAGGCGCGTACACGAAATTCGAGACCCGCGAAACCTCAGTCAATTCAACCATCCATCGCAAAGCCGCTCCAGTGAACCCATCGCAACAGCTACTCAGTCAGCTCTACTCTACCATCAGTGTCTGCATTTCTAGCTCCGAAATAGCTTCGAAGTCGAGGCAAACTCACCCGATTGAGCTGGAATCGCATTCGGCGGCTGCGTTTTAAAAGTCTGTCAAGATGAATGAGCAAGGCCCTAGCCAGGGCGTGGCCGACCAGTTGGTACGAAGCGCAACAAATCGTCCACCTCTCAAGTCAAGGCATCCTGTATTGACAATTCTGTGAACCTGATAGCTCCCCCACCTGCACCTCATCAGTGTGACACGATATCCTGTGCTGCCCAAGCTCGAACCGCAAAGGGCGATCGACTTGCTTATGCAAGCGCCCAAGATTGCGCGCGACGATGCTCCCTTTTGCTGGCAAAACCTCGACACCCCACAGGATGGTACCATTCACTTGATGTGGCAGCCTCTTGTGCGCCTCGGCACGGACATGGCCAGTGATGGATACATCTGGAACGGTCCTGAGATAATGTACCAGCACGATCTGGGCAACGGTCTGGTATGCTGACGAGCTTTAGCATCCCCTCATTACCCATGTCCTACCTAGTCCACAGGAGCTAATATGACATGCGCGCATGTCTCCAGACTCTCGAGCACTATCATTACAAGGCCGGCTTCAAGCCCATGGAGCCTTATACAATGCACTCGAGGCGCCGCTACCGTCTTGTGCCCTCGTCCAAGGTGCCCCACGCGAACCACCCGCCTGTCGACCCGAGCCTCTTCATCGTCGCCTGGGGACCCAGCGAACCTCACGATCGTATGCCCGCCAGCTCTGTCCCTGTTGATAACCGGACCAGCTACATCATGAACTTCCGCGCCCAGATGCAGCGCGCGGGCCCGATTGCTCGCAAGGACTTTATGTTGAGGGACCGTGGTAACTACCCGCAGATACCGTTCCGTGGCTTCCCGCAGGCCCCGGGCCCGAGGCAGCCGATGCCACAGACGATGGCGTACCCGCCCGCTCACCCGCCAACCAAGCGAGGCGCCAGGGCCCAGCAGCAGCAGCAAGCGCAACAGCAACATCATGCTCAACACCACCCGCAGCAGCCGCATCACCCAGCGGCGGGGCCGCACTCGGCAATCGAGTACGAAGATGAGGAGGATACCTCGCGCGGCGACATCTTCGACAGCTTGACCCCACGCGATGTTAGCTTGGCGAGGTACAGGCAGAACTACGAGTTGATGGAGGAGATCCTCTGCTCGCCGTATCGGATGGGCCAGATCGTGATGCCGGATCTTGGATTGGGTCTCAAGGGCGAGCTGGCGGGTCTCACGGACGGGATCTTTGAGTCTCAAGGCGAGGGTGCCCACAAGACGGCGCCCAAGAAGCCCTACGTTGGAAAGCTGGACGGTGAACTCGCCGACCAGTTCCGAAAGAGGGTGGCGGAGCAGATTGAGGCTACGCAGACCGAGATCAAGGCACTCGAGGCGCAACACGCCAAAATGATGGCAGAGTTCGAGTCCGGGAAACTCCTCATGCGTGCCGAGCGCGATCTGCGCGGCGTTTCCAAGAACTCGGACTCTGGTTCAGGCGGAGACTTTTGGCGACTCGAAGGCAGGGCCGACGGGATTGCAGAAGATGGGACCATATCGCTGGGCCGTGGAGCCGACAGCAAAGACCTTGACCAGGTTGTGGCCGAGGTTGAGGCTCGTGTCGGACGCAAGGCTGTAGCTGTGCAGGACGTCCGCAGGGTCCAGGATGGTGGTTACCAGGAGCCTGTTGCGCCGCCTCCCAGAGTCGAGCCCGATCCTGTTTTGATTGAGGCGCAGCAGCAGCAGCAGCCACTACTGGATCCCATGCTCAACCATCCCGCTGCCTCTGCCGGACCCCCTGCAGCGTCCTCGATGTCACGGAATCCATCGCATCCTGGATCTCAACACAGTGGCGTCATGGTTGGCGACTCTGACGTCGACATGGGTAACACGGCCGCAGGGCTACTGGACCAGATGAACCCGTCGGGATTCTCAGCCACTTCTACTCCGGTTAACAACTTCCCCACGCCACAGCCTCAGCTATCTGCCGCTCAGTCCAACGCGGGGACACCCGCAAACGCAGGCATTCCCTCACCTCATCCACCCCCACCACACCCCCAAGCAGCCCCCAGCACATCGCAGGATGTCGACATGGGCAATACGGAAACGCCAGCAAGCAAGGAGCCCACTCCTCCAACAGCTCCCGACCAAGGCACTGGAAGCGGAGACTGGGTAGTGGTGCCCAAGAACGCGTCAGATGCCGCCAGCGGTTCAGGAGCAATGGGCCCGTCACCCAATGGAGGTGCCGGCACTCCAGTACCGGCACCGGGAGGAGCTCCCGGCGGCACTTCAGCAATGGGGACTCCCGCCGCTGGAGCCCAACAGCCCGCCGCAACGACGGCACCAGCCCCGGCGCCCGTCCCAGCAGCGCCGACACCTAGCAAGCCTCTGACCCCGGGCGACTTTAGCAATCTGGGCGACCTGCCAGGCACGTCAGAGTTCGACCTTAATATGGAGATGGAGGACTCGGCCTTTGGCGACGCATTCCACGGTGTCAGCGAGTCGCGGGAAGGAAGCGGAGACGTCGGCTCCGGTATCTAGGAGGATTCGGGGCCGGATGTGAATCTCCTCTTCTTACGAGATTAGGGAGTTGGGAGGTTTTGCCGGGTTAGGCGGTTTTTATAAACGAGGTGACGTGGTGGGACGTGTTAGTTTTGTGGCGCAAAAAGTGATGTATCAGTAATTTTGCTCTGTTCACGTCTCGTCATCTTGTAGTGCATTCGCTATCTTTTTTGTTTTTATTTTTACCAGGCGTTTCTGGGTGGGTTTGTCGTTATAGTCAGTTGTTTTCACTTGGAGACCCAACTGCTGACACTTGTCAGGTTGCGCCTATTGTTTATTATTAAGGGGTTGGTGGACTCTGCTGTGTAGATAACAGTTGAAATGAGCTTTGATTTCGATTCGTTGAATTCATCTGCACATGCCTGTGGCATACATGTTTTTATGTAGTTCTGTTCTTATATTGACTTTTGCGAACCGCTTGTGGTACAATGCCTACTCCAATTAATTGTGGTTTGATGGGCGATGGGTTAGGTGACCCGTGCGGGTTTGAATTGCCATCCCCAGGATTGAGAAACAGCCGTTTTTTTTTTTCATCGGTCGACTTTTCAAGCCAGCTTACATAATTCAAAATAAAACCACAACGACATCTACCTTTGTTTCTTTTTGTTACGCAAAATCATATAAGATTGTAATGCAATGTCATGTTAATTTCAATACAATGAATGCAGTTCGGATGCTGTCCCGGCGGCGGCCATTATTGACCTGCCATGGCTGCCGGCGGATACTGGATGTGGCGACAAGGTCACGACAGCCAGCCAGATTTGCATCCGGGAGCTCTGTTACTCCCGAGCCAGAGGCAAGCAGTAGTAGTGGCAGTAGCAGCAGCGGCGGCGGAAACGACAGCAGTAGCATCACTAGCAGCAGAGGCAACAACGGCAACGAGAACAGCAGCAGCAGCAGCAGCAGCAGCAGCAACTCTAGCCCCCAAGGAACCCTTCTCACGCTGGCCATAGAGACGTCATGCGACGACACGTGCGTCGCGCTGCTTGAGAAGGAGCGCGGCCCCGGAGGCGCGGCGAGGCTGCTCTTCCACCAGCGTGCCACGGCCGACAACACCGAGTACGGCGGCATCAACCCGCTGCCGACGGTCCAGTCGCACGGCCGCACGCTCGCCAAGATGGTCAGGTCCGCCGTGGAGGCGCTGCCGCAGGAGGCGCCCCCAGGCAGCTCCTCATTGTCCTGGGCCAGCAGGAGCAGCAACAAGCTCGACGGCAGCCTCCCCCGCCGCCTTCCCGACTTTGTGTCGGTGACCAGGGGCCCCGGCATGACGTCGGCGCTCTCCGTGGGGTTGACCTTGGCCAAGGGCCTCGCCGTCGCCTGGAAGGTGCCGCTCGTCGGCGTCCACCACATGCAGGCCCACTTGCTGACGCCCAGGCTCATATCGGCCATGAGGAGGCCGTTTTACGACTGGGAAAAGGCCAGGGGGGCGGATTGGTCTGAAACCGTCGACCGGGAGTCTGCGGCCCGGGAGCAGGCGACGGCAGAAAAGTCGGGGGAAGCCTTGTCCTTGTCGATGTCCGAAGCGGGGCCGGCCATGTCGGAACGAAAAGATTACCACTGGCCTCGCTTCCCCTTCTTCACCCTCCTCGTCTCGGGTGGGCACACGATGCTCATGCGCAGCAAGGACCTCGTCATCCACTCGACGGTCGCCGAGGTCCGGGGCTTCGCGGCCGGCGACGCGCTCGACAAGTGCGCGCGCGCGATCCTCCCGGCCCAGTACCACGGCGGGACCACGAACTTTGGCCGGTCGCTCGAGGAGTTTGTGTTCCCCCCGGACGGCAACGTCCAGTTCGGCGACGTGTACACGGCGCCCAGGAACCGCGCCGAGGAGATAGCCATGGTGTCCCCGCGGCGCCGCCTCCTCACCGCCGGCGCCGCAGAGCAGCGGTCCCCCATCAACGTCATCTACAACGACGACGACGGGCCCAGGTACCCCTGGGCGATCCCGGCGCCGCTGGCCGAGTCGCGCGAGATGGCGTTCGCCTTTGGCGGGCTCCACGAGCAGGTCCTGAGCATCTTGGCCAAGAGGACCAAGGCCGGGGGTATGGACCTCGAGGAGCGCCGCGTCCTGGCCTTCGAGACCATGAGGGTCATGTTTGAGCACCTTGGGTCGCGGGTGCTGCTCTCTCTGCTGGACTACCGGCAGAACCGGGCCAAAACCAAGAGGGACGAGCCGACCGCGGTGAGGTTGATGCTTTCGGGGGGAGTGGCGAGCAACAAGTTCCTGCGCTGGGTCATACGCAGCATGCTCGAGGCCCACGGGTACAGCCCCGTCCACATCGTCGCGCCGCCGCCCCACCTGTGCACCGACAACGCGGCCATGATCGCCTGGGCCGGCATGGAGATGTTTGAGGCCGGGTTCACGACGGACCTGGGCGTGATGCCCAAGAGGAAATGGTCGCTCGACCACAAGGTTGAAGGTGGCATCTTGGGCGGCCCCGAAGACGGCTGGCTCCATCCTTCGCGGCCGGCTGTCGAGGATAACTTTGATTACGTGCAAAAGGTCTGAGCTGAGACTGTATGTGTACGAGAGAAAGAAATTGTATCATATGTATATTACAGGTAACAACGTCGAGACTGTTATGAAAAGGACGGGAACTAGACTGGTCTAGAGCAGCATATTAAGGCTTCTGGGTTAGTAGATGTGAGCTTAGAAACATGGTCCAAAAGGCATCCGGTTCGAGATCATACCCCTTTTTTTTGTCTTTCCAAACTTCTTTCCCAACCCTCAACCCCGGAACCTTGGTCAGACCTCAGGGTTCTCTGTTCAGCCAAACCTTTCCATGCCTGTGGGGGACTATTGTCCCAACAATCACCACGAGGAATGAGTACGTGAACCATGAAAAAAATGTATGCATTCAAGAGGTCTAAAAGACCCAAAATTCTGACGTGAACAACAAAATGTAATACAGTGTATGAACACCAAGAAACAAACGCCGTTCGCCGGTGCTGGGACTTGTGATCCGTCCCAACCATATGCTACCCATCTTCTCTTTCTAATAAAACTTTGCCAACTGACATTCTCTGTTGCCCAATCAAACAAGAAACTTTCCGCGATGTGTACGGGGGGGTATCAAATAGCCGATGCAGTCGAACAAATGGACCTCCAATGTGACCACCGGCAGTTGAAGTGATTTGCCCACATCAACAGGCTGCTCTGGAGCAGAAGCTTCTCTTCTCTTCTGATTCCTCTGATACTACCAACAGTTCATGTTCTCTACCGTACCGGTCGAAAATGTCGGAACAAGGCTGACATAGGCCGCCCGTCACATATTAGTCCTAGTTGTAATCATACATCGGCCACCAAAAATTCGGGCACAATAACAAAGAAAGATGGCGCATAAATTGAGAAGCATGGCGCCCAAATATGAGTCTGATCTTGTTGAAAAGCTCGTCAACGCGTTCATTCGTTGTAGTGGTAGACCTTGATTCATTACGTGTCAGTTGGCTAATCACACACACACCACCTAGAGAAAAGAGTTCCAAAAAAGCTAGTAAACTCACCTTATAATTCGGCAAACCCGTCGGTTGAAAGCCTAACCTCTTTGACATCTTGGCAAAGCCCTCTGTCTCAATGAGGTGGTAAAAGGCAAACGGTGGGAACATGGCCCCGTCACGGTGGACGTCGGCCTTGACAAGGAGAGCGGCACCGCCGACGCCATCGAGGGGAATTTCGTAGTCCAGATTGTTGTCCTCAGTCGTCATGTAGGCCATCAGGGCCCGGTAGGTGGCCATCTCCTGGTAACCCTCGAGCAAGATGTCGTCAGGCCCCATCTTAGCGGCCAACTCCTGGGCCGTGCTGCTGTCTTGCCAGTTGTTGTAGTCGTACGGCCTCTCGGCGCCCTTGCCCGTCTTCTCGTCGACGTAACGCTGGAAGCAGTTTGGCGCGATCACGGCCTTGTCGTGCTTGGCGAGATCCTGGATCAACGATGGCGGGGTTTCTATGATGTCCCCGTCCAGCCACAGGACCCAGGAGATGGAAGGACCAAGCGTCGTGAACAACAACGAGTTGCGAGCCTTGGCCATGGCTGCCCTTCGCGGCTTTTGGTTCTGCATCTTGTGGCGCTCAGCCTCGTCCTGCGACTGCAGGGGCGCGTCAAAGTCCTGACGCAAAATGGTGATACTCTTGAACTGCTTGGGACCCCGCTGTGTCTTGGTCACCTGGGCCTGGAGAGCGCTCGTGGCGGCATTGCCCTCCTTGTTCTTGGGTAGAATGAAGGCCAGGTTGATCAGTTCGTGCGGGTAGTTGAGCGCGAGCAGGTTGTCCCAGTAGCCCTGGTAGAAGCGGGCCATGGGGGTAAGAATCAAGACGTCCTCGCGGTTCTCAATTGGGTTCGCAGTGGTCGTGACATTGTTTAGGTTGTAACGCGTGACGGGCGGCGGGGTTCTTCGACCGTCGGCAGAGGTAGACTCCTTGCGGAAGGGAGACGTCGGTGGTGAGAGAGGATGCGAGGCTGGCTGAGCCTTCTTCTTCTTAAGGATATTGCTCGAACTGCCAGACGGACCGGCGAGGAAGTAGACGATGAATATGCAGAGAAAGGCACCGATCGCGAGCGTGACAGGATTCGCCTTCTTCATGCGCACCGGCCCCATTGCACGCGCCATCTTGAACTGGGGTGGCAGGTCAAGACTTGTGTTTTCGCTATGTATGGACTGGAGACATGTATGTGTGCGTGTGCCTGTGCGATAAGAGGTGTGATCAGATCTGTGCGACCAACCTTTAGGATTCGGTAGAGACGTAGATAGTCGAGTTAAGGTAGAAATTCAAGAGGCTGAGCCGCTCAAGACGGTCAACAGGGTGTAGAAAACTGTCTTGGGGAGGCGGAATTAAAAGACAAATGACCGGCACCGAGATATTTTCAACAAGAAAAAGAAAAGGTATGAAATGAATGGAAATATTCAACCGTCTAGAACGTGAAGCGGTCACAACTATCGCTGGAGCCCATCAAAGTTGCTGAAAGGGACGACAACCTTGACAGGTATCGGAGTTGATCTTGGCCAAGTCGCCAGACAAGTTAGTTAACTGGCTTCACGGCTTACAATGGAACTTGACAGGGTCCGGTAGTTGGTGGAGTGTGCACCAAATGCAGCCAATTGTCAAATCTGCAACTTTTTTTTCTGGGATCCATGCCTGGCCCCTGAAAATAGGATGGGCTGAAACTACTACCGATAAGGGCCTAGCCTGGTTCTAGTGCCGCTTATGTACAACGCAGCCATTTAGCGTGCTGATAGCGCCTACCTTCAATCGTTGTGTCATACCGGTAAACCTAACTGGACGAGCATCCCTATGTCGTGTTTATTTGTAGGTAGGAAGGAAGGAACGTATAGCACAATACCGCATTATGCTACACTGAAATCGATACCTTGCCTAGGCTCGTAGTTCATCCGAAACTCTTAATCGCTTAATTCTGTAATAAGTCCGCCTTTTTCACCCCGGGAACAATCAAACAGGGTTTCTATCCGAAGTATAAACATGGTGATCGTAATCGTGGCCTTTTACCGGTTATGATGAATTACACTAGGCCTCTATTAGGTCCCCACTAGAACTGACAAGCTGGATACGGAGTAGAGTAGAGCTCGACAGTGAAGCAGTCTTAGGATGCTAATGCAGCTACTAGAACTAGGTCTAGTCTAGTCCTAGCATTCAAGGTGCTTCTACTGCAACAGTGCCACCGGAGCTGACCGAAATGGGTGTTCGGGGCAAAATAGAAAATAGGATATAGCAGCCGACTACCGTACATGATGAAATTTTTGAGCTGCTTGATTTGATAGGGATGGATTTACTCCGAATCACAGCAGTGGATATCGACACGGAATTAGACGAGTGTCGCCAATTGAGTTGGTATCAAGCCTGTCTTCCAATAGGAGAAATCAAAGGATAGTGGGGCTGCCCGTGGGGGACAGAGCAAGAGAGCTACAGTACGAATACCAGCTTGGATTTCAGGCTCTAAGGCAGCAACTTGGAGCTTTCATGCAGAAGGACGCGTGCATGGGTCTGCCTGAGCCAGAGCTTCGGACTACCTGCGTCAATCGAGGTGTACGTCTTATGGAACCCACCTAAACCTCACCACCATCAACGTCCCCCATCGATATCACAACCGCCTTCCCCTCTACCCGCCCGCATCGAGACGATAATTCAATATTGGAAGCTTCTTACCTCGGAAATTCTTCCCCTTTTTTTCGTGAAAGAGACACTTGATTCCACATTCATCATATAAATCTCGGCGCCATCCCGCCGCAGACTCGCCGCCATGGACACCCTGGTAGCCCGCTACAGCCGCCCGGCTTACCAGCAGAACGAGACCTTCACAGAAGATGACCAGCAAGACCTTTGCGATTCCGTCCCCAGCCTTTCACTCAAGTTTGCCGTTCCGCCAGTAGCACATGTAAGTTTCTCAGCTGCATGCAAGCTCTAATTCACTGGACCAGGACCAACGGTGTGAATGCGCACATTAGAGCTGACATATGGAAACCCTTCCGCCTCCAGCCCTCATCTTGGCTCCGCACAGCAACCGACGACCACGCAAACCCCAACTGCCCCATCAAGATCGCACACGGAACGACGACGCTCGCCTTCAGGTTCCAGGGAGGCATCATCGTGGCAACCGACTCTCGTGCCACCGCCGGCAACTGGATTGCTTCGCAGACGGTCAAGAAGGTCATCGAGATCAACTCTTGCCTGCTCGGCACCATGGCTGGTGGTGCCGCCGACTGCCAGTACTGGCTCGCCTGGCTCGGTATGCAGTGCCGCCTGCACGAGCTCCGCCACAAGCGCCGCATCTCTGTCGCCGCCGCCTCCAAGATCCTCGCCAACCTCGTCTACCAGTACAAGGGCATGGGCCTCAGCATGGGTACCATGTGTGCCGGCGTCACCAAGGAGGAGGGCCCCGCCCTGTACTACATCGACAGTGATGGCACCAGGCTTGCCGGCAACCTTTTCTGTGTGGGATCCGGTCAGACCTTTGCCTATGGTGTGCTGGATGCCGAGTACAAGTACGACCTGTCGGATGAGGATGCGCTCGAGCTCGGCCGCAGGAGCATTCTCGCCGCCACCCACAGGGATGCCTACTCAGGTGGTTTCATCAACTTGTACCACGTCAAGGAGGACGGCTGGGTTAAGCACGGATTCAACGACACGAACCCCATCTTCTGGAAGACCAAGCTTGAGAAGGGCGAGTTTACCAACGTTACGAGTGCGCTGGACTAAATGTTTGATGAATTATGGCAGGATGGTTGCCTGATTTCAAGCGTCGACTCGGGTCTGGGCATGGAATTGGGAACAGGATGACGGTTGTGACGACTTGACAAAGGTCACTAGAGCTGGGTGTGATGGTAGGCAACGGGATATTCCGTTGACTGGTCCCCGTGCGTGCACAGGAAGCCGTACCATTTTCTCGTCTTTCCCTTTCCCCATTTTTTTCGGAAGGCGACTGTCTCAACAACATGTACTCAGAAAGACACCAGCATCAGTTTACAGGAAAGGGCGCTTGGTGACGGGCCGGTTTTAGACAACCCAGCTAGCTGATTATGCAAGTTGGACGAATGATCCCCTCAGTAGGTTACGATGATATAATCGCCAGAGAAATTCTGTGACAAGGCCCCAACGTGCGCGGCTATCCTTGACTTAATTTTCTAAAGTGCACGGTAGGGAAGTCAGTATCTACTCGCTGTCATTGCCATCATCGAGAGCTTCGTCTTCCTCTTCGGGTGCATCGGATCCACCGTCGTCTTCTTTGTCATCCCCTTCTTGCTCGTCTTCTTCCTCTTCTTCATCCTCTTCTTGATCCTCATCCTCATCCTCCTCCTCATTGTCCTCTTCCTCCTCGTCCTGCTCCTCCTCCGCCGCAGACCCATCTTTGGCATCGTCAGCCTCGTCGTCGACGTCCATCTTTGACGAGGCGGCAGCAGCGGCTGCTCCCCCAACGACGGCGGCCCCAGCCCCGACAGCCGCGATCTTTTGCTTCTTTGATCGTGGCGGCGACCCGCCGTTCTCTGCTGCAGCGCCGTCGCCCCGGGTGCTGGCCATGGTAGTGTCGCCCTCGTCCGCCGTGCCGTCACCGGTGGCGCTGACCATTGAAGTATCGCCTTCCGCCCCGCCTGCTTTCTTTGCCGCTGCCACCTTTTTCCTGTATGATGAGCGCTTCGTGCTTTGTGTTGTGTTGAACTCTGTTGTGGCGACGGTTGTGGTTAGTTAGAAACAATCCCGTGTAGCAGTAGCTTAGTGAAAACATGAGTTTGGAGGTGAGCATACTCTCAAACTCGGCCTCTAGTTGACCCTTCATGAAGCCAAACTCAATGTCGTCGAGGGCCTTGAGGACGTCCTGTGGCATTATCGTCTTTTTGTTCTGGGCCTCTGTGATCTCGTTGGCACTGATGGATCAAACTTTGTCAGCTTTAATAGCCCAAAAAAGGTCCCCCTTTTCCCCTCTCAGAAGCCAACGGGAACTCACGCCGCCGCCAGATGGCTGATAAACACCGTGGCGCTCTTGGTCATTGCCAGGACTGCATTGGCCTGGATCTGTGTGTTGGAGGGCAGAACGCCCTTGGCCAGGCGTGTGATGATAGATTTTGGTAGAGCGAGGTCCTGTACGAGAGAGCAACGGCATTATAGCCAAGAAGTCAGCAAAAGGCTGCATATTTAACAGTCCATGCTAGACCAATGCCCCAAAACACCAAGATACCCCCCATCCTCTGCATACCTCGATGGAAACGGCATCCTTGACAGAAGTCTGCGGGTGGCCACCGCCACCGCCCTCCTTTGCAGCCGGCGCCGTGGCACCCGCCCCCGCGGAACCTGATGACGAGCCCCCCGTCGCCGCAGCAGCCTTGCTGCTCTTCGTCACTGCCACTGGCGACTTTGACGTCGTCGTCCTTTCCACGTCCGGCGTGGCCTTGGCAGCGGCCGGTGATGTGGTGGTGCTGGTGGTGGTTGCGTCTGGGGCCGCCGCCGCCGCCTCCCCGGCTTCTGCGTCCTTCGCGCTCGGCTCCTCGATGAGGGCAAATTTTGCTGATGATTGCTCGCTCTTTTTCGCAGCGGCCGCTGCTGCGCCCTGGTCTGATTTCCGAGGCATGATGAGCTTTTCGTAGGGTTGGTGTATTCGCGCCGCTGGATTATGTGCTAGGTATAGCTAGAGATAGGTCTAGAACTAGTCTGGACTGCGTGCTCCAGCCTTTTCAGTATCCCGGATGTTGGCGGCCTTTTCGGAAGTGTATAGTTTTACACTTGTTCAGCAGATGATTCCATAAAACAATAATACGAATAGCTCCAGATGAATTGGTACTGGCTAGTCCGTAGCCATCGATTTGCTCTCGAGATGTTGAACAAACCAAATTGTCGGTCGTTCGTAGTGGGGACCCCCCAGGAAATCGGCGCTGTCAATCGGGCGCGTCGCGATCAGTTTGGAGAACGCGTAGAGTGAACTTGGTATCCACATGCCACATTATGTCAGCATCACCCCGGGAAGCAATGCAGCATGGGATATCAACCTTAACGTATCGTTACCAAGGGGCAATTAGCTATACTCCAGTCCAACTAGCAAGAACGTATCATGGCTCTCAGGAGAATTCTGCATTGTGAAGACAAATTGTCTAATGCTTCTCTGCTCAGCTCACAGCAGCGCATTTCCACCCACACGAAAGAGGTATATACTAATATGCTAAAACACAAGTTATGGAAAGACGCAAGGGAAGAAATTGACAAAATGACATCCTGGACACCAGCTTGTACCGCTTGCACCCTGTATTAATAGACCCTCTTTTTCCTGATTTAGTATACACGCTTGAACGGCGGGACAGCCGCGCATTCCTTCTCGTCTAGGGTGTGGCCAATGACTCCACGGTATGAAAGCTCAACCTTGCCATGCGGCTTCTTCTGGTAACTAAGAGTGTGCTTCATCCAGTTCTCGTCGTCACGGTCGGGGTAGTCCTCACGGGCGTGGGCACCACGCGACTCCTTCCTTGCGGCAGCGGACACGGCGGTTTGAGTGCTGATTGAAACATGTTAGTAATGCGTCTTTCCACAGTTTGAATAGGGAAAAAGGAGGGAAATAGGAGTAAAACATACGCGCAAGTCAACAGATTCCTCAGCTCCAGGGTCTCAACCAGGTCCGAGTTCCAGATCATGCTCCTGTCCTTGGTGCCGACCTGGCTGAACATCTGGTCGACCTCATTCACCTTGCGGACACCTTCATCCAGCGACTCCTGGGTACGGAAGACGCTGACGTCGGTCTGCATGGCCTTCTGCATCGCCAACCTGACCTCGGCGGTGCTCTTGGGGCCGTCGGCAGTGCGAACCTGGTCGAGAACCTCGATAGACTCGGCACCAGCGTCGGCAGCGGAGGCGGTGTGCTTCTGGCCGGGGCTGAAGTTGTCACGGATGGTGTGCGAGACAGCACGACCGAAGACAACCAAGTCGAGCAGCGAGTTGGCACCCAGACGGTTGGCACCGTGCACAGACACACAGGCAGCCTCACCACAGGCGAAGAGACCGGGGACGACCTTGTCCTTGCCGCTCTCGTCGACGGTGATGACCTCACCAGTGTACCTAGTGGGAATACCACCCATGTTGTAGTGGACGGTGGGCAAGACGGGGATGGGCTGCTTGGTGACATCGACACCAGAGAAGATAGCGGCAGTCTCAGAGATACCAGGCAGACGCTCGGCCAGGACCTCGGCAGGGAGATGGCTGAGCTGGAGGTAGATGTGATCCTTCTCAGGGCCGACACCACGTCCCTCGCGGATTTCCATGGTCATGGAACGAGAGACAACGTCACGGGAGGCCAGATCCTTAGCAGTAGGGGCGTAACGCTCCATGAAGCGCTCACCCTCAGAGTTGAGCAGGTAACCACCCTCACCACGAGAACCCTCAGTGATCAGGCAGCCAGCTCCGTAGATACCGGTAGGGTGGAACTGAACAAACTCCAGATCCTGGTTGGGCAGACCGGCACGAGCAACCATAGCCATACCGTCACCAGTGCAAGTGTGTGCCGAAGTGCAGCTGAAGTAAGCACGACCGTATCCACCAGTAGCAAGAACGGTGTTCTTGGCGAAGAACCTGTGCAGAGTGCCGTCCTCCTGGTTGTAGGCAACAACACCGACACACTCGCCGTCCTGCATGATCAGGTCCATGGCAAAGTACTCAATGAAGTAGTTGGTGTTGTGGCGCAGAGACTGTCCGTAAAGGGTGTGGAGAAGGGCGTGGCCTGTCCTGTCGGCGGCAGCACAGCAGCGGTATGCCTGTCCGCCCTTGCCGTACTTCTGCGACTGACCACCGAAAGCGCGCTGGTAACTGTAGGTGGTGAACAACTTGTTAGAAATCGCGATTCCAACGCCAGCCTCAAGAAACAAAAAAAACCAATTCGCGTGTTGGACTCACATCTTGCCATCCTCAGTACGCGAGAACGGGCAACCGTAGTTCTCAAGCTCGATAATGGACGCGGGAGCCTCGCGGGTCATGTAATGGATAGCATCCTGGTCTCCAAGCCAGTCGGAGCCCTTGACGGTATCGTACATGTGCCACCTCCAGTCGTCCTCGTGCATGTTACCAAGGGCAGCGTTGATACCACCCTGTGCGGCGACAGTGTGACTCCTGGTAGGGAAAAGCTTCGATATACAGGCAGTGTTGAAGCCAGCCTCGGCCAGACCAAAGGCGGCACGGAGACCAGCACCACCGGCACCGACAACGATCGCATCGTACTCATGGTCCTGATTGCCGCGAGGGAGACAGTCAGTTGAAAGCTGTCCATAGATCCGCCCATTCTATTTCTTGGAGACCGGAGTGCTCATGCGACCGCGTTCGCTGATCCAAGCCCGGCTGTTGTTCACCGTTGAATAAACTTACAATGACGGGGTATTTGCCGCTGACATGAGGAGATGCCTCCTTTGCCCTCAAAGGCGCATTGCCGAATATTCTTGCGGCAGGTCGGGTCGACGAGAACGGCCTGATCTGCCTTGCAGTAGTTGTGCGGAACACCTGGAGAGAAGAGCTACGGTTAGTCCCCCATTGAATGCGACGACGTAAAGACCAAGCAAACAAAATACAAGAAAGTAGGTTGAAGAACTCACATTCCGTGCAGCTCTCATCGCCATTGTGGGCGCCATTGTTGCGATTTGCTTGACGAATGGCTTCGTTTGAGAATGTTCGAAGTTGTTGCAGTGTAGTACCTAATATTCCTTTGGAGCGACTCCGAGATGGACAAGAAGCTCCTGTGGTGGGTCCTCCAGGCAGGGATCGAACCAATGGTTGTTAGGACATTTACGATTAGCCGAGTTAATCCGAACGCACCCCTGATTCTTTGATCCTCGGTGGCTACTGCACATGCAAAACAAGCTCGGCGAAAAGGCTGCGGTAACTGTACATCATCTATGACAGCCCTAACAACTCCGATGCGGTGGCTTTTAGTTGCATCTTGGATTGAATTTCTTCTAGACTTCCCTGTAGAGATCAGTGCATTAGCTGTATCGAAGGGATTGGAATAACTGGCAATCCAAAGTCGCCTCCCAATTACCCCGATATTCAGTTCGTTCCGATCGAGGTATGTGACCCACTTTTTATCGCCTCTGCCGCATCTCTTCCGTCGCGCCTCTCGGTACATACTTACCTCCGTCAACTTTCAGTTACTCTCGTCGATAGTCGCCTCCCTTCTCTTTCTTCCCACAAAGAAAAACACCAGCCACAATGGCATCTCTCCGCTCTACCACTAGGCTTTTCGCCTCTGCGCGGCCAACTGCTGTGCTCAGGAAGCCAGCAATGGTCTCCGTTCGCTCCATGGCCTCGGTCGGCGAGTCTGAGTCCAAGATGAAGACTTTCCAAATCTACCGTTGGGACCCCAGCCAGCCGTCCGAGAAGCCGCGAATGCAGACCTACACCCTCGACCTTAACAAGACCGGACCTATGGTTCTCGACGCTCTGGTCAGGATCAAGAACGAGCTGGACCCGACCTTGACTTTCCGCCGAAGCTGCAGGGAGGGTATCTGCGGAAGCTGCGCCATGAACATCAATGGAACCAACACTCTGGCATGCTTGTGTAAGTGTGACCAAAAGAGCCATACGACATGTGCGGGTTGCTAATCACGAACAACTACAGGCCGTATTCCCACCGAGGCTTCTTCCGAAGTCAAGATCTACCCGCTACCGCACACGTACGTGGTCAAGGACTTGGTTCCTGACCTGACACACTTCTACAAGCAGTACAGGTCGATCAAGCCTTACCTGCAGAGGGACGAGCCTGCACCTGACGTGAGTTAACCCCCGGAGGTTTTTAAATTGTATTGTTGAATCGAAGTAGTGAATTCGCTAACATGACTTTACGCATCTAGGGAAAGGAATACCGCCAGTCCAAGGAGGACAGGAGAAAGCTCGACGGTCTCTACGAGTGCATTCTCTGCGCATGCTGCTCGACCTCCTGCCCGTCGTACTGGTGGAACTCGGAGGAGTACCTTGGTCCCGCCATCCTCCTTCAGTCATACAGGTGGCTGGCCGACTCTCGTGACCAGCGCAAGGTCGAGCGTCGCCTGGCCCTCGATAACTCCATGAGCCTGTACCGTTGCCACACCATCCTCAACTGCACAAGGACCTGCCCCAAGGGTCTTAACCCGGCCAAGGCTATCGCCGAGATCAAGAAGGAGATGGCTTTCGTATGAGGTGTGTGAGGAAGACGGTGATAGAGCTTGTGTTGGGGGTGGAAAACAAAACTGCTACATCCAGTGTTTTATAGGCCTTGCTTTTAGTTCTCCTTGGTTTATAAGTGTTACCGGAGTTGGTGTTAATACTAGTATAACCCTGTTACCCTAGCTGAATTCGAGCTGTTCCATTGAGTCCTACCAGTTGTTATTTTTTCCTGTCTACCTCACTCAGTAAGAGGGACATGTTGGTTACTGGATGGCCGGGGAACATCCATCATTCAGGAAACCTTTGAACGGTCATCTTGGCTGCTGTGAGAGGACATGACAGTGAGAGAATGCATGGACACGTGACAGGTGACCAAACTCACTCAGTTTCTAGGTCACGTGAGCACGTCTCCACCCATTTATGCATGGCGGATTGCACCACAATGACGACACGAGGAATTTCTTTGGGGTAATTAATCGTACAGTACAGTAATAATAGCAATTGTCGTGTTTCGGTATTTCGCGGTAGGAAAAAAATGGGGATAATTCAACAGGCCAACAACACGTTGACGACAAAGACTGCCTCACACCACATGAATCGCAATTGAACTTTCTCAGTCGGCCTTGACTATATTTTCTTATCATAATAGTATGAAATTGCTTGTTTAAAGTTCTTTAAGCAATCGCAATTAACCGGCCGGAGACGAGGGACGGGCCTCGTGGCAGCCAGGGCAGGCAGGCAGGCACAGAGCAGAAAGCCGATAATGCATGCGATGGCAGCGGCAATGAGGAGTCTCCTGGTACCTTCCTCCCGGCCATATTCTCAACGTATATACAACAAAGCCCGTCCCTATAATGTGTGAAAGAATAAAGCAAAGCTTCAGAGCAACATGAACTGACCACTCGCCTAATCTTATCCATAGGCTGTCTATTTTCCGGAGCGTCTCATCTTTCGTCACCTATCGCGAGGCAGGGCAGACATCTGTCGCTGAACAGCCAAACGCGATGGGCTTCCTCGGCAGCACCACCGCCACCAACATCACAAATGCCATTTACATATAGCGTTGCCGCCTCATACATTGGCAAGGACCGCCCTTACGACCCGGCGACGCACGTCTTTCATTTCAACCCACACCACCGAATACAACCCAGCAACAACAAGCGATTGCGCCCCGAGAGTGGACAGGATGCCTTCTTCGTATCCCGTGTTGGCGATACGGGTGGCGTCGCGCTAGGTGTGGCGGATGGAGTTGGCGGCTGGATGGACTCGGGCGTTGACCCGGCCGACTTCTCGCACGGCCTCTGCGGCAACATGGCGAGCGTCGCGTATGCACATCGACCGTCCGCCCCGCCTGCCGGAGCTCAAGACCAGCAACTGCCGTCCACTCCCCCATTGACGGCTCGCCGCCTGCTTCAGCTTGGCTACGACGCCGTGTGTGCAGACCGGTCCATCCCGGCCGGTGGTTCCACGGCTGTGGTGGCTCTCCTCCAGCCCGAGGGCACACTGGAGGTGGCCAACTTGGGCGACTCGGGATTCGTGCAGCTGCGCGCTAATGCTGTGCACGCCGCATCGACACCCCAGATCCATGCGTTCAACACGCCCTTCCAGCTCTCCGTCATCCCGCCGGGAATCATGGCTCGCATGGCGATGTTTGGCGGTGCCCAGCTCAGCGACATGCCCCGCGACGCAGAGGTAACGCGCCACGGCCTGCGTCACGGCGACGTGCTTGTGTTTGCGTCGGACGGCGTCTGGGATAACCTTTTCAACCAGGACATCCTGCGGGTCGTCTGTTCCAGCATGGCGGCCGTCGGCGCCTGGGAGGCGACCGACAGTGGAACCAAAGTTGCGGCAGACCTAACCCCCTTCACGCGGCCAGACATCGTCGCAGCAGATCAAGGGGCCAAGGCCAAGCCGGTTGTCACGCTGCAGAGCCTCATCGCCACAGAGATCACCGCTGCTGCCAAGGCTGCAAGCGTGAACAGGAAGCTTGACGGGCCGTTTGCCAAGGAAGTCAAGAATTATTTTCCGCGCGACAATTGGAGGGGAGGCAAGGTAGATGATATCTGCGTTGTCGTTGCTATTGTCTCTGAGGGATCGGCGGCGCCGTCTGAGCCTAAGCTGAAGAGCCGGCTTTAAGAATTGCCAGACCTGAACCGTTAATACGGCTGGCATTCAAGCTCCTCATAATTAGAGTTGTATATCATATGCATTGCTTGGAGTTTTTGGAACGGAAATAACAAAATCAAATCAAGAAAAAGTGAGCTACCCGGCATTATCAGGAGGCTCAGGAACAAGCACTATACGGAAACTGTGTAGGTTTACTTTCGTATGTACGTTGCAAACAAAATTATCATTTGTGGTTCACACAGTATAGGCAACGGGGACGCCTGTTAATGTGTTGGGATACTTTGCAATATCTTACTATTCAATTTCAGTGCGGTGAAACAATATTACTATATCTTACGGACTCTACGTTTGGAATATCTGGTCGTCTCAGGCCTTTCCGTTTGAACTCAGTTGCATAAGAAGGGACCAAAATATGAGTTAATACCGTATGTCGTTCTGCAACGGGCGCTGCTTACGGATGCATATGCTAGCCGGTCTGTACATTGGACGTTCTGGTCCGGATTTAGGTGGCCTGAAACAGTACATGCCAAGGAGCGTCTTTGGATAAAATACACGAAGGGAGTCGGTAGTGGTTCATGGTAAGGATCTACCTCCCTTGAGGGATGCTGCCCCCGAATTCCCTTTGCAATTTGTTTGTCGACCACGCTGACCGAATCCAGGTAGTACAAAGTAAGTGCCGTATGTTACGTACTATGTTGTCATATATTGCAAATTAAGTAGGTCATCCCATCAAACAAAGTAATATCAAGGTTGAGAAAAAAGAGTAGGTTTATTTTTCTTCCAACACAAAATTTCACAACCCAAAGTTTCAACGAGCCAGATGCCCAGCTGGGTGCCCATTACCGGTTCGTTTTTGTTTCAATGCAGGCCGGCAAACTCAACTTGTTGCGGCACAGCCTTGTTGGCCCACTCCCTTTCCCACTTCATCTCAGACATTCGATGAGGTGGCGAGCCTCCTGACTGGCATTTGAAGCTTATCGGCTTTTTTTTCCAAAAAGTCATGGAAAATGTCCTAACTATAATACTGTAGGGGCGGGATTTGGTTTCTTTACCAATACCCGATCCTTTTCGTCCGGTTGGCTGGCTGCAGGGAATGAAGGTGACTATTAAATCTAAAGTCTATCTCGAAAATATCAGCTGGCCCTAGAACCTACCTTACATACAAAGTGCTTTGGCGTCCAGATGATGGTTTTAAAAAAAGATCTCTCATGACACCAAGTGCACATGGTCTAGCTTCGGTGTTTCTAGAAAACGAAAGCTGCAACTTCAATCATCTCATAGTTCACGATACCCTCTTGGAAGTGGACTTGTCGGGCCTCGGGACGCATCGAGGCGAAAACCTTACATCGTCACGACGAAGCTTTCGCCGAGGGTGGGGGTAGTTCGTGGTTTTTTGACACAGAGATCTTAGATCCCTAGCTGCAGGATTGGAAACATCAGAGGGGGAAAAAAACACTCGGTTTGTCATGCTGTGCATGACAGGCTCCAGGCGCACGAGGCTTGTCGTGCTCACGGCGATTCTGGCCATTGTAACCCTATACCTGGGCTTCAAGCTCGATGACGAATCGGACCCCTACGATCTCGGATCCTACAGCACTTTCGTCCACGGGGGCGCTAGCACCCGGCCTCCATCCGATGGCGTACACGCCGATGGAGGACCGCCACTGGCCGGCGAGGGAGTAGCCTCGCAGAACCAGGAGGCAGCGCCACCCGTGCGGCCTCCATCTTGTCCCAAGTTTGAAGACCTGCTCAACAGCCGGCCGGGGCCGTTCTCCAACGGCAAGCGGAAGTTCCCGCTGGTGCGTCCGCCGCCGGAATGCCGAACCTTTAGGCTCCCGTCTCTTGAGGCGCTACTGGAGCGCATGAAGGGGGTGATCAAGGATCCCGACCTGTACCGGCTCTTTGAGAACAGCTACCCCAACACGCTGGACACCATGATAAAATGGAAAGGCTACGCGAGGCAGCCGGCGCCGCCGCCAGACATGGTCGACGGCGACCAGCAGCAGCCAGAGGTCGGAGGTCAGCTCGGGCCAGAGACGGACGAGGAGCTCACGTACGTCATCACGGGCGACATAGACGCCATGTGGCTGCGGGACTCGGCCTCGCAAGTATACTCGTACCTCCCGCTGCTCGAGGCGGACAAGTCTCCCGACTCCCTCGCCAGCCTGTGGAGGGGCCTGATCAACTCCCACTCGCGGTACATCATCACTTCGCCCTACTGCCACAGCTTCCAGCCTCCCGCCGAGTCAGGGATCCCGCCGACGCACAACGGAGCCTTGAAGAACAACAACCCGCAGCCGGGCTACGACCCGCGGTTCGTGTTCGACTGCAAGTGGGAGCTGGACTCGCTGGCGTCGTTCCTGCAGATCTCGGCGGCCTACCACCAGCGCACGGGCGACCTGGCCTTCTTTGGCCGGTACCGGTGGGCGGACGCAGTGCGGGCCGCGGTCGATGCCGCCGCCGCCATGACGCTGGGCACGTACGCCGCCGACGGCAAGGTGGAGAAGTCGGCGTGGACGTTTACGGGCTGGACGAACCGCGGCACCGAGACGCTGACCAACAACGGGCTGGGCAACCCGACGCGGGCCAACGGCATGGTGCGCACCGCGTTCCGGCCCAGCGACGACGCCACCATCTTCCAGCTCCTGGTCCCGGCCAACATGATGTTTGCAAAGTACCTCGAGGAGGCCTCGCTCATCCCCGAGGCGCTGTCGTCGATCACCAACCGCGCCGCCGCGGCCGGCGCCAAGAGGGACGAGGGGCTGGTGCGGCTCGCGGCCGACATGCGGGCGCTGGCCAAGGGGATCCGCGAGGGCATCTCCCGGGACGCCGTGGTGAGGCACCGGCGGTACGGCGACATGTTCGCCTACGAGGTGGACGGGTTCGGCGGGGCGAACCTCATGGACGACGCCAACGTGCCGTCGCTGCTGGCCATGCCGCTGTGGAACTTTTCCCGGACGGGCTGGGGCGGCGGCGGCGGGGGCAGGGTGGTCATTCCCGCCAACGCGACGTGGGATCCCTTGGCGATGGAGCGCGAGATCAACCGGATCTACGAGAACACGCGGCGGTTCGTCCTCAGCGATGCGAACCCGTACTATGCCAAGGGGCCCGTGATCTCGGCGGTCGGCAGCCCGCACATCGGGCCCGGTAGGGCTTGGCCCATGGCGGCCATCGTGGCGGGCATGACAGCCTACGACGTGTCGGAGATGAGGAAGACGGGCCTATGGAACGTCACCGGGCCCGGCAGGAAAGCCAAGGAGGACGAGGTGGAGGCGTGGCTGCAGGAGGAGGTGGCGGGCCAGCTGCGGATGGTGCTCGACTCAACGGACGGCGCGGGAGTGATCCATGAGACCGTGAACTCGTGGAACGTGGGTCTGTGGACGAGGGCCTGGTTCGGATGGGCGAATGGGTTGTTTGGGGAGTTGATTTTGAGGATAGATGAGTATGAGAAGCGACAGCCGAACGGGAAGGGGCTGTTGTCTAGAAGTTGGCAGTGATCAGACTATGCTATGAGTTTTAGTTTTTTTTGGTTTTGAAATGTCGAATATGTAAAACAGAATAGGATAGACAAAAGTTCTGGATCCAACTTGACATGGTTTAGGTGATTTTCCGACTCTCTCGGCCGGTTCAGCCAGGAACGGCATCATGTAGCGGGATGATGACCAGCTGCGTTGATCATGGGGAGATTGACTAGTCTAGGTCTAGTCCGGTGCTAAGGCGCTATAATAGGCAACACTCAACTGTGCCACAGTCTCCAAGAGCCACTTCAACTTTGAAGTGTGTGCTAAGCCACCAAGAAAATGTATCTATCTACCTGTAGCCAAGTAGGTATGAACTCTTTTGATTTCATCTTGTTTGTATAGAATTGGTTGTTCTTGTACTTGCCAGAGCATTACTTTGAAAGAACAAGACTTACACTTTATTGTGTTCATGAGACTCAATTTGAACCGCTCTTTGGCTCAAAATCAAATCCTCGAGAAACCCAAAGAGTGGCTAGCAAAATCTTGGTTCAAATCGCCAAACAGAGCCTACGTATGTCCGGTTCAAATCATACGTTGCGAGCTACACTTACTGACACCGGTCCCCACTGTTTCCAGGCGCCTGCCTCAGTTTCAACATTGTCGTTTTCCAGCGAGCGTGCAGTGGTTCCCCTAAAAAAAAAGTATCCACCAAGCCACCCACTTCCTCCCGAGACCATAGAATCCAGTCCTCGCTTCATCGCTTGTACAATCTCAAACTTGGCCCATCGCACTATTCCTCCAGCTGCCTGCTTTTGAGGCGCCGCGTAATGTCTTCGACTTTGCCTCGACCACGCCGCTGAGACTCGAAGGCATTGCTCTTCTCGCAAGCAATGTCAGCAATCGCTCGCCCGCCTAGTCCAGTAAGCTTGGCATTGCTCTGCTCTCCAGTGAAAGTATGTGTGGCTTGATCCAAAAAGCCACAGCCTCCGATCCAAAGGTCAGAAAGACTGGGAGCAGCGGGCACTGCGCCTTTATCTCGTCGATCAGATAGATGCACCCAAGAGTTTGGGTTTGGTTGCTGCTCGTTTCCCATCTACCAAAACATTTTGACCCATCGTGTTTCCACGTGGGCGCTTACATGCGAAAGTAAGCTGGGCTTTGCCGGGGTTTTGTTTTGGGTCCAGTTTACGAGCGAGCGAGTGCATTGCACCACTCAGGACGGTTGAACGAGTGCCCCATCTGTACCCCCCTTGGCGTGTCTCTAAGTAAAGATACACCATCCAACGGTTTCGATAATCGAGTTCCGTGTCACCAAACTCACGATCGGTGAGTCCATTTTGCGACAAAGCCACGGAAATGAATCCAGGAGCAATTGGACCAGGCTGGGGTTTGTTTGTCGCCTTATTCCGAGGCTTCGACATCCCGAGGACGAGTGACAAGTCAAGGTGACTCTAGGCAATGAAATGCAATGCAATACATGTAATACATATACCCATACCTCACCCTTCCTGCTTTTGATGGTCGTCTTACTATGCCACATAAATTCACAACCTGCACACTGCCACAGTTCCATAATACAACCCGCATGCTTGGCTCTTATTGAGATGGCATATTAGCTTAGCTACCTACTCATGTGTCTTCGGTGCCGACCACCCTCTCGGCCTTGCTAAGGTAAAGCGGCATTGCATCTTACTATTGTTGCAACACCCTTTTATGGTCGAAGTAAGATCTTCGCCCCCCTGTCCATCTACTTTAAGAATCTACAAATCCCCCGCATGATCTTGAACGATCCAGGATACAGCATCTATCTCCCCAACAACAATAACAATACAAGTTTATCAACATTGCCATACAGACACAGACACCCACACGCACTTGCTATACAATCAAAAGAGAGAAAAAAAACCAAAAAAACTATGCATATCAGCTTAGCTATCCTGACAGCGGCTAGCCTTGCCAGTGCCGCCCAGTACGTCGAAAAGGACCACTACCACCGCAAGAACTTCTTCGACGCCTTCGACTTTGTCTCGATCGACGACCCGACCAAGGGCAAGGTCAACTACCTGGACAAGAGGCAGGCCAACGACAAGAAGCTGGCCGGGTTCCCCAAGGGCGAGGACGCCATCTACCTGGCCGTCGACGACAAGACTGTGAACCCCGGCGGGCGCGGCCGCGACTCGGTGCGCGTCACCTCCAAAAAGGACTTCAACGTCGGCCTGTTCGTCTTTGACGTCCAGCACATGCCCGAGGGCTGCGGCGTGTGGCCGGCCATCTGGACCTTCGGCCCGGGCTGGCCCCACGCCGGCGAGATTGACATCATCGAGGGCGTGCATAACTCCCCCTTCAACGCCGTGGCCTTGCACACCAACGACCAATGCACCATGGTCAACACGGGCTCCATGTACGAGGGCCACAAGGACCCCAACCTGGCCACGCTCAAGGAGGGCGGGTTCTGCGGCGCCCCCGAGGGCAGGGGCCAGGTCGGATGCAGCCAAAAGACGGACGTGCCGGCCAGCTTCGGACCCGAGTTTAACAAGGCCGGCGGTGGATTCTACGTCATGGAGTGGACGCAGAAGCACATCGCCGTCTGGTTCTTCAAGCGCGGCACCGAGCCCAAGGACATCAACGACAAGCCCAACCCGGACAAGTGGCCCAAACCCATGGCCAAGTTCGTCAGCGCCCCCGGTCCCAAGGGCTGCAAGATCGCCGAGAGGTTCAAGAAGCACAACATCCTCATCAACACCACCCTCTGCGGCGAGTGGGCCGGCAACGTCTGGGAGAAGGAGGCCAACGGCTGCGCGGCGAAGAAGGCGGACACGTGCAACAACCACGTCCTGCAGAACCCAAAGGAGTACGAAAAGGCCTTTTGGCAGATCAAGTACATCAAGGTCTACCAGATGGGCAACTAAAAGAGTATCACTTGATATGTGTGTTTTCTGTCGAATCTAGTATTCGGCATCACTGCTTTTCTTCCTTGTATATTTCATTACCTGCCATTTACGAGCTATTTGGCCGGCCAGCATATGACGGAGTTCATGTTAGCATTTACAGGGCGTTTTGGATGGCTTCTTTTTCGCTTCTTGTCTTTTTTTTCTTCTTTATTTCCCTTGGATTTTTGGGAGCGAATTGCATTAGCTTTCTTGGACATGGGCAGGACCTTTTGCCAGCATTTAGGACGGCGTTTCTGGGGACTTTTCTAGGTTCGGTATGCAAATTTAGGATCTTGTTAGGTACAAAAAGAATCAATACCCTATCATCGTTACATTAAAACTAGCTCTTGAAAGTTGCCATTGCCATAACAAAACCCACATCTTTTCTGTATTCTCTGTTTCTCCAAATTTTGGTTCTGTTTCATACCACGGCAACGCACAGTCAGATCTTCCCGTGCCGCAATCCAGGAACGGCTGATCTGCGCGTGGGTGGCTAAGCATTACTGTGACCAGGGTGGCTTGGGCAGGATTTGTTCTGCTTACTATGATATAGTGCGTACAGCAAGCAGGTTGCATCCGTTCGTGCCGCCCTCTCCACCCTGCATCTGCCGGGTATTTTCCTGCTAAGCCCCCCCCCCCTGCAAATAGCTTGACAGGTAGGTTCTGTACGAATTAGGCAACCGTTTTGTGAACGAGTTCGAGGATCTGGAAAGTGGTGCGAGTGCACCTTTGCGGCAAGGCAAGGCAAGGCAAAAAAATAAATGCTATACCGGTAGTGTGCGATCGAACCCGGAACCTAAATAGATGGCTATGCATAGCACCCACTGTATTTTACTTAGCAGTAGTAGTAAGGGTTAAGATTATTATGATCAACACAAATATTGATACTGTTATAGCTGATTTTTAATAACAAAGTATTAGCTACCCCGACGAACAGAACGGTTACCTGTATCCGACGCTTGATATAGTTCCAGCATCGTTTCAACGCGAGGAACCAAATTAGCCCTCAACCTTTTCTCGGGCGGACCATTGATGGGGAGATAGACAGAACTGGTTGATTAGCCTAACAATGTCTTATACTTGAACCCGTCGTTTCCTGCTACGAGACTAGCAGTGCGGCAAGGCAAAAGACATGCATACTGTTTCACACCAAAGAACAGCACCAGGTCATGTCACGGCAACAGTCAACTCGCATTGCCAAAACAGTGTTTTGTAATTACCCTCGTCCCTCTGAATGACAGCGAGACCATTATTTTTTTTTCAAAAAAAAAACAGCAACCCGTCTGAATCCCTTATAAATGACATTCGATGACCCGATCTTTATGGTCTATGTCTTGGTGTAGTTCAGAGTTTGAACTTTCCCCTCCATGAAATGCGAGCATCTTTGTTCAGAAAAGGGACAGATGAAGAAAAGAAAATCCCAAATCTGCAACAATCAACATGACTGAGACTGTAGACTGGGGTAGTAAATACTGTAGCAAAAGAAAGATTTAACAAAAAATGCCGCAAACCTAGCCTCCCTTTAGAGATCATGCATTAAAAGCAAAAGAAAGAAAAAAACATAAATCTCTTGGGTAAAAGAATAACTCCATACAATGCACAACGTGTTACACATTAACTCCGTCATCCTCCGTCCTCCATGTCGTAGATCATCCAGCACCCTCGGAATGATCTTTTGAAGGTAGGGAGAGCGAGGAAATAAATTTGAAACCTCCCAATAAAGTGGTCAGGGATGAGTGAAACCGAATAAGAACCTCAACCACTTCTCCCACGCACCATCCAGTGTAGGGATGGTTTTGGTGAGATCAACAGTTGAGAGTTGCAAGAATAAGAAACAAGGCAGTATTATGCGTGTACCAACGCAAGTGAGAATTGAATAGTCTCTGCTTCCCATACTTGGCCATCTTCTGTAGATGGTATGGGAAGACAGAAATCCATGGTCTGCAAAGTTCAATGTAGTAAAAAGAACAGCCTTGTTGAGAAAAAGTTGAATGGAAGCCCTCACAGACTGGCTGTGCTGGTGTTGCTTTGGCCACAGTCCCCTTTTTCGTAGAAAAAAAAATCGTGACTGACTGGGCTCAGAACTTGACCTTCTGGCCGGTGAGCTTGAACCAAATGGCGCAGAGCAGATCCTCCTTGAAACGCTCCCACCAGGTTCGGTTGAGGTAGTAGCTCAGCTCACGGTAGTTGTACATCTCTCCCCAGCAGTCACGACCCCACTCACAGCCGGCCATGTTGACCAGGAAGTCTCGGTCCTTCTGGTCATAATGGAAGCGCTTGTCCGGGCCATTGTCGGCACACGCACCCGAGGGGAAGCTGTTGATCATGCGTTGCGGCAGGAATCCGGTGTGCTTGCGGACCCAGGGTAGGGCTACGTACAGCTGCTCGAGGGCATCCTGCTCTTTGTGTGCCCACTCCATGTGCTTTTGCTCATAGGCGACCGGGTCCCACCACACGTCGAGCAGGCGGTCTGTCCAATCGCTCCGGCGCATGAAGAAGGAGCCCAAGTTGAAGCCCGAGCAGTCCTGCGAGAGGATCAGGTTGACAGACTCGGGCCGGCCATCACCCACAGCGCTGCGGGACTCCTCGTCGAGGAACGGGTCGCTGGGAGGGTGGGTAATGTTCAGGGGGTTGTACTCGTTGATGTCGCGGTAGACGTGCTGCTGCAGGTTGTCGAATATGTGTTCTTGAAGAGAGTAAGAAGGCTCCATGACATAGGTGTTGAGGTCCAGCCACCAGAACCTATAAAGATGAGATGATTGCGTGTCAGTGACGAAAAGAAAAGCTTCTTGGCGAACGTTGCCAAGTGGGATGGCGGATGCACGTTCAAAATAGACCCTTGCCAAGAGTTGGGATGAAAATCCCATATGCAGGATGAAAATAAGCTTTCACCGAGCAGAAGAAAAGAAAACCGGGGGTTCCTTACCACTCAGCCTTGGGGTATTTCTTCATGCAGCTCCTCATAAAGTCAACCTTTTCCCAGCTCTCACGCCACTCGTGGGCATATCGCTTCTTGGTGCTCATGTCAACAATCTCGAGATCGTAACCCCAAGTGGCGGCATACTTCTTCTTGTTGCGGACGCTGTCTCGCTCGATAGCCCACTCCCGAGCCCCCTTCCACTCCATGACACCTCCGCCAATGTTGGCGGCGAGGATGATGACAACCTTCTCACCACCACCGAGCATTGAAGATCTCCTCCAATGATACACGAGTGCTGTTGAAAGGAAGGAAAGCGGTTAGAAGGGTCGCCGTGAAACCGGATGCCTCTCCTACACAGGAGAAACAGAACAAACAGTCGTGGCGACTTACGAGAATGGTAAAAGACGTAAAGACACAGTCCCAGCAGCACCAGGAGCCAAAGAACGGTCTTCGCCGTCCTGTTCATCCTCGAGTAGCCCCTTCTTGCACGGGCCACCAACGGAAGCCTGTTGGGGTTGTACCACTGACCCGCGCCCTTGTCCTTGTTGCTATATGCCGACTTTACGGTCTTGCCGTTGTTCCACATAGGAAGACCAGATGACAGCCTGCGAACGTGACCCATTATGCCGCGCTGGTTGGTGCCCCCATTCGTCGCCCTGAAGCCAGAAGACGGACCGCCCTTAGCGGAGCCGCCGTTCTGGTTCACCCGGGAGCCCTCCCATATTATGGGACTGTGACCGCCTGTGCTTCCCGCGACGCCCCTCGAGGGGCTGGATCTACCGCTGGTGAGCCCGGGGCTGGACCAGCCTCCGCCGGGGACTGGAGATGGAGTTCGTGATAGTGACATGTCCGGATCGCTTGGGGTGCCTGAATACCAAAGGTAAATGTCATTGTTAGTTTGATTTGCTCGGTAATTTTGTGCGAGGGTTTGTGTAGACGACCAACGATGGGCGATTGTGATACGAGGGTGGAGCGCATGCTAGTTCATGACAGACTGCGGCTGACATGTGCATTCGGTTGGAGAACCCGCATATTCAAATACGAAGCGACAGAGTATCGCATGTGTGCTTCCGGGTGGGTACAGTAGGTGACAAAAGGAAAGGAAGCAGTGCACAACGCAACTTGCACCTCTGAGGACTCGACACAAAAACAAAACAAGAGAGGACCGAAGGCTAAGTAAGCTTACCTGGAATGGGCGACAGCAGAGTGGGGTGGCGGCTGTGAATACCAAGACCAGTCACGTTCAAAAGCTGCGTCGAAGGCGGAGGGCCATTGATGGCGATATTTGTTGTCGAAGAACGTCGTCGATGGTGGGATCGAGCAGGCCGGTCGCCAAACGACGACGACGAGGACGAGCCTGGTGAATTAGAGTAGGCCACTATGGGTTTGAGGAAGGAGCGCGTGTCAGTTTTGCCCTGTGTGCTGGCTGTGTGTGAGGTGTTTCTTTTCGTCTAGGTCTGTCTCTTTTGGTAGAGGCGCTTTCTTTCTTGGGGTTCTTTGTGTAAAATAAATTCTGCCGAGGGGAAGAAGTCGGGTGTATGCAGTAACAAAGCAGATGCCACCTTGTTTTTTCCTTCGTATTCAAGAGGCCACACAGAGACAATGCACACAATGTTGGAGGGGAGAACTGCACACAACAAAGGGCAAAGGAGAAAAAAAAAACAAGAGTTGCACTGTATCTTTGGTGTACTGTATGGGCGCGATAGAGGGAAAGACAATAAGGAGGGGAGCTTGTACTTGTCACCGGGTTTGGATGTTGAGATCGTTAAGATCACAAAAAGCAAGGAAGAGACCGAGCGGCCCTTTTTTTCCTGTTTTCGGAGCCGAGTTTCGATTGGGGCCCTGCCTGGAAGTTTCCGATGAGAGGGAAGGAGAAAATAAAAATAAAAATGAATAGTGTACGGCGGGCTATGCAGGCGGAGGCGCGCACGCGGGACGGGCGGGCGCTGCTGCTCTGTCGATGGCTTGCAGCGTAACAAAAAAAGGTCAAAAAGAAAAAAATAGAAGGGTCGGAATAATTATGAGGAGGTGAACTCGGATGTGGAACCTGCCCCCCCGTTTTGGGACCGGGACGAGCCAAGGGGTTCCCTTCTCCCCCTACCTATTTGACGCCACGTTGAAATAAATTGGACGAAAAAAGGGGGGGATGCGGAGATTCCGAGTCTCAAATTGCGGTTGCTTTGCTGTTTGTTGTTGATCGAAAAAAAAAGATTTCCTTGAAATATTTAATTTAATTGGTTGCTCTTTTTGTATGTCTCTCAATTCCAACTGGACTGTACTGGACTGGGACAACAAAACCGTAAAACGTATTATCATGCAGCTGTCATTAGTCGTCACTGGATGCAGCCAAGATCCCGTCAGGCACGTTTTTTTTATGATGTGTTCGGACGGGGGCGTAGTTTAGGTGAACTTTGTCAATGCAGAAAGTTGTGTCTTATTTTGTTGTCTTGTCTCGCCTTATGATATGGGATGGGATTCATGAGTCCTGTTTTTGCCCATGCCAATGAGTCGTCAAAGGGCCAAGACAACTGCAAACCACGATGCAACGAGACCTGCGGGGACCCTTTCTTGGGGTGGCGCCTGCACGTCTTAGATTATGTATTCTGAGAGGTCTACCTTGGGTCTGACCTTGGCAGATAAGGCAAAGCTGAGGGATAGTACGGTAGGGAGACTGGCTTGACTAGGTTATCTGAAAATGTAGAGATCGGGTCTCTAACCTAGCGCAGGTCAAGGAACTCAAGGTTACCCAAGCTCTTGCCGGTCAAGTCAACAAAAATACACCTGCTAGGCAAGTCTAGTGTTTAACGGACTCTCCTGGATTACGTCTTTGGCTTGTTTGAAGAAAGGATGGCGCATCCGATGCACGTGCGCTTCGAATAATAGAAAAAAGATGTATGATCCCCAATCCACGCGACTCGCGAGATAGATTTCTTCAGGGAAGACTCGTTTGGTTTTCATAACCCAACAAGAGGGTTCAATATGATTTTACTTGGAAAGCGCTTGTATAAAAAAAAGGAAAAAAAAAAAAACCACCCAAGACTAGCCAGATCCAGGAACAGGATGGGATTTGTGGTTCTCCTGCAAGAAGCCGATAGGGCGGGTACCCTGTCGGGGCCTATCAGCGCCCTTTACGATCGATTACTGCAATTCAGAGTGGCCCAGCAAGCCCAGATCACTCTCGACAAAAAAGTGCTCTGCCGAGACCGCCAAGCTTTGAACTCAGGGGTGTCAACTGGTCTTGTCAGCTAGCGTCCGGTTCATTAGGGGCTTGGACTCCTTTGCTACATAGGGGTTATGTGGATCGAATGGAGATGACTGATGGTTCTGGACCACCTTTGATGGGATTGACCCAAGAGACAGCTGAATAGTTGGTTTTGATCTCCAGTCAGTTGGTTGGTTGTCTTTGTCAGATGGTTGGGATGGAGGGCAAAGCCAGCAAGTTGCCAGATAGACAGGCGGTCATATGCTTAATTTTAAATTGAGTTGACGAGGCACCAACCACGATTCATTGGACATCCCGTCAGTCATCCACTGGTGGCTTCCCCCAGGGGGGGCGGACACAGTCGATCCAGGGCCATGCATGGATGGTGTCGTTTTGCCAATCAAATGGCGACAGGGAGCATCCTGTAACAAACCGGCGCCAAGCCTAAATTTAACGCCTTCAGATGTGTGGAGCGATTCTTGAAATTTGAGAGTACCATTTGGGCTATCTTACTTTACGTAAATAACGAACTCAAGGCCCGGATTATTGACGTACGATGTGGGTAATTAACTTGTTGTCAAGTTGAGTGATACGCCAAAAAAATCTCCCGAAACTTTATATGCTTTTACACTTCCAGAATAAAGGTTTTCTCACATGAGAGAGAGAAAGACAAAGGCTCGCACCGACTACATCTACTTGCTTTTGATTCAACTCCTCGAACTCCAATGTCCAAGTTGAGGCAAATTGGGCCCATCGGTGTCGCTTTGAAGTTGGCTACTCAGTTAATCATTTGCTAATACGTGTACTTACTTTTGCCACGGCCATTCGTGTGAGGGCCAAAGAGGGACGCGTGGCCGAGAAAATAGATGGACACCCAGGTATCCATAAGTTCCTTTTAGGTTCAAGGCGATTCAAGTCCAACGCTCAAGCGTCGTGAGTGCTGCAAGGTAGGTTTGGGATCTGATATCAAAAGTCTTTTGACATTGGCAGCAACAGATTTTACAATATCTGCTCAAATACTAACAGTACAAGACGCCTCGTCAAGAACTACCACTGCACCCAGCGTATGTGGGTATTCCTGGCCCTTCCTTTGTCTATCGCGGTTTGGAACAACATGTCTAGCAACCAAACTCCTTATGAACTCCATCTTAAATGCCAAGGTATGGTTCCAATGCGAGCAAAGGAACAAAAATGAACAAGATACAACAAATGAGAAAAAGAAGAAGAAACATGCAATCATAAAGTCTCGCCGCCCTTGTCGTTCTTCCATGACCCGGCGTAGTGGTGCGTGACCATCGGCGGCGGCTTCTTGAACGATTCGTCGTACGTGTTGGACGAGGCGGCAAAAGCCCAGCCCGGCATAATGAGCAGGTCTCCCAGGAGCTTGGGCTCGAGCAGCTTCTCGTACGGCGTCATGTCCGCGGGCTTTTCGCCCTTGCGCTCCAGGCTCTCGAGGACGCTACGGGTGAAGCGGCGCGGCCCGGTGACGTCGACGACGTCTCCCAGCATAGGCATGGTCAGGTTCGCGGGCGAGTCGAGGTTCTTCTCGCGAACCTTGTCGCGCATCGTCTTTTCAATGTCGTGAACAACGTTCCAAATGTGCGGCAAGTTGGGCTTGGCCATGATCGTCCACGTAGCAAACTGCCGGACAAAGTTGTCGCCCCAGCCAACGTCAAACTCCCAGCCCGCGACGATGGAGACCTTGCCCTGGTGCTGTGCCGGGATCCATTCTTCGATCGGTCGGTCGCATGATACGTCGAGGTCGAGGTAGACGCCGCCTTCGACGAAGAGGAATAGGTAGCGTAGGATATCTGCTTTGAAAATAGGAACTGTGTAAAAAGTAGCGCGATTGTTAGACAGGATGTTGATTTTAGCTATTGAAATGCCGGCTTCCGATCATTTGATCGCTTGATCGCACGTTGAGGGGCCGACGATAAGTAAACACTGCAGTGGAGGTCTGATGATGTAACGAACCTGTAAGGGCTTGGTACAGCTCGACTAGGTCGGGGTGTGTCTTGCCAAAGTTGTCTTTGACCCATTTATCGGCGGTTGCATCGTTCATGAATGATACTTCATAGGTCGGGTTTGTCTTGATGCAGCTGTCCGACCAAGCGCGCGTGTTGTCATCCAGACCCTTGGGGCCGAGTTTGAACCAGAGCTTCTTGGGGATGCCATTGTCATCTTTGTCTTTTGTACCCTGCGGGTGCGGCGGCTTGGCCTGTCCTCCAAAAGGTCGCGAGAGCAAACCGCCAAGGCCGGCTCTTTCTGGGCCTCCGTACCGGTAGGTATGAATAAATAAGAAGAGGAAGCTGGCCAGAAAGAGGGCGCTAGCCAGGCTGAACTTAGAGCGCCGGGAGAACATTTTTTTCGTCGGTCGCTGGTTCCAAAAGCGAGGCTGAGGAGTGGCTGGCTTTCCCGTCAAGCTTTCCAGAATGAATTTAGTGTGCGGAAAGATGCGCTGGATCGCATCACGGGCGCCGGGTCGTGGATGTTGAAAGTGCGCGAGGTCAGTTGGGTCGTACGGTAGTTATGGGTGTTTTTGTAGATCTAGGTCGAAGAATAAATCATATTTGCGGAGAGACGGGAAACGAATCAGAAGTGTTGGTCGGGATGATAAAAAGAGTTCGTGCTGCCCTCCATTCCGATTCAATGGGAGCTGACAGGTGAGCATTGTCGCTTTTCAGCATGGATGAGCCCCCGTCGAGTCACACCAACAGAAAACTAGATTGGGCGATGGCTGCGCGGAGGTTCGGATTCTCCAGGAGGAATTGGTGTCAACTAAACTTCAGGCGGAGAATTCCTCTTTTGGTACGGACGGGGGCTTGTACATGTTCTCCGAAACCGACATGCAAGTCTACCAGTCAGTCAGTCAGTCAGTCAGTCACTCACTCCTACCTCATGAAGCAGTGCCTACTTTGTGCATAGTTACTACACTACCCTGCCCATTGCATTTACGAACCCATCAATCATTCTATTCTAGTTCTATCTAGTTCTAGACTATCTACTTGAAGCAGCTGATTCCAGCTCGTATTGTTTTTAATCGCCAAGCCATTTTCTCCGCTGCAACAGTTCACGACACTGCTTCTTCTTTCACTCTCTAGACTGGTCTCATTTTGCAACTTTTCCTGTGTCCAATCTCACTGCCCCCCCCCCCTGCCCAAGCAAAACATCCGTTGAAATGTGCTTTATTAAGGTTTGCCTTTTTGTGTCATGTCAGGCCCGATTCGGCTTGATTGTCGAGAAATGGAACAGCTCTCCTTTTCGTCATGCTTGGATCAACCCCAACTGCCCAAACGACATGCCTGCAGAAAATGTGGCTGATGTCTCCTGAGCCGACTAAACACAAATGTGGTAGACTATTGTATGGTGCAGAACCGTATATATAGATACATAAGCAAATTATGTACCTGTACAAAGCAAATACCGTAAATAGCTCGCAGTACTCTTTGCGGCTTTGCTTCCGCTCTCGAAATCCCTGGCACTCTAGACACTCCGGGGGTAAGTCGTGGATGAGCATGTACCACACGATTATGGAGTAGTATATATGAGCGTAGGATTTTCATCATAGTACAAATAAGGGGTATCATATCCCCTTTACAAACGAGGCTGATTGTCTATCTGTCCTCGTGATGTGAATGATCACAGTCTATCGTACACTGAAATCCTCGGGGGTATAGCCACAGCAAACCTTGGCCGCGTCCCATCTGTCAAGTTTCAACCAACCGACGACTGCAAGTCACCAGCTGACGACAGAGAAGAAGGCGACACTAGTATGTGTGGTCAGAGCCGTGATCCCAACATTATTGCAAGGTGATTTTTGCAATGCAAAGGACTGATTCCTTGCTTTTTTTTACTCCTTCCGTCATCCCTCTCGTATCATCTCTCCTCCGGCCAGCATCAATGCCATCATGACCTGATTTAAAAGCCACCGGCACCGCCCTGCCTCTTCTGGTTCTCTTGTTGCATAATCTCCGAGATCTTGAGCTGGACGTCGGTGAACTTGGCGGCGCAGCGGTCGAGGCACACACTCTCGCCCTTGTTGAGGTCGCCCTCGAGGTAGTTGGTAGGGATGCACTTTTGCATGCATGCGCGGTTGAGGCTTTGGTTTTGGATAAAAGAAAACGGCGACAAGCGCCCAGTTATAAAATGTCAGCAACACAACTGGCTTTAATTGTTTTCTTAAAAGAATCAAACACGAATTTGTGCTACAGGTTCCCCTCGAAGCCAAAGCCTCAGGGAACGACTGCTTGCAAGCCCATTCATTTGTTCTCTGTTTTCCTTTTCCCATCTTCCCTAATAACTTCCTTTCAAACGTACCGGGCAGCCATCGCCGTGATGAGCTTCATCTCTGCCTCGACTGCGGCGATCTTCTCGGCCGAGCTGGGCTGGGGGCGTCCAATTCCGAACATTTTGTCTGTCGAGATATAGTTTTTTTTATGAGTCAAAAGGTTCGTTTGCGATTGAGCTGCGGGAAGTAATGCAGTAGATCGTGCGACGTTGAAGACTGGTTCGTTCTAGATGGGCGGATTTTACATGTGCAAGTAGGTAGGCAAGCAATTATTTAGTTAGAGACTTTCTTTCATCATCGCTGCAGCTATTCTTGTTTGTACCTGCGCCGCGTAAACCGCCAAGGTTGGCTTCAAAGTGGGCCTAGATGTCGAAATTCTCTTATCGGCCGGCTTATCGGCTGCCCTGTGGATACCAGAAGCCAGAACCACCTTCGTAGACTTTTTTTTTTAACATTGGTGCAGAACTGGAAAATTATCTGTTCTTGTTTCCGTCAAGCTTCACAAAAGCCAGACCCGTTAAACCACCACCAGAGATGGGAGGGCGGGTGATGATAACAAAGGTAAGAAATAGTGTTTCTTTACATGGAAAACATGAGTTTTGTTTCATTCGTTTTTAATCTCTCTTCATGATGACACCTACACATAACCTTAGAACCGTTGCGACTGACACGGAAACGTGTATGATCACAAATGCCAAATTTCTGACTTGAAGTTACATGTATTATGTTTGCAATTTAAAAATTTGCCTACTCGGAAATGGACTGTTGCTAACAAATCTGGCGTCTTTTTCTTATAGCCTTTATAATGTTTTCTCTTGCTCGGTCCTCGCTGCGCTGTGCGCACTGGGCCGGGCTGTCACGGCCAAGATTGGCGTCTGGGGCCGTGGTTCAGAATAGAACTCAGCCGCGGTGTTATAATGTATCCCGAGATCCTTCCAAGTTGGAGGTCTCGGAGGAACCCGCCTCAACTGATCCCACCAACTTGTCGTCATCTGTAAAGGATGCCAGGTCCAACCAGACTGGCCAGGCCACCACTCAAGTAGACTCTGTGAATCCTTCCCGGACCGTGGAATTCAAAACTACCACCAAGATAAAAACCATTACCGACCTGCCCATTTCAAACCTGCTCGACGTGTATCCTTCAGAGAGTGACCCCTCCCGTATGAGAGTGCGTGGGATCGAAATAGATGTCCCCCTGACTGCAAAAGGCCGTGTCGTCGGCGTCCGTCGCCACGGCTCCAAGCTGCTTTTCCTAGACATCGTCGGCGACTACGAGAAGCTACAGGTCATGGTCAACTTCAAGACCCTGCAGAAAAGATCCCCGGCCGAGTGGGCCGACGCCACCGCCGACGACTTTAGAGAAAAGGCCGACAGGCTGCAGCGAGGGGACTGGGTCGTCGTCGCCGGCCACATGGAGAATTCCAAGCGCGGCATCCTGCGCATGTGCGCACACAACCTCCCCTCGATCCGCGCCAAGCCCGCCGCCGTGCCGCCCGAGTCAGTCACCGACGACGAGCTCAAGGGCCGCGCCCGCCACCTGGACCTGATGCTCAACCAGCAGAGCGTCGATGCGCTGCGCGCCCGCGCGCGCATTGTCCAGACCGTCCGCCGCGCCCTCGACGACCGCGGCTACGTCGAGGTCCAGACGCCGCTACTGGCGGGTTCGGCCGGCGGAGCGGCTGCTCGTCCGTTCGCCACCACGGCCACAGAGTTTGGTCCCTCGCAGCGCCTGGCCCTCCGCGTCGCCCCGGAGCTCTGGCTTAAGAGGCTCATCATGGGCGGCATGGACCGCGTCTACGAGGTCGGGCCTTGCTTCCGTAACGAGAGCGTCGACGTCACCCACAACCCCGAGTTCACCATGTGCGAGTTCTACGAGGCCTGGGCAAACCTAGACCACCTCATAGTCATGACGGAGAGGCTGATGAAGCTCATCATCTCTGACCTCAACGCTGCGACCCTGGACGCTCAGGCAGTTGGTCGTCGCGCCTGGAAGCTGCCCGATGCTAACCTCATCGCCGACAAGTTCTGGGATGAAGGCACCACCCCCAAGGTGAATTTCATCAGCAGGCTCGAGGAAGCTCTAGGGTTCAAGCTCCCCGACCTTGAATCAGACACTGCGTTGGCCGAACTAATAACGAAACTACGCGAACGGGGCGAGGACGCCGACGTACTTGCCGCCGACGACTCGGAACAGAGAGAAGCCACCGCCACGGCGCCGGTGACGTTGCCCAAGCTCCTCGACAACTTGGGCTCCAAGTATGTCGAGAACGGCGCTGCCGCCGCCACCGGTCGGGCATTCTTTGTCACGCACCACCCGGCCTGCATGGCGCCGCTGGCACGCAGCGGCGTGTGCCCCATCACTGGGCAAAAGGTTGCTCTCAGGGCCGAGTTCTTTGTCGACGGTGTCGAGCTTGCCAACATGTACGAGGAGGAGTTTGAGGCCGACGAGCAGGAGCGCAAGTTCCGGGCGGCGGCGCGGTCGAGGAGTGCTCTCGTTGAGCTCGACGACAACGAGGCCAGCTACGTCGAGGCCATGCGGGCCGGTATGCCACCTACGGGAGGATGGGGATGTGGTGTTGATAGGCTGGCTATGCTCTTCACCGGCGCGCCGAGGATACGGGACGTCCTGACCTTTGGGAACCTGAGGAACGTCCTGCACGCGACGCGGTCGCCGGCGCGGGTCAAGGCGGATGTCACATCTGGGGCCGCTAGTGATGCTGCTATCGAAGAGGTTGTCAGCCAATGAATGTAGCTGCGTCGCTGGCTGGGTTGGTAGATCTCTGTGTAGTCTGGGAAGACAGCAGGCCCAGACCACGAATCGTCAGCAGGCCAGCTGAGTTCATGCTCGACAAAGCAAACCCGGCAGGGCTATACGACGAGTCCAGAGGAGCAAAAGATGAGGACTTGTGTCAGGGGCTCTTTATTTCGAGTTGAGGGTGAGCGCTCCTGACTGTATAATCTAATGTACATGTACCGTGTAACGTGTAGAATCCCCCTTGTACCATATCATAGATACCAGTCGAATCATGTCTCATTTTGAATCTCCCATTTTAGGAGACGAACCAGAAAATATCCCCCTTATTCTTTTTGTGACCGATGAGTTCCTGATCAGGAAAAAGAGAACCTCCCTTTATCGAAGCCAGACCAAGTGAAAAACAAAATCTAAGTCTATATCTCCCGCATCGACTAATGCCAAACCGGCCAAAGACCTCCCGAGGACGATATTGGGGGATGATGTGATGAATAAAACAAAATAGGAAAACGAGGTGCAGGAAAGTCCCAAGGAATGACCCAATGAATGTTGCAAGTAAAATCACCAGAAAAGGTGCCAGGAAAGCCGCCAGTAAAGTATCGAGCTACACCGGGAGAGATGCAAGCACCTCACCAGGGCGAGTACTTCTCCCGGTAGTATTCCTCCCTGAGCTCCCTCTCCGACTTGGTAAAGTCAACACGGAGCCGATCCCAATCACCAGCCCGGACGTAAACTCTACGTGAGTTGTAGTTCAACTCATCGGGAAGGAACGCAACGTGGTACGATTCACCCGTATGAATATCAACGCGACGCTCGTTTTTGAAGACGTTATCGTGTTGGACGGGGAAGAACTCGTGATCGCCTGGTCCTCGCTCCTGGAAGCCGGGCTTGCGACAGTTGATCCCGAATTCACGGGTCGGCGCCCATCCGAATACCTTTTTGTTGTATGCCAACGATAGATCATGGAGCCGGATCCTGTACAGCTTTCTGCAGCGTCGGACGGGTTCCGCGAACTGTTGATCAAGGTTGGTGTCGACGGGCGTCCACGGGCCCACGGATTGGTCCCAGAACCCCTTGACCACTACCGCATCGCTGGAGATGGCAGCTGGGAAGATCTCTTCAGCGCCCAGGATGCTACCCAGTGTTGCGTTGGACTGCATGAGCTCATCCAGGATGAGATGCGAATTCGCGATATCCTCCTTCTCCTGACGGTACCGGTCCGTCTCTGCATTTGCAAAGAACTGGAAGGTGCAAAACGCACAGCAATTCTGAACGTGCATCAGGAACTGGGGCGCCTTGATGTCGCAGTACCGACAGGTTATGATCTTGTATTCCCCAAAGGTCTCCGGAGCGTTCGGCTCGACGATCTGGTGGAGAACTTGCCAGGAGATGCCGGCGCCGGTCATGCCAAGCTCGGGATCGTCCCAGAATTCAATAATCCTGTCGACAACGCCTGGACGCAGGGGCAGGCGACTAAGAAAGTCCCGGAGACCCATTCCTTTGCCCAAAACTTCCATGCCGAGCTCTGCTTCGGTGTGTCGGATTATCTTGACGAAGAGGGCCACGAACTTTTCTGTCTTGACTCCCGAATCCTCCCATGTCAGACCAAAAGAGCCTTTGCTGATCTCGAAATTGCCCTCAATATCTCGGTGCAAAGCTCCGTAGAAAAAGTACGGTGAGAAATCTAGAACGCAGCCTGGTACAAGTTGATTCACTATTTCCATCAGTGGCTTGGTGTCCGAGATGCGGAGTAAGTGGTTCTTCCTTAAAGTGAGCCTCTTCAGGTTAGGGGTAGCCGACAGCACCAAGAAGGCGTGGCTAGGTGTCAACATGGGCTGGCACGAGATGTCTAGTGTCTCGATCGACGGGCCAACGTTGTAGATTGCCTCGACTGGAAAGAATGTCAGCGATCAGACTCAATCTATCACTCTTTTTTTGGAGAATGAGGTAGAGACAAAAAGAATGGAAACAAAAAAGGGGTAAAAGTAACTCACGGCCACGCCACATGTGCAGAAAAGAATTCTGATAAGACAGGCGGGGAGACCTATTATAGGTCTCGGCAGTAGCCTTGAAGGGGATTTCCGTCATCATAATGTGACGGGCCTCAGTCCGAGCCCCGATCTCGTCGTCAATCTCCGAGATGCTTGTGGTGTACAATAAAATTGGCTCCGACGGTGGCATCATCTTGTCCTGGACAACCCTGTTACGCGTGATGCCCCTGGGGTTTGTCATCCTGAGAAACTGGGTTTCTTCAAGACCCTCTCTTCCAAAGGCCTTTTCAATCATCAACGATACTCGCGAGCTCTTGACAACAACGGGCCTATGGTCATCATCCATTGTGCCGATCTGTATCAGCCTACAGTCGTTGCCGAGAAAGTCGGCACGGTTGGTGTCATAGACCTCCTACGGATTCAAAGTCAGTATCAACACAATCAACCTGTCCAGAATTCAATTCAAGAAGGATACAGAGCATGGCAAGGGATTATTAGTAAACTTACGTAGAAGTACCCAACCTCTCTGTAAGTCAATTTGCTTGACAGCGCAAGGTTCTTCTTGTCATTGAATGAAGTGTCCTTAAGCATGCTGTTTTTAAGCTCGGGGATCATCAGAAGTCGTAGGAGATGCATATTAGGGTTGGGGTGCTCGGCCGTGTTGTCCATGAAGAGATTGCCGCCGTTCTCGACGTGAAAAGGAAACTGTAGGAGCATGTTTTGTCAGCGATCCTGTCTTAATACCACTACATGAGCCGAATGATTTCTTTCCATCTGAAGGTGTTCTGGAGGACCATAAGAAAAGCGAGATGGATAACAAGATGTATGACAAAGCGTGTGACAAGAAGAATGATAAGAAGGACGACAAGAGGGACGACAAGATGTATGGCAAGATGTATGTCAAGAAGGATGATAAGAAGTAACAATGACGACAGGAAACCCGAAACCTCCGTCGACTTCACCCGGTCATTCACTTACAGCTTGGATGCGCTCCCCTCCAGTGACGTTTTCCCCCTCGGCGGCCTTCTTGCTGTACCTGAAGTAGGGACTGTCATAATTTTCGGCCTCGGAAAGTCGCCTCATGACTTTTGGATCTTGCGGCTTCAGCACCGGGAAAGACTCAGCAAAGTCTTGAACCTTGGGCTCGACGCCTTCAAGACCGCAAAGCTTCCTCATTTTCTTTTGCTGCTCTTCCCATTTGGAGATCTCTGCGAGCACCAGTCTGGCATTCAGGCTAGCAAGTAGCCCTGCGTCGCGTTCACGCATGATCTTCTGCTCTTCCGGTGAGCCGAGCGCCGGTTTGGAGCCGGAGTCGGAGCCGGAGCCGAACATCTTGGGCCAGTTTCACGTACGTACGTGGCAGTGAAGCTGCGAGAGATGATTGAATCCAAAGAGGGCGAAAGAAGCAGTGATGTAGACCTGAAGTCACTCGAGTAATGCAGCGGCTACAAGAGGATCTTAGGTATGGGGACGAGTGGAAGTTGGTATCTCTCGGGCTGCAGAAGACAGAGTCTCTTGGGTATGAAAGACGAGTAGATAAGTGATTTCTATAGGGCTCGAAAACGAGAGAATAACTTGCGTGAAAGCTTTGATAGATTGTAGGAGTGATCAAGTCGGTATGTGTCGTAAACAAGAGCAGTCCAAGTAAATGCGCGGAACGCAGATTCACAAGTGAACTGTAAGATGAGGGGAATCGTCGAGGGAAACCATGGAAGAGAGGATCAGGATGAAAGAGTGGAACGGGACAGGGAAAGGGAATTTATAGGTAAACTCACCTAATCACTGCAGCCGTCTGGGTCAGGAAGGTTTGGGTTCAGGCATGAGAATGCGGTCAGAAGGGCTTGAGGACAAACAACAGAAAGGGCAGGACGTGGCACGTGGGGCCACGCCCTTCTGCATAGGCTGCAGCCTGGTCAGGTTCCCGTATCAACCTGTGATTTTTGCAGGCTTGTGAGAGCATTACTTGTCTATGGAATGGATGCTAAACTTCACCTGTAAAGGTCCAGGTTGGGATACATCGTGTGCCTTAACTTTACACTAAATTGACCACAAAGGACAGTAGACCTCATCATAGCAACATGTTAGCTCGTCCGTTTCCCATGCCCATCCCCTCTTCTCACAACGAGCTGATCCAAAGGTGAGCTCCAACTAAGGGCAAGTCGAGGTCAAGGTAAGCTTTCTTGGGCGTGATTGCTGTCTCGGATGATATGTACACACCCAGGGACAGGACATATGGTTGGCTGGAAGAAGCCGGCGAATATTTGACGTCTTCCGGTTGGTCGAGCCATGCCTTCATTGTTTGTTTGCTCTAACGAAATGGCCCCATACCTTCTCAGGGAGGCAGGATCTAGGGCTTGGCATCAAAATCCTGCAACCGTACAAGGTTGACTCAGCGTCCCTAGAAGACGTCAGAGCTATCGTACTGAACGGTACGCTCCCCGCCCAGCTACGCAATGCGGGGGTTTGATCAAAGATTGACATGTGCTTGATATGCATCCTAAGGCATCGAGGAAGGTAGGTGCTTTCGGACCAAGTTTCCAGAGAGCATATGGTTCGTGTTGATGCCTTTTTGATATATGGTGCTTGGGTGCCTCGCCTCTAGAACAAGACTGAAATGAGGCTCGGGACGTGTTAGAAGAGTCCTGTGGCTGTTCTCGCCGCCTAAATACCCTAGGCTGGGCTCTGTCATCGATCTGGTCGAAGAGGCGCGCCAAGACTTATGACCACCAACCAGTCTCTGTCTGCGCGCGCATTATTGCCATAATGCTAACGCGAAAATCTGCGCAAACGCAGCGAAAAATTGGTCCAAGAAAGCAGACTCCTTGGCAAAAGTGTGTGAGATATCAAGTCACTATATCCCAGACCGTCACCGCGTATCTGAAGGAACAGAAAGACAACGTATCGTCATGTTGCCATGACGGCAAACACGTACGAGCCATCGCTGTGGAATGCAGCTCCTGACGCCTGCTACATAAAAAAGCTCTTTCCTGATAAATAAACCAGATCCTCCATGATTTCGCTCACAGCAAACTCTTCTTCGAATAAACTTTCATCTTGCGTCGTGTCACCTGGAGCAACATCCGCGCTCCAGCTCGAGAGCAGAACAATATCTCCTGCTCGAACATGCCCAAGACACCGGCGCCGTTCCCCTGGACGATTCGAGGGGAGAAGTTGACTATCAGGCCATAGTACACGTACTGGAGGAGAGTCTCACTGCACTTGCTGTGATGACCGCAATAAAAGATACGAAGTATATGTGACCGATGAGTAGCGGGCTTGGATTCTTTCCCTTGCAGCCAAGACCATTCCAGCTTCAGTCTTGAGGTCAATAAGCTGACTTGTTACCAGCCAACAACCCCAGAATCACCTTGGCGAATGATATATCATAGGGTCCAATGCACCGTTCGACAACCCATGACTTCATGCCTTCAAGACTCTGCAGGAACCCTAATCAACGCACGATCGGAATGGACACTAGCGAGGCAAGATAATGGCCAAGAGATAGATTCCGATTATATCATGTCCAGCTCGCCAAACTAAGGGCGGCGGAGCCATTCTACGCAGCCACTAGACTAAGCGTTTTTCTTTTTTCAGAAGCTCTAAGCTCGCTCCTAGCATGGCAACAACAAAATGAAAGACATTTAGCTCCAGATAGCTTTTGCCCACTAACGCCTAACAGAAACAAAGAGCATCGACGGTGGAGTCGTCTAGATGCCAAAGCCATTTGCGAGGCACAGACAACACCACGCCAAGTCTGGCAAGACTCTCAATAATTCGAAGAAAACAAAACAATGCGCTTCAAGGATATGCGTCAAGGCTGATAACAAAGGAAATATAGATCCTTCTTTTTTCAATCAAACACACGGTGTTTTTGGTTTCGATACTGCCGTCGGTCGAGTCGATGTCGAACTCGCGGCTGAAGCCTCTGCAAGATGGTTGGATCTGAGAAGCTTCTTCGGAAGATGTCGTTCCGCTTCGGCAAGCATCGACCGAGAGGTTGTAGCTGTCAAGTCGACTGGGCCTATAATACTTCGCCTGTATACAGGCGTAGCTGGCGGAGGCATTTTGCCGGATGGTAACCGCTGCGGCAAACCCACTTTAGAGGCCGCCATTCTAGCTCATGCGGACCACGACTGTGTTCTTGCAAACACCGTAGCTGCAGCAGGCTTCAGGGCTGAGATCTCCTCGCAGGATAGCATCCCGTTTGTCCTAGCAAATGGTCAGCGTGTCTGTATTTTTGCCGCAAAGAGGAATTTCTCTGGAGCAGATATTGGGCAGAGGTGACCTACATCTGGGCAAGCCACAGGAGAGCCAGGAACGGTGCCGGCAACCACAATGGCAGCAAAAATTGCAGACACAATGAGAGAGTGACTCAACATCGTAGCTAAGGTAGATAGCCGCGTCAAACAGTTGACGTTTGGTTCGTGCCGATTTCGGACCAGAAGAATTGAGGTGTTGACAGACGAGTAGGATTCGGTGGTAAAAGTAAGGGGTAATAGGTAAATTTCCAGCAGCCGATCTGCAAATCTGAGAGCGTTGGATTTTGACTGACTTGAAACTTGACGGGAGCACAGGGACGGAAACCGAACAGAACAAAAAGGGAGAGGTACAAATAAGAGAAGACGTTCGGGCACCTTTGTGGCTAGGTAAGGTAAGATAGTCCAAGTTTAAAGAGGTCGGAGTGCTCTGCTCGTGTGTCCGTGTGCACGGCAGTCAAAGTGCCGTTTAAGGCAGGTACCTCCTACCCACGAGGAGCCATGCGCGCGCATGGTTCCGGGCCGCACTTGCGATTGTGGAAGAGCAAAAGAAGGAAGGAGCTGAAATCAATGCGGTACGACAGCTGCCTCTGGATTTGGCCTGGAAACGCTCGGAACATTCCGACCAGCTTAGGTACCTTACCTCCCTACCCTTACCTCACTTCTTCACTGTATCACTGCATCACTGCACCTACACTGGGTACCTACCACACTATGCCGGGCGACTAAACACCACGTTACCTGCCTTGGACAAGTCCCTTGCCTTAGCGCAGGATGGAATCCTACTAGCCGACACGCTAGAAGCTTTATCAGGAAGTCACGAACCCTGGCACAAAATACCTAGAGCGGAAATGTTCTTTTTTCTTCTTCCTTTTGGGCCGAGGGTCGTTCCACGCGCACATTCGTTCTTCTTCCCTGCGTCGATACCATGTTTCCTGAGAATGGAACACAGCAGGGAATAGAACAGGTGGACGTAAAATGGTTTCAGGAGGAGCTCATTAGCTGTATCAGTCAAGCCACAGCCGAGGAAATAGAGACAAATTTGTTGTGGAACAGAAGCATTCATTATATTGGACAAGTCTCGCATATGGTGCAATTGTGCAACGCTGCAACGTTGAGAGTTTCGTGCTGTGACTTGACGCGAACAGCCCGCGTAACAAACCACAACCTTTTACGGGAACCACACCAGAACAAGATAAAAACGAGGGCCTCCAAGCAGACAGAAGGTGAGGTTCAGATGGCAGATGTCAAGATCAAGTCGTTACGGGAGCTGACTGTTGTGCTCTCTACACTTTGTATTCTGTCGACCAGGATTCTACCAGCACCATCGCTAAAACCAGACAACTCCTACAATCAACAATCATCTTCGGACTCATCAGTTCGGCCTTGGAAGATTCGTATCTACAGCGATTTAGCTAAATGGGAACTTTTACCAAGAACGCTCTACTTGTCATCAGGGGTTGGAAAAAGGCTAACAAACGAAGTGCGATTGTCTGTATTGATTGAACTTGCTGATGGTATTTGCCCGTCTGTCAATAGATGAGGACAAGCCTATGCTGCTCAAGCAGAGATATTTACAATATCATCAAATCCCGAAAGTAAGCCTGTAGTCATGGGAACGTAGCCCACATACCTACCTGCTTACCCAAGTTGATGTGCCATCAGGATGCACGTGATATGACCTGCCCTCTACCTGATCGAATGTGCCGTGCCTTCCTATTCACCTCATAAAAGCAAAACTCAAGAGGGCTATTTTCCCCAAGGTAGAGTCGCTGATGCAAGGAACCTCATTCCATAGAAGCTGACCGGTCAAGATCTTAGGACGACCTAGCCTGAACCGTCTTTATACCCAGGTAGAGCAGGATGTCCACGTTGTTTACCTAGTGACCTGCTTATGTGCCTACCTTAACTCAACGAGTAGACTGCAGCCGGTGCCCCAAAATGCCTTCTGGCCAAAGCTTGGACCAGACGAGCTTCTTTGCCTTCGTACAAGTAACCATGGAATCTCTACAGGCAGAGCACGGGGAAAGTTGAGTGCATCTGGCCCTACACCCCCTGAGATTTCGCTCACCAAAACTAGGGCTTTCAGCCATGTTGAAGGCTACGCTTTTGAGGAAGATAGCAAAATTCCACAAACCAATGCCAGGTCCGTTTGTCGGACCACCATTGTGCTCTTTCTTGCTTCTACCCCATTCGTGCTTGATTTATCACCTTTGAATCCTATCAATGACGTCTTCTGATATCATGAAGCTCATCCGCGTTGCTACCGTCACTTTTTTCTGATCCTCATCGCTTTTGTGGGAGCAACATTGTGAAGCTGTACCCCAATAGCTACGTTGCATTCATCTCAGATATTGTCTCTTGCTCCTATCTTCTTCTTTTCTTTCTCACCTTTTCTACGTCTCACCACTTGACTCTTGCAAAGGCCAGAATCAGTGATTTGCCAGCTCAATGGCCGTAATTGAATCAACGCAAACGACTGACTGTGAGGGACACATCCAAACAAGCTTGACCATACCAACCTAATCTGATAATTGCCAACACTTCCAGAGCCGGTGGTGACTGGTTGATAAGAGAACGCCTCTGTCGCTTTCAGTCTGATCTTGCCATCTCGCCTTTTCGCCTTCTCGCCTAAACTTCAGCTTCAGCTCACGACTGCGCCAACACGATTGGACGATACTATTTGCTTTCCCAGGCTTTAAGGAGGAAATCCAGTAAATAAAAGAATCTGCTGCGCAGAAAAACTCCATGAGTGTCATCGGCGGAAGGAAGAGACCTTCTCAAGGCGAGACCAAAACCTCAACTCTGACGTAGGCTACAAAATCAGTGATAATAGCGCCATCTCCATGGAAGACCCCGAGGTCGGTGATGGCTGGCGAAAAAGGGCACAGCGAGCTGTAGGACACCTGGGTATAGAGCAGCGCGGCATCGAGCGCGTGCCAGAGGATGAAAGAACCGATGTCTCTATGACGAACATTGGGAGCTTGGTAAGCCATATTATGTATGCTGGTTGTTCTTTTACAATATTTTGAGTGCTAACTAGGTATTCTTCGCCTGCCTCTGAGACAGTGGCTCTCTGCAAACATGACCGTTTCGACATTTGCTGTTGGCATGCTTGCTAGACCTGTCTTTAAACTTGGCTTCTTCGATGCAGCTTTGACGATAATATTCATCAACATGCTTGGCACCATACCTGTTGCTTTCTTTGCAACATTCGGCCCCCTATTTGGCCTCAGACAGATGATTCTCTCTAGATTCTGGTTTGGATATAATGGCGTCAAGTTTAGTATGCACTACTTTGACCCCTTGGCTTGCGTTGAATACCTTATCCTGCACAAACTGCTAACTCGAGTCTTGATAATCACTACAGTCACTGTCTTCAACATCATGGCAGGACTCGGCTGGTCATCAGTCAACTGCATTGTGGGAGCTCAGCTTCTACATACCGTCAACAACTCCATGCCAGGCTATACCGGCGTGCTTGTGATTTCGCTGTCGACACTAGTGATCACAACTTTTGGATACAAAATCGTCCATTTATACGAAAAGTACGCCTGGATACCAGTATTTATCATATTTTTGATTGTTGCCGGCGTCTTCAGCCAGACCGGCGATTTCAATAGCCTGTTACCCCTGGCCACGGGGCCCAACGATGCCGGTGCCGTCTTGAGCTTTGGCGCCTCTATATATGGCTTCGCCACGGGCTGGGCGGGCCTCAGCGCCGACTATACAGTCTACCAGCCAGTCGCTCGCTCACGGGCAATTGTATTCGCCGTGACGTTTGCTGGTCTTTTTCTCCCGCTCTGCTTCAACGAACTCCTGGGCGCGGCTGTTATGACAGCCTCGGCGACGAACATCGACTATGTCAAGGCATATTCCAACTCTCAAGTCGGCGGTGTGCTCGGTCAGGTTTTGATTCCGGCCCTCGGCCGCCTTGGATCCTTTTGTCTTGTTGTTCTCGCCCTGTCAATTATTGCGAACAACTGCCCAAACATCTACTCTGTCTCTCTGTCAATGCAGGTTCTAGCCTCGTCGACGCAGCGCGTACCTCGTTTCATCTGGACGATGGTAGCTACAGGTATGTATGTTGCCATCTCTATCCCAGGTTACGATAACTTCGAGGCAGTAAGTCATCTGTGTTTCTTTATACTCCTTCACGCCTATCATGTGATACAGAAGCTCGCTATATTGAATGCTTCTTATGTTACCCAACGAAGCATTAAACAGGGAGACCTGGTGTGATGTTGGCACAAAACACATCACTAACAGATCCCAACCTTCCCCACAGTGGCTCAGCAACTTTATGGTGATAATAGGCTACTGGCTCTCAGCATACGAGGCGATCGCCCTCGTCGAGCACTTTGCATTCCGGCGCGGCTACGCCGGATACGACCCAGGCCAGTACACCGACCCGGACCGGCTCCCTCCAGGCTACGCCGCACTCACTGCCTTTGCCTGCGGCGCCTCTGGTGCCATACTTGGCATGAAGCAGCTCTGGTACACGGGGCCCATCGGCAGACTTGCTGGCGGCGACGGCGGTGGCGACCTGGGCTTCGAGCTCGCCTTTGCCTTTGCTGCCGTTGCGTATCTGGGATTGAGAGCGTTTGAAAAGAGGCGGTTTGGGAGATAAATCAAGGAAAAGAAAGTAAGAAAAAGAAACCCCTGGCTTGCATTGAGAGGAGGGATCGGGTCATGACTATTTTTGTCTGCCTTTCTTTACTGCGACGCCAAACACTTCGCGGTAAGGTTACCCAGATATAAGGGTGCGCAAGGGAAGAGAGTTGGCTTTTATAGCATGGATCAAGGTCAGCGTCTGCAACCATTCTTTCTTCTACTTATAACCCAAGCTTCCATGCATGACGTGCGGGATTCTAACATGTATTGCTGGCGGGGCAACAGGGAAGATAGGAAACATGGGGACGTTGTGGACCTCAAATACCATACTACCGACACTAAAGAACCAAGTCAGGTTCCAAGGCGTTATGGACCTGTACTAAGTAGGTATCAATCGAACGAAAAGAATCACGGCTGGTTTATAATTGCCCCCCCCTGCTGACACTTGAGTGAGCCCTACAAAAGATACAACATACAACACGGCTGGGCGCAGTACTATACATATGTGTTGCTTGCGACGAGGTCGACTGGTCTTCAAGGCTAGGCTTTGTGTTTTGTATACCTTGGCTACTGGCCCATTGATGGGTGTTACCGCACATGCCTTTACCCCGAGTTCGAGAGTTGCACAAACAAGGCATTCACATTCGCAAGAGAACGAGAGCTGTTTAATCATCAACGGACCATGTTCTAATCCTGATCGGCGGAAGACTATCTGAAAAGTTGACTCGCTATACAGTACAGTTGGAAGGCATATACAAACGCTACCAACACCCACCAACACCCTCATTATTAAAAGTATGTGCATGAAGAAATCCTCACGGAGCACTTGGCTTCCCTGACAATAAAGGATACCCCCCAGCACAAGATAATACATCGCAAGAGACATATGAAAGTAAGTCGGTCCTTTTGCTGCGTTTTGTGCTCTGTCATGGCTATTGGGCAAAAGCTCAGAACCTGACTTTAGTCACGACAGGCAGCGCCAGATGAACATCCATGGCTTCCTTCCGAGTCCTCGGCCTGGGTTCCCCAGAGGACCGGAAATATTCAGTACAGCTCAGGCAAGAACAGACAATCGTGTCGTTGAGGCACCCCTGTGAACTCTCAATCCACACTTTGAAACGGCTGGTAAATTCCTCGGCCGTTCGATACACTTTTGTTGACAACTTCATCTTCGGCCTCGAGTGATGAATCTCTATTCCAGGTTCAAGGCGAGTTTGGGCGGGTTCTGGCTCATGTGCGAGCGCCTAACCTGCCCTGAACACGCCCGATGCGGAGCCTTGTTCACCATCACCATTCGACCTTGGAGCAGACTCACCAAACGGCAAGGCCCAGTTGGGAACTGGTAAATGGTCCAGTTCACCGCTTAGGATCTTGGAATCTTCAAGCTCCTAGCTATAAAACTGCGACTTTTGGAAGCTCTCGGCGGTAATATCACCGACCTTGGTTGAAGGCAGTGGGGCCATCACCGGAGCTGAGACTGAGCTAGTCAGAGAGCTAGTCCTACTAGTGGTGTCGCTTGCTGCTTTTATAGCCATGATCGGTTTGGCAGCCTCGCCGCGCATAGGCACAGCCTCGAGGTAGTTGGCTGGCAGGTAGCCGAAGCGACCATCCTTTGTACGGCATTTCCACCACTCGGACGGATTTCCAAGAGGGTCGGTCCGGCTCATCACGGCAACAAAGTCACCCTTCTTCACCGTAAGATCAACACCTGGGAGAGGGTTGCTGCCGCCGGGTTGAGCTGGCGGCGTGAAGTCGTACATGAGACGACAGAACTCAAGCTGGGGAACGTTGCCGGCGGTTTGCTGGGCCTGCAACTCCATACGACGCTGCCTCTCTACCTCCTCGTTCGCAGCCAGAGCCTTGATGGCCTTTTGTAGCAGATACGGCAAGCCAAATGCAGCCAGGATGAAAAAGAGAAGAGGCTTTCGGCTTGGGCGAGCAGCACCATCAGAGCCGCCACCGGGGGCATTGCGACCTTCAAATCGGGCAAAAGCTGCCGGCGTCAGGGACATGGCGTCGGCTGGAGGTGGCCTACCAAGTACTTTGGCAATCACGGTTCGTAAGAAGCGGATGAGTGAATGGATACCCAAGAGAGAGCCGAGCGTCTCACGTAGGTTTCCAAACTGCTCCGCGACAGATATCATCGCTATAACAGCACAAAGTTAGTCGTGTCTCACCAAACAGATATCATCTCAGATCAACTCACCAAAGAAGCTGGAAGCCGTCGTCATATACGTGCTCTCCATCATCTGCGCGAGACCTCCGAAGGTACCAACGATGGCCTCGAGCATTTGAAAGGTAGCTTGCGTGCTGGAACCGAACCGGTTCGTCAGGCTGTTGGGATCATTTGGGTCGCCTTGCATGCCAGGCATGCCTCCATAGCCACCATAACCGCCGCCAAGCATGCCGGATCCATAGCCACCACCGAGCATACCAGAGCCGTAGCCACCACCAAGCATGCCGCCGCCATAACCACCATAGCCACCAAAGCGAGAGTACATGCTACCTCCGTAAGGTGACGAGTACGCTGAGCCGTAACCGGTTCCATAGCCGCCGTATGGGCTTGTGCCCATGGCTCCCATTGGTCTCGAGTATGCTGCAGCGGTCTGGTTTACTGTGCTTGTGAGGCTTGTGGGGATTGCAGGAATGGCTGGTGCGGCTCCAGAAGTCTGTGCCGAAGTCGAGTCTGGTGCAGGCATAGGACCAGATGCGGGAGCTGGTGGCCAGACAAGGTTAGCGAATTGAACCGAGGACATGCAAGAACAAGTCAAAGACCAAGCGTTGACATACGAACTGGCGCGGCTGCGGTTGCGCCGTTTCTCTCCCAAGGTTTGGGTGGTGACGCCATCGCGACTACGGGTCGTAGCCCAAGACCGTGGCTTTTTCAATTCGAGGACCTAATCGTTCGAAGGTCTGATTCGGGCCTCTTGTCGACGATGATTCTGTTGTGGTTTTGTCGAGTTGTCGACGCAGGCGTGCAGGCAAGGCCGTCGGTCGCGTGGTGGCGATAAAGTCGGACCGTTGCAGGAAACCCGTTCTCGGCGTCCGCCACAAGGAAATCACGGTAAAGGGACTCGATTTTCGAAACGAATATCGTAGGACTCGTTTGCGATGGTATCAATGAGAATCGAAAACTGTATCTGAAACCGAAGAGGAAAAAAAAGTCAAAAGAGAATGCCGCCGCACCGTTTGGCAGCCTAGAGCGCCGAATTTAGGAGAGTAATTGGTAACTGAGAAAGTGATGAAAATGATGGCCGAAATGCGCTCGCTCAAAGGTTGGCTTTCTTGCTGCTATTACCGAATGGTAGAACCGGGGACGGAAACTGGGGAGTGTGGGGGTGTTGGCAGTTTCCACTTCCATGTGAAGGGGTCACTTTTGCCCGGTACAAGCGCGCCTTCCCGATGGGAACTTTTCAAGCCTCGGCTGCCTTCGGTACCGTTCATTGGGCTCAATTAGCACTGTCCCGACGCATAAATTGAGCGGTTGTCAAAAGCGGGGCTGGTAGCTCCGCACACTGTGTCTATCTTTGTGTCTTTCCTCTCTTCGTCTGAAAAGAGTGCCTTCCATTGAATCAATGCCTTCTCCACGGGAATTCGCGACAAAAGAGACGTGATCACCCCCTTACATAATCATGAAATCTCAAAGGAAGAGTAGATATTGAAGACAGAGAATTTATTGTTTGATGCTGAGGTACAAGGTTCCGGAGCTCATGTCAGTAGATCAGACTGAATGAACAATTGGGAAGTCTACGCGTTCTCAACAGAACATATGGTTCAAGTTCAACCGCATTAAGATACATCATCTGATCTATGTCAATAGTGGTGTTGTACATGGTAATTACAAATGAAGGCTTCTCGACGAACGCTGCACTTATTAATTTACTACCAAACCTTAATCGTCCATCCGTATTCCAAGTCCACCCACCCACCCCCTAAACAATTGAACCGAGTCATTGGAAATCTTTAAAAACTGCAGAATCCGGCAACCACTCAGCCCAGGTTGTAAGCTTCTCGCCGACGCCCTCGACCAAGCTGCGCGTCTCATCCAGGCTCTCGCCGCCGTAGTATCCAAACTGGCTCAGCAGCTGTATGTTTTGCAGCATCTCTTCGGCCACATAATCGGGCATGCCGGCGCTCCTCATGCCCTCGAGGTACTGCTCATCCGACAACTCGTAGTACCGGGCGTTGGCGCCGTCTCTGGGGAAGGCGCGCCTGAAGTCTGCCAGCAGCTCGTCGAACGTCTGGTACTGGGTGGCGCCCAACACGCGCCCGCCCAGCAGCGATTCGCGGTTCAGCACGATCGCCTTGACGTACTTGCCGGTGTCGCGCACGTCGTACACGGGCACCGGCGACGTGCTGGGCGCCGGGATGGAGAACGTCCAGGCGTTGTCGGGACCGGTCTGGCAGAACCACATTGGCGCGTCAAAGTTGCTCACGTACCAGCCTGCCAGGAAGAACGTGGTCGGGAGGCCGAGGCTGCGCACGTAGTCGTCGACTTCAGCCTTGCTGTCAAAGTGGTAGACCTTGGTGAGCTTTCCCTTGCTCAAATCTGTGACGTTGATGAGAGTGCTCCAGATGAAGTGTTGAACTCCTGCTTCCTGTGGCCCGGTGAGGATTGTTAGTATCTATTCCACTTGCGCGTGCGTCTTGGTTGACTGGCAGGTCACAAACCTTGGCAGCATCTGCTATGTTTTTGCCTTGCTGTATCTCGACATCTTTGCTCTTCTTCTCCCAGTAATTGGTTACACTGAAGACTGTGTGGGAGCCAGCTACCGCCTTCGAGACAGACTCCTTGTCGTCCATGTCGGCCTAGAAAGATGCCCATTATCATGGTGTCAGCGAAAATTCAACAGCACGGCCTGCACCTCGACTTGTACTTACACTAATGACCTCGACGCCTCGCGAGGCCAGCTTTTTGGCCGAGTCCTTGGAGACATCTCGAGTGACGCCTCGAACAGCCCATTCATCCTTGAGCGTTGGATCCGAAATGAACTTCTCAACGATCGAACCACCTTGTTTTCCGGTAGCGCCGAAGACAGTGATAATCTTTCTGGAAACCATAGTGCTGTTGTTGGTCTTTGACCTTTTCAGTAGTTGTGTTCAGATTGGATCGAGTTATTCAAGCAGATATTTGATGCCACGGTAGGGATTTATTGCCCGAGAAGGTAAAGCCTAGAACTAGTTGAAGCAAACTGGATAAGATGATATAGTGGTTCTGCTTCCGCCGTTTAAAGCCAAGCTTTGAACCAAAGCACCCATCAAGGTATTTATTTATACACGCCATATATTTTCCGATACCCCACATTATAATCGATGATCGTGTTTGGGGTAGAAAGAGGGATTGGTAACCCATAAGAAGGGTCCACTAACGCCAGATGCCAGCGTATGAGGCATTATGATTACTGGAGGATGTGCTTCGAAAAGCGAGCTCGCGACGTCACGGAAACAAAGCATGACAAAAATCACCTCTCGTTGCTATTGGTTATGGCGTATGCGCCCGAATGCAATAAGCTGACTGACATGAATGGACATGTTCCTACCTTGATGCTTGTATAACCTAGAATATCGGCTATCAGGAAGCAAAACGGTGTAAGCCCTGTCGAGCCAAGACATGGTGTGGTTGATTAAGTTTACCCCTATTTCTAGACTAGACTAGAACTAGATAGTCTGTAAAAGAAAGGGCTTTGGTTGATATGTAAGCAAGCTTGCCTAGACTCCGAAATGCCATGTTGCAAATCATTGGACATGAGTTCGTGCCACGAAGTACCCCGCTTACAAATCACCGCAGAATAAACCGTGGGCTCGCATCTACCCATCGACCACCTCTGATGGTGTACCTAGCTTTTTTTTCACTTGGTATTGGGTCTGTCTTGGTGGGTTCTCGGGTAATGAGCACTACGAAAGCTAAGAACCCAGAGAAGTTGTAACGGCCCGGATTTTATTCTGGACTCATC